>LS990925.1:11352156-12552156 GCA_900464855.2 Musa schizocarpa | reverse complement strand
ATCGACTACGGACGTACTAGGCCACTACGCCGTAGTCCCCAGACGATACAAGGGAATCCAATCCAATTGGACCTGTCTGTCCTCAGTTACCGTGTACCTATAGTCCCTCATCCATCTAATATACCAGATACCGTATATCGAGCATGGTGTTTTCAGACCCACATGGTTTCTTCTCGAGTCTCGCTCTAATCGGATTCTCCCGGAGAACTCTTTCTCTCTCTACCCGAATGACCCTGGCTAGGGATTTGTCTGAGCAAGAACACATGGGATATTCCTCTCATGACGTCGAGAGTGGATGATCCTCTATCGACACTCAATAGCCCTCATAAGGTCGACTACCACTCCCAATGACCAGTTGTACTAGATCTGGGACACCCAAACCTATATGTTTGGTATCAAAGAGTGGAGCACTCATACAAGACATCCTTAGTGTCTCAAGTCTAAGGACCAGATACACCACTACGACTACGGAATCACTGTCTGACAATAAGGCATCATCAACCATCCAGCATTCCGTAAGCGGATCAATCAGTGAACTCATTCTCCAATGAGCACCTGTACTGTATCCCTAGTGTCCCTACACAAGTAGCTATGAGACCAATTGCATCCATCATATGGATGGGTATACAACACACCAGTCTGTCCGGTTATCACGATATCCCTCTCGAATAACCTATGACCAGGATTATTTAGGATATGTGTTTAAAGGTGAATCGATCTCACTATCGTGATCTCATCACGATCCGATTCCTATTGCACAAATTCAAGGACGTCACAATATATGTATGCATTTATGCAATAGTTATAAAGTGATATATGCCAAAATATAATAAGCAAAAAGATTCTATATTAAGTCACACGTGCCATCACTCACGTGATTGGCTTGCTGGGCACCTATGACTAGCACCACTATCAACACTCAATAGTCCTTATAAGGTTAGCTGCCACTCTTGATGACTTACTGTGTTAGATATGAAACTTCGAGACCTATAAGTCTGATATCAAAGAGTGGAGTACTTGTTAGGATCGGAGCGGCACTAAGAGGGGGGGTGAATTAGTGCAGCGGATTAAAACTTTGGTTTTAATAAATCTTTCGTACGATAAGAACGGAACTTGAAAAGCTTAACTTGAAAGCGTATTCTTAAATATGCGCAGCAAAGGTAATAAGGAACTAAAACATGTAAGAAGGTTTGCAGTAATGTAAATAGCAATAATGCAATGCAAACCAAAGATCACGTCGATTTTAGAGTGGTTCGGTCAAATGACCTACATCCACTTGCGAGGCCCCTCTTACAAATTTTCAGCAAGAAAGGAGGAGAACTTTCTAGCAAATTGAAAACTAGACTTGCTAAGACTTGCTAAGACTTTCTAAGACTTTCTAAGACTTTTCTCTCAATCAATTGCTGCTCAAAAAGTTGTGATCTCAGCTAAGATTTGAGGGGTATTTATAGGCCTCAAGAGGATTCAAATTTGGGCTCCAACTTTGAATTCTCGTGGAGTTCCCGATGTTGGCGGTGCCACCGCCTGTCAGTGTCAAGCGCTGACAGTGCTAGGCGGTGCCACCGCCTGGCTCTCGGGCAATGGGCGGTGCCACCGGCCAGTCTGGTAGTGCCACCGCCAGACTTTTCGGTTGACTGGTTGGGCTTCAAACTTAGCCCAAACCCATTGTAATTTTGGGCCCAATTGGCCCCTAACCAGGATATAGGATTATTTCTTAATCCTAATCCTAATTATAAGTTAACTACTTAACAAAACACATCCTAAGCAATATTTCAACCGCGAACGTCGAGTCTTGTTCCGGCGAGCTTTTTCCGACGAGCTCCTAGCAAGCTCCCGAACTTGTGATGACTTTAATGAGTAGCCGAGCCTTCTTGGTGATCTCCGTGAACCTCCGACGATCTCTTCGGTGAACTTCCAAAAATTCTGACAGGTTCCCGATTTCTTCTCGGTTGGTTCCGACAACATCTCCGACGATTCTTCGGACTCTTTAAACGTCCATCGAACTTGACTCCGGTATCCTTGCTTTGTATTTTCTGGTTATTGTAGTTAGTCCTGCACATGCAAACCAAAACTCTACTCCGATCTAGATAGTTATTACCACGCAAATTGACATTTTGTTGCCTGGCACGTCATTGGTTGGCGCTTCATCCGATTCTTCAGCGCATCATCCTCTCTTGCGGCTTGTTGCCTAATCGGCAGTTGACCTCTGCAACCCCGATATCCTTGGGACAATTTCGCTCTCCTTTGGCCCGATGCCCAATGTCCGAAGCCTTCTGCCGTCCAATATCCTGACGTGATCTCCTCCGGCGCAACATCAATTCCTCCTGCGTTAACTATCTAATCCTGATCGAGTAGACCTGCATCACTCAAAATGCAGTTTAAATTATAAACACATATCAAGTGGTTTCATCATCAAAATACGAGATTCAACAATCTCCCCCTTTTTGATGATGACAACCACTTGATGACAGAGTTAACCTTAACTCCCGGAGTTTAAACAAACTCTCCCTATCAATATGCCATATTGATAGAACCTTGAATTCAAACAGAATTCAAGTCATTGCAATATTCATCATGAATACTTGCAACACATCATCATGAACATATGCATAAAACTTATGCATCTCATGTCATGTCATCAACATACTTCTCCCTCTTTGTCATCAACAAAAAGGAGAAGTACCACAATCAAGTGTTTGTTATATGGGTTCAACTCATTGCATGAAAAATATAATATCAAGTTTTATCATCATGCAATCTAATGATTAAAGATGTGTAAGTTTAGCATGTTTGGTCTTCTTGAGATAGCTATTGATTGCTTCTCTTTAGACTATAAGCTAGCAATTTTTACAATATGCAAGTTTTAGTACATACAAGCTAGCAAAAAATTACGAAAGCAAATACAAGATAGCTTTCTTGTGTAAGCTCACGATTCTTACTTCCTATTGCAAGTTGCAAGTTTTGCTTCTTTTGCATTGTGTAAGTTTTCAAATTTTGCATCTTGAGCGAGCAATATTTCTCCCCCTTTGTCATTGTCAAAAGGAAGGAAAGACCCTTTACATCAATTATGACAAAGGTAAGTATCAATCTCATTTGTGCATCATTATATTTTCAAATTGAAACATGCACTATTTCAAAAACCTTGTATTTCATTCATGCACGATATTGAATAAATCAATCAACATTATGAGCATATCATACATGATACATCATTTTGGTAATAAATCATAGCATTTATCAATATTTTGATTATGATACCAA
Organism: Musa schizocarpa; assembly: GCA_900464855.2. Taxonomy (NCBI): domain Eukaryota; kingdom Viridiplantae; phylum Streptophyta; class Magnoliopsida; order Zingiberales; family Musaceae; genus Musa; species Musa schizocarpa. Next base: position 12,548,895 of record LS990925.1, on the reverse strand, counting down.
GCATTCATTATTTAGAGAATTTATGATGCACATTATATGCATATATCATCACAATAAAAAGTAATTACGTACATAATTTCAAATCATAAATGTTTCAAATCATGATGGTATTAACTTGTCAAATTTCATCCGACCATTCATGATCATAACTTTTTATTTGTATGTACCAAAATAATATCAAGAGTATTTTATGCATAATTTTATATCACCACATAAGGAATATCAAGAAGAAAGTAGTTGGGTGATGCGATAAACATTTCATGAATACAAAGAATATAAAAATCATATCATGAAATATTAGAATATGTGAATACCAAAATGAATAATTTCTTTTTAAAAAACCTACTCATAAATAATCAAAAGAAAATCTTGGGAGATCGATAAATGGAAAAAAAAATCTTGATTCATAATAAATCTTAATTTATAACTATCACAGAATCAAGATCACGATTTTGGATAAAACTCATTCAAATTCAAATCGTCCAAATCATCAAAATCTTAATATTACTTTCAAGAGATTTAAAATGATATACATAGATTTATCATAAAGTAAATTAATTTTCAATCATCACATAAGGCATTTAAAGAATTTTTGAAACATAGGAGAATGATTAATTTAAGCATGTAATGTTTCAATCAAATTCAAGTCATGAATAACAATACTTTCATATTGTGAGTATCAATTCATGAATACTAAAAGACATTATTTGAGATTCCAATTTTGCAAGATCAAGATTATGATTTAGATAAAACTCATTTAAATCAAATCGTTAACTTGAAATTCATAATCAAGTCATCAAAATCAATTTCGAGATTCACAAAATTAGTAAAATAAATTCATTAATTTCAATAGGATAGAAAATTTATTTCCATTTCATACAATTAATTTCATGTGAGTGTATTCAAGTCTTTTGTCAAAACATGTATCATCATCGAAACATAAGTTTCGTCATGAAGCCGTTAAGACCAAACACATCATGATATGACATCATGATATGAGAGTTTCAAATCAATATTTACATAAAAAAAAACTCATGTATGTCATAGAATCATCAAGATACACCTGTATGGATTAATCCTAAGCATTATCACATATCATATAATTATCATCCCTAATGTTGCATATATCATTCAACATTTCAAAACATAACATACAAGAACCTTAGCAATATACTTTTAATTATCAATTTTTTAATTTTTCAAAGATGCTAAAAAGAGAAACATGATATAATTTTTGAAAAATATTTTTTTATTTTCTATTCCTACTATCTAAATTAAGCACTCATGAAAACCTTCAAGTAATTTCAAAATAATTCAAGAGAGTTGAGTCACTTACCTTGTAGTCGAAGCCCGTCAAAGCCCAATTCGTCGTTTCACCTTTGGAAGTTCTTGATTCATCCTTGGGTGCCTTCCTTTTCTTTGGCCTCTTCCTTCGTTCAAGTTCATTGTTCATTTTAGATTTTTGTTTAATGAACTTATTAAGAGTTAGTGTTCGAAGTTCAAGTTCATCATTGTCCTCATCACTTGAGTCATCGCTCAAGTGGTATTCACTTGTCCGGAGTTCCAAATCCTTCCTATTCTTTGGAAGGTAGTTCAAGTGTTCATCGTGTTCATCATGTGCATTGCGCACCATTTCATATGTCATCAATGAGCCGATAAGTTCTTCAAGTGGAAAAATATTTAAATCTTTTGTTTCTTGTATTACGGTTATTTTAGGATCTCACCTTTTTGGAAGGGATCTTAAGATCTTGCTTATGAGATCAAAATTCGAAAAAGATTTACCAAGAACTCTTAGATTATTGATGACATCCGTGAACCGAGTGTACATATCGCCAATAGTCTTGCTTGGTTGCATTCGAAAAAGCTCAAAATCATGTAATAAAATGTTAACTTTTGAGTCTTTGACTCTACTAGTTCCCTCGTGCGTGATTTCAAGTGTTCGCCAAATATCAAAAGCCGTTTCGCACGTAGAAATCCGATTGAACTCATTTTTGTCCAAAGCACAAAATAAGGCATTCATAGCCTTTACGTTTAAAGAAAAATACTTCTTCTCCAAATCCGACCATTCGTTCATCGGTTTAGAGGGAAGTTGAAAACCGTTTTCAACGATATTCCATAAATCCAAATTCATAGAAATCAAGAAAACTCTCATTCGAGTTTTCCAATAAGTGTAGTCCAATCCGTTAAACAACGGTGGACGAACAACCGATAAGCCCTCTTGAAAGTCATGAAGAGCCATTTCTCTCAAGTGTAAATCCGAAATGAGAAATACCGGGCTCTGATACCAATTGTTAGGATCGGAGCGGCACTAAGAGGGGGGATGAATTAGTGCAGCGGATTAAAACTTCGGTTTTAATAAATCTTTCGTACGATAAGAACGGAACTTGAAAAGCTTAACTTGAAAGCGTATTCTTAAATATGCGCAGCAAAGGTAATAAGGAACTAAAACATGTAAGAAGGTTTGCAGTAATGTAAATAGCAATAATAAAATGCAAACCAAAGATCACGCCGATTTTAGAGTGGTTCAGTCAAATGACCTACATCCACTTGCGAGGCCCCTCTTCGATGAGGCTCCCACCTTCCACTAGCAAATCTCTTGAAATGGAAGGGCAAATACCCCTCTTACAACCTTTTACAAATAGTTCAACCTCTTACAAATTTTCAACAAGAAAGGAGGAGAACTTTCAAGCAAATTGAAAACTAGACTTGCTAAAACTTTCTAAGACTTTTCTCTCAATCAATTGCTGCTCAAAAAGTTGTGATCTAAGTTGAGATTTGAGGGGTATTTATACGCCTCAAGAGGATTCAAATTTGGGCTCCAAATTTGAATCCTCGTGGAGTTCCCGATGCTGGCGGTGCCACCGCCTATTAGTGGCGGTGCCACCGCCTATCAGTGTCAGGCGCTGACAGTACTAGGCGGTGCCACCGCCCAGCTCAGGCGGTGCCACTGCCTGGCTCTCGAGCAATGGGTGGTGCCACCGCCTAGTCTGGCAGTGCCACCGCCAGACTTTTCGGTTGACTGGTTGGGCTTCAAACTTAGCCCAAACCCAATCTAATTTTGGGCCCAGTTGGCCCCTAACCAGGATATAGGATTATTTCTTAATCCTAATCCTAATTAAAAGTTAACTACTTAACAAAACACATCCTAAGCAATATTTCAACCGCGAACGTCAAGTCTTGTTCCAGCGAGCTTTCGCCGACGGGCTCCTAGCAAGCTCCCGAACTTGTGATGACTTTAATGAGTAGCCGAGCCTTCTCGGTGATCTCCGTGAACCTCTGACGATCTCTTCGGCGAACTTCCGAAAATTCCGACAGGTTCCCGATTTCTTCTCGGTTGGTTTCGACAGCATCTCCGATGATTCTTCGAACTCTTTAAACGTCCATCGAACTTGACTCCGGTATCCTTGCTTTGTGTTTTCTGGTTATCGTAGTTAGTCCTGCACGTGCAAGCCAAAACTCTACTCCCATCTAGATAGTTATTACAATGCAAATTGACATTATGTTGCCTGGCACGTCATTGGTTGGCGCTTCGTCCGATTCTTCAACGCATCATCCTCTCTTGCGGCTTGTTGCCCAATCAGCATTTGACCTCTGCAACCCCGATATCCTTGGGACAATTCCACTCTCCTTTGGCCTGATGCCCAACGTCCGAAGCCTTCTGCCGTCCAATATCCTGACGTGATCTCCTCGGGCGCAACGTCAATTCCTCCTGTGTTAACTATCTAATCCTGATCGAGTAGACCTGCATCACTCAAAATGCAGTTTAAATTATAAACACATATCAAGTGGTTTCATTATCAAAATACGAGATTCAGTAGAACTCATACAGGACATCCTCGGTATTTCAAGTCTAAGGACCAGATACACCACTAGGACGATGAAATTAATATTTAACATTAAGACATCATCAACCATCCAACATTCCATGAGCGGATCAATTGGTGAAATCATTCTTCAATGAGTACCTGCACTATAGCCCTAGTGTCCCTGAATGAGCATCTATGAGGCCAGCTACCTCCATCATATGAACGGGTGTACAAAACACCATTCTGTATGGTTATCTCGATGTCCCTCTCAAGTAACCTATGACTAGGATTATTTAAGGTCTGTGTTTAAAGGTGAATCGGTCTCATTATCATGATCTTATCACGATCCGATTCCCATTGTACAAATCTATGGACATCATAATATATATACGCATATATGTAATAAGCAATATAAAGTGATAAAATATAAAAATATAATAAGTAAAAAGAATGCATATCATGTAACACGTGTCATCACTCACGTGATTGGCTTGTAGAGCACCTATAACTAGCAATCTCCTACTTGACCTAAAGTCAATCACCTATGTGTCAGATCCCCACAAGACCCCTATGACGCTCAAAGATAATTTGAGACAATGACTTTGTTAGTAAATCTTCGGATGAAACTCTTTTCACTACTACATCTCCTCGGGTCGCAATCTCTCTGATCACGTGGAACCTCCTCATAACGTGTTTAGACTTTTGAATCTCATATTTTGATGATGAAACCAATTGATAATTATTTATGATTTAATCTACGTGTTGAGTGATGTAGGATGCTTCGATCAGGATGAGAAAATTAAAGCAGGAAAAATCATGTTAGGCTGGAGGAACATGTCAGAAGATTGGACGTCAGGCTGGTGGATCGGTCGACATGTCGATAGAAGGCTTCGAGCCATGGATTCGGGCATTTGGCCAAGAAGAGCGGACATTGCGCCAAGGATATCGGAGTTGCGGAGTCAATTGGCCGATTAGGCAATAGGCCATAGGAGAGGACGATGCGCTGAAGAATCGGATGAAGCATCGAGAGACCAATGACAAGCCGGACAACTTGATTGATGCTTAGTATTAATTGCCTAGATCGAAGTTTTTTTTACATGTGCAGGATTAACTACGATAGTAAGGCATGAAGCAAAATGAAGTCCCGGTGTCAAGGACATGACATCGTTGGAAATTCGAGAGTTCATCAGAAGTCCGGACATTCGTCAGAAGTTCTAGAGGAACCAACCGAGAAGTCTCGAAGCTTACCAGAGAAGCTCATCAGAACTCGCCAAGAGGATTATCGCAACTCCAGAAGTTTGCTGGGAGTCCACCGAAACATTACCAAGAGATCATCAGATGTTCGTTGGAAGCTCGCCGGAAGAATAGACTTACGGACTTACAGACTTACGGTCTTAGGAATCGTAGTTAGCACGTAATTGGGCTTGGATTTGGACCAACCCAATTAGGGGACAGCTAGGCCCATGTAAGGACTGTGTTGAGCCCAATAAGAAGCCCAAACAATGCCCTAAGAAGTCTCACCATTGTGGTATAGTCTTCGAGACTGTGTCAAGCGGTGGCACCGCCAATCTAAGCGATGGTACCGCCCAACACTGCCTCCTAGGCAATGGTACCACCCAGGGCAGTGTCAGCCAGATTAACACTAGGCGGTGGTACTGCCCGTGCCCGGGGAACCCAGGATGAGATGTTTTTAGGCTCTAAGTTTGAATCAACTTGAAGCCTATAAATATCCCTCTCATCCTTAGTTAAAGCACATAAGCTTAGAGAGCAAAAAAGGAAAGAAATGCTATAGAAATCACTTTAGAAATTCTCTCCTCTACTCTAAGTTTAGAATTCTATAAGAGGAGTGTGAGTGCTTGTAAGGGTTGTCTCCTAAACACGTGAAAAGGAGAAGAGGGGTGTAAGAAGGAGTTGGTCTTCGCCTATTGAAGGAAGACCTCTAGTGGATGCCGGTGATCTCGTCGGAGGAGGAAGCCGAAAGTGGATATAGGTCACGTTGACCGAACCATTCTAAAATTATCGTGCTCTCTGGTTTGCATTTACTTCCTGTCATTTACATACTGTAAACTGAATCTTTACTTGCCTACTGCTTTCACTTTATATTCGAACGAGAATGAGATTTCAAGTTATCTTCCGAGTTCGATTTTTAAGTTACGTTTCTGAAATCGATCCTTCATCAGAAACAGTTTTTTATCATATGAAAATATAATCTAGACGTTATTTTACCGTTGCACTAATTCACACCACCCCGGTCTTAGTGCCGACCCTGATCCTAACAATTGGTATCAGAGCCTTGGTTTTCTATTTTAGTTTAACACCCATATAGAAATGACTTTTTTCGGCTTTCAAGAGGGTCACTCTCTTATTCATCCTCCCTTTTTCAATGGGACGGACTACACTTATTGGAAAACTCGAATGAGAGTTTTCTTGCTTTCGTTGGATTTAAATTTATGGCACATTGTTGAATCCGGTTTTAAAAGGTCTTCTCTTCCAATGAAAGATTGGAATGATTTAGAGAAGAGGACTTTTTCTTTAAATGCTAGAGCTATGAATGCTCTATTTTGCGCTTTAGACAAAAATGAGTTTAATCAGGTTTCCTTGTGCGAAACTACGTTCGATATTTGGCACACTCTTGAAATCACACATGAAGGCATAAGTAGTGTAAAAGATTCTAAAGTAAATATTTTGATGCATGATTTTGAGATATTTTGTATGGAACCAAGAGAGACTATTGGAGATATGTACACTCATTTTATGGATGTCATCAATAGTCTAAAAGCTCTTGGCAAATATTTTTTGAATTTTGAACTCGTTAACAAGATTTTGTGCTCACTTTCTAAAACTTGGGATTCAAAAGTAATCGATATTCAAGAATAAAAAAATTGAAATACCTTTTTGATCGAAGAACTAATAGGGTCTTTGATGACCTGTGAAATGACGTGCAATGCATGTAAAGAACTTATGAACAACTTTCTAAAGGATAGGAAGGATTTCAAACTTAGAACATTTGAAGACCACTCGAGCATAAGCTCAAGTGATGGTGAACTCGAACTTACTAAGAAATTTAAAAGGTTAATGAAACAAAAATTAAAGAACAAAAACAAAAAGAATGCAACTACTTGCTTTTAATGCAAGAAGAAGAATACAAAGTGGCAAACTATACATTAACGGCTTTCAACGATGAGGTAATCGAAACCCCCTTAATTTATTTTGAAATTACCTGATGCTTTTCATGATGCATTTTTTTTTAGCTTAGAAATAATTTTTCTTAAAAAATTACATATTTAAAAATTAAAATGCAAAAATTATGATCATGCTAGTAATTATGAAAATGATAATGAAAACTGCATGTTTAATGAAAATGCAAAAATAAAATTGGATCATGCTAATCTTTCTAATGATTTTAAAAACAATCATGAAAAATATATATTTTATGACAAACAAACAAAATGATTTTGATTGAAAATATGATATCATGCTTAATGATGATGCATGGCTTTTATATAGAAAACTAAGTATGAACAGTTGATTCACCTAAAAAGAAAAATGCATGACTACAATAAACAAAATGATCTTGATGGAAAATACTTTATGAAATCAATTTCGATGATGCATAATAATGAAATTATGTAATGAAAATATTAAACATTTTGAAACCATGTTTTGATGTCATGCATAATGATCATGCTTAATAAATTTCGAAATTATGCATGATGATTTTTAAGTAATTTATGGTTTTTATGATGAAATTTATTTTTCGGTCATAAATGATTGATGATATATATATTTTGATTTGGCATAAAAAAAAAAGACAAAGACATACTTGTATGAAACAAACTAAACAGAGGAAACCTTTCTCCTTGAAAAATTTCTCTATTTTATCGATTTATCAAAAAGGATATTAATGAATCCATTTGTATTATTTTTACGAATCTCTTGGATTTTGATTTGATGATTTAAAATTGAATAAATTTTTATCCAAATCATGATCTTGATTCCTTAATACTTATAAATTAAGATTTATTATGAATCAAGATTTTTCGTTAATCGTTCTCCTATGATTCTACTTGATATTTTTTAAAGAAGAGATTTACTATATGAATCATGTCTTTTGGTATTCAAGTGATTTTATCCTTCATGATATTGATTTCTTTATATTTATGGCTTGAAATATTTTCGAATAATGCATGCAACACTATGATTTTTCCCTTAGATAAAAATGCATGCAACACTATAATTTTTGAAATAAAATGAAAATCAATAATTATTATTTTTTAAAATAATACTCTTGAACGATGATTTAGAATCATGCATGTAATGATGATTTTATATTTTATATACATGATGATTTGGTATTATGCATGCAATACTTTAACTTGTGATAATGATGCATGTAATGATGATGAAATATTCATAATAAAATAATTATTTTGACATTCATGACTTGAATTTTCATCTATGCTATTTACCTTTGTCATAATTTGAAAATTGATATAAAGGGTCTTTCCTTCTTTTTTACGATGACAAAAGGGGAGTAAAACATACTAGAAAGCAAAAAATTTGCTAGCTCGCACAATTCAAGAAGAAAGCAAAAATTGTACTTCTCAAAAGAGAAGAAATTGCTATCTTGAATATTACCAAGAATTGCTTGCTTGAAATCTCAAGAAGATGCAAAAATATGGTATCTTGCGCATCGCAAAGAAAAGCAAATATTCCAACTTGCATATCTTTAAATTTGCTAGTTTGTATGTTGTAAAACTTGTATATTTCAAGAAACAAGTGTTGCTTTCTTGAACATCTCTAATTTGCTAACTTGCATAATGTAGAACTTGCTATCTTAAACACTATAAAGAAGTGTTATCCTACCTATCTCAAGAAGCAAAAAATGCTAAACTTATACATCTAGCAAAATGTACAAACTTGCAAAACTCTAAATTTTTGCTAGTTTACATGATGATAAAAAAAACTGGAAATTATGTTTATCATGCAATGTGTTGAACTTGTATTCCAAACACAAGAATAGTTGGACTTCTCCTTTTTGTTGATGACAAAGGGGGAGAAGTGTGATCATGTTATGCATGATGACGTATTACAAATATTCAAGATTAAATTCGCAATGACTTGAATTCAGCTTGAATTCAAGGTTCTATCAATATGATATATTGATAGAGGGAGTTTGTTTAAACTTCGGGAGTTAAAGTTAACTCCATCATCAATTGGTTATCATCATAAAAAAGGGGGAGATCGTTGAATCTCATAATTTGATGATGAAACCAATTGATAATTGTTTATGATTTAATATGCATGTTGAGTGATGCAGGATGCTTCGATCAGGATGAGACAATTAAAGCAGAAAAAATCATGTTAGGCTAGAGGACCATGTCAGAAGATTAGAAGTTGGGCCGGTGGATTGGTCAACGTATCGACAGAAGGCTTTGGGCTGTGGTTTCGTGTCACGCCCCTCAAAAAATATATCGATGATATTTAAAATTTTCATCACAAATCCATCTAGGTTCCAAACTAACATTTGAGGACACTGAAAAACATTCTATCAAATTCACATTTATAAAACCTGTGTAGTTTATAATCATATATCACATCACTCGATAATTCACGTTTATGGTAACCCAAGCCAACTTAACAAACATGAACAACATTTATAAATCCACAAGTTAAGTAATTTCTACAATCAGAACTCCAACCATTTACCACAAGTTCATATCATCGTAAACTAAACTTAACGTTCCGAAATTCTAAATAAGAGAGATCTTCTAACACTTTTATAAGGTATATCCATTTCGGTTCATCGATAACATTTGACATACAAAATATGCTTATACAACAATAACATAATAACCAACAAGACTTGCCTATAATTCTGAATAGCTCTCCACTGCCTCAGCCCAATTCAAACATCTCAAAGAGTGACAAGCTGACTTGAAAGATTTTATATAACAATAGAGTGAGCTAAAAACAATTCAGCAAGTGACAAAGCATATTCAAAACAAAAGGAACAATTTCAAACAAGGTATCATAATACAAGACAGAATACAAGGATTCTCAAGGATACCATCTCATTAGATACAAAATCATATGTATCATTTCAATCGAAACATATTTGGTTCCAAAACAAATGGAGCATATAGAAATTGGAACATATCAATAGCGTAGGAAATGTTCCGGAGCATATCAACGGCATATGAAACATTTCGGAGCATGCCAATAACAGATGAAACATTTCAGAGCAAAACAACAATGAATGAAATATTTCGGAGCATATCAATAACAAATGAAACGTTTTGGAGCTTATCAATGGCATATGAAATGTTCCGAAGCATATCAATGGTGTATGGAATATTTCGGAGCATATCAACAATGAATGAAACATTTCGAAGCATATCAATAACAAAAAAAACGTTTCAGAGCTTATCAATGTCATATGAAATGTTCCGGAGCATATCAACGGTGTATGGAATATTTCGAAGCATATCAACAATGAATGAAACATTTCGGAGCATATCAATAATAAATAAAACGTTTCAGAGCTAATAAATGGCAAATGGGACATTTCGGAATATATCAATGGCATATGGACCATTTCGGAGCATATCAAAGAACGAATACAAAACAAAAGCTCAAACGTCGAATTTGACGTTGCATTCATATCATTCCTATCCAAAGCATATATAGAAACACATAACCAAAGCTCCAGATATCATATCAAACATATATAAGGTGAAGTAGGACCATAACATAGTATGGTACATCTATTTTTGAATAACCACCAAACATAAGTCTCCCATATCTGGAAGCTCTCCCACGTCTGGGAGCTTCATCCACCCACGTCTGAGTGAAGTCATAAGGGCCGACACCAAGTGGTGTATCTGGTCCTTAGACTTGAGACACCAAGGATGTCCTGTATGAGTGCTCCACTCTTTGATACCAGACTTATAGGTTTGGCTCTCCCAGATCTAGTACAGTTGGTCATTGGGAATGGTAGTCGACCTTACGAGGGCTATTGAGTGTCGATAGAGGATCATCCACTCTCGACGTCATGAGAGGAATATCCCATGTGTTCTTGCTCAGATAAATCCCAGGCCAGGGTCATTCGGGTTGAGAGAGAAAGAGTTCTCCAGGAGAATCCGATTAGAGCGAGACTCGAGTAGAAACCGTATGGGTCTGACAACACCATGCTCGATATACGGTCTCTGGGATATTAGATTGATGAGAGACTATAGGTACATGGTAACTGAGGACAGACAGGTCCAATGGATTGGATTCCCCTGTATCGTCTGGGGACTACGGTGTAGTGGCCTAGTACGTCTGTAGTCGATGAGTCGAGTGAATTATTACAGAGATAATAATTCATTGAGTTAGAAGGAGTTCTGACAGGTATGACTCACGGCCAGCTCGATATTGGGCCTAGAGGGTCACACACATATGGTAGGCATTGCGATGAGTAGAGGTTCGGATATGAGATATCCGACGGAGCCCTTGTCTTCTTGGATGCAGATCCAATACCCACTAGGGAAGGACCCATTAGGGTTTGACACGGGATCTCTATAAATAGGAGGGATTCATAGCCTCATAGGCTAGAGTCTTTGCTTGCCCTTCCTATTCTCCTCTCTCTCTCAACCTTAGAGGCCTGGAGTTTTGAGGAGGGTCGTCGCAACCCTGCTGTGTGGATCACCGCTAGAGAGGAGGACGCTTGACCTCCTTCACCCTCTCCTAAGGATCTGCAAGGAAACAGGGATACGCAGTTTTGTGTTTTGCGGATTTTTGCGCACCAATCTTCGCACGACGACGAACATCTTTTTGGGAATCGGGGATTTTTGTTTTCTTGTTCTTCCGCTGCGCATATGATGTCGCCCCCCTTGATTTCCCAACAGTGGTATCAGAGCCAGGTTGTTCGTGCGAATCATTGGTTTTTTGAACTGCGTGTGTTGTGTTTAGGAAGAATTTTGACGTCAAAATCGTTGACGCAAAAGCGAGAAAGGGCAGCAACAGTTGCTGCCCTCGATCTGCATGCCTGCAGCCACATGCAGCAGCAACCGCAGCCGCAGCCTGGCACCACAGCGCCGGGCGCATGAAGTTAATGTGCCCTGCAGCAACCGACCGGCGGGGTCTGTTTGCAGCAGACTTGGCGGTCGGCGGATCGGCGACCCACGGGCAGAAGTATTGCAGGCAGGGCGGCGCCGCCGCCCCAAAGGAAGCGGCGCCGCCCAAGAGGGCAGCGATGCCTACCGCCGCGAGGGCAGCGACGCCTCGCCGCCGCAGGGCAGCGACGCCGCCGCCCGCCAGAGGCAGCGACGCCACCGCCCGCTAACTCCCCAGGGCGAAACCCCCAGGGGGGTGGTGGGTGGGGACTGCACCGCCCATAAAGGGCGCTAACCTGGGGGCAGCACCGCCTCATGGGCGTTGCCCCGCCGGCAGAACTGTTGGAGGCGGGGCGGCCCCGGGGAAATCCACCCGCAGCGCAAGTGCCGCCGCCGGGCCGGCCGCCATGGCAGTCGGAAAGCCCAGCCGCCACTGCCTGCATGAAGCCGCCACCAGCAGAGGGCGGTGGCGCGGCGGCAGCAGCGAAAGGGGGAAAGGGCATTAGGGTTTTCTGGGAAAAAGACAATTTTGCCCCTCGGAATTTGCGAAATTCCAGTTTCTGTCTTTTGTCAAAATTACGAAAATACCCTTAGGAATTGAGAAATTCCCTACATGTCCTTGATTTCAGAAAAATATTAATTAATTAAAATATTTAGTTGATTATTATTTTTTATTATTATCTAGTAGTCCTACATGATGATGATTATTTATACATGTGATGTATGATGTGTGGACGGATGATCATGGACCGTGTGATGTGTGTACTTGTGATTATTATTATTGAGGTCTGCGAACCTCCATTATATTTCTCGTTTATTGTCGGGCCTGCGTGCCTATGATTAAGTTGTAATCACATGAGGAGGCGCAGTGGGAGCGTGGATGCGATAGCGGGACCCACGAGACGGACGATCATGATGCATGGAGATGCATCAAGATGTCGACGAAACCGACGAGAATAAGATGGACGATCACAAGGGCATGGAGATGCACCGTTGCACACATAGATCTTGATGTGAGTGATTAGGCCTACTGGCTCGGGCCTAATCATATTAGGTTGTGGTCCATGATCATCTGATGTGATTGCTTATACACATACTAGATATGTATATATATTTGCATGCGATGTAGATATATATTAAATATGTATATGTGTGACATGTCATATTAGGAGACCAAATTATAGAAACATCTCTCGATAATATTAAGTCGGTAAACGTGAGGCAATTAGATTGACCCACGTGGCCTTCCATCGTTATGAGTAGGAACCGATTCCCGGTGTAGGTTGAGTTGGTCGAGTCCCTCGAGACTCACCTATATCGCGATTCGCTATCTTGCTTACGACATAGAGATGTCACCGGTGACCTGAGGGCATGGTATACTTGGTCGAGTCCCTCGAGGGTATATCATCAAATCAGACTCATCTTGTAACGAAGGTGTTGACTTAACCTAGCATCATGGTTGGTCGAGTCCCTCGAGGCCATGGTGATTCGGAGGCCGAACAGGACGGGAATCACAAGGAGTTGTGATCGGTTTCTAGGGCATATCCCCAGAATGAGATGGGTAGGTCAGCGAAAATTATCATGGACCGTACCATATCTAATAATGTACGATTTCGCCTTTCAGAGACACCATTGAGCTGAGGTGTATAAGGAGGTGTCCATTGGGATAATATCCCATGGTCCTTGAGCAACTGAGTGAACTCTGTACTTAAGTACTCACCTTCTCGATCTGATCGAAGAGTTTTGATACTCTTTCCAGTCTGGTTCTCCACCTAATTCTTATACTCTCTGAATTTCTCAAAGGCCTCGGACTTGTACTTCATTAAGTACACATATCCATACCTTGAGAAATCATCAGTAAATGTAATGAAGTAGGAGTAACCTCCAATGGCATGAGTTGACATGGGTCCACATACATCACTATGTATGAGTTCCGACAACTCAGTGGCTCTCTCTCCAGTTCCACTAAATGGAGAGTTGGTTAGTTTTCCACGAATGCAAGGCTCACAAGTTGCATATGACACATAGTCGAATGGATCTAGTTATCCATCATTTAGCAACTTTTGAATCTTTCTTTCATGGATGTGACCTAGCCTACAATGCCACAGGTATGCACTGTTCAACTCATCTCGTTTCCTTTTGGACACATTTACATTCATGATATGTGGAGTGGTGTCTAATATAAATAAACCATTATGCAATGTTCCTTTCATGATGATCTTATCATTTAATAATATCGAACAACCATTGTTCTCAAAAACAAATTTATATCCACTAACTGTTAAACATGAAATGGAGATAATGTTTTTGATAATAGAATGAACAAAATAACATGCATCTAATGCAATAAAAGCTCCACTAGGCAGATGTAGGGCGACCTCGCCAACAGCTACTATAGCAACTTTTGCTCCATTACCCATCTTGAGGTCCATCTTGCTTCTCTCTAGTCTCCTAGGCCTTGCCAGAACCTGCAACGAATTGCATATATGATAAGCACTACCGGTATCCAATACCCATATGTTATCATAAGAGTCTGACAAATGGAGACTAATCATGAATGTACCTGAAGCTTCACCAAGCTTTTGTTTCACCCTTTCTGCAAGGTACTCTTTGCAGTTTCTCTTCCAGTGCCCATCTTTACCACAGTGGAAGCACTGGCCTTTGTCCTTTGCTGGGTCTTTCTTAGCAACCTTTGCTTTACCTCGTTTGACCTTGCCCTTTCCCTTCTTAAGGGACCTTTCTGCTTTCCTTTTCCTTTTGGTCTCACTAGTGTAGAGAACTGGCTTCTCTTTCTTGATAGTACTCTCTGCCTCCCTCAAAATATTAAGAAGCTCTGGGAGAGTCACTTCAAGCTTGTTCATATTAAAATTCATTATGAACTGTGAAAAGGAATCTGGTAGGGACTGAAGCACAATCTCCACACACAAGTTATCCTCTAGGACTATTCCTAGACTTGTGAGTTTCTCTATCCACTCAATCATCTTTAGGACATGGTGCTGAACCGATGTCCTCTCAGTCATCCTAGCACGGAAGAGGCTCTTAGATATCTCATATCGCTGATTTCTTCCCTGTTCCTCGAACAATTTGCGGACATGTAGGAGAATGGATCTGGTATCCATCTTTTCATATTGTCTCTGTAACTCAGGAGTCATAGAGCCCAACATATAGCACTGAGCAAGAGTGGAGTCATCAATGTACTTCACGTAGCGAGCGATCTCATCCTCGTTTGCCCCTTCTTCGGGCGCAGGCATCATTGTATCAAGGACATACACGAATTTCTCCGTTGTGAGAACAATTCGCAAGTTACGGAGCCAATCCATATAATTTGGACCAGTGAGGTGGTTGACATCAAGTATGCCACGTAAGGGATTTGAAAGCGACATTTTCTGAAAATAAAGATGCAATAGAAATGAATAACATGCAGATTTTGCAAGAAATAAACTATCAAGATATGGACTTCTATCTTAATATGCTCCCACTATTTTACTAACGAGTCACGCGACACCCTCAGCATGTGAAACGGAAGTCTCCAGTAGACTTCTAGTGGGGATCAGGATCCAATCAGCGTCTTAGTGTAACCTCGAGGGACTCGACCTATCACACTAGACCTAAAAGGTAGGCAACTCTTGTCGATCACAACTCCTTGTGATTCCCGTCCTGTTCGGCCTCCGAATCACCATGGCCTCGAGGGACTCGACCAACCATGATGCTAGGTTAAGTCAACACCTTCGTTACAAGATGAGTCTGATTTGATGATATACCCTCGAGGGACTCGACCAAGTATACCATGCCCTCAGGTCACCGGTGACATCTCTATGTCGTAAGCAAGATAGCGAATCGCGATATGGGTGAGTCTCGAGGGACTTGACCAACTCAACCTACACCGGGAATCGGTTCCTACTTATAATGATGGAAGGCCACGTGGGTCAATCTAATTGCCTCACGTTTATCGACTTAATATTATCGAGAGATGTTTCTATGATTTGGTCTCCTAATATGATATGTCACACATATACATATTTATTATATATCTACATCGCATGCAAATATATATACATATCTAGTATGTGTATAAGCAATTACACTAGATGATCATGGACCACAACCTAATATGATTAGGCCCGAGCCAGTGTGCAACGGTGCATCTCCATGCCCTGTGATCGTCCATTTCGTCCTTGTCGGTTCCGTCGACATCTTGATGCATCTTCATGCATCACGATCGTCCGTCTCGTGGGTCCCGGTATCGCATCCACGCTCCTACTGTGCCTCCTCATGTGATTACAACTTAATCATAGGCACGCAAGCCCGACAATAAACGAGAAATATAATCGAGGTTCGCATACCTCAATAATAATAATCACAGGTACACACATCACACGGTCTATAATCATCCGTTCACACATCATACATCACATGTATAAATAATCATCATCATGTAGGACTACTAGATAATAATAATAAATAATAATAATCAACTAAACCTTTTAATTAATTAATATTTTCTGAAATCAGGGACATTATAGGGAATTTTTGAATTCATAGGGGTATTTTCATAATTTGGACAAAAGACAGAAATTGGAATATCTCAAATTCCGAGGGGCAAAACTATCGTTTGCCCAGAAAACCCTAATGCCCTTTCCCCTTTTTGCTACTGCCGCCACCGCCACCCTGATGGCGGTGGCCTGTGCGGCGGGGCGAGGGCACTGCCCTCGCCTGTAGGCGGCACACCCGCTGGCAGCGCTGCCGCTGCGGGTGGGCGCCCCTTTCGGGTGTCGCCGCCTCCGCAGGCAGTGCTGTCACACCGGGCGACCGCCCTTGTGGGCTGTGCTGCACGCATGCAGATCGAGGGCAGCAACTGTTGCTGCCCTTCCTAGTTTTTGCGTCAACAATTTTAATGTCAAAATTCTTCCTAAACACAACACACGCAGTTCAAAACCAATTATTCGCACGAGCAACCTGGCTCTGATACCACTGTTAGTAAATCATTAGGTGCGACATCATATGCGCAGCGGAAGAACAAGAAAAACAAAATCCCCGATTCCCAAACAGATGTTCGTCGTTGTGCGAAGATTGGTACGCAAAAATCCACGAAACATGAAACTGCGTATAGGGTAGATTGTGTTACCTAGGGTGATCGTATATCCCTGTTTCCTTGCAGATCCTTAGGAGATGTTGAAGGAGGTCAAGCGTCCTCCAATCTAGCGGTGATCCACATAGCAGGGTTGCGATATCGCTCCTCAAAACTCCAGACCTACTCTGAGGTGAAGGTGGAGAGGAGAATAAGAAAAGGCAAACAAAAGCTCTCTAGCCCATTGGGCTCTGAATCCCTCCTATTTATAGAGGTCCCCTATCAAACCCTAATGGGTCCTCCCCTAGTGGGTATTGGATCTACATCCAATAAGACAAGGGGTTCATCGGATATCTCATATCCGAACCTCTATTCATCGTAATGCCTACCATATGTGTGTGACCCTTTAGGCCCAATATCGAACTGGCCGTGTGTCATACCTGTCAGAACTCCTTCTAACTCAGTGAATTATTATCTCTGTAATAATTCACTCGACTCATCGACTACGGACGTACTAGGCCACTACGCCGTAGTCCCCAGACGATACATGGGAATCAAATCCATTGGACCTGTCTGTCCTCAGTTACCATGTACCTATAGTCCCTCATCAATCTAATATCCCAGAGACCGTATATCGAGCATGGTGTTGTCAGACCCATACGGTTTCTACTCGAGTCTCGCTCTAATCGGATTCTCCCGGAGAACTCTATCTCTCTCAACCCGAATGACCCTGGCCAGGGATTTGTCTGAGCAAGAACACATGGGATATTCCTCTCATGACGCCGAGAGTGGATGATCCTCTATCGACACTCAATAGCCCTCGTAAGGTCGACTACCACTCCCAATGACTAGCTGTACTAGATTTGGGATAGCCAAACCTATAAGTCTGGTATCAAAGAGTGGAGCACTCATATAGGACATCCTTGGTGTCTCAAGTCTAAGGACCAGATACACAACTCGGACTACGGAATCGCTGTCTGACAATAAGGCATCATCAACCATCCAGTATTCCGTAAGCGGATCAATCAGTGAACTCATTCTCCAATGAGCACCTGTACTGTATCCCTAGTGTCACTACACAAGCAGCTATGAGACCAGCTGCATCCATCATTTGGACGGGTATACAGCACACCAGTCTGTCCGGTTATCACGATATCCCTCACGAGTAACCTATGACCGGGATTATTTAGGATGTGTTTAAATGTGAATCGATCTCACTATCGTGATCTCATCACGATCTGATTCCCATTGCACAAATCCAAGGACATCACAATATATGTATGCATTTATGCAATAGTTATAAAGTGATATATGCCAAAATATAATAAGCAAAAGGATTCTATATTAAGTCACACGTGTCATCACTCATGTGATTGGCTTGCTGGGCACCTATGACTAGCAGAGTTAAGGTTAACTCAGTTAGTCATCAATTAGTTATCATCATAAAAAAGGGGGAGATTGTTGAATCTCGGATTTTGATGATGAAACTAATTGATTGTGTTTAGATGTTTAACTGCATTTTGAGTGATGCAGGTCTACTCGAATAGGATTAGACAATTGACACAAGAGGAATTGACGTTGCGTCGGAGGAGATGACGTCAAGATATTGGACGGCAGAAGGCTTCGGACGTCGGGCATCGCGCCAAGGAGAGCGGAATTACGCCAAGGATATCGGGGTTATGGAGGTCAACCGCCGATTGGGTAACAAGCCGCAAGAGAGGACGATGCGCTGAAGAATCGGATGAAGCGCCAACCAATGACGTGCCGAGCAACAGAATGTCAATTCACGTTGTAATAATTGCCTAGATCGGAGTAGAGTTTTAGTTTGTGTGTACAGGAATAACTACGATAATGACAAAGACATAAAGTGAAACAAAGTGCGGAGTCAAGCGTGAAGGATTCGTTGGGAGTTCGGGAGTTCGACGGAAGTTCGAAGGTTCGTCGGAAATGCTGCCGGAACTAGCCAAGAATGAGTAGGGAGCTTACCGAAGGGTTTTTCGGAAGCTCGCCGGAAGGTTCGTTGGAAGTTCGCGTAGCTCACCGAGAAAGATCGGAGCTTGCCGAAGAAGTTCGTTGGAACTCACCAAGATCAACTCGTGAAGTCGAGGAGCTTGCCGGGAGTCTACAGAATGGTTTCCGAGAGTTTATCGGAAGACCGCCGGAAGTTCGCCGAAAGCTCGCCGAAAGAAGTCTTGACTGCGGACTTTGTAATAGCTTAGGAAATGTCTTTAAATTCGTAGTTAGCATATTAATTAGGATTAGAATTAGGTGTTAATCCTATAACCTAAGTAGAGGCCAATTAGGCCCGAGTTCAAACTAGTATGGGCCAAGTTTGGAGCCCAACCAGTGAGCTGAAACAGTGTAGGTGGTGGCACCACCTACAACCTGAGAACCAAGCGGTGGCACCGCTGGACTGAGTGGTGGCACCGCCCAGCACCCGAGAGGTCCAGCGGTGGCACCGCCAGTACACTGTCATTGTCAGACACTGACAGGCGGTGGCACCGCCACCGACAAGCGGTGGCACCACCAGCCTCGGAAACCCAAGAAAATTCAAATTTTGGAGCCCAAATTTGAATCCTCTTGGGGCCTATAAATACCCCTCAATTCTCAATAGAGAATACAACCTTTGGCAAAGCAATAGTTTGAGATAAGAGCCTTAGAAATGTCTTAACAAGTCTTGTTTTTCAAATTGCTTGAGTGTTCACGTCCTCCCATCTTGTTGAAAAGAATTGTAAGAGTGTGAACAACTTATAAAGGTTGTAAGAGGGGTATTAGTCCTTCCCCTACAAAGAGATTTTGCTAGTAGAAGTTGGGAGCCTCTTCAAAGAAGTCTTCGCAAGTGGATGTAGGTCATTTTGAGCGAACCACTTTAAAACTGCTATGTTATCTGGTTTGCATTCTACTCTTGCCATTTACATACTGTAAACTTCTTTATTTAGTCACTATACTTCCATACGCTTTTAAGTTATCAAGCTTCCAAATCAGTTTTCATCATTATTGGTTTTTATCGTACGAAAGATTTTTCCAAAACCAAAGTTTTAATCCGCTGCACTAATTCACCCCCCCTCTTAGTGCCGCTCTGATCCTAACAATTGGTATCAGAGCCCGGTATTTCTCATTTCGAATTTATACCTGAGAGAAATGGCTCTTCATGGCTTTCAAGAGGGCTTTTCGATTGTTCGTCCACCGTTGTTTAACGGATTGGACTACAGTTATTAGAAAACTCGAATGAGAGTTTTCTTGATTTCTATGAATTTGGATTTATGGAATATTGTTGAAATCGGTTTTCAACTTCCCTCTAAACCGATAAACGAATGGTCGGATTTGGAGAAGAAGTATTTTTCTTTAAACGCAAAGGCTATGAATGCCTTATTTTGCGCTTTAGACAAAAATGAGTTCAATCGGATTTCTACGTGTGAAACGACTTTTGATATTTGGTGAATACTTGAAATCACGCACGAGGGAACTAGTAGAGTCAAAGACTCGAAAGTTAACATTTTATTGCATGATTTTGAGCTTTTTCAAATACAACAAAGCGAGACTATAGGCGACATGTACACCCGTTTCACGGATGTCGTCAATAATCTAAGAGTTCTTGGTAAATCTTTTTCGAATTTTGATCTCTTAAGTAAGATCTTAAGATCCCTTCCAAAAAGGTGGAATTCTAAAATAACTGTAATACTGTAAACTTCTTTATTTAGTCACTATACTTCCATACGCTTCTAAGTTATCAAGCTTCCAAATCAGTTTTCATCATTATTGGTTTTTATCGTACGAAAGATTTTTCCAAAACCGAAGTTTTAATCCGCTGCACTAATTCACCCCCCCCTCTTAGTGCCGCTCCGATCCTAACACAAGTAAGGTATCATAATGCATCACAGTATACAAGAATTCTCAAGGATATCATCTCATTAGATACAAAATCATATGTATAAATTCAATCGAAACATATTTGGTTCCAAAACAAATGGAACATAGAGTAATTGGAGCATATCAATAGCGTAGGAAATGTTCCGGAGCATATCAATGGCATATGGAACAATTTGGAGCATGCCAATAACAGATGAAACATTTCGGAGCATATCAATAACAAATGAAACATTCCAGAGCTTATCAATGGCATATAAAATGTTCCGGAGCATAACAATGGTGTATGGAACATTTCAGAGCATATCAACAATGAATGAAACATTTTAGAACATATCAAAAACAAATAAAATGTTTCGGAGCTTATCAATAGCATATTAAATGTTCCAGAGCATATCAACGGCGTATAGAATATTTCGGAGCATATCGACAATGAATGAAAATTTTTGGAGCATATCAATAACATATGAAACGTTTCGGAGCTTATCAATGGCAAATGGGACATTTCAGAACATATCAATTGCATATGGACCATTTCGAAGCATATCAAAGAACGAATATAAAACAAAAGCTCAAACGTCGAATTTGCGTTGCATTCATATCATTATTTTCCAAAGCATGTATAGAAATACAAAACCAAAGCTCCGGATATCATATCAAACATACAGAAGGTGAAGTGGGACCATAACATAATATGGTACATCCATTTCTGAATGACCACCAAACATAAGTCTCCCACGTCTGGGAGCTCTCCCACGTCTAGGAGCTCCATCCACCCATGTATGAGTGAAGTCATAAGGGTCGATGGAGTATCACAGGCTCTATGCATAACTCCCTTCACCATTTCTAGCAAAGGTTCACAATATCTCACAAACACCAGAGTACAAAAGGATAGTATGAACAATAAATAGCACATATCAGAAGCACACGCGGAATAACAAAGCGTACACGTGCCTTTACGAGTCAATACAAAGTAAGCAATAATCTTTCACAATTGTTTTCAGATTTGAAAAGAAATAAAAGCAATCACATATAACTCAATTCAAATAAGAAGATTAGATAAATTTAATGTCCAAAAGAATGAAACTGGAATAGGCACATATCGAATGCAAATGCAGAATAATGGGATATACATGTGCCTATATGAGTCAATAAGATATAGCATAAATATTATACAATAGTTTTAAAGAATGTAAATAATTTTAAGGACAAGAGCATACAAGAATTCAAAATAGTAATATAAAGCACAATTGAATTAGAAAGCTAAAGGATATCAATTTCCAAAGGAATGAAACCAGAATATGCATAATCGACCAAAGCTCGATTTATGGTAGAATTCAAGTGGCACATTGAACAAATGATTCAAACTATCAATCGTGCTCCAATTTACTAAAAAATATATCATTGGAAAGATATTTCAATCTACTTTTAGATAAAATAAGCTTCATATGAATTGAACTGTCCAACAGAGAGTTACAAATAATTTGGTGAACAAGGGTTAGAGAACAAAATCTCTGTTTGGCAGAATTTATAAGGTTAGATTCAACAGATAACTGGGCAAGTGTTTGGACTCCTAATTTTTTAATCCATATATCAAAAGAAAGATCTATGAGTCTAGTTTCTAATGAAATTAGTTTTGAACAAATTGAAATTTACAACATTGACTTATTGGCAGCTCGGTATCAAAAGGTCATAAATTATAATTCCCTATTTTGCATAATCTGTAGGCTCATTTGAAACAGAAGTTTGGGTAGGAAAACTTACTCTGAATTCTTAAAATAAGCTATCAAAAGAAAGGTTTATGAGTCTATATTCTGATCAAATAAGTTTTTTCTAAATCAAAGGTCAGAGCATAAAGTTATAATCATAAAAAAGTAGAAAGGTCAAAATCTCGGAAGTTTCACAGATTCCAATAATTATGTCTGAACTGGAGATATATTAAATGTAAGGATAGAACAATTCAAAGTTCCTTATATTCAAAGTAAATGTAGAGATAAAATTACAGTTAGGAAAGGTTAAGACCACTTGCAATACGAAAGATTAGAAAGCTTGCAATAGGAAGGATCATAACACTTGCAGTAGAAATGATCGAAACACCTGCAATAGAAAAGATAACACTTGCAGGAGAAAAGATCGGGGCACTTGCAATAGAACAGATCGAAATACTTGCAATAGGAAGGATCGGAACACTCACAATAGAAAAGATTAGAAAGCTTGCAAAAGGAAGGATCAGAACACTTGCAATAGAAAAGATAACACTTGCAATAGAAAAGATAACACTTGCAGGAGAAAAGATCGGAACACTTGTGATAGGAAAGATTCGAGCTTGAAATAGGAAGGATCGAAACACTTGCCTTTCAAAGATTTTGATCCGAAGATCTTGATCCGAAGATCCAAAGAAGGTGTCAGCCCAAATCCTTCTACTTTTCCTCTGTATCCTCTCTCTGTTTCGTTTTCTACATATGTCTTTTCTTTTTCCTCCACAACTGCAGCTCATGCAGAACATAAAGGCATAGTCACCTGCTCTCCCTTCCACTGTACTACTTCCTTTCTCCCTTCTCTCATTGCTACTTTTTTCTTTCCCAAACATAGCTGCCACAGACGCAGCCGCCACCATCGCAACCGCAACCTCTTCTTGTTTCCCTACCACAGCTGCAGCTACCACAACTATAGCCGCAGCCGCAGCTACTTCTTTCCCTTTTCCTCTTCCCTCTCCTTCCTTTCTTCTTCTTCTCTTCTTCTCCTTCCTCCCCTTCTTCTCCCCGACGCATAGCACCTCCTCTCCTCTGTTTCCTCCTACAGGAAACAGAGGTGCTGCCTCTTCACCCGCTTCTACTTCTTCTCTTCCTCTTCTTCTTCTTCTCCTTCTTCTTCTCCTCTTCTTCCCTTCTCCTACCCGACACCCCACACCTTCTCACTGCAGCCCATGCCGTAGCCATCCTTCTTTTTTTTTTTCTTTTTCTCTTCTTCTTTTTCCTTTTCTTCTTCTTCTCCTCCCCAACGCCCCACACCTCCTTTCGTCTGTTTCCGCCTGCAGGAAACAGAGGTGCTGCAGCCCTAGCTGCTGCCACCTCTTGGTCCTCTCCCACTTCCCTCTCTTTTTCTTCTTTTTTTCTTCTCTTCTCTCTCTTCTTCCTCCTCTCTTCTTTTCCCTCTTCTTCTTTTCTTCTTCTCCTCTTCTTCCTTTTTCCTCCCCAATGCCCCACAGCTACTCGCTGCCGCCCTTGCCGCAACCACCTCCTCTTTTCTTCCTCTTCTTCTGCTTCTCTCCTTCTCCTCTTCTTCCATTCTCCTTCCCGACGCCCCACACATGAACTCCTTGTTGGGAAATCATGGGGGGCGACATCATATGCACAGCGGAAGAACAAGAAAACAAAAATCCCCGATTCCCAAAAGATGTTCACGTCGTTTGAAGATTGTGCATAAAAAATCTGCAAAATACAAAACTGGCGATAGAGATTGTGTTACCTAGGGAGATCGTATATCCCTGTTTCCTTGCAGATCCTTAGGAGAGGGTGAAGGAGGTCAAGCGTCCTCCTCTCTAGCGGTGATCCACACAGCAGGGGGTTGCGGCGACCCTCCCTCAAAACTCCAGTGCCCTTGAGGTGGAGAGGGAGAGGAGAATAGGAAAGGCAAGCAAAGACTCTAGCCTATGAGGCTGTGAATCCCTCCTATTTATAGAGATCCCGTGTCAAACCCTAATGGGTCCTTCCCTAGTGGGTATTGGATCTGCATCCAATAAGACAAGGGCTCCGGCCGGATATCTCATATCCGAACCTCTACTCATCGCAATGCCTACCATATGTGTGTGACCCTCTAGGCCCAATATCGAAGCTGGCCGTGAGTCATACCCGCCGAACTCCTTCTAACTCGGTGAATTATTATCTCTGTAATAATTCACTCGACTCATCGATCTCCACGGACGTACTAGGCCACTACGCCAGAAGTCACCGTGACGATACTGAGGGAATCAAATCCATTGGACCTGTCGTCGTCCTCGTTACCATGTACCTATAGTCCCTTATCCATCTAATATCCCGGAGACCGTGATATCGAAAGCATGGTGTTGTCGGACCCATACGGTTTCTACTGAAGTCTCGCTCTAATCGGATTCTCCAGGAGAACTCTTTTCTCTCAACCGAATGACCCGCCAGGGATTTGTCCGAGCAAGAACACATGGGATATTCCTCTCATGACGCCAGAGTGGATGATCCTCTATCGATACTCAATAGCCCTCGTAAGGTCGACTACCACTCCCAATGACTAGTTGTACTAGATCCGGGACAGCCAAACCTATAAGTTCGGTATCAAAGAGTGGAGCACTCATACAGACATCCTTGGTGTCTCAAGTCTAAGGACCAGATACACCACTAGGGGACTACGGAATCGCTGCCCAACAATAAGGCATCATCAACCATCCAAAGATTCCGTAAGCGGATCAATTAGTGAACTCATTCTCCAATGAGCACCTGCATTGTATCCCTAGTGTCCCTACACGAGCAGCTATGAGACCAGCTGCATCCATCATATGGACGGGTATACAAAGACACCGGTCTATCCGGTTATCACGATGTCCCTCTCGAAAACCTATGACCGGGATTATTTAGGATATGTGTTTCAATGTGAATCGATCTCATTATTGTGATCTCATCACGATCTGATTCCCATTGCACAAATCTAAGGACATCACAATATATATATGCATTTATGCAATAGTTATAAAGTGATATACGCCAAAATATAATAAGCAAAAGATTCTCAGATCAAGTCACACGTGCCATCACTCACGTGATTGGCTTTTTTGGGCACCTATGACTAGCAATCTCCCACTTGACCTAAAGCCAATCACCTATGTGTGTCGATCCCCATCGCAGACCTTTGTGACGCCTTCAAAGACAATATGAGACAACGGCTTTGTCGGTGGATCTGCAATGTTATCTTCGGATGGAACTCTTTCCACTGCTATATCTCCTCAAGTTACGATCTTTCTTATAAGTTGGAACCTCCTCGAACACTTCGATGCACCGGGTCCCTTATTTGAGTAATCACCCCATAGTTGTCGCAATACAAGAAAGTCGACTTGTCGCTATTCAGATCGACTCCCAAATCTGTGTTGAACTTCTTCACCTAGACTCCCTCCTTTGCTGCATCCGATGCAGCAATGTACTCCGCCTCTATGGTCGAAGTCAACAAGTGGTATCTTGCTTGGAACTCTTCCAAAGACATCTGCTGCTCCTCCATTCAAGGTGTACACATACCCCTGAATTCGACTTGCTATCATCAACATCGACTGAAAACTTGAGTCAAGATAGCCTTCAACCTTAAGGCTATTACCTCCATATACTAGTAAAAGATCCTTAGTCCTTCTCAAGTACTTAAGGATACACTTTTATCTTTCTAGTGCTCCAAGTCCGGATCCACTTGATACCTCGCCGTGACACTCTGAGTACGCGCTTATATCGAACCTAGTACATAGCATGACATACATGATAGACCCTATTGCTGAGGCATAAGGTATCATATCCATGTTAAGCCCTTTCTTTCGAGTCTTTGGGGACATACTCAGAGAAAGCGATATCCCATGTCTCATCGGTATGAGACCTCTCTTGGAATTTTTTCATGCCAAACCTTTTGACAATAGTTTCTATGTACTGGATGGGACAAGCCAAGCATCATCTTGGATCTATCTCTATAGATTCTAATCCCCAAGATATAAGATGCTTCCCCTAAGTCCTTCATGGAGAAGTGTCTAGATAACCAAGCCTTTATGTGGATAGCATTCCTATGTCATTCCCAATGATGAGGATGTCATCCACATATAGCACCAAAAGGTGATAGCGCCTCCCACTTACCTTTTTCTCAGATACACAAGGCTCATCTTTCGTTTAACTAAGTCATAAGATCTGATTGCCTCATCAAATCTTATGTTCCAACTTCAGGGAAGCTTGCTTTAGTCCATAAATGGATCTAAGCAACCTACACACCTTATCTGGCAGTTCTTGGACACGAATCCCTCGGGTTGCATCATATACACCTCCTCCTCGAGGTTCCCGTTGAGGAATGCGGTTTTCACATCCATCGCCAGATCTCATAATCATAGTGTGCTGCAATAGCCAATAGAATTCTGATGGATTTTAGCATTGCTACGGGTGAGAAAGTTTTCGTCAGTAGTCAACCCCTTGCCTTTGACGATACCCCCTTAGCCACTAGCCTTGCTTTATAGGTCTCTACCTTTCCATCTACTCCGATTTTTTTTCTTAAAGATCCACTTGCAACCGATGGGTACAATACCTTCAAGCATCAACTAGGTTCCAAACCTTATTGGAGTATATAGAATCCATCTCAGAATTCATGGCTTCTTTCCACTTCCCGGAGTCTATACTCATAATAGCCTCCTCGTAGGTCTGAGGATCAATATCCTCTACATCCTTTGCTCTAATATATCCCACATATCTCTCAGGAGGATGGGATACTCTATCAGACCTGCATAAAGTTGATGCTTGTATATTAGGTACCTGAATAGACTCGGGCCGTAGAGTGGTGCTTAAGCTTGGTTCTCCAACCTTGCTCAATTCTATCATTCTCCCACTGTTCAAGAATGTGTTCCTTCTCAAGGAACACTGCTCTCTTAGCTATAAAGACCTTTTGGTCCTCGAGATGATAGAAATAATACCCACAAGTTTCCTTGGGGTATCCCACAAATTTGCATCGCTCTGTCCTTGATTCTAACTTATCGGGGTTGTGTCTTCTAACATGGGCAGGGCAGCCCCAGATCTTAACAACCTTAAGATCAGGCTTTTTCCCTTTCCATATCTCATATGGTGTAGACACTACTGACTTAGTTGGAACTCTGTTGAGGAAGGTAAAGCTGGGTTTCTAGGGCATATCCCCAGAATGAGATGGGTAGGTGTGAAACTCATCATGGACCGTACCATATCTAATAATGTATGATTTCTCCTTTCGGAGACACCATTGAGCTGAGAGGTGTATAAGGAGGTATCCATTGGGATAATATCTCATGGTCCTTGAGGAACTGAGTAAACTTGTACTTAAGTATTCACCTCCTCGATCTGATCGAAGAGTTTTGATACTTTTTCGGTCTGGTTCTCCACCTCATTCTTATACTCTCTGAATTTCTCAAAGGCCTCGGACTTGTACTTCATTAAGTACACATATCCATACCTTGAGAAATCATCATAAATGTAATGAAGTAGGAGTAACCTCCAATGGCATGAGTTGACATGGGTCCACATACATCACAATGTATGAGTTCCAACAACTCATTGGCTCTCTCCAGTTCTACTAAATGGAGATTTGGTCGGTTTTCCATTTAATGCACGGCTCACAAGTCGCATATGACACATAGTCGAATGGATCTAGATATCCATCATTTAGCAACTTTTGAATCCTTCTTTCATGGATGTGACCTAGCCTACAATGCCACAGTGTATGCTTTGTTCAACTCATCTCGTTTCCTTTTGGACACATTTACATTCATGATATGTGGAGTGGTGTCTAACATAAATAAACCATTATGCAATGTTCCTTTCGTGATGATCTTATCATCTAATAATATCGAACAACAATTGTTCTCAAAAACAAATTTATATCTACTAACTGTTAAACATGAAATGGAGATAATGTTTTTGATAATAGAAGGAACAAAATAACATGCATCTAATGCAATAAAAGCTCCACTAGGCAGATGTAGGGCGACCTCGCCAACAGCCTAATACATCTGAACTTTTGCTCCATTACCCATCTTGAGGTCCATCTCGCCTCCTCAGTAGTCTCCTTGGCCTTGCCTTAACATGCAACGAATTGCATTTATGATAAGCACTACTGGGTATCCAATACCCATGTGTTATCATAAGAGTCCGACAAATGGAGATCGATCATGAATGTACTGAAACTTCATCAAGCTTTTTTTTTAGCCCTTTCTGCAAGGTACTCTTTGTAGTTTCTCTTCCAATGCCCATCTTTACCACATTGGAAGCACTGGCCTTTGTCCTTTGTTGGGTCTTTCTTAGCAACCTTTGCTTTACCTTATTTGCCCTTGCCCTTTCCCCTTCTTAAGGGACCTTTTCGCTTTCCTTTTTTTTTCGGTCTCACCGGTGTAGAGAACTGGCTTCTTTTTTCTTAATAGTACTCTCTGCCTCCCTCAACATATTGAGGAGCTCTGGGAGAGTCACCTCAAGCTTGTTCATATTAAAATTCATTATGAACTGTGAAAAGGAATCGGTAGGGACCAAGCACAATGTCCACACACAAGTTATCCTCTAGGACCATTCCTAGACCTGTGAGTTTTCTATCCACTCAATCATCTTTAGGACATGGTTTTGAACCGGTGTCCCTCAATCATCCTAGCGGAAAAGGCTCTTGGATATCTCATATCGTTGAGCCCTTCCTTGTTCCTCAAACAATTTGAGGACATGTAAGAGAATGGATCGGCATCCATCTTTTCATGTTTGTCTCAGAACTCGAGCCATAGAGCCCAACATATAGCAATCGAGCAAGAGGAGTCATCAATGTATCGCACGAAGGAAGCGATCTCATCCTCGCTGCCCTTTCTTCGGCGTAGGCATCATCAGATCAAGGACGTACACGATTTTTTCTCCTCTGGAGAACAATTCTCAAGTTACGGAGCCAATCCGTATAATTTGGACCAAGAAGACGGTTAACATCAAGTATGCCACGTAAGGGATTTGAAAGCGACATTTTTTGAAAAAATAAAGATGTAGCAGAAATGAATAACATGCAGATTTTGCAAGAAATAAACTATCAAGATATGGACTTCTATCTTAATATGCTCCCACTATTTTACTAACGAAGTCACGCGACACTCTCAAAGACGCATGAAACGGAAGTCTCCCCAGAACTTCTAGTGGGGATCAGGATCCAATCAAAGCATCTTAGTGTAACCTCGAGGGACTCGACCAATCACACTAAGCCTAAAAAAGGTAGGCAACTCTTACCGATCACAACTCCTTGTGATTCCGCCCTGTTCGACCTCCGAATCACCATGGCCTCGAGGGACTCGACCAACCATGATGCTCGGTTAAGTCAACACCTTCGTTACAAGATGAGTGCGATTTGATGATATACCCTCGAGGGACTCACCAAGCATACCATGTCTTCAGTCACCGGTGACATCTCTATGTCGTCAGAAGCAAGATAGCGAATCGCGATATAGGTGAGTCTCGAGGGACTCGACCAACTCAACCTACATAGGGAATCGGTTCCTACTCATAACGATGGAAGGCCACGTGGGTCAATATAATTGCCTCATGTTTACCGACTTAATATTATCGAGAGATGTTTCTATAATTTGGTCTCCTAATATGACATGTCACACATATACATATTTAATATATATCTACATCGCATGCAAATATATATACATATCTAGTATGTGTATAAGCAATCACATCGATGATCATGGACTATAACCTAATATGATTAGGCCCGAGGCAAGAGGGGCCTAATCACTCACATCAAGATCTATGTGTGCAACGGTGCATCTCCATGCCCTCGTGATCGTCCATCTCGCCCTCATTCGGTTCTGCCGACATCTTGATGCATCTCCATGCATTACGATCGTCCGTCTCGTGGGTCCCGCTATCGCATCCACGCTCCCGCTGCGCCTCCTCATGTGATTACAACTTAATCAGAGGCACGCATGCCCGACAATAAACGAGAAATATAATGGAGGTTTGCAGACCTCAATAATAATAATCACAAGTACACACATCACACGGTCCATGATCATCCGTCCACACATCATACATCACATGTATAAATAATCATCATCATGTAGGACTACTAGATAATAATAAAAAATAATAATCAACTAAACCTTTTAATTAATTAATATTTTTCTAAAATCAGGGACATGTAGGGAATTTCTCAATTCCTAAGGGTATTTTCGTAATTTGGACAAAAGACAGAAATTGGAATTTCTCAAATTCATAGGGGCAAAACTGTCATTTTGCCCAAAACCCTAATTTTCTGTTCTGCTACCGCCGCCGCCACCCCCTGCCTGGCGGCGGCCTCAGGCGGCGAGGGCGTAGGGCGTGCCCTCTGGCGGCATGCGACGCTTTGTCGGCGGCGACGTCATCGAGGGTGGGCGCCTCTCGGCCGCCAGATCATCCAGGGTTATGCTGTCCCCGGCCAGCGGCCACCCCTGTGTGGGGGTGTTTCGCCTTGCTGGGAGCAGCGGGCCAAGAAGCGCCATTCAGCGGCGGCAGCGCGTTGCCGCATGGGCAAGGGCCACGCCTCTACTTTGCCGCTTTTGCCGGGGTCGCCAGCCCAGCCGGCGAAACAAGTTTGTTGCAAGCAGACCGTCGACCGGCTGCTGCAAAGCACAGCGCTATGCGCTGCCCGCTTTGGCTACGCTTTGCACGACGCGAGATCGAGGGGGCTGTGTTGTTGTCGTCTTTCTCGCTTTTTCGGCCAACGATTTTGACGCCAAAATTCTTCCTAAACACAACAGACGTTAGTTCAAAAACCAATGATTCGCACGAACAACCCGGCTCGATACCACTGTTAGAAATCAAGGGGCGACATCATCATATGCGAATGGAAGAACAAGAAAACAAAAATCCCCGATGCCCAAAAAAAGATGTTCGTCGTCGTCATAAGATTGATTGGTAAAAAATCCAAAACACAAAACTGCGATAGAGATTGTGTTACCTAGGGAGATCAGATATCCCCTGTTTCCTTGCAGATCCTTAGGAGAGGGTGAAGGAGGTCAAGCGCCCTCCTCTAGCGGTGATCCACACCGCGGTGGGTTGCGGCGACCCCTCAAAAAAAAAACTCTGTGCCTCTCGAGGTGGAGAGGGAGAGGAGAATAGGAAAGGCAAGCAAAGACTCTAGCCTATGAGGTGTGAATCCCTCCTATTTATAGAGATCCCGTGTCAAACCCTAATGGGTCCTTCCCTAGTGGGTATTGGATCTGCATCCAAAAGACAAGGGCTCCGGCCGGATATCTCATATCCGAACCTCTACTCATCGCAATGCCTACCATATGTGTGTGACCCTCTAGGCCCAATATCGAGTGCCGTGAGTCATACTCGTCGAGAACTCCTTCTAACTCAGTGAATTATTATCTCTATAATAATTCACTCGACTCATCGACTACGGACGTACTAGGCCACTACGCCGTAGTCCCCAGACGATACAGGGGAATCCAATCCATTGGACCTGTCTGTCCTCAGTTACCGTGTACCTATAGTCCCTCATCCATCTAATATCCCAGAGACCATATATCGAGCATGGTGTTGTCAGACCCATACGGTTTCTACTCGAGTCTCGCTCTAATCGGATTCTCCCGGAGAACTCTTTCTCTCTCAACCCGAATGACCCTGGCCAGGGATTTGTCTGAGCAAGAACACATGGGATATTCCTCTCATGACGCCGAGAGTGGATGATCCTCTATCGACACTCAATAGCCCTCATAAGGTCGACTACCACTCCCAATGACCAGTTGTACTAGATCTGGGATAGCCAAACCTATAAGTCTGGTATCAAAGAGTGGAGCACTCATACAGGACATCCTTGGTGTCTCAAGTCTAAGGACAAGATACACCACTAGGGGACTACAGAATCATTTGTCGACAATAAGGCATCATCAACCATCCAGCATTCGTAAGCGGATCAATCAATGAACTCATTCTCCATAAGCACTGCAGATCAGATCCCTAGTGTCCCTACACGAGCAGCTATGAGACCAGCTGCATCCATCATATGGACGGGTATACAACACACCAGTCTATCCGGTTATCACGATGTCCCTCTCGAGTAACCTATGACCGGGATTATTTAGGATATGTGTTTAAAGGTGAATCGATCTCATTATCGTGATCTCATCACGATCCGATTCCCATTACACAAATCCAAGGACATCACAATATATATATGCATTTATGCAATAGTTATAAAGTGATATACGCCAAAATATAATAAGCAAAAAGATTCTGTATCAAGTCACACGTGCCATCACTCACGTGGTTGGCTTGCTGGGCACCTATGACTAGCACTCCTTTGTTTCCTCCTACACGAAACAGAGGTGCTACAGCCCTTGCTATTGCAAGTATCTCTCTTCCCTCTCCTTTTCTTCTTCTTCTATTCCTCTCTTCTCCCTCTTCTTCCTCCTCTCTTCTTTTCCCTCTTCTTCTTTTCTTCTTCTCCTATTCTTCCTTTCTCCTCCCCAACGCCCCATAGTGTTAGGTTTGCAGCCCATAGATTCAGCCCATAGTGGGCTTGGGCAGCCCACACCCCTATTGAATCTCGGATTTTGATGATGACATCAATTGTCATTTGTTATCTAATCCATATGTTGAGATAAGTATGCAGGATTAACTACGATGAAAGTAAGACATACAGCAGGAGTTGCACCGGAGTCAGGACTATGATCACGTTGGGAGTTCGAGAGCTTGACGGAAGTCCGGATGGTCGTCGGAGGTTCTGCGGGAACAAATCCGAGAAGTCCAGGTGCTTGCCAAAAAAAAGCTTGTCATAACTCGCCAAGTGGATCGTCGCAAGTCCAGGAGTTTGCCGGAAGTCCATAGGAGCATCGTCGGAGGACCGTCGGATGTTCGCCGAAAGTTCGCCGGAAGCTAGCCGGAAGAAGCGATTGACGCACTGGAGCAAGCTATAGTAAAAGTCTTAAGAAATTGTCGTAGTTAGCATGATGATTAAGTTAGAATTGGGAGGTGATCCCATTAACTTAATCTAGGGGCAATTGAGCCCTTGAAAGAACCAAATTGGGCCGAATGGATCAACCCATTCGGACCCAGATCTCTCGCCCAAAGGTGGCACCGCCTAGAGCTCGGTCTCCGAGTTTTGGCTGGGCGGTGCAACCGCCTCTAACAGCGGTGCAACCGCACCAGTCAGGCAGTGGCACTGCCTGAGCTCTGTCTCCGAGCTCTGCCAGGCGGTGCAACCGCCCCGGACAAGCGATGGCACCACCTAGAGGCTCAGTGTTCAAGCCCAATCAGGCGGTGCAACCGCTAGACCCCAGAATTTCGGGAATTGACAGTTTTGAGCTTGAAATTCAAATTGGTTTGGGGCCTATAGATACCCCACTCTTCAGCAATGAAAGAGCAACGAAAAACCACCAAAATCCTGATCTTACTCTGAGATTTTGAGCTCAAAAGTGTTGTGATAAGCTAAAGGTTCTTCTCCCTCTTTTCTTCCAAGTTCAGATCTTTCAAGAGAGGAGAGAAAAGTTTGTAAGGGTTGTCTCCTAAGCCCGTCAAAAGGAGTGAATCTGTAAAAGGGTGGTTGGCCTTTGCCTATTGAAGGAAGGCCTCTAGTGGACGTTGGCGACCTCATCGGTGGAGGAAGCCAGAAGTGGATGTAGGTCAAGATGGACCGAACCACTCTAAATCGTGTTGCTCTCTGGTTTGCATTTACTTTGAGCTTATTATCCTTACTGCAAACCTCCTTCATAGCTTACTGTCTTCTGCACTTTTACGATTGTCTTTCCAAGCTCAATATTTTTCGAATCTTGTTTAGACGTAAATCGCTTTTCTCATACGAACATCGTATTTCAATTTGCGCTTACATTTTGATTTACATCACAACAGCAAACTGCCTTAACAGATTTGTTTTAACTGTTTCTTGCCTAATCACAAGTTAAAGTGATTTACGAATTGGGTTTTCTACTGAAATCGCTTTTACCGTACGAACATCGTATTTCAGTTTGCGCTTACATTCTGATTTCCATCATAACTGCAAACTACCTTATAGATTTGTTTTAACTGCTTCTTACCTGATCTTAATTCAAAGAAATTTATGAATCGACTTTTCTTCTGAAATTGGCTTTGTCGTACGAACGCAGTTTTAAACGTTGAAAGTTTTCCGCTGCACTAATTCACCCCCCCCCCCCTCTTAGTGCTCTTGATCCTAACAATTGGTAACAGAGCAGGGTTCACTCTCAAACGGATTAAAACCCAAGAGAGATGGTATATGCCAGAAACCAAGAGGGCCATATTACACGTCCACCCATGTTCAATGGGACGGACTACACCTATAGGAAGACCCGAATAAGGATCTTCCTTATTTCGATAGATTTTGAACTTTGGAATCTTGTCGAAAAAGGTTTTTTGAAATCTTCTCTTCCAATGTTCGATTGGAATGAATTGGAGAAGAAGACTTTCGCTCTTAATGCAAAGGTTATGAATGCCTTATTTTGTGCGCTTGATAAAAATGAGTTTAATCGTGTTTCGGTTTGTGAAACCGCGTTTGATATTTGGCATACACTCGAAGTGACTCA
The DNA here is from genome assembly GCA_900464855.2 of Musa schizocarpa. NCBI lineage: Eukaryota > Viridiplantae > Streptophyta > Magnoliopsida > Zingiberales > Musaceae > Musa > Musa schizocarpa. The sequence goes on along the minus strand of LS990925.1, from coordinate 12,513,780 downwards.
TGAAGGCACAAGTAGAGTAAAAGAGTAAAAAATCAATCTTTTGATACACTCTTTCGAACCTTTCCGAATGAAACCGAGCGAGACTATTGGCGACATGTACACTCGTTTCACGGATGTCGTCAATGGTCTAAAAGGACTCGGCAAAAGCTTTTCAGACTTTGAGCTCGTAAAAAATATTCTAAGATCCCTTCCTAAGAGTTGGGACCCTAAAGTCACTGCTATTCAAGAGGCTAAAGATTTAAGCAACTTCCCTCTTGAAGAACTAATCGGGTCATTAATGACCTATGAAATGACATGCAAGGCTCATAAAGAGCAAGAAGACATCCTTCCAAAGAACAGGAAGGATATGGCACTTCGAACTTTAGATGACCACTTGAGAGAAAACTCAAGTGATGAGGACTGTGACGATGACTTGGCACTTCAAACAAGGAAATTCAAAAAATTCATTAAAAGAAACAAGTTTAAAAATGACACAAAAAATAAACTTGAACCCAAAAGGGATCAAGTTATTTGCTATGAGTGCAAAAAGCCAGGACACTACAAGAGTGATTGTCCCTAAGCCAAGAAGAGAACATCAAAGAAAAAGGCACTCAAAGCAACATGGGATGATTCGAGCGCATCCGAAGAAGAGGAGTCCAACACTGAGCAAGTTATTCATTTCGCCTTAATGGCCATCGGAGAGGAGGTAAGAAATGTAATTGATGCAGATTTATCATTTGATGAATTATTAAATGCCTTCCATGATTTATTTGATGAATGCAAGATTATTAGTAGAAAATATAAATTACTAAAAAAGGAGCATGATAGTCTTAATTGTGATTTCAATAAGTTAAAGACTGAATATCATGATAGTTTAGGCTCTTCTATCAAATACTATGATCTAGAAACTATCCAAAAGCAAAACTTGCTACTCATACACACCTTGAAGAAATTTGAGGTTGGTAGCAAGTCTTTGAACATGATCCTTACAAACAAGGGTCACGTTCCCAAAAGAAGTGGAATTGGATTTGTGAGAAATTCTCACCAAAATCCAACCACCTTCATAAAAGGCCCCATCCTACATATTCGACACCAAAGTAAATACAACTTTTGTTGCAAGCATGGACACAAATCGCATTATTGTCCATTCAAGAAAATTAGTCCAAACAAATTAATTTGGGTTCCTAAAGGAACCATGATAAACTCTATACAACATGACGAACAATATATATCAACTTTTGAGGCACCCAAAAGTAAATGGGTACCTAAAAATTATCCTTTCTTGTAGAGACATACACCATCACAAACTAGGAGCAAGAGATGGTACCTTGATAGTGGATGCTCAAGGCATATGACCGGAGATCCATCTCAATTCTCTAAGCTCACTAGCATAGACGAAGGCTATGTCACCTTCGGAGACAACAACAAGGGTAAAATCATTGGTAAAAGAACCATAGGTAACAAATCCAACTTCTTTATTGAAGATGTTTTGTTAGTTGATGGTTTAAAACATAATCTCTTGAGCATTAGTCAATTATGTGATAAAGGATATATTGTCAAATTCGAATCTAATGCATGCATCCTTAAAAAAAAACACAACAACACATCTATAATAGCATTAAAACAAAATAACGTATACAACATTGACATCAATGATTTGTGTAATGAAATATGTTTTTCGGTTTTAAATGAGGATGCTTGGCTATGGCACAGAAGATTAGGTCACGCTAGCTTGAAACTAATTACTCAAATATCATCCAAAGAACTTGTACGAGGAATTCCTCACATCAAGTTCATCAAAGATAATGTGTGTGATGCTTGTTAATTAGGAAAACAAATTAAGAGTAGTTTCAAATCTAAGAATCAAATAAGCACATCAAAGCCCTTACAATTGATCCATATGGACTTGTTCAGACCAATCTCTATATCAAGCCTAGGAGGTAGCAAATACGCCCTCGTCATTTTAGATGACTATAGTAGATACACATGGACTTATTTTTTGAAACACAAAAATGAATGCTTTAGATATTTCACCAAGTTTTGCAAACTTGTTCAAAATGAAAAAGGTTTTATGATTTCATCAATTTGAAGTGATCACGGTGGTGAATTTCAAAACCGTGATTTCCAAGAATTCTGTGAATCTAATGGATTCAACCACAACTTCTCTACTCCAAGAAATCCTCAACAAAATGGAATAGTAGAAAGAAAGAATAGAAATTTACAAGAAATGGCAAGAACCATGTTGAATGAACAAAGCCTACCCAAATGTTTCTGGGCTGAAGCTGTAAACACTGCATGCTATATTTTGAATAGAGTTTTAGTAAGACCCTTACTCACCAAAACTCCCTATGAGTTATGGAACAATAAAAAACCCAATGTTTCATATTTTAAAGTTTTTGGGTGTAAGTGTTTTATCTTGAATGAGAAAGATGCCTTAGGAAAATTTGATGCTAAATCCGATGAAGGAATTTTTCTTGGTTATTCTTCGGTTTCTAAAGCTTTTCGTATCTTCAATAAAAGGACTTTAATAATAGAAGAATCCATTCATGTTGTTTTCAATGAGATTTCCGAATCAAGAAAAATGACTTTGATAATGATGTTAATTTCAATTCTTTGAATTTAAATGAAACCCCATCTCCAACTAACAACTTGGATGTATCCACTTCCGAAACTTCCTTACCTAAGGACTGGAAGTATGTAGATGATCATCCTAAGGAGCTAATCCTAGTAGACACATCTAAGGGGGTTCAAACACATTCATCTTTTAAAAATTCCTGTGCCAACGTCGCTTTTCTCTCCCATATTGAACCTAAATGTATTGACGAAGCCATGAAAGATGATTCATGGATTATCGTAATGCAAGATGAGTTAAATCAATTTAAGAGAAATGAGGTGTGAAAGCTTGTTCCTAGGCCAAAAGACCATTTAGTTATTGGTACTAAATGGGTCTTTAGAAACAAGCAAGATGAATATAGTATCGTGGTGAGAAACAAGGCTAGACTAGTGGCCAAAGGTTTCAGCCAAGAAGAAGGTATCGATTACGAAGAAACCTTCGCTCCTGTGGCTAGATTAGAAGTCATAAGGATGCTCCTTGCCTATGAAAGTAATAATAATTTTAAGTTATTTAAAATGGATGTTAAAAGCGCTTTTCTAAATGGCTTAATTTCTGAAGAAGTTTATGTTGAACAGCCTCCCGGATTTAAAAATAATAGCCTCCCTAATCATGTATTTAAATTAACTAAAGCTCTCTATGGTTTAAAGCAAGCCCCAAGGGCTTGGTATGACAGACTAAGTACTTTTCTTATTGAAAATAATTTCACAAAAGGCAAGGTCGATACTACATTATTTATCAAAAATTTTGAAAATAAATTTCTCATTGTTCAGATCTATGTTGATGACATTATCTTCGGTTCTACGAATGAATCTCTTTGTGAATCTTTTGCTAAAACCATGAGTCTCGAATTTGAAATGAGTTTGATGGGAGAAATAACCTTTTTCTTAGGCTTACAAATTAAGCAACTAGGCAATGGCATCTTTATTAGTCAAACTAAATATGCCCTAGATCTGCTAAATAGATTCAATATGAATATCTCAAAAGCTGTTAACACTCCTATGAGCACCTCCACGAAGTTGGAAGTTGATGAAAGTGGAGAAAGCTTCGATCAAAAAACTTATAGGGGTATGAGAGGAAGTTTACTTTACCTCACTGCAACTAGACCAAATATCATGTTCAGTGAAGGACTTTATGCTAGGTTTCAATCGAACCCTAAGATATCTCATCTCAAAGCGGTTAAAAGAATACTTAGATATCTTAAAGGAACCACAAATCTAGGATTATGGTATCCAAAATCCAAAAATTTTTAATTAATTGCTTATGCTGATGCGGATTTTGCCGGGTGTAGACTAGATAGAAAAAGCACATCAGGAACATGTCAATTTTTGGGACATTCCCTTGTTTCCTGGTCATCTAAGAAACAAAACTCGGTTGCTCTATCAACAACTGAAGCTGAATATATTGCAGCTAGTGCATGCTGTGCACAAGTTGTGTGGATGAAAAACACCTTAGAAGATTATAAAGTCCATCTTAAAAATATTTCCATTAAATGTGACAACACGAGTGCAATATGTTTAACAAAGAATCTCATTCAACACTCAAAAATAAAACATATTGATATTAGACATCACTTTATATGAGATCATATTACTAATCATGATGTAATTATAGAATTCATAGATACTAAGCATCAACTAGCTGATATTTTTACAAAACCTCTAAGTGAAGAACAATTTGATTTCATAAGATGAGAATTAGGAATGTTGATGTGTCCAAATGCATAAACTTGTTAAAACTATTATTTGGACTTTATTGATTGAATGATCAAATCACTTAATCGCCATTACATGCCAAATATAACATGTTGGAAATTAAAACAATGATGAGCATGTCCTCATAGTCTTGCATGAAAGTGTTAAATTAAATTTTCGGTTCCAATCAGATTTCATTATTCTCTTTCAGATTTTGATTCACATCATTAATTCTTGACAAAAAAAAATTTATCTAGCAAATTTATGGCTTTTAGACTTATCATGTGAAAAATATTGCCTTTGAGAAATAAATTTGATGATTCCTTCTTGTAAAAGGAAGATATTTTTTTGCAAGGACTTTACTCACATAAATATCCTGATCTTTGTAAAGCATGCTATCAATTTGAACTACACAAATGACTTTCCTCCTTCATGCAAAAAGAATAATAACAAATCAAAAGGAAGAAGTTTTCACTCTATGTAGATAATCTCTATGTCATGGTCTTCTTGAGATGTTTGTATCCTATAAATGACATGAACCTACTTATAGTATCACATGTATATTCAAAAGATGCTTATATCCTTCTCCTTTTTGTTGATGACAAAGGGGGAGAAGTATATGAATTGATACTATAAATGTCATATTATGTTGAAAGAAACAGACATATGATTATTGATGCTATGCCATGTTTGCTATGATTGCCATATTTGCATCATATTAAGATATCAAGAACTTGCATTGTAATGTTGATATCTTTCCATATGATGAATTGTTATCATTACAACAATTCACATTTGAAATTTGAAAATGGATGTCGAGTCTTCACATCATATAGAGAGATACATCATGATAGGAATCATGATGGGTGTTGAATCTCGAATTTTGATGATGCAATCAATTGATGAGTTAAGTGTGCAGGATTAACTATGATAACCAGAAAACACAAAGCAAGGATACCGGAGTCAAGTTCGTTGGACGTTTAAGAGTTCGAAGAATCGTCGGAGATGTTGCCGGAACCAACCGAGAAAAAATCGGGAACCTGTCGGAATTTTCGGAAGTTCGCCGAAGAAATCGTCGGAGGTTCACGGAGATCACCGAGAAGGCTCGACTACTCATTAAAGTCATCACAAGTTCGGGAGCTTGCTGGGAGCCCGTCGGAAGAAGTTCGTCGGAAAGCTCGCCAGAACAAGACTCGACGTTCGCGGTTGAAAATTTGCTTAGGATGTGTTTTTGTTAAGTAGTTAACATGTAATTAGGATTAGGATTAAGAAATAATCCTATATCCTGGTTAGGGGCCAACTGGGCCCAAATTAGACTTGGTTTGGGCTAAGTTTGAAGCCCAACCAGTCAACCGAAGAGTCTGGCGGTGGCACTGCCAGACTGGGCGGTTGCACCGCCCAACACCCGAGAGCTGGGCGGTGGCACCGCCTAGCACTATCAGCGCCTGACACTGACAGGCAGTGGCACCGCCACTGATAGGCGGTGACACCGCCAGCATCGGGAACTCCACGAGAATTCAAATTTGGAGCCCAAATTTGAATCCTCTTGAGGTCTATAAATACCCCTCAAATCTCAGCTGAGATTATAACTTTTTGAGCAGCAATTGATTGAGAGAAAAATCTTAGAAAGTGTTAGCAAGTCTAGATTTCAATTTGCTAGAAAGTTCTCCTCCTTTCTTGCTAAAAATTTGTAAGAGGTTGAACTGTTTGCAAAAGGTTGTAAGAGGGGTATTTGCCCTTCCATTTCAAGAGATTTGCTAGTGGAAGGTGGGAGCCTCATCGAAGAGGGGCCTCGCAAGTGGATGTAGGTCATTTGACCGAACCACTCTAAAATCGGTGTGATCCTTGGTTTGCATTTCATTATTGCTATTTACATTACTGCAAACCTTCTTACATGTTTTAATTCCTTATTACCTTTGCTGCGCATATTTAAGAATACGCTTTCAAGTTAAGCTTTTCAAGTTCCATTCTTATCGAACGAAAGATTTATTAAAACTTAAGTTTTAATCCGCTACACTAATTCACCCCCCCCTCTTAGTGCCGCTCCGATCCTAACAATTGGTATCAGAACAGGTTCACTCTCATATTTGGTTTAATACCCACGAGAGATGGCTTACTCTAGCATGCATGAGGGACACTCTATCACACGTCCACCCATGTTTAATGGGTCGGATTACACGTATTGGAAGACTCAGATGTGGATCTTCCTCATTTCTATGGATTTCGAGCTTTGGACTATTATGGAAAACGGATTTCAAAAATCTTCTCTTCCGATGAGCGAATGGAATGAATCGGAGAAGAAGGTTTTTGCTTTAAATGAAAAGGCTATGAATGCCTTGTTTTGTGCACTATACGAAAATGAATTTAATCGTGTTTCAATTTGTGATTCGGCTTTTAATATTTGGAGAACTCTTGAGGTCACTCATGAAGGCACTAGCCGAGTGAAAGAGTCCAAAATCAACATTCTTGTGCATTCTTACGAACTTTTCCGAATGAAACCAAGTGAGTCCATCGGAGACATGTACACCCGTTTTACGGATGTCATCAATGGACTCAAAGCTCTTGGTAAAGATTTTACTAACTTTGAACTAGTAACTAAAATCTTAAGATCCCTCCCTAAAAGTTGGGATCCAAAAGTTACGGCCATTCAAGAGGCCAAAGACCTTAAAACATTCCCTCTTGAAGAACTCATTGGGTCTTTAATGACCTATGAAATGACATGTCAAGCTCATGACGAGCTCGAGAACCCCCTTCCAAAGAACAAGAAGGATATGGCACTCAAATCACAAGAAGACCACTTGAAAGGAACATCAAGTGATGAGGACAGTGACAATGACATTACACTTTTGACTCAAAAATTCAAAAAATATTTAAGGAAGAACAAATTTAAAAATAATACAAAAAATAAATTTGAACAAAAGAAGGACCAAGTGATTTGCTATGAATGTAAAAAACCGGGACACTACAAGAACGATTGCCCTCAAGCCAAAAAGAGAACACCAAAGAAGAAGGCGCTCAAGGCAACATGGGATGATTCAAGCACGTCCGAAGAAGAGGAGTCCAACACCGAGCAAGTTGCTCACTATGCCCTAATGGCCTTCGAAGAAGAGGTAACGGATTTAATTAATGCAGATTTACCTTATCATGAATTATTAAATGCCTTCCATGAGTTATTTGATGAATGTAAGACAATTAGTAGAAAATACAAATTGCTAAAAAAGGAGCATGATAGTCTTACTTGTGCTTTTGATAAATTAAAAACTGAATATCATGATAGTCTAGCTCCATGTGCTAAATGCCATGATTTAAATACTCTCCAAAACGAGAACTTGGTACTTAAGGACACCTTGAAGAAATTCGAGGTCGGTAGCAAGTCCTTAAACATGATCCTTACAAATAAGGGTCATGTCCCTAAAAGGAGTGGAATCGGATTTGTGAGAAGTACTCACCAAAATCCAACCACTTTCATTAAAGGTCCTATCTTACATGTTCAACACCAAAGCAATTGCAACTTTTGTTGCAAATATGAACATATGACTTACCAATGTTCATTCAAGAAAATTAGTCCAAACAAATTGATTTGGGTTCCTAAAGGAACCATGATCAAGTCTATTCAACATGATAAACAAGCTAGATTAGCTTTTGAGGCACCCAAAAGTAAATGGGTACCTAAAAATAATTTCTTCTTGTAGAAACATACACCATCACATGCTAGGAGCAAGAGATGGTATCTTGATAGTGGATGCTCAAGGCATATGACCGGAGATCCATCCCAATTCACCAAGCTCACTAGCATGGACGAAGGCTATGTCACCTTCGGAGACAACAACAAAGGCAAAATCATTGGCAAGGGAACCATAGGTAACAAATCAAGTTTTTCCATTGATGATGTGTTACTAGTTGATGGATTAAAACATAATCTATTGAGCATTAGTCAATTATGCGATAAAGGTTATATCGTTAGATTTGAATCAAATATGTGCATTATTGAAAAACCAAATCATAATATGACTATGATTGCTTTAAAACAAAATAATGTCTATACCATCAATCTTGATGAACTAAGTAATGAAGTGTGTTTCTCCGCCATAAATGATGATGTTTGGCTTTGGCATAAGAGATTAGGCCATACAAGCATGAAAACAATATCTAAAATCTCATCTCAAGAATTAGTACGAGGGATTCCGAATATAAAGTTTATTAAAGATAAGGTATGCGATGCATGTCAACAAGGGAAGCAAATAAAAACAAGCTTCAAATCAAAAAATCAAATTAGCACCACTAGACCGTTACAATTGATCCATTTGGACTTATTTGGACCAATTGATACAACTGGTCTAGGTGGAAGCAAATATGCTTTTGTGATTATGGATGATTACTCTAGATACACTTGGACCTATTTCTTAGCTCACAAAAGTGATTGTTTCAAGTGTTTCTCTAAATTTTGTAAACTCACTCAAAACGAAAAAGGGTTCATGATTTCATCAATTCGGAGTGATCATGGTGGCGAATTTCAAAACTGTGACTTTCAAAATTTTTGTGAAGTTAATGGATACAATCACAACTTCTCCACTCCAAGAAATCCCCAACAAAATGGAGTAGTTGAAAGGAAAAATAGAAACCTACAAGAAATGACTAGAACTATGTTAAATGAACATAGTTTACCAAAGTATTTTTGGGCCGAAGCTGTAAATATGGCTTGCTACATCATAAATAGAGTCCTAATAAGACCATCCTTATCAAAAACTCCCTATGAATTATGGAATAACAAAAAACCGAATATTTCCTATTTTAAAGTTTTCGGTTGTAAATGCTTTATTTTAAATGAAAGGGATGCCTTAGGAAAATTTGATGCTAAATCCGATGAAGGCATCTTTCTTGGTTACTCTTCCGTTTCTAAAGCTTTTCGGGTTTTTAATAAAAGAACCTTAGTAATTGAAGAGTCTATTAATGTAGTTTTTAGTGAAGTTTCAAATTTAAAGAAAAATGATTTTGATGAAGATCTTGGTTTTAATAATTTGAATTTAAATGAACTCCCTCCTCAAAATAGCAACTTGGATGCACCTTCTTCCGAAATTTCCTTACCTAAGGAATGGAAGTATATAGATGCTCATCCAAAGGAGCTAATTATAGGGGATACATCTAAAGGGGTTTAAACTCGTTCCTCTTTCAAGAATTTTTGTGCTAATGCCGCCTTCCTCTCTCAAATCGAACCTAAGTGCATTGACAAGGCCATAAAAGATGATTTTTGGGTTATTGCAATGCAAGAGGAATTGAATCAATTTGAGAGAAACAAGGTGTGGGAGCTTGTTCCTAGACCTAGTGACCATTTAGTGATTGGTACTAAGTGGGTCTTTAGAAACAAGCAAGATGAAAATGGTATCGTGGTTAGAAACAAGGCTAGATTAGTGGCCAAAGGTTTCAACCAAGAAGAAGGTATCGATTACGAAGAAACCTTCGCTCCCGTGGCTCGATTAGAAGCCATAAGGATGCTCCTTGCCTATGCTAGTTGTTATAATCTTAAACTATTTCAAATGGATGTCAAAAGTGCCTTCTTGAATGGTTTTATTTCCAAAGAAGTATATGTCGAACAACCTCCCGGATTTGAAAATTCTCTTCTTCCTAATCATGTATTCAAATTGACTAAGGCTCTCTATGGCTTGAAACAAGCTCCTAGAGCTTGGTATGAAAGGCTTAGTTCCTTTCTTATTTTAAATAATTTTACCAAAGGCAAGGTTGATACTACATTGTTTATTAAACATTTTGAAAATAATTTTCTTATTGTACAAATTATGTCGACGATATTATTTTTGGATCTACGGATGAATCATTATGTGAAACATTTGCCAAATCTATGAGTCATGAATTTGAAATGAGTTTAATGGGAGAATTAACTTTCTTTTTAGGATTACAAATCAAACAACTTAAGGATGGTATATTTCTTAACCAATCTAAATATACGTTAGAATTGTTAAAATGATTTAATATGGATAATTCAAAAGTAATAAACACCCTTATGAGTACTGCGACTAAGTTAGATATGGATGAAAATAGTAAAAATTTCGATAAAAAAACATATAGGGGTATGATAGGTAGTCTACTCTACCTTACCGCGACTAGACCAGATATCATGTTTAGTGTAGGACTTTGTGCTAGGTTTCAATCAAATCCTAAATTATCTCATCTTAAAAGTGTTAAAAGAATATTTAGATATCTTAAAGGAACTCCAAATTTAGGTTTATGGTATCCAAAATCCGAAAAATTTGATTTAATGGCTTATGCGGATGCCGATTTTGGGGGATGTAGGATTGATAGAAAAAGTACATCCGGAACATGCCAATTTTTAGGACATGCACTTGTTTCTTGGACTTCCAAGAAATAAAATTCAGTTGCACTATCTACGGCGGAAGCCGAATATATTGCTGCGAGTGCATGCTGTGCACAAGTTGTATGGATAAAAAATACATTAGAAGACTATGGAATTCATTTTAAAAATATCCCCATAAATGTGATAATACTAGTGCCATATGTCTTACTAAAAATCCAATTCAGCACTCTAGAACTAAGCACATCGACGTTAGGCACCATTTCATACGCGATCATGTCCTTAACAATGATGTTGTTCTAGAATTCATTGACACGAAGCATCAATTAGCAGATATATTTACAAAAGCCCTAAATGAAGATAAATTTGAATTTATTAGAAGGGAACTGGGCATGTTAAATTGTCCCTTAGAGTAAGACGTTTGAATGTAGTTTACGAAGATTGGCTCATCCTTGTCCCGCTCGTTTGTGGATTTGATTTCATCCTCTTCTTTCGATTCCAAATGAAATATTAAAATACAACTCAATATCTCAACCTTTGCTTGCGTCAAAGACCTCTGGAATTCAAGAAGGAGGAAGAAAATTTTTTTTCCTTCTTCCGCGGCCAGCCAGCGGTGGCACCACCGGAATCGGCGGTAGCACCGCCGGAATCGGCGGTAGCACCGCTTGAGCGCTCGGGCGCCAGGCGGTGGCACCGCCCGAGAGCTCTTTTAAACCCGAGAGGGTTAGGGCCGGCGGTGACACCGCCCCCAACCCGTGGAACTCTTGCTCCAACTCTCCCAAACTCTCTCAATCCCTCATTCTAACTTCTATAGACCTTGGAGAAGGAATATTGTTAGTCCAAACTTTCCATCATCTCAGAAACACTCTATAAGGTAAAATCTTCCCTTCACTCTCTTCTTGTGTCACCTATTCATTACAATTCATATTTCTCTTATCATTTTGTCTAGAAAATGGCTCCTAAGAGATCAAAAGGGAAAAGGATTGAAGGAGATTCATATGACCATAATCTTTTTAGATCCAAATAAGATGCCCTTAGATTTCTAAACTTTGAAACAAGATATGTCCATAAGGGAAAATATGTTGATCTTGATGAACTAGGAGATTTAGAACCCATTAGGTGGTTTGCTCATCTAGAGGCCCTACCTCTCTTACAAATAGATGAACCAATTTATCCTAGATTAGTTAAGCTCTTTTATGCAAACCTATGGGTAGATAACGATAGCCTAAGTTCTTACATGTTAGGAACACAAATTAGGATTTCTGATAATTCTATTTGTGAACTAATCGGTATCACTGAAAAAGATAGGGGCTGCTATTTTAGAGCAAAATGGGATGTGAATATAATAGGAGCAACCTACGCCGAAGCTGTCAAAACCATTTTTGCAAACTCAAACTTTGGAATAATACCCAAGAGTTGCGAACACTTACTACCTTTTAACTCTAAGGTTCTTCATCATATCATGACAAGCATACTTTTCCCTAAGCAATATCATCTTGATGAAATGAGTACAGTAGAGATAAGCACCATGTATTGGATCATGACTGGTCAACAAAACTGTTTTGGGTACTCAATACGGCAACACATGTAGGAAATTACAGCTAAAGATATTATGTTGCCATATGGGGGATTAATCACTAGATTTCTTCGTGCTTATAACATTTGCATCCCACCCGATGAAGAAACAATTCAGAGTAATAGATATAACGTCATCAATAAAAATCTGCTAAAGAGACTTAGGTGCATATTTAACAATGGAATATGGGTAAGGCAACCTAGAAGGATAGATCCTATTCCTCCACCAGTAGAACAACCAGAAACACCAATTCTTATGGGAAATGAATCTCCTCCTCCTAGTCCCTTTGATGCAGCGCCTTCAGCCCCTGTTTCATCCTCTGAAGGAATCATTATGGCAGAACTATCTCAGATCAAATTCCAACAAAACCAACTCAAATCGCAGCAGGAACAAATTCAGCTCCAACAAATGGAAATTTTAAAGGAACTACGACAGCTAAACCAAAAAATAAATGTTATATATCAGCACTATGGATTACCTCCTACGGATTATTGTATCTTTGTATTCTGTTTTGTTTTATTCTTGCTCTCATGTTCCAAGCTTGTTGTCTTTTGAACAAAAACTGAACTTTTGTTGTTTAAATTCTGGATATATGCTTCTGGATGAATGCTGATCTTTCTCTTTGAACATGAATTTTTGATAGAATGAATGCTAAATTTTTCTGTAAAATAGTTTTTCCTTTTTGTTGATGACAAAGGGGGAGAAAAATGATGACTTATAGCATAACTTATATAAGCTAATGTGATATGAATGTCTTATGTGCCTTGCATAATCTTTGAGTATATCGCACAATCGATTAATCATATTGAATGCATATCTAAAATGTATGATCATGTTGAAAATCTTTATCTCTTATCTTTCGACTTGAAAAATATTTTCATCGAAGTTTCGCATTTACATTATACTTAATGAGAACAACGATAAGTTCTACGGTTAGAACTTATCGGTTTATGCTTGAATTCAATGGGATGAAATTCAAGTGTTTTATCTTCTCATAATATGGCATAAAGATAGGGGGAGTTATGTTTAACTCCGTCATCAATTGATTGTCATCATCAAAAAGGGGGAGATTGTTGAATCTCGGATTTTGATGACGCAATCAATTGATGAGTTAATTGATCTAATCCATATTATTGAATTAAGTGTGCAGGATTAACTACGATAACCAGAAAACACAAAGCAAGGATACCGGAGTCAAGTTCGATGGACGTTTAAGAGTTCAAAGAATCGTCGGAGATGCTGCCGGAACCAACCGAGAAAAAATCGGGAACCTGTCGAAATTTTCGGAAGTTCGCCGAAGAAATCGTCGGAGGTTCACGGAGATCACCGAGAAGGCTCGGCTACTCATTAAAGTCATCACAAGTTCGAGAGCTTGCTGGGAGCCCGTCGGAAGAAGTTCGTCGGAAAGCTCGCCGGAACAAGACTCGACGTTCGCGGTTGAAAATTTGCTTAGGATGTGTTTTTGTTAAGTAGTTAATGTGTAATTAGGATTAGAATTAAGAAATAATCCTATATCCTAGTTAGGGGCCAACTGGGCCCAAATTAGACTTGGTTTGGGCTAAGTTTGAAGCCCAACCAGTCAACCGAAGAGCTTGGCGGTGGCACTGCCAGACTGGGCGGTTGCACCGCCCAGCACCCGAGAGCTGGGCAATGGCACCGCCCAGTGCCCGAGAGCCAGGCGGTGGCACCGCCTAGCACTGTCAGCGCCTGACACTGACAGGCGGTGGCACCGCCACTGACAGGCGGTGACACCGCCAGTATCGGGAACTCCATGAGAATTCAAATTTGGAGCCCAAATTTGAATCCTCTTGAGGCCTATAAATACCCCTCAAATCTCAGCTGAGATTACAACTTTTTGAGTAGCAATTGATTGAGAGAAAAATCTTAGAAAGTGTTAGCAAGTCTAGATTTCAATTTGCTAGAAAGTTCTCCTCCTTTCTTGCTGAAAATTTGTAAGAGGTTGAACTGTTTGCAAAAGGTTGTAAGAGGGGTATTTGCCCTTCCATTTCAAGAGATTTGCTAGTGGAAGGTGGGAGCCTCATCGAAGAGGGGCCTTGCAAGTGGATGTAGGTCATTTGACCGAACCACTCTAAAATCGGCGTGATCCTTGGTTTGCATTTCCTTATTGCTATTTACATTACTGCAAACCTTCTTACATGTTTTAATTCCTTATTACCTTTGCTGCGCATATTTAAGAATACGCTTTCAAGTTAAGCTTTTCAAGTTCCGTTCTTATCGAACGAAAGATTTATTAAAACTTAAGTTTTAATCTGCTGCACTAATTCACCCCCCTCTTAGTGTTGCTCCGATCCTAACAATGACAGTATTGATAAGGTTAAATGACTTTAACTTATCAATATGTCTCTTGAATTCAAAGGATTTGAATTCAAGAATGACTTATCTCAATTATGGCACATAGAGAGGGGGAGTTAAGGTTAACTCTGTTATCAATTGATTATCATCATAAAAAATGGGGAGATTATTGAATCTTGGATTTTCATGATGACATCAATTGTCATTTGTTATCTAATTCATATGTTGAAATAGGTGTGCAGGATTAACTATGATGAAAGTAAGACATACAGTAGGAGTTGCGCCGGAGTTAGGACTATGATTACGTTGGGAGTTCGAGAGCTTGACAGAAGTCCGGACGGTCGTCGAAGGTTCTGCGGGAATAAATCTGAGAAGTCCTAGAGCTTGCAAAAAAGAAGCTCGTCAGAACTCGCCAAGTGGATCGTCGCAAGTCCAGGAGTTTGTCGGAAGTCCGTAGGAGCATCGTCGGATGTTCGCTGGAAGTTCGCCGGAAGCTCGCCGGAAGAAGCTATTGACGCACCGGAGCAAGCTGTAGTAAAAGTCTTAAAAATTATCATAGTTAGCACGATGATTAAGTTAGAATTGGGAGGTAATCCTATTAACTTAATCTAGGGGCAATTGGGCCCTTGAAAGAACCAAATTGGGCTGAATGGATCAACCCATTTGGACCCAGATCTCTTGCCCAGAGGTGGCACCGCCTGGGTCGGCGGTGGCACCGCCCAGAGCTCGGTCTCCGAGTTCTGGCTGGGTGGTGCAACCACCTCTGACAGCGGTGCAACCGCTTAAGCTCGGTCTCCGAGCTCTGGCTGGGCGTTGCAACCGCCCCAGTCAGGCGGTGGTACCGCCTGAGCTCGGTCTTCAAGCTCTGCCAGGCGGTGCAACCGCCCTTGACAAGCGGTGGCACCTCCCAAAGGCTCAGTCTTCGAGCCTTGTCAGGCGGTGCAATCGCCCCAGTCAGGCAGTGCAACCGCCAGACCCCGGAATTCCGGGAATTGACAGTTTTAAGCTCAGAATTCAAATTGGTTTGGGGCCTATAGATACCCCACTCTTTCAGCAATGAAAGAGCAATGAAAAACCACCAAAATCCTGATCTTACTATGAGATTTGGGGCTTAAAAGTGTTGTGATAAGCTAAAGGTTTTTCTCCCTCTTTTCTTCCAAGTTCATATCTTTCAAGAGAGGAGAGAAAAGTTTGTATGGGTTGTCTCCTAAGCCCGTCAAAAGGAGTGAATCTGTAAAAGGGTGGTTGGCCTTCGCCTATTGAAGGAAGGCCTCTAATGGACGTTGGCGACCTCATCGGTGGAGGAAGCTAGAAGTGGATGTAGGTCAAGATTGACCGAACCACTCTAAATCGCGCTGCTCTCTGGTTTGCATTTACTTTGAGCTTATTATCCTTACTGCAAACCTCCTTCATAGCTTACTGCCTTACGCGCTTTTACGATTGTGTTTCCAAGCTCAATATTTTTTGAATCGTGTTTAGACGTAAATCGCTTTTCTCGTACGAACATCGTATTTCAGTTTGCGCTTACATTCTGATTTCCATCACAACAACTAACTACCTTAACAGATTCATTTTAACTGCTTCTTGCCTAATCACAAGTTAAAGTGATTTACGAATTGGGTTTTCTACTGAAATCACTTTTACCGTACGAACATCGTATTTCAGTTTACGCTTACATTCTGATTTCCATCATAACTGCAAACTGCCTTATAGATTTGTTTTAACTGCTTCTTACCTAATCTTAAGTCAAAGAAATTTACAAATCGACTTTTCTACTGAAATCGGCTTTGTCGTACGAACACAGTTTTAAATGTTGAAAGTTTTCCGCTGCTCTAATTCACCCTTTAGTGCTCTTGATCCTAACACCATCTTAACCTAACCCTAATTAACATTAGGGGGGTGTGCTGACTTCGTTTTAGAGGCAGAAAAAGGCATAAATAAGGCAGCAACGTGGGAGAAGAAGAGAGCCATGAGATTCCAAAGAAAATGGTGAAAACAAGGCAGAAAAGGAAGAGAAAGAAAGGGAAGAAGACAAGGACAACGCAGAGAGGCTGTTCTCAATCATCTAGCAGTGTTCTCATATCAGGTTAGATCAAATCTACAGTAGACTCTTGCTGTGATTACTTGGGGAGGTTTTAGATATCGTGGACAGTGACGTGATCCTTGTATCCCAGTTTTTTCTCTTGTGATTGTTGCTAGGGTTTTGGGCAAGAGATTGAGATTTGTACATTCATTATTCTCATAGTGGATTATCTTTAATTTTCCCCGTGGTTTTTACCCTTCACATTAGAGGGGTTTTCCACGTATATCTTTGTGTTTTGTGTAATTGTGATTCCATTTAATTCCACTACATATCATGGTCTTCTAGTATTTGTTCATATACAAAGGTTATTCCTAGTTTATATCCCCTTCAACTAGTATCAGAGCAAAAGGGTTTTGGTGATTTAAATTTTTATATTTGAACATGGAGACTAATAATGTTTCTCGCATGATTAGTTTAAATGAAAACAATTGGATGATATGGAAACCAAGAATGGAAGATCTCTTGTATTGCAAAGATTTGTATGGGCCTTTGTTGGGGGATAGTGCAAAACCCATAACTATGATAGATAATGAGTGGAAGATGTTAGATCGAAAAACAATTGGGTTTATTCGACAGTGGCTTGATGATAGTGTCTTTCACCATGTTTCTACTAAAATTTCTGCATATTCTCTTTATAAAAAGTTGGAAAGTCTTTATGAAAAAGAAAAACAGCTAGCAACAAAGCTTTCTTGATCAGAAAACTTATGAACCTAAAATATAGAGAGGGTGCTTCTATTGCTGAACATTTGAATGAAATGCAAAGTATTACTAACTAGTTATCCTCTATGAAAATGTCTCTTGATGATGAGTTGCAGGCATTGTTACTTCTCAGTTCATTACCAGAAAGTTGGGAGACACTAGTGGTTTCCCTCAGTAATTCTGTGCCAGATGGTGTTGTCATTATGAGTCAAGTAACAAGCAGTTTGTTGAATGAGGAGTTGAGAAGAAAGAGTTCGTCAACATCTCAAAATGATTCACAGGCACTTATCTCAGAGAACATAGGAAGGTCAAAGTCTAGAAGCAGTTCACGCATAGGTAGAAGCAAGTCAAGATCAAGAAAAGATATTGTTTGCTATAATTGTGGTGAGAAAGGACATTACAAGAACCAATGTAAGCAACCTAAGAAGAACAAGAAAAAGTGAAAAGAAGTGGAGTCTACAGAGTCAAAGGATAATACTACAACTACAATGCAAGGTGGTGATTATTTGATTTTGTCTCCTTCTGATGATATTTTTTCTTGTGTGTGTCAAGATCTTGAGTGGGTGATTGACACAGGTGCTTCTTATCATGCTACACCATGAAGGGAGTTTTTTGCTACATATAGGTCTGAAAATTTTGGTGTTGTCAAGATGGGCAACTATGGCAAAGCAAACATCATAGGCATAGGTGATATCCATTTAAAGACCAACCTTGGCTAAAAGTTGGTACTTAAGGATGTGAGGCATATGATTGACTTAAGGCTGAATCTAATTTCAGTTGGAAGGCTAGATGATGAAGACTATGAAAGTATATTTCACAGAGGACAATTGAAGCTCAGTAAGGGTTCTCTTGTTATAGCTAATGGAAAGAAATGTCATACTTTGTATAGGTTGTAGGCTAAAGCTTATGGTGAGTAGTTAAATGCTACAGAAAAAGACTTTAGCATGGATTTGTGGCATAGGCGACTAGGACACATGAGCGAGAAGGGGTTGTAAGCTCTTTCCAAGAGAGAGGTATTACCAGACCTTAGAGGTATATATCTGAACCCTTGTATTGATTGTTTGGCAAGTAAACAATATAGAGTTTTATTTACTAGTTCTGCTTTGTCTAGAAAAATGCATGCCTTAGACCGTGTTTATATAGATGTATGTGGTCCTTTGAGGACAAAAACTCTTGGTGGATCTGTTGATGTTCTTGGTATAAGTGGTGCACTTTATTTTGTCACTTTTATAGATGATTTTTTTAAGAAAGTTTGGGCCTATGCTTTGAAGACTAAAGATCAGGTGATTAATGTATTTAAAGAGTTTCATGCCAGGGTTGAAAGGGAGACAGAAAGGAAATTGAAATGCATAAGATCAGATAATGGTGGTGAGTATATAGGATTGTTTAATAACTATTGCAAGTCACATGGGATCCAACATGAGATGACAGTTCCTAGTACACCTCAGCATAATGCAATTGCAGAGAGGGTGTGGTCACCATCATGGAAAAGATTAGATGTATACTTTCACAGGCCAAGCTTCCCAAAAGGTTTTGGGATGAGGCTTTGAGGAGTGCAGTTGATGTGATCAACTTATCACCATGTACAACCCTAGATGGTGATATTGCAGAGTATGGATGGTCAGGGAAAGATGTTTCCTACAAGCATTTGAGAATGTTTGGTTGTCGTGCATTTGCACATGTTCTAGATAATGAGAGGTCCAAGCTGGATGGTGAGACTAAAGAATGTATTTTTCTTGGTTACTCACATGATCATTTTGGTTATAGGTTTTGGGATCCAGAAAAGCAGAAGGTGTTTAGAA
The DNA here is from genome assembly GCA_900464855.2 of Musa schizocarpa. NCBI lineage: Eukaryota > Viridiplantae > Streptophyta > Magnoliopsida > Zingiberales > Musaceae > Musa > Musa schizocarpa. The sequence goes on along the minus strand of LS990925.1, from coordinate 12,494,698 downwards.
GCAGAGATGTAGTCTTCTTTGAGGATCAAACTTTTGAAGATTTGAAGAAGAAGGCACCAGCCAATATTTCTGCAGAAGGATTAGTAGATTGTGACCCAGTTATTCTTCTAGTATATTAGGGTGATGGGGGAGATGTGCAGGAAGATGGTGTAGAGCCTGATGTTGATCTACCTGCAGGACATGTTGAGCAAGAAGAAGTAGGAGAGCAAGTTCCAACAGAACCTCAATTGAGAATATCTTCCAGACAACGTCAACCTTCCAGAAGATGCTCTACAGATGAGTATGTGATGCTTACTGATGCAGGTGAACCAGAGAGTTACCAAGAAGCAGTTGAAAGTGAGCAAAAAGAGAAGTGGTTAGTTGCTATGCAGGAAGAGATGAATGCTCTTTAGAAGAACCACACTTATGATTTGTACTGCTACCAAATGGAATGAAGACCTTACCAAAAGAAAGGCAGGAGATATACCGACAACTGGTCGGCATGGCTTCACATTGAGGAGTCATGGGACAGCCTCTCTTATGGGCTAAAGGGGGAGGTTGTTGGGCTGGCAGCCCACAGATTCAGCTCATAGTGGTCTTGGGTAGCCCACAGCCCACACCCCCTCTTAACTTAACCCTAATTAACATTAGGGGGGTGTGGTGGCTGCGTTTTGGGGGCAGAAAAAGGCTTTAAATAGGGCAGCAACATGGGAGAAGAAGAGAGCCATGGGATTCCAAAGAAAAGGGAGAAAATAAGGTAGAAAAGAAAGAGAAAGAAAGGGAAGAAGATAAGGACAACGCAGAGAGGCTGTTCTCAATCATCTAGCAGTGTTCTCATCTCAGGTTAGATCAAATCTACCGTAGACTCTTGCTGTGATTACTTGGGGAGGTTTTAGATATCGTGGATAGTGACATGATCCTTGTATCCCAGTTTTTTCTCTTGTGATTGTTGCTAGGGTTTAGGGCAAGAGATTGAGATTTGTACATTCATTATTCTCATAGTGAATTATCTCTAGTTTGCCCCGTGGTTTTTACCCTTCTCATTGGAGGGTTTTTCCACATATATCTTGGTGTTATGTTTGATTGTGATTCCATTTAATTCCACTACATATTATGGTCTTCTAGTATTTGTTCATATACAAAGGTTATTCCTGGTTTATATCCCCATCACACAGCTCCTCGTTGCAACCCTTGCCGCAGCCACCTCCTCTTTTCTTCTTCTTCTTCTTCTTCTTCTTCTTCTTCTTCTTCTTCTTCTTCTTCTTCTTCTTCTTCTGCTTCTCTTCTTCCCTTCTCCTCCCCGAAACAGAGGTGCTGTAGCTCTAACTGCTACAACTATCTCTTTTTTCTCTCTCTCTTCCCTCTCTTCTTCTTTTCTTGTCTTCTCCCTCTTCTTCCTCTCTTCTTTTCCCTCTTCTTCTTTTTTCTTCACATCTCCCTCTACTTCTCTTCTTCTTCTCCTCATGCCCCACTGCTCCTCTCTCTGTTTCTCGAGAAATAGAGAGCGTTGGAGGCAGTGGGATAAAACCAAAATTTTTGGATTTCTCTTTTTTTTTTAACTTAACAGTTTAGTCATTGAAATTTCTATATTTACTTATAGGTCCTTCGATTTATAAATAAATCTTTATTAATAATTTTTAAAAGTGAGGGATATTATAATTCGGGCATCGAGCCAAGAAGAGCGGACATTGCACCAAGGATATCGAAGTTGCGGAGTCAACTGGCCTATTGAGCAATAGGCCGTAGGAGAGGACAATACACTGAAGAATCAGACGAAGCATCGAGAGACCAATGACATGTCGAACAACTTGATTAATGCTTAGTATTAATTGTCTAGATCGAAGTTTATTTTACATGTGTAGGATTAACTATGATAGCAAGGCATGAAACAAAATGAAGTCCTAGAGTCAAGGACACGACATCGTTGGAAGTTCGAGAGTTCGTCGGAAGTCCGAACGTTCATAGGAAGTTCTAGAGGAACCAGCAGAGAAGTCTTGGAGCTTGCTAGAGAAGCTCGTCGGAACTCTCCAAGAGGATTGTCGCAAGTCCAGGAGTTTGCTGGGAGTCCGCCGGAACATTGTCAAGAGATCATCGGAAGTTCGTTGGAAGATCACCGGAAGCTCGCCGAAAGAATAGACTTACGGACTTAGTTTAGCTTAGAATATGTCTTAGGAATCATAGTTAGCACGTAATTAGGCTTAGATTTGGGCCAACCCAATTAGGGGCCATCTAAGCCTATGTAAGGATTGTGTTGGGCCCAATAAGAAGCCCAAATAGTATCCCAAGAAGTCTCATCATCATGGCATAGTCTTCGAGACTATGTTAGGTGGTGGTACTACTAGTTTGGGTGGTGGTACCGCTCAACACTGCCCCCCAGGCGGTGGTACCGCCAAACTTAGGCGGTGGTACCGCCCGTGCCCGAGGAACACGGGATGATATGTTTATAGGCTCCAAGTTTGCATCAACTTGAAGCCTATAAATACCTCTCTTATCCTTGGTTAAAGCACATAAGCATAGATAGCAAAAAGGAAAAGAAACGTTGTAGAAATCACTTTAGAAATTCCTTCCTCCACTCTAAGTTTAGAATTCTATAAGGGGAGTGTGAGTGCTTGTAAGGGTTATCTCCTAAACCCGGGAAAAGGAGACAACCTTCACTTTCGAGTTCACTGGTTAATATTTTTATCAATATTTAACCTTCACTTTTGAATAATGATATTCTAAGAATATGAAGTTATCATTTTGTTTTGTTTTCGTGTTATGCTAATATATATAACTAAATAAAATATAATTATAAAATTAAAATTAATAAAACTATTAATTTGAATAGATTTGATCATAAAACAACATAACTAAAAACAATTTTCGAGTTCATTGTTTAATATTTTTATCAATATATAATCTTCCCATTTGAATATTGATATCCTAAGAATATGAGATTATTATTTTGTTTTATCTTCATGTTATGCTAATATTTGTAACTAAATAAAATATAATTATAAAATTAATATTAATTAAACTATTATTTTGAGTAGATTTAATCATAACACTGTTGAATCTCGTATTTTGATGATGAAACCAATTGATAATTGTGTTTATATTTTAATCTGCGTTTTGAGTGACGCAAGATGTTTCGATTAGGATGAGACAATTAAAGCAAGAAAAATCATGTTGTACTAGAGGAACATGTCAAAAGATTGAACGTCGGGCCGATGGATCGGTCGACGCATCGACAGAAGGCTTCGGGTCGTGGACTTGGGCATCAGGCCAAGAAGAGCAGGTATTGCACCAAGGATATTAGAGTTATGGAGTCAACTGGCCGATTGGGCAATAGGCTGCAAGAGAGGACGATGCGCCGAAGAATCGGGCGAAGCGTCGAGGGACCAATGACATGCCGGACAACTTAGTTAATTGCTTAGGATTAATTGTCTCGATCGAAGTTTTGTTTTAAGTATGCAGGATTAACTACGATGAAAGAAAGATATGCAGTAGGAGTTGTGCCGAAGTCAAGACTATGATCACGTTGGGAGTTCGAGAGCTCAACGGAAGTTCGGACGGTCATCGGAGGTTTTGCGGGAACAAATCCGAGAAGTCCAGGAGCTTTCCAAAAGAAGCTCGTTGGAACTTGCCAAGTGGATCGTCGCAAGTCTAAGAGTTTGCTGGAAGTCCGTCGGAGCATCGCCGGAGGTCCGTCGGATGTTCGCCGAAAGCTCGCCGGAAGACACGATTGACGCACCAGAGCAAGTTGCAGTAAATGTCTTAAGAAATTCGTAGTTAGCATGATGATTAAGTTAGAAATGGAAGGTGATCCCATTAACTTAATCTTGGGTCAATTGGGCCCTTGAAAGACCCAAATTGGGCCAAATGGATCAGCCCATTCGGACCCAGATTACTTGGCCAGAGGTGGCACCGCCTGGGTCAATGGTGGCACCGCCTAGGGCTTAGTCTCCGAGCTCTGGTTGGGCGGTGCAACCACCCTAGTCAAGCGGTGGCACTGCTTGAGCTCGGTCTCCGAGCTCTGGTAGGAGGTGCAACCGCCCTTGATAAGCGGTGGCACCGCCTAGAGGCTCAGTCTCCGAGCTCTGCCAAGCGGTGCAACAGCCCAAGTCAGGCGGTGCAACCACCAGACCCCGAAATTCCGGGAGATGATAGTTTTGAGCTCCAAGTTCAAACTACTTTGGAGCCTATAAATACCCCTTAAATCCCTGGTTAAAACACACAAGCACAAAGAGCAAAAAAAGGAATGAAAAGCTATAGAAATCAGTTGAGAAATCCCTCCTATAGCTTAAGTGTTAGAATTCTGTTTAATAGAGGAGAGTGAGTGCTTGTAAGGGTTGTCTCCTAAACTCGGTAAAAGGAGAAGAGGGGTGTAAGAAGGAGATTGATCTTCGCCTAGTAAAGAAAGATCATTAGTGGATGCCGGTGGCCTCGACAGAAATGGAATCGGAGGAGTGGATGTAAGTCATGATTGACTGAACCACTATAAACTCTCGTCTTCTCTGGTTTGCATTTACTTTGAGCATATTATCTTTACTGCAAACCTCCTCAATAGCTTACTGCCTTCTGCGCATTTACGATCGTGTTTCAAAGTTCAGTATTTTCCGAATCGGTGTTTAGACGTAAATCATTTTTATCATACGAACATCATATTTCAGTTTGTACTTACATTTTGATTTCCATCATAACTGCAAACTGCCCTTATAGATTCATTTTAACTGCATCTTGCTTGATCACAAGTTAAAGCAATTTATGAATCGGCTTTTCTACCGAAATCGCTCTTATCGTACGAACGTAGTTTTAATTTTTCTGTTAAACTAATTCCCCCCCCCCCCCCCCCCCTCTTAGTGCTCTTGATCCTAACAATTGGTATCAGAGCCCGGTATTTCTCATTTCGGATTTACACCCGAGAGAAATGGCTCTTCATGGCTTTAAAGAGGGTTTTTCGGTTGTTTGCCCACCGTTGTTTAACGGATTGGACTACACTTATTAGAAAACTCGAATGAGAGTTTTCTTGATTTCTATGAATTTGAATTTATGGAATATTATTGAAAACGGTTTTCAACTTCCCTCTAAACTGATGAACGAATGGTCGGATTTGGAGAAGAAGTATTTTTCTTTAAACGCAAAGGCTATGAATGCCTTATTTTGCGCTTTGGACAAAAATGATTTCAATCGAGTTTCTTTGTGCAAAACGGCTTTCGACATATTGTCATGACCTTAGCTGGAATTGCCTAAGGCGTGAGGCACCCTTGCAGCCAAAGACGCGAACTTAGCTTGCGTTGCCTAAGTCGCGAGTCACCCTTGTGGCAAAGATGCGAACTTAGCTTGCGTTGCCTAAGTCGCGCTTTGCCCTTGCGATCTTGCTCCACAAGGATCAGCCCACTTTGTAACCTCTCGCAGGTCCCTAAGGACCTGCAAAAGAGAAAGAAGTTAGTTCGAAAGAACGAGCAACGAACAAGTCCCGAAGTCTCGCGAAAAGGGAAGCTTTACAAGCAATTCGACGAACACCCTATGTGCACAAGAGAAAAGAGGGGGAGGGAGAAAAACAAGGCTTTCAAGGATGAACGAACAGTTGTAAGCCCACAAACAGCCGCTCACCTGGTCCCGGGCGCAAAGACAAGTTCCCGTAAAGGTCACGTGCGAACTTGCGAAAGAGATCTCAACGCCCAGTATATAACCGAAGCTCCATCCAGCCCTGTGCCACCCGGGGGGTTCCTGGGGTCTGAGATGGCTGACGTTTTGGTGAGCGGAGGCAATTCTCCGCTCACCTCCCGCGGCACGCGAAAACGGAGCTGTTTTGGGTTGTTTTGCTCGGTTCGGTGAGCGGTCGCTTTGCAACGCTGCAGCTTGTTCGAACTTACATATTTACAAGCAAAATGACCCAAAACTAAGAGAAAACATGCTGTCAAGCAGTTGTACATGCAGGTGTGAGCGACGAACGGTTCATTGAATGGAGTTGTGGCGGGTGCGCGACGACCGTTCGTGACATTCTCCCCCACTTAAACTGTAGACGCCCTCGTCGACGCTTGTTGGTAGTTGTTGATGACTTCCTCTTCATGTCGCAGGGCGTCTTCGGGCTCCCAACTGGCTTCAGTTCGGGGAAGCTTTCGCCACTTCACCAAGTACTCTGTTTGCTCTGCTCCGTTGGGTAGCTTCATCTTTTGATCCGCCTGAATGGTTTCCACTTGCTTCTCGTAGGAGGCCGTGATGGGTGGTAGCCGAGTTGGAATACTTCTAGAAGCATCTCGCGGATCCGAGTGGTAGGCTTTTAGGTTGCTGGTGTGAAGAACGTTGTGAATTTTGAACCACGCCGGCAGCTGCAACTTGTAAGAGACATTGCCTACCCTGCTGATAATTGGGAAAGACCCTTCATACTTACGCACCAATCCTTTATGGACTCTGTTCCTGAAGAATTGGAGTGACGCTAGTTGGAGCTTTACCAACACCAAATCGCCAACTTTGAACTCTTGTGGTTGCCTTCCCAAGTCCGCCCACTTCTTCATCCGTTTTGCCGCCTTCTCCAAGTAAGTCCGCGCAATATCTTCATTTCGATGCCATTCCTTTGTGAAATGATAGGCCGATGGACTGCTCCCAGTATACCCAATCGCCATGGTGTGCGGAGTCGACGGTTGTTGTCCTGTGATAATCTTGACGGGGCTCTTGTTGGATGCAGAGCTTCGCTGCAAGTTGTAGGAGAATTGGGCAATGTCCAACAGCTTCACCCAATCTCGTTGATTGGCACTCACGTAGTGCCAAAGATATTGCTCCAAGAGCGAGTTTATTCTTTTAGTCTAGCCATCCGTCTAGGGGTGAAGGCTTGTAGAGAAGTATAACTTTGACCCCAACAATTTGAATAGCTCGGTCCAGAATCGTCCTAAGAACCGAGCGTCTCGATCACTAATGATATTGTGCGGGACTCCCCAATACTTTACTACATTCTTCATCATCAGTCTAGCTGCCTCTTCTGCTGAACAGTGTAGGGGAGCAGCAATGAAAGTTGCATACTTTGAAAACTGATCGACCACCATGAGTATTGATCCGAGTCCCCCTACAGGTGGCAAGCTTGATATGAAGTCTAAGGAAATGCTCTCCCACGGCCATTCTGGTATGGGCAACGACTCCAAAAGTCCCACCGGCTTCCGCTGCTCCACCTTGTCTTGTTGGCAAGTAAGGCATGTTCAAACGTATTCCTCCACATCAATCCCCATCTTTGGCTAGTAGAAGGCCCTCTCCACGAGAGCCAACGTTCTGTGAATGCCCGGGTGTCCAGCCCAAAGGGAATCGTGACACTCTTTTAAGAGTTCATGTCTTAAATTGTCCACTCGGGGAACATAGACCCATTTCCCTTTTGTGTAAACTGTAGGGAAATCAAGGGGGCGACATCATATGCGCAGCGGAAGAACAAGAAAACAAAAATCCCCGATTCCCAAAAAGATGTTCGTCGTCGTGCGAAGATTGGTGCGCAAAAATCCGCAAAACACAAAACTGCGTATAGAGATTGTGTTACCTAGGGAGATCGTATATCCCTGTTTCCTTGCAGATCCTTAGGAGAGGGTGAAGGAGGTCAAGCGTCCTCCTCTCTAGCGGTGATCCACATGGCAGGGTTGCGGCGACCCTCCTCAAAACTCCAGGGCCTCCGAGGTGGAGAGGGAGAGGAGAATAGGAAAGGCAAGCAAAGACTCTAGCCTATGAGGTGTGAATTCCTCCTATTTATAGAGATCCGTGTCAAACCCTAATGGGTCCTTCCCCTAGTGGGTATTGGATCTGCATCCAATAAGACAAGGGCTCCATCGGATATCTCATATCCGAACCTCTACTCATCGCAATGCCTACCATATGTGTGTGACCCTCTAGGCCCAATATCTATGGCCGTGAGTCATACCTGTCGAACTCCTTCTAACTCAAGAAATTATTATCTCTGTAATAATTCACTCGACTCATCGACTACGGACGTGCTAGGCCACTACGCCAGTAGTCCCCGCATCGATATAGGGGAATCCAATCCATTGGACCTGCTCGTCCTCGTTACCATGTACCTATAGTCCCTCATCCATCTAATATCCCGGAGACCGTATATCGGCATGGTGTTGTCGGACCCATACGGTTTCTACTCGAAGTCTCGCTCTAATCGGATTCTCGGGAGAACTCTTTTCTCTCAACCCGAATGACCTCGCCAGGGGATTTGTTCGAGCAAGAACACATGGGATATTCCTCTCATGACGCCGAGAGTGGATGATCCTCCGTCGACACTCAATAGCCCTCGTGAAGGTCGAACTACCATTCCCAATGACCAGCTGTACTAGATGCGGGATAGCCAAACCTATAAGTCCGGAATCAAAGAGTGGAGCATTCATACGGGACATCCTTGGTGTCTCAAGTCTAAGGACCAGATACACCACTAGGACTACTGGAATCATTTGTCGACAATAAGGCATCATCAACCATCCAAGCATTAAAAAAGCGGATCAATCAGTGAACTCATTCTCCAATGAGCACATATTGTATCCCTAGTGTCCCTACACGAGCAGCTATGAGACCAGCTGCATCCATCATATGGACGGGGTATACAAACACACCAGTCTATCCGGTTATCACGATGTCCCTCTCGAGTAACCTATGACCGAGATTATTTAGGATATGTGTTTAAAGGTGAATCGATCTCATTATCGTGATCTCATCATGATCCGATTCCCATTGCACAAATCCAAGGACATCACAATATATATATACATTTATGCAATAGTTATAAAGTGATATACGCCAAAATATAATAAGCAAAAAGATTCTGTATCAAGTCACACGTGCCATCACTCATGTGATTGGCTTGCTGGGCACCTATGACTAGCATAAACAAGTCCCTCCTAGACCCAAAATCGTCGTGCCTTGCCTTCTTTGATGAGCTGCATCAGGATAACTGCCTGGGGATCACTATACAGTCCATCCTTGATTCGGGAAAGGAAGTTGGAGTGCAACTGACTTGCTTGGCCTCTGCCCTCCAGTTGTGCAGCATTCACGCATTCCACCTTCCGACTTCAAAAGATCGGCCCACGACATTCGCCTTCCCGTGCTTGTACTCTATCTCCATATCAAATTCAGTCGGAAGTCCCGCCACCGTTCTGCTTTGGGGAGTGCTTCTTCTGAGTTTGGAAATAGCTCGAGGCGATGTTGTCATGTCCTCAAGACAAATCGCGACCGAGGAGGTAGTAGTGTCGCCAAACTTCATGACGGTGGATCACTCATCATCTCTTTCTCATGCACTGGATACCGCCTCGGTCTCGTTGAGTTTGAGGCTCTCGAGGCCACCGGATGACCTTCCCTGCATGAGTACTCCCCCCAATAGCGGTAAGTCCAAGCATCGTATGGACTTCAAAGGGCTCTCCATAGGTTGGCAATTTGAGGGTTTGGTTCTTCTATAACAAAGACCTTGGATCTTGGAATGCTATCTTACATTTGTTAGACCACTTCCAAGGCTGCTCCTTCTTCAGCAACTCCGTCGATTGGGGTTGCCGCTTGAAATATCCCGCGATGAAGCGTCGATAGTAGTTGGACGAAACCAAGGAAGGATCTCAACTCGGCACCTTCTTTGGAGTTAGCCATTCCAAGAATCGCTTGCACCTTCGACTTATCCATCCGAATGGAGCCATCACCGATTCGATGCCCCAAGAATAGGATCTCAGTCTAAGCAAAGTAGCATTTCTCCCTTTTTATGAATAGAGTGTTCTCCCTGAGAACCTTGAAAATCGTCCGAAGGTGCTTGACGTGCTCCTCGAGCGTTTGGCTGTAGACGACGATAACGTCCAAGTAGACGACCACGAACTTATCCAAATACTCTTTGAATAGCTGGTTCATGAGAGTACAGAATGTGGCCGGAGCATTGGTTAAGCCGAAAGGCATCACCAAGAACTCAAATGCTCCATATCTGGTCACACAGGTAGTCTTTGCTTCGTCGCCTTCAGCAATGCGCACCTGCCAATACCCCGACCGAAGGTCGAGTTTTGAGAAATACTTTGCCTTGCCCAATTGATCGAACAAGTCCGCAATGAGCGGGATGGGATACTTGTTCTTCACTGTCACTTTGTTGAGGGCTCAATAGTCGACGTATAATCGGAGGCTCCCATCTTGTTTCTTCTGGAAGAGAACTGGAGCTCTGAAAGGTGGTTTAGAGCTGCGGATGAGACCACCTCTTAGCAGTTCACCTAATTGCTTCATGAGTTCTGCCAACTCTAGTGGAGGCATGCGATAGGGTGGTCTTGCTGGAGGCTTTACTCCTGGCTCCAGCTCGATATTGTGATCAACGCCTCTGCGTGGTGGAAGAGTCTTCGGCATCTCGGGTGGCATGACGTCTTTGAACTCTTTCAGGATGTTCGCCACCACAGCAGGTTCTTGAATAGCCTCCTCGTTGAGTGGCTCTAGCTTCATAGCAGCCATGAATGTTAGTTCGTCTTTTCACACCCCTTTCTTCGATTGTAATGCCGAAATGTGTTGGGGCTCCTTGGTTCCTCTCCGAGAGACGGGAACCACGCAGGGGTCATTGCCTCCCATCATACATAGGGAGTTCAAGAACGGCATCGGCACCAACTTCGCCGCGTGCATAAACTCCATTCCAAGAATCACTTGGAAGTTGTCCAGTGGCACGACCATCATGTTGGTGTTTCCGCTCCAAGTCTTGATTTTGATGGGAACTCCCTTCGCCAACCCGGAGATTCGCCTGGCCTCCGAGTTCACCGCCTTCATTCAGCTTGGGCTCTTCTCAAGGTCAACCCAAGTCGCTGTGCTTCACGATCGGCTATGAAGTTGTGGGTAGCACCCGTGTCCACCATTGCACGGGTCGTTTGGCCATTCAGCTTGATGTCCACATACATCAGTTCACTACTTCCTGCTTTTAGTACCTTGGTCTTCATGTTCTCCCCCACTTGACCCCGCATAGCGTTCAACAGACGCATTGCTCCCATTCGGGGTCCTTGTGACTCCTCATCATCGCTGCTAGATTCAGAACTGCTTGAGCTAAGAGCAACAGCTTTGCCCTTGTCCGATCGGGGAGGGTGGATGGAAGCCGTCAAAGCATTGAGTGCCTGTTTCTGTGGGCACTCCCTTATAATGTGCGGTCCTCCGCACAAGAAGCATCCTCCAGGTTTTGAGGCCTTGCCTTAGGGTTCGGCCCTTTGTGGGAGCTCTTCTTCTTTTGTTCGCCCCCGAGCACCTTCCCTCGAGAATGTTTTGGAGGGCGATTTCCTGAAGATTGTTTCCTTCTCGCTGGGTCTTCAGAGGAAACAAAGTCGGTGAGCCTTTCTGCAACGGCAATTGCCCCGACCACATCGGTAACATTCCTTCGATTTAGCTCCTGTTGAGCCCATGGATTCAAACCATCGAGGAAGCTGAACAACTTGTCCTTCTCGGACATGTCCTGTATGTCCAGCATTAATACAGAAAACTGCTTCACATAGTCTCGGAAGGTGGTACTTTGGCGGAGTTGTCTCAACTTCCTTCTTGCGACGAACTCTGTGTTCTCCGGTAGGAACTGAGTTCTCAACTCCCGCTTCAAGTCTTCCCATGTGTCGACTCGACACCGACCTTGTTGGATCTCCTCCCAACGAGTTTGCCACCAAAGTTTTGCATCTCCGTTCAAATACATTGTTGCTATAGAAACTTTGTATCTTCAGAATCGGGCCTCGTAGCTCGGAAGTATTGCTCCATGTCGAACAGAAAGTTCTCGAGCTCCTTGGCATCTCTGGCCCCTCCATATCCATGAGGCTTAAGTGCTCTCAAATTTTGTGGCAGTGCCACGCGGGTGTTGCCTCCTCCCGCATTTAGTGTTCTTGTAAGCATGGCCACCTTTGCAGTGAGTTCCGCCACAACATCCTGTAAGTGTTGCACGGAGTCTTTGGTGTCATCAGATAGTCGATCGACTAGGGCCTCGACCTTGTCGATCCTAGACTCCGCTTCCTCTTGCGAGCTCTCTACCCCAACAAGTCTTTGTTGGTCATGGTAGAGTACCTCCATGCTCGCTTCCAGAACATCCAGGCGGGTCTCCGCCGTCGTGAGTCTCTCCTTATGACTCTTTTTCCTAGTTAGCGCACCAGATTGCGCTTCCTCCGCTCGCGAAGAGTTGCCAACTTCTCGCTCGTCCTATTCGCTGTCACGCTCCTCTTGAGCGGCTCCAACAGCATGCGAGCGAGTGTGCACATGTAGCCCACCTGCGACTGCTTGGAGCAAGGGTCCGGCTTGCCCCGTCTTGCTTGATTCACCACGATGCTTTGCCATGGCGAAGTTGCGAAGTTCGTTCGCTGTTCGATCGAAGAGCTTGCCCACTCTAATACCACAATGTCATGACCTTAGCTGGAATTGCCTAAGGCATGAGGCACCCTTGTGGCCAAAGACGCGAACTTAGCTTGCGTTACCTAAGTCGCGAGTCACCCTTGTGGCAAAGACGCGAACTTAGCTTGCATTGCCTAAGTCGCGTTTCGCCCTTGCGATCTTGCTCCGAAAGGATCAGCCCACTTTGTAACCTCTCACACGTCCCTAAGGACCTGTAAAAGAGAAAGAAGTTAGTTCGAAAGAACGAGCAACGAACAAGTCCCGAAGTCTCACAAAAAGGGAAGCTTTACAAGCAATTCGACAAACACCCTGTGTGCACAAGAGAAAAGAGGGGGAGGGAGAAAAACAAGGCTTTCAAGGATGAACGAACAGCTGCAAGCCCACAAACAACCGCTCACCTAGTCCCGGGCGCAAAGACAAGTTCCCGTAAAGGTCACGTGCGAACATGCGAAAGAGATCTCAACGCCCGGTATATAACCGAAGCCCCATCCAGCCTTGTGCCACCTGGGGGTTTCCTGGGGTCTGAGATGGCTGACGTTTTGGTGAGCGGAGGCAGTTCTCCGCTCACCTCCCGAGGCACGCGAAAACGGAGCTGTTTTGGGGTTGTTTTGCTCGGTTCGGTGAGCGGTCGCTTTGCAACGCTGCAGCTTGTTCGAACTTACATATTTACAAGCAAAATGACCCAAAACTAAGAGAAAACATGCTGTCAAGCAGCTATACATGCAGGTGTGAGCGACGAATGGTTCGTTGAACGGAGTTGTGGCGGGTGCGCGACGACCGTTCGTGACAATATGGCACACTCTTGAAATCACACACGAAGGGACTTCTAGAGTTAAAGATTCGAAAATTAACATTTTAATGCATGATTTCGAGCTTTTTCGAATGAAGCAGAGCGAAACCATTGTTGACATGTACACCCGTTTTATGGATGTCGTCAATGGTTTAAAAGCTCTTGGCAAATATTTCTCAAATTTTGAACTTGTTAGTAAAGTTTTATGATCACTTTCTAAAGTTTGGGAATCAAACGTAACGGCAATACAAGAAACAAAAGATTTAAATATTTTTTCACTTGAAGAACTTATTGGCTCATTGATGACATATGAAAAGGTGCGCAATGCACATGATGAACATGATGAACAAAACAACCTTCCAAAGAACAAGAAGGATTTGGAACTCTAGACAAATGAATACCACCTGAGCGATGACTCAAGTGATGAGGATAATGATGAACTTGAACTTCGAACACTAAATCTTAATAAGTTTATTAAAAAAAAATCTAAAATAAATAATGAACTTGAACGGAGGAAGAGGCCAAAGAAGAAGAACACAAAGTGGGATGAATCGAGCTCCTCGAAAGATGAGGAGAAAATTAAGAAAGGCGAGGTGGCAAACTACGCCTTAACCGCTTTCAATGATAAGGTAATCGAAATCCCCCTGATTTATTTTGAAATTACTTGATGCTTTCATGATGTATTTTCTTTTTTAGTCTAGAATTAATTTTCTTAAAAATTACATATTTAAAAATAAAAATACAAAAATTATAATCATGCTAGTAATTTCGAAAATGATAATATTACATATTTTATGATAAACAAACAAAATGATTTTGATTAAAAATATGAAATCATGATTAAGAAGTAATAATGTGTATCATGTTTGATTAACATTGTTGAATGAAATCATGTTTGATTTGAAGTAATGCATAATAATGATTTAATGAAAATATTAAATTTTTTTTTATACAATGATTGACAATTTTATGCATGAGATTTTAAGTTATACATGATGATAAGCATGTGTTATTTTTATGAGTATATTTGAAAAACATACGGCAAAACCATGTCCGAATGCATGAAATTGTTAAATTTCATTTTTGGATTTTCTTAACCATAACAATTCATTTTTGAGAATCTATTGATCTTGATGGTTTTATGACGAAATTCATTTTTCGATCCTAAATGTTGATGCATGTTTTTATTTAACATAAATAAAAAAGTATGCTAACATGAAATCAAATACTTAAAAAAAGGGAAAAATATATTATCAATGAAATCATGAATCTACCTATGTTATGAATTTTGTGAACCATAAAAGTGATTTTGATGATTTAAATTTGAAATGAGTTTTATCAAAATCATGATATTGATTTCTTGAAATAACATGAGATTACCTTTAATGATCATTTTGATTTATGAAATTTTGGATTCATGACTTGGTCTTATATTTGTTTATGAGATGGTTGAAATCTTAGTACTTTTGAATTCTTCCCTTCTCCTTTCAATTTTTGAATTTATACATGTTATATGTTGAAGATTTAAAACTATATTTTGGTATCATGCATATCTAAGAAATATTGATGTGACAAATTGAATGAGTTGAAAATGAATGATGATTTTTCTCTTGAATATAACTTGTGATATTTTTTATATAAATTATCATTTTGATTTCTTGACATTCGATACATGAGATTTTATTATAAATCAAAATTTCTCATTAATCAATCTTCTACGATTTTACTTGATATTCTCTTTAGAGGAGATTTTCTAAATGAATCATGATTTTTCCTTGTGAGTTCTTGGAGTTATTACTTGATTTTCTTTTAAAACAAGATCTCTTCTGTGTACTCCTATGATTTTTCTTGATATTTTATTTAAAGAAGATATTTACTATATGAATCATGTCTTTTGGTATTCAAATGATTTTATCCTTCATGACATGATTTCTTTGTATTTATGGCTTGCATGGCTTGAAATATTTTGGTATGATGCATGCAATGATGAAATATTCATGAAGTTAAAATCATGTATGCAATACTAATGATAATGATGTACATGATGTATTTATTGCATATGATGTATATCATGAATGCTTTAAATGATGAATGTTTGGTATCATGATCAACCTGTTGATAAATGCTTAAAAATTTTAATGTTTAAGTATCATGTATGATATGCCTATTAATGATGATTCATTTATTTTTCGGTATCGTGCATGAAAAATAAGGTTTTTAAAATTGTGTATATTTTAATTTGAATATATAATGATGCACAAATAAGATTGATACTTACCTTTGTCATAATATGAAAATTGATATAAGGGTCTTCCCTTTTTTTTGACAATGACAAAGGGGGAGCAAGAATTTCTAGCGTGGACATCATGAAAAGAGGCAAACTAGCTAGCTTGCATAATTCAAGATGAAAGCAAAAATTATACTTCTCTAAAGAGAAGATGCAAATGTAACATTTGCCAAATTGTTTGCTTGCCTCATGTAAAATATTATCTCTTGCTAGTTTGGCATTTTGCTAGCTTGCACTTTGCAAAGAAAGCAAAAATGACACTTCTCAAAAGAGAAGAAAGAGCTTGTTATCTTGAACATCATAAGCTTGCCTATCTTAAGAAACAAAAATTGCAAAAGTGCTATCTTGCCTATCTTAAGAAGCAAAACTTGCAACTTGCACATTGCAATAGGAAGCAAGAATCATGAGCTTACACAAGAAAACTATCTTGCATTTGCTTTCGAAATTTTTTTGTATATTATGAAACTTTCATATCGTAAAAATTGCTAGCTTGTAGTCTAAAGAGAAGCAAAAAGTTGCTATCTCAACAGAAGCAAATGTGCTATCTTGCCTATCTCAAGAGGCAAAAATGCTAACTTGCACATCTAGTAAAACTTGACAAATTTGCATATCTCAAGAAGCAAGAGTTGCCTTCTTGAACATCTCAAAACTGCTAGCTTGCATGTTCTAAAATGTTATAATATTGCTAGCTTGCATGATGTAGAACTTGCTATCTTGAACATTACCGAAAGTGCTATCTTGTATGCTGTAAAACTTGCATATCTAAAACTTGATAGCTTGAATGTTCTAAGCATGATATAATAATTGCTCAATTTTCTAGCTTCAAAACTGCATGATGATAAAACTTGATATTATGTTTTTCATGCAATGAGTTGAACCTATATTACAAACACAAAGAATAGTTGTACTTCTCCTTTTTGTTGATGACAAAGGGGGAGAAGTATATTGATGACATGACATGTTAATGCATAAGTCTATGCATAAGTTCAAGATGATGTGTTGCAAGTATTCATGATGAATATTGCAATGACTTGAATTTAGTTTGAATTCAAGGTTCTATCAATATGGCATATTGATAGGGGGAATTTGTTTAAACTCCAAGAGTTAAGTTTAACTCCGTCATCAATTGGATGACACCATCAAAAAGGGGGAGATTATTGAATCTCGTATTTTGATGATGAAACCAATTGATAATTGTGTTTATGTTTTAATCTATGTTTTGAGTGACGTAGGATGCTTCGATCAGGATGAGACAATTAAAGCAAGAAAAATCATGTTGTGCCGGAAGAACATGTCAGAAGATTAGACATCGGGCCGATGGATCGGTCGACGTATCGACAGAAGGCTTCGGGCCGTGGACTTGGGCATCGGGCCAAGAAGAGTGGGTATTGAGCCAAGGATATCGGAGTTGCGGAGTCAACTGGCCAATTGGGCAATAGGCCGCAAGATAGGACGATGCGCCGAAGAATCGGACGAAGCGTCGAGGGACCAATGACATGCCGGACAACTTAGTTAATTGCTTAGGATTAATTGTCTTGATCGAAGTTTTGTTTTAAGTGTGCAGGATTAACTATGATGAAAGAAAGATATGCAGCAGGAGTTGCGCCGGAGTAAAGACTATGATCACGTTGGGAGTTCGAGAGTTTGACGAAAGTTCGGATGGTCGTTGGAGGTTCTACGGGAACAAATCTGAGAAGTCCAGGAGCTTGCCAAAAGAAGCTCATTGAAACTCACCAAGTGGATCGTCGCAAGTCCAGGAGTTTGCCGGAAGTCAGTCGGAGCATCGTCGGAGGTCCGTCGGATGTTCGCCGGAAGTTCCCCGGAAGCTCGCCGGAAGAAGCGATTGATGCACTGGAGCAAGTTGCAGTAAATATCTTAAGAAATTCATAGTTAGCACGATGATTAAGTTAGAAATGGGAGGTGATCCTATTAACTTAATCTTGGGGCAATTGGGCCCTTGAAAGACCCAAATTGGGCCGAATGGATTAGCCCATTTTGACCCATATTACTTGGCCAGAGGTGGCACCGCCTGGGTCGGCGGTGGCACCGCCCAGGGCTCAGTCTCCGAGCTCTGGATGGAGGTGCAACCGCCCCTGACAAGCGGTGGCACCGCCCAGAGGCTCAGACTCCGAGCTTTGTCAGGCGGTGCAACCACCCCAGTAAGGCAGTGCAATCGCCAAACCCCGGAATTCTGAGAGATGACAGTTTTGAGCTCCAAATTCAAACTGGTTTGGAGCCTATAAATACCCCTCCAATCCTTGGGTAAAACACACAAGCACAGAGAGCAAAAAAAAGGAAAGAAAAGCTGTAGAAATCAGTTGAGAAATCCCTCCTCTAACTTAAGTGTTAGAATTCTATTTAAGAGAGGAGAGTGAGTGCTTGTAAGGGTTATCTCCTAAACCCGGTAAAAGGAGAAGAGGGGTGTAAGAAGGAGATTGATCTTCGCCTAGTAAAGAAAGATCATTAGTGGATGTCGGTGGCCTCGACGGAAGAGGAATCAAAGGAGTGGATGTAGGTCACGATTGACCGAACCACTATAAACTCTCATCTTCTCTGGTTTGCATTTACTTTGAGCATATTATCTTTACTGCAAACCTCCTCAATAGCTTACTGCCTTCTGCACATTTATGATCATGTTTCAAAGTTCTGTATTTTCCGAATCGATGTTTAGACGTAAATTAGTTTTATCGTACGAGCATCATTTTTCAGTTTGTGCTTACATTCTGATTTCCATCATAACTGCAAACTGCCCTTATAGATTTGCTTTAACTGCATCTTGCTTGATCACAAGTTAAAGTGATTTACGAATCGGGTTTTCTACCAAAATCACTCTTATCGTACGAACGCAGTTTTAATCGTTAAATGTTTTCCGCTGCACTAATTCACCCCCTCCCTCTTAGTGCTCTTGATCCTAACATACACAATATAACAATTTTCGAGATAGAATGAAAGAGATAGAATTTCATTGGCTCCCATAATTTGCTAGAAATTCTAGGGGCATTTGTTTCAATATTATGTAAATCTAATATTATAAATATTTGATCACATCTTTCCACAATTTTGAGAATCTTACAAGCCAATTCGAGATTCTGAGTTACCAATTTGCCGTGTTTGGTACATAATTTTTACAAGAAAAGCTATAGCATTAGTACTTAAATAATTGAAGATGTGAGAAAAAAAAATGGCAGTTTGAATATAGATGAGGAATCAATAAGATTGATATAACACAAAGCTATAGCATTATTTTAAATAAGTTAAGAACTTAATTTAAGTTACTTATTTTGGAAAGATTATGGAATAACAAACTATAAGCTAATGTGAATACTCAAAATTTATATCCAAAAGGATGACCTTCTTATATATTCAAAGTCATTAGACATCTACGGGTGACATCACATAAGCAACGAAAGAATAGAAAATAAAATTCTCAGATTTCTTAAAGAGGTATTCGTCATTGTGCTAAGATTGATGTGCAAAACCTGTAAAACTGAAAACTGCATATTTGAAAGATTATCTTTTACCGAGGGAGATCATATATCCCTGAATCCCTACAGATTTATAGGAGAGAATGAAGGAGGTCAAGCGTCTTCTTCTCTTGTAGCGATCCACACAATAGGGCTACAACAACGCTCCTCTAATCACTACCCAAAACTCTATACCTGTTATCTGAGGAGGAGAAGGGGAGATGAGAATAGGAGAATAGTTAGCACATAAATAGGTGGAATCTTTGTGGCACAATCTCTAAGGGACTGCTAGGCGGTGGTACCACTAGTTTGGACAGTGGTACCGTCCAAACATAGTCTTCTAGGTAGTGGTACTGTCAAACTGAGTGGTGTTACTGTCCAGTGTAGGCGGTGGTACCACTAGTCTGGACAGTGGTACCGTCCAAACATAGTCTTCTAGGTGGTGGTACAGCCAAACTGAGTGGTGTTACTGCCCAGTGTAGGCGGTGGTACCGGCCGTACCCTGAAATCTCAGTGATTTGAATTTTGGCTCCAAGTTTTAAAGTCATTTGAGGTCTATAAATATCCTAGCTATTCTTGCATGGAGTAGCAAGAAAGTTAAGCAAAACTTGTGATTCCAAAGTTGTAAACCCTATTAGAAAGTTGAGTTCCCTTCTCCTAAAGCTTAAAGAGAGTTCTAAGAGAGGTATGTGAGGGATATATTGTAAAAGGGGGTTATAAAAGATTGTCTCGTAAACCTGTGAAAAGGAAAAGAAGGGTGTAAAAGGATAGTTGATATTCGCTCATTGAAGGAAGATTGTTAGTAGATGCTAGTGGCATCGATGGAAGAGGAATTGATGGAGTGGATGTAGGTCACGACGACCGAACCACTATAAAATGGTTTGCATTTCTGTTTTGCTATTTATCTTTATTGTAAACTGCTTTACTTTCTCATTACTTTTGTTCCACATCTTTCCGTACACTCCCATACGCTTTCAAGTTAATATCTTCCCAAAACGGATTTAATCGAAATGAAATTTTCAACCGACTGTTAGGATCAAGAGCGGCACTAAGAGAGGGGTGGGGGCTTGAATTAGTGCCATGAAAAATTCTTCGATTTCATAGAAAGTTCATCTCGATTCAAATCGTTTCGGAAAGATGTTGAACTTTAAACTTTCGTAAGAATGTAAGGAGAAGCTTAAGGAGATTTGCAGTAAAGTAAATTGTACAAAATGAAAAGCAAATGAGAATTTAGAGTGGTTCGATCAATGAGACTTACGTCCACTTCAGATTCCTCCTCCATCGAGATCACCGACGTCTACTAAAGGCCTTTCTTTAATAGGCGAAGACCAACCACCTTTTATAGCGCTTTCTCCTTTTGCCGGGTTTAGGAGACAACCCTTACAAGTTTTACTCCTCTTTCGTGGATCGTTACAAGGCTAAGAGAGGGAGGAGGAGAACTCTTCTCACTTTTACAATAATTTTCACACCCCAAACACTTAGAATATAATAACACTTTGTTACCCTTTCATATAGAAAAGGGTGGGGTATTTATAGGCCCTAATGAAATCAAAAGTTGGAGCCAAAAAATTTAAATCCTTGGATTTTGGGATGCTGGCGGTACCACCGCCATTAATGAGCGGTACTACCGCCTGACAGAGATCGGAGACTGAGCTCTAATGGTACTATTGCCTGACAGGGGCAGTACCACCACAGGCAGTATTGATTTCCAACGATACTACCGCCCAGACCACCCGAGAGACTGGGTCTCCCAAGCGGTGTCACTGCCAGCCATATTTTCAGGGGTGGAATGGGTTGTTCAATTTGACCCAATTCAGCCCTGTTAAGGGCCCAATTGGCCCCTAACTAAGTCAATGGGATTATCTTCCAATCCTAACTCTATTTTTTATTTAACTACAATAACTAAGATATAATTAAAGCATTGCTTGTTCCGATACGTCAATTGCTCTTCTGGTGAGCTTCCGGCGATCTTCCGACGAACTCTATGTAATGTTCTAGTTGACTCTCGGTAAGCTCCCAGACTTTACGACAATCATCTTGATGAGTTCCAATGAGCTTCTTTGGCAAACTCCTAGACTTCTCGGTTTGTTCCGGTAGAACTTCTGACAAACGTTCGGACTTTCGACGAACTCTTGAAATTCTAATGAGATTTCGATCTTGATTCCAGTACAATACCTGCTTTATGTCTTACTGCTATTGTAGTTAATCCTACACACTTTTCTCAACATATAGATTAGTTCAAACAATTTATAATTGATTTCATCATCAAAATCTGAGATTTAATAATCTCCTCCTTTTTTATGATGATAATCAATTGATGATGGAGTTAACCTTAACTCCCCCTATCTATATGCCATACTTGAGAAAATACATTCTTAAATACAAGGCTTTTGAATTCAAGTAACAAACTGATAAGTTAAGTTCATTTAAACTTATCAACATCTACATCATGATTCCTATCATGATTTAACATTCTCATAATACGATGCCACGTATTTATCAATGAAAATGATGCCAAAGCATGACATCTATTTTCAAGTCCAATCATAGACATTCATCATTTGTAAGTATGATATGAATTTCAAATATGTAATATAGCAAGATAACAAAGATGGCAATTCATCATTTCATGGCAAGATATGAATTGTAAAATAGCAAACTATGCTCAAGATATCTTATCATAATGGAAGACATTTATCAAATATTCACAAAGTATATAAGTGTTTGTGATAATTATTTACGATAAGATATATTGCATACATTTACAATGCTAATTTCATCAATTTATCACTTTTTGGTATTATTTCTCCCCCTTTGTCATCAACAAAAAGGAGAACAATTCAACAATGCAAGTGTGGTAAAAAATTCATGCAAATTTCACACTAATTTATTCAATCAATATTGCATTGTTGCATTGTAACAATAAAAAATTCTCAATATTAAAGAGATAGATTCCATCAACTTCTCCCCCTTTGTCACAAAAAACTTTGCATGAAGAAGGAAGGTAAGGAGGGAATCCAATAAGAACCTAATTTATGAAATGATTTGAATCAAAATATCATTTGAAATCAAATCGCCGTTCTTGCAAGTAATCATCTCACACGAAAATTTATCTTTCAAGAATCAAGATATCCATTGGAATTCATAAAATTTATCTTTCATGAGAAGAATAAGGAGGAATTCTTAGGAAAGAAGCACCATATGAAGGATAAAGGAAATTCCATGAATAAACCTTCATAAATCAAATCCATTTCTCATTTAAAGATTCATAAGAGTGAAATCCAAGAGAGATGCATTTGTCAATGAATTCTATATGTTAAACATCATTAAGTGATGGAGCAAGTATATGAAGTAAAGTTGATATCAAGGAAGATAATACCAAAATAAATTCATGAAAGCTCCATTCATGAAATACATTAAGAGAAGACACCAAGTTCGGAAAAAAAATACAACAAACTTATATATTCGGATAATTTATCATCTGTAATTCCCTTCTAATAAAATCAAATTATCCTTCATTTAAGGATTTTATAAAGATATCAACCAATTGATATTTCGTATCAATAAGCTCTAAAATTATATCATGATTATTAACAAGGTCTCGTATAAAGTGATGCATAATGTCAATGTGTTTAGTTCTAGAGTATTGAATAGGATTTTTTGTTAAACATATTGCACTTGTATTGTCACATTTTATATGAATATTCTTAAGATAAATTTTATAATCTTCTAATATATTTTTCATCTATACAACTTGTGCATAACATGCACTAGCCGCAATGTATTCGACTTCGGTTGTGGATAATGCAACTGAATTTTGTTTCTTGGAGAACCAATAGACAAGTGTATGTCCTAAAAATTAACACATTCCAGATGTGCTCTTTTTATCTATTCGACACCCAGCAAAATCAGCATTGGCATAACCAAGCAATTCAAAATTTTTAGATTTTGGATACCATAATCCTAATTTAGGAGTTCCTTTTAGATATCTAAAAATCCATTTGACATATTTTAAATGAGATTGCTTGGGGTTAGATTGAAATCTAGCATAAAGTCCTACGCTAAAAATAATATCCGATCTAGTTGTTGTGAGGTATAGCAAACTACCTATCATACCCCTATAAGTTTTTTGATCAAAGCTTTCTCCACCTTCATTAATGTCTAACTTAGTGGAGTTACTCATAGGAGTATTGATAGCCTTTGAACTTTTCATATTAAATTGTTTTAGCTGTTAGGAACAAGGTCGGCACTGAGAGAGGGGGTGCATTAGTGCAACAGTAAAATAACGTCTTCAAAACTTTTCGTTTCGATTAAAATTGATTCTGCTGAAAATTGATTTCAGAAATTTAACTTTGAAAGCATAAATTTATGAAGTGAATGCAGTAGGCAAGTAAATGGCAGGAAATAAATGCAAACCAGAGAACATGCCAATTTTATAGTGGTTCGGTCATCATGACCTACATCCACTTCGTCGATTCCTCCTCCGTCGAGGCAACCGACATCCCTAGGCAGTGCCAACACCAGCCAGCTAGGGTTTCAGTACCTTGGTTGGGCCTTGAATCTGGCCCAAACCAGTCCAACTTTGAGCCCAGTTGGCCCCTAACGGAGTTGATGAGATTACCTCCCAATCATAACTCTAATTATGTGCTAACTACGATTCCTAAGACATAATCTAAGCATGATAAGTCCGGTTTCTTCCCTCGAGCTTCCAGCGAACTTCCGACGATCTCTCGGCAATGTTCCGGTGGACTCCCGGCAAGCTCCTGGACTTCATGATGATCTTCTTGGTGAGTTCTGACGAGCTTCTCTAGTAAGCTCCGAGACTTCTCGGCTGGTTCCGACAGAGCTTCTGACGAACGTTCCGACTTTCGACGAACTTTTGAACTCCCAATGAAATCGCATCCTCGACTCCGGGACTTCATTTTGCTTCATGCCTTGTTATCGTAGTTAATTCTGCACATATAAAACACACTTCGATCTAGATAATTAATACTAAGCATTAATCATATTGTCCGGCATGTCATTGGTCCCTCGACGCGTCGTCCGATTCTTCAGCGCATCGTCCTCTCTTATGCCTTTTTGCCTAATTGGCCAGTTAATGTTGGGATCGAGGTCAGCTAAGAAGGGGGGGGGGGGGGGTGTTGTTGGGAAATCCTTGGGGGCGACATCATATGCGCAGCGGAAGAACAAGAAAAACAAAATCCCCGATTCCCAAAGAGATGTTCATCGTCGTGCGAAGATTGGTACGAAAAATCCGCGAAACATAAAACTGTGTATAGAGTAGATTGTGTTACCTAGGGAGATCGTATATCCCTGTTTCCTTGCAAATCCTTAGGAGAGGGTGAAGGAGGTCAAGCGTCCTCCTCTCTAGCGGTGATCCACACAGTAGGGTTGCGACGACGCTTCTCAAAACTCCAGACCTACTCTGAGGTGGAGATGGAGAGGAGAATAGGAAAAGGCAAAACAAAAGCTCTCTAGCCCATGGGGCTCTGAATCCCTCCTATTTATAGAGGTCCCCTGTCAAACCCTAATGGGTCCTCCCCTAGTGGGTATTGGATCTGCATCCAATAAGACAAGGGCTCCGTCGGATATCTCATATCCGAACCTCTATTCATCGCAATGCCTACCATATATGTGTGACACTCTAGGCCCAATATCGAGCTAGCCGTGAGTCATACTTGTCAGAACTCCTTCTAACTCAGTGAATTATTATCTCTGTAATAATTCACTCGACTCATCGACTACGAACGTACTAGGCCACTACGCCGTAGTCCCCAGACGATACAGGGGAATCCAATCCATTGGACCTGTCTGTTCTCAGTTACCGTGTACCTATAGTCCCTCATCCATCGAATATACCAGAGACCGTATATCGAGCATGGTGTTGTCAGACCCACACGGTTTCTTCTCGAGTCTCGCTCTAATCGGATTCTCCCGGAGAACTCTTTCTCTCTCAACCCGAATGACCTTGGCCAGGGATTTGTCTGAGCAATAACACATGGGATATTCCTCTCATGAAGCCGAGAGTGGATGATCCTCTATCGACACTCAATAGCCCTCGTAAGGTCGACTACCACTCCCAATGACCAGCTGTACTAGATCTGGGACAGCCAAACCTAAATGTCTGGTATCAAAGAGTGGAGCACTCATATTGGACATCCTTGGTGTCTCAAGTCTAAGGACCAGATACACCACTAGGACTACGGAATCACTGTTTGACAATAAGGTATCATCAACCATCCAGCATTCCGTAAGTGTCACGCCCCTCAAAATATCGATAATATTAAATTTTTCAACACAAACCAATCCAGGATCCAAACTAACATTTGAGGTCACTAAGAAAACATTCAGATTAAAATTTCACCTCTATAATCTATAAATTTATAAACCCTGTGCAGTTCATAAACATACAACACATCGCTTGATGATTCATAAAATCTGAACCCAACTCACCAAAATAATAACCACAACATAAATTCACAAGTGTGGGAGTTTGTACAATCATAAAACCAACGTTTACCATAAGTTCATATCGTGACACGAATTAAACTTCACATTCTAGAATCTTCAACCTGAGAGGTCCTTTAAAATTTTACAAAATCCACAAGTTTAGATTCATCATCAATATTTCATTAGATGCAGCGTGTGCTTATACAACAAAAACATATATACTAATAAAGATCTGCCCAAAATCTTTTAGCTTTCCACTACCTCAACCTAATCTTAACATTTAAGCAAGCGACAAGCTATCCTGAAAAATTTATACAACAACGAGGTGAGCATATAAAGCTCAGCAAGTGACTAACATATCCATGTCAAAAGAGGACAATTTCCAAAGAGATAAAGTTTCAAAATGCAAGGCAAAATAGAAGAATTCATAGACGTAATATCATTAGGTGTAGAATCATAATTGTCATTTCAATCAAACATATTTGGTTCATAACAGATGGGGCATAGAGTAATTGGAGCATATCAACCACGAATGAAATGTTTCGGAGCATATCAATAACAAATGAAACATTTTGGAGCTTATCAATGACGTATGAAATGTTCCGGAGCAAATCAACGGCATGTGGAACATTTCGAAGCATATCAACAATGAATGAAACATTTCGGAGCTTATCAATGACGTATGAAATGTTCCGGAGCATATAAATGACATATGAAATATTTCGAAGCATATCAAAAACAAATACCAAACAGAAGCTCAAACGTCGTCTTTGACGTTGTATTCATATCATTCTTATCCAAAGCATGTACAGAAATACATAACCAAAGCTCTGGATATCATATCAAACATACAGAAGGTGAAGTGGGACCATAACATAATATGGTACGTCCATTTCTGAATGACCACCAAACATAAGTCTCCCACGTCTGGGAGCTCCATCCACCCACATCTGAGTGAAGTCATAGGGGGCCGGCAGAGCATCTCAAGCTCTATGCATAACTCCCTTCACCATTTCTAGCGAAGATTCACAATATCCCACAAACACCGGAGTACAAAAGGATAGTATGAACAATGAATAGCACATATCGGATGCACACGCGGAATAACAAAACGTACATGTGCCTTTACGAGTCAATCCGAAGTAAGCAATAATTTTTCACAATTATATTCAAGTTTGAAAGGAATTGAAAGCAAGGGTACATTTGGAATCCAAGCAATCACATACAACTCAATTCAGATAAGAAGGTTAGATGAATTCGATATCCAAAGGAAAGAAACTAGAATAGGCACACATCGAAAGCAAATGCGAAACAATGGGTGATACATGTGCGTATATAAGTCAATGTGATATAGCATAAACGTTACATAATATGTTCAGGAATGGTAATAATTTATAGACAAGAGCAAACGAGAATTCAAATATTAATATTAGCCACAATTGAGTGAAGGGAACTGAACAAAATCTATTTCCAAACGAACGAAAACTGAAGATACAAAATCGATCAAAGCTCAATTTCTGACAGAATTCGAGAGGCTCATTGGATAAATACTTTAGATTGTCAATTATGCTCCATTACCCTCAAGAAGGCTATTGACAAAATATATATCATTCTATTTTTTGTTAAAATAAGTTTCGTACAAAGGTTTCCAACAAGGAGTTACCTTTGATTTGGTAACACAAGGTCAAAAACAAAATCATTGTTTTGCAAAATTCATAGGGTCAGATTCAACAGATAATAGGATAGGCATTTGAATTCCAAATTTTTCACTCTATATGTCAAAAGAAAGGTCTACAAGTCTAGTTTCGTAAGAAATCAGTTTGGTACAAATCGGAATTTCCAACAGGGACTTATAGGTATTTTAGTATCGAAAGGTCAGAAATGTTGATCCCTGTTCTGCAGCATCTATAGGCTCAATTGAAACAGATGTTTGGGTAAGTATTTGGTGTCCAAAATCGACAAAATATATGTCAAAAGAAAGAAATAAGAGTCTAATTTCCAACGAGCTAGGTCTTGCTTGAATCCACATTTGATGCTAAAATTTATAGCTGAAAAAGTGTATAGGGGTCAGTTTACCGAAAAAATTTCAGATCCTTGGTTCTATGTCCAAAGAGAGAAATATCAGATTCTAAGCATAAATCTTTCAGAATCAATATAGGAACATAGACTAATACTTCTGTAGGATGGGGTTAGAATACTTATCTTTGAAAATTATAGCCGTAAATGAGAAGATTTGAGCAAGAAAACTTAAAGCCCCAATTTTTTTTCTTCTTCTTCTTCTTCTTCTTCTTCTTCTTCTTTCTTTCTTTCCCTGATCATCCACGCAGCTGCCTTCTCTGCTTCCTTAAGAACGAAGGCAGAGAGGCTTAAACGGTGGGATTTGTATTTTTGTACATTTTACAGTTTAGTCCTTGTATTTATTATATTTACGATTAGGTCCTCAGGCTTTACATATAGGTCCTTAGATTTTTTTTTTTTAACAAATCCTCCAACTCTTATGAATAAGTTCTCATATTCATACTTTGACTTTTTATCAAATTTAAAATAGATACATACATTACAACTAGAAACTTATACGAAAATTCAGAAATGAGGGATGTTACACTCTCCCCCCCTTAAAAGAAAAATTTAGTCCTCTAAATTTATCATACCTCTATCGATGAAAAGATGAGGATAAACCTTTTTCATTTCTTCTTCTAGCTCCCAGGTTGTTTCCTCTACAGAATGATGTCTCCAAATTACTTGCACGAGAGTGATGACCCGATTCCTTAGGATTTTTTCCTTCTTATCAACAATTTGAGTGGGCTCATCCACATAAGATAAATTTTTATCAATTTCCATCTGCATATACTCAATGATATGAGAAGGATCAGGTATATACTTCCTAATCATTGAAACATGAAATATATCATGGATATGACACAATGCTGGTGGCAAGGCAATCCTGTAAGCGACAGAACCAACCCTCTCAAGAACCTCAAAAGGTCCAATAAATCTTGGGCTCAACTTTCCTTTCTTCCCAAACCTTATAATGCTTTTGGAAGGGGAGACCTTTAAGAATACAAAATCTCCGATTTCAAACTCAATATCTCGTCTTCTATTATCAGCATAACTCTTTTGACGGCTCTGAGCAGTTTTTAACCTTTTTCTTATAACTTGAATTTTCTCGGTAGTTTCTTGTACTTTGTCCGGTGCTAACAACTTTCTGTCACCAACTTCCTCCCAACATATAGGTGTTATACACTTTCGCCCATATAAAGCTTCATAAGGAGCCATCTGAATACTTGAATGATAACTATTATTATAAGTGAACTCAATAAGTGAAATATCTTTATCCCATTCGCCTTTCCAATCCATAACATAGGCTCTAAGCAAATCCTCAAGTGTTTGAATTGTTCTTTCTGACTGACCATAAGTCTGAGGATGATATGCAGTACTAAACTTGACTTTAGTGCCCATAGATTCCTGTAATCTTCTCCAGAATCTAGAGAGAAATCTGGAGCCTCTATCAGAGATAATCTCCTTTGGAATACCATGAAGTCTTACTATTTCATTGACATATAAATCTGCAAGTCTATCAAGCAAATAAGTCATATTAATCGGTAGGAAATGTGCAGATTTTGTTAACCTATCAATGATAACCCAAATAGCATCATGCTTTTTAGAGGTTCTGGATAGTCCTGAAACAAAATCGATAGTAATACATTCCTATTTCTATTCAGGAATATCTAAATGTTGCAACAATCCTCCAGGTCTTTGGTGTTCTACTTTGATTTGCTGACAAGTCAAACATTTTGAAACATACATTGCAATTTCCTTCTTCATGCCTTCCCACCAATAATGACTTTGAAGATCTCTATACATCTTAGTGCTCCCAAGATGCATGGTGTACTTTGAAGCATGACTTTCCTTTAGGATTTGATTCTTGATATCTGGTTCATTTGGTACACATACTCTCTCCCCAAATCTTAATAGGCCATCCTTTGAAACTTGAAATTTTGGCTTCAATTCTTTTTCTACTTCATTCCTCAAGTAGATTAAATGTGGATCTCGTAATTGTCCTTCCTTAATTCGTTGAATAAGATCAGATTGCACTTGAATGGAGGCCATCAATATCATCGAGTCTTGCTCTTTCCTCAAAGCTTTCAAATCAAAATTTTCTTCTAATGACTTCCATTGCTTTACAACCAGACTAGCCATAAAACTTATAGATTTTCTACTAAGTGCATCAGCTACAACATTGGCTTTGCCCGGGTGATAATGGATGGCACAATCATAATCCTTCAGAAGTTCTATCCATCTTCGCTGCCTCATGTTTAACTCTTTCTGAGTGAAAATATATTTTAAACTCTTGTGATCAGTAAAAATTTCAAATTGTCGACCATACAAATAATGTCTCGAAATCTTTAGAGCAAAAATAATTGCTGCCAATTCCAAATCATGAGTTGGATAATTCAGTTCATAACCTTTTAGTTGCCTAGAAGCATAAGCAATTACTTTCCCTTCCTGCATCAAAACACATCCAAGGCCCTTTCTTGAACCATCAGTATAAACTACAAATCCCTCACTACCACTTGGAATAGTGAGAATAGGGGCACTAGTCAATCTTCTTTTTAACTCTTGAAAACTTTGCTCACAATCATCACCCCATACAAATTTCACATTCTTTTTTGTGAGGTTGGTGAGAGGTTGAGCGATTCGAGAAAATCCCTCTACAAATCTCCTGTAATAATCTGCCATGCCCAAGAAGCTTCTAACTTATGTTACATTTGTTGGTACATCCCATTCAACTATAGCTTCCACTTTCTTTGGATCAACAGATATACCCTTCCCTGAAATCATATGGCCTAAGAAAGCAACTTCATTCAACCAAAATTCACATTTGCTGAACTTTGCATACAACTTCTTTTCTCTTAGTATGGACAATACATTTCTCAAGTGTTCCTCATGCTCCTGATTACTCCTTGAATACACCAATATGTCATCAATGAATATAATTACATAGTCATTCAAGAGCGGTTGAAATATCCTATTCATTAGTTCCATAAGAGCTGCAAGGGCATTAGTCAAACCAAGAGGCATCACCAAGAATTCATAGTGACCATATCGAGTTCTAAAAGCTGTTTTTGGAATATCCCCCTCCTTGATCTTCAACTGATAGTAACCTGACCTTAGATCGATCTTAGAGAATACTTGTGCACCCTGCAGTTGATCAAACAAATCATCAATTCTGGGTATGGGATACTTGTTTTTGATGGTCACCTGATTCAACTGTCTATAATCAATACAAAGCCTTAATGTTCCATCCTTCTTCTTCACTAATAATACCGGAGCACCCCACGGTGAAACGCTGGGTCGTATGAAGCCCTTATCTAATAATTCTTGTAGTTGCTTTTTTAATTCCTCTAGCTCGAGTGGTGCCATTCTATAGGGAGGCTTAGATATTGGGGTTGTACTGGGGACCAGATCAATAACAAATTCACCCTCTCTATCTAGAGGTAAATCATGCAAGTCATTTGGGAATGCATCAGGGAACTCTTTGACCACTAAAATTTCATCTAGATGGATTTCCTAATTTGAATGCTCCTTTACACACACCATATAACAAAGACAACCCTTCTGCATAAAACGATAAGCTTGAAGTGCTGATATCAAGCAAGGAGGCAAATCATGCCTAATGCCCTCAAAGTAAAATATAGGCTGATCTGGTATGCAGAAAGTAATTATTTTTGTGTAGCAATCAATAGTAGCATGATAGGAAGATAGCCAATCCATGCCAAGTATAATATAAAAACCCTGGATCTCTAGAAGAATCAAATCAGCAAGAAGTTTGTGTTCTCCAATAGAGATCAAACAAGATGGGTAAACCAAGTTAGTTGCCAAGGAATCCCCAACAGCAGTTGTTACATATAACATATCATCCAGGGGTCTAGATAGAATATCCAAGTGACAAGCGAAGTATTGTGAAACAAATGATAAGTTGGAACCGGGATCAAACAAAACCTTTGCATTTCTTTTAGAAACATAAAGAATACCTTCAACCACATATTTAGAAGCTTTAGAATCTTGTTCAGTGATAGCATACACTCTAGCATAGGTTGAGAGTCTAGGAGGCAGTGGCTCTTTCTTCCTGTTTAGTGGGCAATCTCTTACTTGATGATCTAACTTTCCACAAGCAAAACAGGCTCCAGTCGTCCGAAAACACTAACTTGTCTCATGATTTAATCCACATTTTGCACATGATTGAGTCCTCCATAGTGGTTTACCTTTCTCAAATCTAGATGTCTTGATCCTCTTGTTACTAGCTTCATATTCAATTTCTCTCTTGCTTTTGCTAGTAAATTTGTCCTTTTTGTTCTTGCCCATGATTTCTTGAATTTCCTCCAAGTCTCTTTCAATTTTCAAAGCTCTTTCTACCGTATCCGCATATGTTTGTAGTTTTAAAGCTGACATTCGACTTCTTATCGCTGGTCGCAATCCCCTTTCAAACATTCTTGCTTTTCTAGATTCATCATCAGTTATATGTGTGGCAAACCTAGAGAGCTCAGTGAATTTAGATTCATACTTTGTAACCGTCATAATTCCCTGGATAAGATTCAAGAACTCCAATTCTTTTTGCTCTCTCATACAATCTGAAAAATATTTATCATTAAACTTTTCTTTGAATAACTTCCATGTCATTGGCTCATGTTTGATTTCAAAAATCCTCTTAATCATTCTCCACTAGTGTTCAGCTTCTCCTTCCAGCATGAAGGTAGCAAGAGAAACTTTCTGATCATCAGGGTAATTTAAGACATCAAATATTTTCTCTATCTGCATCATCCATCGTTCTGCCACCATTGGATCAGACTCACCACTAAAACTGGGAGGACTAAGCTTCTTAAACTGTTCAATTCCCAACCCCGTCTGGTTTGATGTCCCTATTCCATCATTTCTTCCTTGTTGACCATGTTGTTGTTGTTGTTGCATCACTTGTGTCATAGTCTCCAAAGTCCGCATGATACCACTCAATTGATCGGCAGTAGATGCAATAGGAGAACCAGATGATCTCGTCATCCTTGCTTCCTAAAACATCAAAAGAAAATTTTCTTTGATCAATCTCTAAATGAGAGTCAATAAACCTCAATTTTTCTTTTTCATCAAGTACATAAAAAAAATATTCTTAGTGATTCTCAAATCATGCTCTAATACCACCTCTGTCACGCCCCTCAAAATATCGATAATATTAAAATTTTCAACACAAACCAATCCAGGATCCAAACTAACATTTGATGTCACTAAGAAAACATTCAGATTAAAATTTCACCTCTATAATCTATAAATTTATAAACCCTGTGCAGTTCATAAACATACAACACATCGCTCGATGATTCATAAAATCGGAACCCAACTCACCAAAATAATAACCACAACATAAATTCACAAGTGTGGGGGTTTGTACAATCATAAAACCAACGTTTACCATAAGTTCATATCGTGACACGAATTAAACTTAACATTCCAGAATCTTAAACATGAGAGGTCCTTTAAACTTTTACAAAATCCACAAGTTTAGATTCATCGTCAACATTTCATTAGATGCAGCGTGTGCTTATACAACAAAAACATATATACTAATAAAGATCTGCCCAAAATCTTTTAGCTTTCCACTGCCTCAGCCCAATCTTAACATTTAAGCAAGCGACAAGCTATCCTGAAAAATTTATACAACAACGGGGTGAGCATATAAAGCTCAGCAAGTGACTAACATATCCATGTCAAAAGAGGACAATTTCCAAAGAGATAAAGTTTCAAAATGCAAGGCAGAATATAAGAATTCATAGACGTAATATCATTAGGTGCAGAATCACAATTGTAATTTCAATCAAACATATTTGGTTCATAACAGATGGGGCATAGAGTAATTGGAGCATATCAACCACGAATGAAATGTTTCGGAGCATATCAATAACAAATGAAACATTTCGGAGCTTATCAATGACGTATGAAATGTTCCGGAGCATATCAATGGCATATGGAACATTTCGAAGCATATCAACAATGAATGAAACATTTCAGAGCTTATCAATGACGTATTAAATGTTCCGGAGCATATTAATGACATATGGAACATTTCGAAGCATATCAAAAACAAATACCAAAGAGAAGCTCAAACGTCGTCTTTGACATTGCATTCATATCATTCTTATCCAAAGCATGTACAAAAGCACATAACCAACGCTCTGGATATCATATCAAACATACAGAACATGAAGTGGGACCATAACATAATATGGTACATTCATTTCTGAATGACCACCAAACATAAGTCTCCAACGTCTGGGAGCTCCATCCACCCACATCTGAGTGAAGTCATAGGGGGCCGGCAGAGCATCTCAGGCTCTATGCATAACTCCCTTCACCATTTCTGGCGAAGATTCACAATATCCCACAAACACCGGAGTACAAAAGGATAGTATGAACAATGAAGAGCACATATCGGATGCACACGCGGAATAACAAAACGTACATGTGCCTTTACGAGTCAATCCGAAGTAAGCAATAATCTTTCACAATTATATTCAAGTTTGAAAGGAATTGAAAGCAAGGGTACATTTGGAATCCAAGCAATCATATACAACTCAATTCAGATAAGAAGGTTAGATGAATTCGATATCCAAAGGAAAGAAACTAGAATTGGCACACATCGAAAGCAAATGCGGAACAATGGGTGATACATGTGCCTATATAAGTCAATGTGATATAGCATAAACGTTATACAATATGTTCAGGAATGGTAATAATTTATAGACAAGAGCAAACGAGAATTCAAATATTAATATTAGCCACAATTGAGTGAAGGGAACTGAACAAAATCTATTTTCAAACGAACGAAAACTAAAGATACGAAATCGATGAAAGCTCGATTTCTGACAGAATTCGAGAGGCTCATTGGATAAATACTTCAGATTGTCAATTATGCTCCAATACCCACAAGAAGGCTATTGACAAAAGATATATCATTCTATTTTCTGTTGAAACAAGTTACGTACAAATCATGGTTTCCAACAAAGAGTTACCTTTGTATTTGGTGTCCAAAATCGACAAAATATATGTCAAAAGAAAGATATAAGAGTCTAATATCCAATGAGCTAGGTCTTCTCTGAATCCACATTTGGTGCTAAAATTTATAGCTGAAAAAGTGTATAGGGGTCAGTTTACCGAAAAAATTTCAGATCCTTGGTTCTATGTCCAAAGAGAGAAATATCATATTCTAAGCATAAATCTTTTAGAATCAATATAGGAACATAGACTAATACTTCTGTAGGATGGGGTTAGAATACTTGTCTTTGAGAATTATTGCCCTAAATGAGAAGATTTGAGCAAAAAAACTTAAAGCCCCAATTTTTTTTTTTCTTCTTCTTCTTCTTCTTCTTCTTCTTCTTCTTCTTCTTCTTCTTCTTTCTTTCTTTCCCTGATCATCCACGCAGCTGCCTTCTCTGCTTCCTTAAGAACGAAGGCAGAGAGGCTTAAACGGTGGGATTTGTATTTTTATGTATTTTACAGTTTAGTCCTTGTATTTATTATATTTACGATTAGGACCTCAGGGTTTACATATAGGTCCTCAGATTTTTTTTTTTTAACAAATCCTCCAACTCTTATGAATAAGTTCTCATATTCATACTTTGACTTTTTATCAAATTTAAAATAGATACATACATTACAACTAGAAACTTATACGAAAATTCAGAAATGAGGGATGTTACACTCTCCCCCCCTTAAAAGAAAAATTTAGTCCTCTAAATTTATCATACCTCTATCGATGAAAAGATGAGGATAAACCTTTTTCATTTCCTCTTCTAGCTCCCAGGTTGTTTCCTCTACAGAATGATGTCTCCAAATTACTTGCACCAGAGTGATGACTCGATTCCTTAGGATCTTTTCTTTCTTATCAATAATTTGAGTGGGCTCTTCCACATAAGATAAATCTTTATCAATCTCCATCTGCATATACTCAATGATATGAGAAGAATCAGGTATATACTTCCTAATTATCGAAACATGAAATATATCATGGATATGACACAATGCTGGTGGCAAGGCAATCCTGTAAGCGACAGAACCAACCCTCTCAAGAACCTCAAAAGGTCCAATAAATCTTGGGCTCAACTTTTCTTTCTTCCCAAACCTTATAATTCTTTTGGAAGGGGAGACCTTTAAGAATACAAAACATAAGTCTCCCACATCTGGGAGGTCTCCCACGTCTGGGAGCTCCATCCACCGACGTCTGAGTGAATTCATAGGGGGCCGGTAGAGCATCTCAGGCTCTATGCATAACTCCCTTCATCATTTCTGGCGAAGGTTCACAATATCCCACAAACACCGAAGTACAAAAGGATAGTATGAACAATGTATAGCACATATCAGAAGCACACGCGGAACAACAAAACGTACATGTGTCTTTACAAGTCAATCCGAAGTAAGCAATAATCTTTCACAATTATATTCAGGTTTGAAAGGAATTAAAAGTAAGGGCACATATGAAATCCAAGCAATCACATACAACTTAATTTAGATAAGAAGGTTAGATGAATTCGATATCCAAAGGAAAGAAACTAGAATAGGCATACATCGAAAGCAAATGCGGAACAATGGGTTATACATGTGCCTATATAAGTCATTGTGATATAGCATAAACGTTACACAATATGTTCAGGAATTGTAACAGTTTATAGATAAGAGCAAATGAGAATTCAAACATTAATATAAGCCACAATTGAGTGAAGGGAACTCAACAAAATCTATTTCCAAACGAACGAAAACAGAAGATACGAAATCGATCAACACTCGATTTCTGACAGAATTCGAGAGGCTCATTGGATAAATACTTCAGATTGTCAATTATGCTCCAATACCCTCAAGAAGGATATTGTCAAAAGATATATCATTCTATTTTCTGTTGAAACAAGTTTCGTACAAATCATGGTTTCCAACAAGGAGTTAACTTTGATTTGGTAACACAAGGTCAAAAACAAAATCATTGTTTTGCAGAATTCATAGGGTCAGATTCAACAGATAAAAGGGTAGGCATTTGAATTCCAAATTTTTCAATCTATATGTCAAAAGAAATTTCTACAAGTCTAGTTTCGCACGAAATTAGTTTGGTACAAATCAAAATTTCCAACAGGGACTTATAGGTATTTTAGTATCGAAAGGTCAGAAATGTTGATCCCTGTTCTGCAGCATCTATAGGCTCATTTGAAATAGACGATTGGGTAAGTATTCAGTGTCCAAAATTGACAAAATCAGTATCAAAAGAAAGATATAAGAGTCTTATTTCAAACGAGCTAGGTCTTGCTAGAATCAACATTTGGTGCTAAAATTTATAGCTGAAAAAGTGTATAGGAGTCAGTTTACCAAAAAAATTTCAGATCCTTGGTTCTATGTCCAAAGAGAGAAATATCAGATTCTAAGCATAAATCTTTCAGAATCAATATAGGAACATAGACTAATACTTCTGTAGGATGGGGCTAGAACACTTACCTTTGAGAATTATAGCCCTAAATGAGAAGATTTGAGCAAGAAACCTTAAAGCCCCAATTTTTCTTCTTCTTCTTCTTCTTCTTCTTCTTCTTCTTCTTCTTCTTCTTCTTCTTCTTCTTCTTTCTTTCTTTCCCTGATCATCCACGCAGCTGCCTTCTCTGCTTCCTTAAGAACGAAGGCAGAGAGGCTTAAACGGTGGGATTTGTATTTTTGTGCATTTTACAGTTTAGTCCTTGTATTTATTATATTTACGATTAGGTCCTCGGGCTTTACATATAGGTCCTCAGATTTTTTTTTTTTAACAAATCCTCCAACTCTTATGAATAAGTTCTCAGATTCATACTTTGACTTTTTATCAAATTTAAAATAGATACATATATTACAATTAGAAACTTATACGAAAATTCAGAAATGAGGGATGTTACAGTAAGCGGATCAATCATAGAACTCATTCTCCAATGAGCACCTGTACTGTATCCCTAGTGTCCCTACACAAGCAGCTATGAGACCAGCTACATCCATCATATGGACGGGTATACAGCACACCAGTCTGTTCGGTTATCACGATATCCCTCTCGAGTAACCTATGACCGGGATTATTTAGGATATGTGTTTAAAGGTGAATCGATCTCACTATCGTGATCTCATCACGATCCTATTCCCATTGCACAAATCAAAGGACATCACAATATATGTATGCATTTATGCAATAGTTATAAAGTGATATATGCCAAAATATAATAAGCAAAAAGATTCTATATTAAGTCACACGTGCCATCACTCACGTGATTGGCTTGCTGGGCACCTATGACTAGCAATCTCCCACTTGACCTAAAGCCAATCACCTATGTGTCTGATCCCCATCAAATCCCTATGACGCTCAAAACAAATCTGAGACAATGGCTTTGTTAGTGGATCTGCAATGTTATCTTCAGATGGAACTCTTTCCACTACTACATCTCCTTGGGTCATGATCTCTTTGATAAGGTGGAACCTCCTCAGAACATGCTTAGATTTCTGAGGCGACCTAGGTTCCTTTGCTTGAGTAATCGCCCCGTTGTTGTCGCAATATAGGGAGATCGACTCTTCGCTACCCGGCACGACTCTCAAATCTGTGATGAACTTCTTCACCCAAACTCCCTCCTTTGCTGCATTTGATGCAGCAATGTACTCCGCCTCTGTGGTCGAGTCAGCAGTGGTATCTTGCTTGGAACTCTTCCAACACACTGCTCCTCCATTCAAGGTGTACACATACCCTGAATTTGACTTGTTATCATCGATATTAGACTGAAAACTTGAGTCAGTGTAGCCTTCAACCTTAAGGCTATTACCTCCATATATTAGTAAAAGATTCTTAGTCCTTCTCAAGTACTTAAGGATACACTTTACTGCTTTCCAGTGCTCCAAGCCTGGATCCGCTTGATACCTACTCGTGACACTCAGAGCATGTGCTATATCAGGCCTAGTACATAGCATGGCATACATGATAGACCCTATTGCTGAGGCATAAGGTATCATATCCATGTTCGCCCTTTCTTCCGGAGTCTTTGGGGACATACTCGTAGAAAGCGATATCCCATATCTCATCGGTATGAGACCTCTCTTGGAATTTTCCATGTCAAACCTTTTGACAATGGTTTCTATGTACCTGGACTGGGACAAGCCAAGCATCTTGGATCTATCTCTATAGATTCTAATCCCTAAAATATAGGATGCTTCCCCTAAGTCCTTCGTGGAGAAGTGTCTAGATTACTAAGCCTTTACTGTTTATAGCATTCCTACGTCATTCC
Source organism: Musa schizocarpa (assembly GCA_900464855.2). Classification (NCBI taxonomy): domain Eukaryota; kingdom Viridiplantae; phylum Streptophyta; class Magnoliopsida; order Zingiberales; family Musaceae; genus Musa; species Musa schizocarpa. The sequence goes on along the minus strand of LS990925.1, from coordinate 12,456,103 downwards.
CAATAATCAGGATGTCATCCACATATAACACCAAAAAGGTGATAGCGCTCCCACTTACCTTTCTGTATACACAAGGCTCATCTTCGTTCTTAACGAAGTCATAAGATCTGATTGCCTCATCAAATCTTATGTTCCAATTTCGGGAATCTTGCTTTAATCCATAAATGGATCTAAGCAACCTACACACCTTATCTGGACAGTTCTTGGACATGTATCCCTCAGGTTGTATCATATACACCTCCTCCTCGAGGTTCCCATTGAGGAATGCGGTTTTCACATCCATCTGTCATATCTCATAATCATAGTGTGCTGCAATAGCCAATAGAATTCTAATGGATTTTAGCATTGCTACGGGTGAGAAGGTTTCATCATAGTCAACACACCTTGCCTTTGACGATACCCCTTAGCCACTAGCCTTGCTTTATAGGTCTCTACCTTTCCATCTACTCCGATCTTTTTCTTAAAGATCCACTTGCAACCGATGGGTACAACACCTTCGGGCGCATCAACTAGGTTCCAAACCTTATTGGAATACATAGAATCCATCTCAGAATTCATGGCTTCTTGCCACTTCCCGGAGTCTATACTCATAATAGCCTCCTCGTAGGTTTGAGGATCAATATCCTCTGCATCCTCTCCTATAATATGTCCCACATATCTCTCAGGAGGATGGGATACTCTATCAGACCTACGTAAAGTTGAAACTTGTGTATTAGGTACATGAACATACTCGGGCTGTAGAGTGGTGCTTGAGCTTGGTTCTCCAACCTCGCTCAATTCTATCATTCTCCCACTATCTCTGCCATGAATGTGTTCCTTCTCAAGGAACACTGGTCTCTTAGCTACAAAGACCTTTTGGTCCTCGAGATGATAGAAATAATACCCACAAGTTTCCTTGGGGTATCCCACAAATTTGCATCGCTCTGTCCTTAATTCTAACTTATCGGGGTTGTCTTTTAACATGTGCAGGGCAGCCCCAAATCTTAACAACCTTAAGATCAGGCTTCTTCCCTTTCCATATCTTATATGGTGTAGACACTATCGACTTAGTTGGAACTCTATTCAGAAGGTAAGCTACGGTTTCTAGGGCATATCCCTAGAATGAGATGGGTAGGTCAGTGAAACTCATCATGGACCGTACCATATCTAATAATGTACGATTTCTCCTTTCAGAGACACCATTGAGCTGAGGTGTATAAGGAGGTGTCCATTGGGATAATATCCCATGGTCCTTGAGGAATTGAGTGAACTCTGTACTTAAGTGCTCACCTCCTCGATCTGATCGAAGAGTTTTGATACTCTTTCTAGTCTGGTTTTCCAACTCATTCTTATACTCTCTGAATTTCTCAAAGGCCTTGGACTTGTACATCATTAAGTACAAATATCCATACCTTGAGAAATCATCAGTAAATGCAATGAAGTAGGAGTAACCTCCAATAGTATGAGTTGACATGGGTCCACATACATCACTATGTATGAGTTCCAACAACTCAGTGGCTCTCTCTCCAGTTCCACTAAATGGAGAGTTGGTCAGTTTTTCACGAATGCAAGGCTCACAAGTTGCATATGACACATAGTCGAATGGATCTAGATATCCATCATTTAGCAACTTTTGAATCCTTCTTTCATGGATGTGACCTAGCCTTCAATGCCACAAGTATGCACTGTTCAACTCATCTCGTTTCCTTTTGGACACATTTACATTCATGATATGTGGAGTGGAGTCTAATATAAATAAACCATTATGCAATGTTCCTTTCATGATGATCTTATCATCTAATAATATCGAACAACCGTTGTTCTCAAAAACAAATTTATATCCACTAACTGTTAAACATGAAATTGAGATGATGTTTTTGATAATAGAAGGAACAAAATAACATGCATCTAATGCAATAAAAGCTCCACTAGGCAGATGTAGGGCGACCTCGCCAACAGCTACTACAGCAAATTTTGCTCCATTACCCATCTTGAGGTCCAAAGCTACAACAAATTGCATATATGATAAGCACTACCGGTATCCAATACCCATATGTTATCATAAGAGTCTGACAAATGGAGACTGATCATGAATGTACCTGAAGCTTCATCAAGCTTTTGTTTCGCCCTTTCTGCAAGGTACTCTTTGCAATTTCTCTTCCAGTGCCCATCTTTACCACAGTGGAAGCACTGGCCTTTGTCCTTTGCTGGGTCTTTCTTAGTAACCTTTGCTTTACCTGGTTTGACCTTGCCCTTTCCCTTCTTAAGAGACCTTTCTTCTTTCCTTTTTCTTTTGGTCTCACTAGTGTAGAGAACTGGCTTCTCATTCTTGATAGTACTCTCTGCCTCCCTCAACATATTGAGAAGCTCTGGGAGAGTCACTACAAGCTTGTTCATATTAAAATTCATTATGAACTGTGGAAAGGAATCTGGTAGGGACTGAAGCACAATGTCCACACACAAGTTATCCTCTAGGACCATTCTTAGACTTGTGAATTTCTCTATCTACTCAATCATCTTTAGGACATGGTTCTGAACCGGTGTCCCCACAGTCATCCTAGTGCGGAAGAGGCTCTTAGATATCTCATATCGCTGAGTCCTTCCCTGTTCCTCAAACAATTTGCGGACATATAGGAGAATGGATCTAGCATCCATCTTTTCATGTTGTCTCTGTAACTCAGGAGTCATAGAGCCCAACATATAGCACTGAGCAAGAGTGGAGTCATCAATGTACTTCACGTAGCGAGCGATCTCATCCTCATTTGCCCCTTCTTCGGGCGCAGGCATCACTGTATCAAGGACGTACACGATTTTCTCCGCTGTGAGAAAAATTCTCAAGTTCGGAGCTAATCCGTATAATTTGGACCAGTGAGGCGGTTGACATCAAGTATGCCACGTAAGGAATTTGAAAGCGACATTTTCTGAAAATAAAGATGCAGCAGAAATGAATTACATGCAGATTTTGCAAGAAATAAACTATCAAGATATGGACTTCTATCTTAATATGCTCCCACTATTTTACTAACGAGTCACGCGACACCCTCAGCACGTGAAACGGAAGTCTCCGGCAGACTTCTAGTTGGGATTAGGATCCAATCAGCGTCTTAGTGTAACCTCGAGGGACTCGACCAATCACACTAAGCCTAAAAGGTAGGCAACTCTTGTCGATCACAACTCCTTGTGATTCCCGTCCTGTTCGGCCTCCGAATCACCATGGCCTCGAGGGACTCGGCCAACCATGATGCTCGATTAAGTCAACACCTTCGTTACAAGATGAGTCTGATTTGATGATATACCCTCGAGGGACTTGACCAAGTATACCATGCCCTCAGGTCACCGGTGACATCTCTATGTCATAAGCAAGATAGCGAATCACGATATAGGTGAGTCTCGAGGGACTCGACCAACTCAACCTACATCGGGAATTGGTTCCTACTTATAACGATGGAAGGCCACGTGGGTCAATCTAATTGGCTCACGTTTACCGGCTTAATATAATCGAGAGATGTTTCTATGATTTGGTCTCCTAATATGACATGTCACACATATACATATTTAATATATATCAACATCGCATGCAAATATATATACATATCTAGTATGTGTATAAGCAATTACACCAGATGATCATGGACCACAACCTAATATGATTAGGCCCGAGCCAGTAGGCCTAATCACTCACATCAAGATCTATGTGTGCAACGGTGCATCTCCATGCCTTGTGATCGTCCATTTCGTCCTTGTCGGTTCCGTCGACATCTTGATGCATCTTCATGCATCACGATCGTCCGTCTCGTGGGTCCCGCTATCGCATCCACGCTCCCGCTGTGCCTCCTCATGTGATTACAACTTAATCATAGGCACGCAGGCCCAACAATAAACGAGAAATATAATGGAGGTTCGCAAACCTCAATAATAATAATCACAGGTACATACATCACACGGTCCATGATCATCCGTCCACACATCACACATCACATGTATAAAAATCATCATCATATAGGACTACTAGATAATAATAATAAAAAAATAATAATCAACTAAACTTTTTAATTAATTAATATTTTTTTGAAATCAGGGACATTATAGGGAATTTTTGAATTTATAGGGGTATTTTCATAATTTGGACAAAACACAGAAACTGGAATTTGTCAAATTCCGAGGGGCAAAATTGTCTTTTGTCCAGAAAACCCTAATGCCCTTTCCCCTTTTCGCTGCTGCCGCCGCCGCCACCCTATCGGCGGCGGCCTGTGCGACGGGGCGAGGGCTCTGCCCTCGCCTGCAAGCGGCACGCCCGTTGGCAGTGCTGCCGCTGCGGGTGGGCGCCCCCTTTGGGCGCCGTTGCCTCCGCAAGTGGTGCTATCCTGATACCGGGGAGGGTAAAAATGCAGAATGGATTTCGAAAGAACACCGATAGAATAGTTGTTCAGATAGAAAATGTTACAGAAGACAATGAACGAACTCTTGAAGAAACTTCGGTAAAACAAAAAAATAGTTCACCACCAGGTTAAAAATCAAAAGGGATACAGAAAGATCACCACCCTAATGACAATAACAAGGATACAAAACTGAAAGCAAAAGACTCACCACTCAAGGACACTTCCAAGAGATACAGAGTTCACAAGAGCACTCTAAGAGAGCTTCTGCCAATATCTTCAGCTTTTTCTAAAGATCCTTTCTAAGTCCTAAACCCCAAAATAAATACTAGTGCATGAAACAACCCTTCATGCATAGGGAATTTCGAAATTAAGTGTTTACAGCTACTAACTAACTATTTTAATGCACTCATTGGTAATGAAGAAATGTTCACAGCTACCAACCAACTCCTTTAATGCATTCCTTTGTCTTGAAGAAAAGCACCTTGAAATAGCTTTAACTTTGTGCAGAGAATATGCTGATGAGTTGTCATATTTGATTGTGCTTGAAACAGCTTTAACTTTGTGCAGAAAATATGCTGATGAGCTGTCATATTTGAGTGTGCTTGAAACAGCTTTAACTTTGTGCAGAGAATATGCTGATGAGCTGTCATATTTGATTGTGCTGAGATAAATATTTTGAGGCATCATTATTGACTGAAAAAGATACTAGATCATAATCAAGGCTCATATAATCAGATTGTAGTAAATTAGACACTCCCGTGTCAATCTCCCCCGGTTGAATGAAACTTGTCCTCAAGTCTTCGTTTGATTCATCAACATGATTATAAAAAGGACTCAAATCAGCCACATTAAATATTGGGGATACTCCGTAATCTTCAGGTAGCTCTATCTCATAAGCATTTTTGCCAATTCTCTTAAGCACCTTGAATGGACCATCAGCCTTTGGTTTCAATTTTCCAAATTTGCCCGGTGGAAACCTCTCCTTCCTTAGATGAATCCAGACCAAATCACCTGCATTAAACTCCACATGTTTTCTGTGTTTGTTGGCAGCATGCATGTACCTCTCATTTTGCTTCTCAATGGTTGCTTTCACACCCTCATGCAGCTTCTCTATCTGCTTAGCTCTTTCATTAGCATCTCCACTAAAATTCTTTGTTGTAGAATGAGGGATTAAGTCCAAAGGACTAGCAGGATTAGCACCATAAACAACCTCAAAAGGATTCTTACCGATACTATGATGCATAGAACGATTGTAGGCAAACTCAATTTGTGGAAGAATGACATCCCATTGCTTAATATTCTTGCCAACATAGCTTCTAAGCAAATTTCCCAAGCTTCGGTTTGTTACTTCAGTTTGCCCATCGATTTGTGGATGATGCGAGCTGTCGAAATTCAAAGAAGTACCCAGCTTCCTCCAAAGAGTTCTCCAAAAATGACTAACAAATTTTGAATCTCGATCAGACACCATAGTTCTTGGAATACTATGCAATTTAACAATCTCCTTAAAATATAAATCAGCAATATGAGATGCATCATTTGATTTATTGCATGGAACAAAGTGAGACATTATTGAAAATCTGTCAACAACAACCATGATAGAATCCTTGTTCCTTTGAGTTCTTGGCAGTCCTAAAATGAAATCAAGACTCATATCCTCCCAGGGAGCATTTGGCACTGGCAATGGAGTGTACAAACCAGAATTTTGAGTTCTTGTTTTTGCCAAATTACACACTCGACATTGCTTTACATGTCTTTCCACATCTCTAAACATCTTAGGCCAATAGAAGTTTGATTGAATAAGAGCTAAAGTTTTATCTCTACCAAAATGTCCACCCAAAACACCACCATGAGCTTCAGCCAGAATTACTTGTCTCAAAGAACAAAATGGAACACATAAAGCATTAGCTCGAAAAAGAAAACCATCGAAGATTGAAAATTGTTGACAGGAACCTGATTTGCAATTCTGCCATATCGAGCCAAAATCCACATCATTCTCATATAGATCTTTGAATGTTTCAAATCCAACCACTTTGACTTCCATTGCTGATAATAAAGAATGCTTTCTGCTCAATGCGTCAGCAACTACATTTTGAACACCAGATTTGTGCTTGATTGTAAAGTTGTAAGATTGTAAGAAATCCACCCAAGCTGTATGCCTCTTGTTTAGCTTGTGCTGATGATTAATGAACTTTAATGCCTCGTGATCAGAATATAGAATAAATGGCTTGGCGAGAAGATATTGACTCCAATGAGACAAAGCTCGATAAATCGCATAAAACTCCTTATCATAAGTAGAGTATTTCTTTCTCGTATCATTCAGCTTTTCACTAAAAAATGCAATGGGCTTTCCGTCTTGACTCAAAATAGTACCAATTCTCACATTAGATGCATCACATTCAACTTCAAACACATTGTCAAAATTGCTAGTCATAGGTGCCCATTGAAGGAAGGCCTCTAGTGGACGCCGGTGACGTCATCGGAGGAAGAAGCCGAAAGTGGATGTAGGTCATATTGATCGAACCACTCTAAAACTACCATGTTCTTTGGTTTGCATTTTATTCTTGCTATTACCTTACTACAAACCTCTTTAAGTACTTACTGCCTTCAATTCATTTACGTACGCTTTCAAGTTAAGATATTTCTGAGATCGATTTTCAACGTAAATAGTTTTATCGCAACGAGACTATTGAAGACGTAATTTTTACTATTACAATAATTCACCCCCCCACCCCCCCTCCTGCTAGTCATAGGTGCCAAGCAAGCCAATCACGTGAGTGATGGCACGTGTGACTTAATATAGAATCTTTTTGCTTATTATATTTTGGCATATATCACTTTATAACTATTGTATAAATGAATATATATATTGTGATGTCCTTTGATTTGTGCAATGGGAATCGGATCGTGATGAGATCACGATAATGAGATCGATTCACCTTTAAACACATATCCTAAATAATCCCGGTCATAGGTTACTCGAGAGGGACATCGTGATAACCGGATAGATCGGGTGTCTTTGTATACCGTCCATATGATGGATGCGGTGGTCTCATAGTCTGCTCGTGTAGGGACACTAGGGATCTGAACAATGTACTCATTGGAGAATGAGTTCACCGATTGATCCGCCACGGAATCTTTGGAGGGTTGATGATGCCTTTTTTATCGCAAACGGCGATTCCGTAGTCCTAGTGGTGTATATGGTCCTTAGACTTGAGACACCAAGGATGTCCTGTATGAGTGCTCCACTCTTTGATACCGGACTTATAGGTTTGGCTGTCCCAGATCTAGTATAGTTGGTCATTGGGAGTGGTAGTCGACCCACGAGGGCTATTGAGTGTCGACATGAGAGGATCATCCCTCTGGCGTCATGAGAGGAATATCCCATGTGATCTTGCTCGAGACAAATCCTTGGCCAGGGTCATTCGGGTTGAGAGAGAAAGAGTTCTCTGGGAGAATCCGATTAGAGCGAGACTCAGTAGAAACCGTATGGGTCCGACAACACCATGCTCGATATACGGTCTCTGGGATATTAGATGGATGAGGGACTATAGGTACATGGTAACCGAGACGATGGGTCCAATGGATTGGATTCCCCCTCAGATCGTTCGGGGACTACTGACGTAGTAGCCTAATACGTCCAGAAGTCGATGAGTCAGTGAATTATTACAGAGATAATAATTCACCTGAGTTAGAAGGAGTTCGACGACAGGTAAGACTCACGGCCCATTTCGATATTGGGCCTAGAGGGTCACACACATATGGTAGGCATTGTGATGAGAAGAGGTTCGGATATGAGATATCCGGACGGAGCCCTTGTCTTATTGGATGCAGATCCAATACCCACTAGGGAAGGACCCATTAGGGTTTGACACGGGATCTCTATAAATAGGAGGGATTCACAGCCTCATAGGCTAGAGTCTTTGCTTGCCTTTCCTATTCTCCTCTCCCTCTCCACCTCGAGGCCCGGAGTTTTGAGGAGGGTCGCCGCATAACCCCTGCTGTGTGGATCACCGCTAGAGAGGAGGACGCTTGACCTCCTTCACCCTCTCCTAAGGATCTGCAAGGAAATAGGGATATACGATCTCCCTAGGTAACACAATCTCTATCACGCAGTTTTGTGTTTTATGGATTTTTTTGCGCACCGATCTTCACCATTTACCATAACATCTTTTTGGGAATCGGGGATTTTTGTTTTCTTGTTCTTCCATTGCGATATGATGTCGCCCCATTGATTTCCCAATTTGGTATGGTATCGAGCCAGGTTGTTCGTGCAAATGATTGGTTTTGAACTGCGTGTGTTGTGTTTAGGAAGAATATTGACGTCAAAATCATTGACGAAAAAAAGGAAGGGCAGCAACAGTTGTTGCCCTCGATCTGCATGCTCGCGAGCCACACGCAGCAGAAGAAAGCAGAAGAAGCAGCCAGCACCACCATGGCCAAGATGCAAGTGGCCGTGTTCGCAGCAACCGGCCGACGATCGCCCGCTTGCAGCCAGACATGCGGGTCGGCGGGCGGCGACCAGGGTAGAGGGCGCCTGATCAGCCGACCCCGGGCGAGGCGCCAGCAAGCAAGAGGCTCGGTTGAGAGGCATCGCAGGGCAGCGGCGCCAGGTCGCTGCTCCCCATCGGCAAAACCCCGTGAGGGCGGCCGCCAGCCAGGCAAGACCGCCATCTGGCGCCGCCATGGGCAGAACCGCCCCATGAGGAGGCGGCGACGCCGGGTGGGTGCCCACCGGCGGCGGCAGCGCCAATGGCGAGCCGCTTATGTGCAAGGGCACGCCTCGCCCTCGCCGCGAGCCCGTGCCGGGAAGATAGGGTGTGGCGGCGGCAACAACCAGAGGGAATTAGGGTTTTGGGCAAAAGGATAGTTTTGCCCCCGTGAATTTGAGAAATTTCAGTTTCGTCTTTTGTCCAAATTATGAAAATACCCTTAGGAATTGAGAAATTCCCTACATGTCCTCGATTTGAAAAAAATATTAATTAATTAAAAGGTTTAGTTGATTATTATTTTTTTATTATTATCTAGTAGTCCTACATGATGATGATTATTTATACATGTGATGTATGATGTGTGGATGGATGATCATGGACCTTGTGATGTGTGTAATTGTGATTATTATTATTGAGGTCTCATGAACCTCCATTATATTTCTCGTTTATTGTCGGCCTGCGTGCCTATGATTAAGTTGTAATCACATGAGGAGGCGCAATGGGGGCGTGGATGCGAGAAGCGGGACCCACGAGACGGACGATCGTGATGCATGGAGATGCATCAAGATGTCGCAGGAAGAACCGACGGGCGAGATGGACGATCACAAGGGCATGGAGATGCACACCGTTGCACACATAGATCTTGATGTGAGTGATTAGGCCTCTTGGCTCGGGCCTAATCATATTAGGTTGTGGTCCATGATCATCCGATGATGTGATTGCTTATACACATACTAGATATGTATATATTTTGCATGCGATGTAGATATATATTAAATATGTATATGTGTGACATGTCATATTAGGAGACCAAATTATAGAAACATCTCTCGATAATATTATTAAATTCGGTAGGCGGAGGCAATTAGATTGACCCACGTGGCCTTCCATCGTTATGAGTAGGAACCCATTCCGGTGTAGGTTGAGTTGGTCGAGTCCCTCGAGACTCACCTATATCGTGACTCGCTATCTTGCTTTACGACATAGAGATGTCACCGTGACCGAGGACATGGTATGCTTGGTCGAGTCCCCGAGGGTATATCATCAAATCGGACTCATCTTGTAATGAAGGTGTTGACTTAACCGAGCATCATGGTTAGTCGAGTCCCTCGAAGCCATGGTGATTGGAGGCCGAACAGGACGGGAATCACAAGGAGTTGTGATCGGCAAGAGTTGCCTACCTTTTAGGCTTAGTGTGATTGGTCGAGTCCCTCGAGGTTACACTAAGACGCTGATTGATCCCGATCCCCACTAGAAGTCTATTGGAGACTTCCGCTTTTCGCATCTTCGAGGGTGTCGCGTGACTCGTTAGTAAAATAGTGGGAGCATATTAAGATAGAAGTCTATATCTTGATAGTTTATTTCTTGCAAAATCTGCATGTTATTCATTTTCGCTACATCTTTATTTTCAGAAAATATCGCTTTCAAATCCCTTTACGTGGCATACTTGATGTCAACCGCCTATTGGTCCAAATTATACGGATTGGCTCCGAATCCTGAGAATTGTTCTCACAAATGGAAAAAATCGGTAACGCCCTTGATATAGTGATGCCTACGCCGAAGAAGGGGCAAGCGAGGATGAGATCGCCGCTACCTGAAGTACATTGATGACTCCACTCTTGCTTTCGATTGCTATATGTTGGGCTCTATGACTCAGAGTTACAGAGACAACATGAAAAGATAGATGCTGATCCATTCTCCTACATGGTAGAAAAAAATTGTTTGAGGACAGGGGAAGGACTCAACGATATGAGATATCCAAGAGCCTTTTTTTCGTGCTAGGATGACTGAGGGGACAGGTTCAGAACCATGTCCTAAAGATGATTGAGTGGATAGAGAAACTCACAGGTCTAGGAATGGTCCTAGAGGATAACTTGTGTGTGGACATTGTGCTTCAGTCCCTACCAGATTCCTTTTCATAGTTCATAATGAATTTTAATATGAACAAGCTTGAGGTGACTCTCCCAGAGCTCCTCAATATGTTGAGGGAGGTAGAGAGTACTATTAAAAAAGAGAAGCCAGTTCTCTACACTGGTTAGACCAGAAAGAAAAGGAAAATAGAAAGGTCCCTTAAGAAGGGAAAGGGCAAGGGCAGACCAACTAAAGCAAAGGTTGCTAAGAAAGACCCAACAAAGGACAAAGGCCAGTGCTTCCACTATGGTAAAGATGGGCATTGAAGAGAAACTGCAAAGAGTACCTTGCAGAAAAGGCGAAACAAAAGCTTGATGAAGCTTGGTACATTCATGATCAGTCTCCATTTGTCGGACTCTTATGATAACACATGGGTATTGGATACCAGGTAGTGCTTATCATATATGCAATTCGTTGTAGGTTCCGGTAAGGCCTAGGAGACTACAGAGAGAGGAGATGGATCACAAGATGGGTAATGGAGCAAAAGTTGCTCAGATTAGTTTGTTGGCGTAGGTCGCCCTACATCCGCATAGTGGAGCTTTTTTATCGTATTAGATGCATGTTATTTTGTTCCTTCTATTATCAAAAAACATTATCTCCATTTCATGTTTACAGTTAGTGGATATAAATTTGTTTTTTTGAGAACAATGGTTGTTCGATATTATTAGATGATAAGATCATCACGAAAGGAACATTGCATAATGGTTTATTTATGTTAGACAGCACTCCACATATCATTAATGTAAATATGTCCAAAAGGAAATGAGATGAGTTGAAAAAGTGCATACCCGTGGCATTGTAGGCTAGGTCACATCCATGAAAGAAGGATTCAAAAGTTGCTAAATGATGGATATCTAGATCCATTCGACTATGTGTCATATACAACTTGTGAGCCTTGCATTCGTGGAAAACTGACCAAATCTCCATTTAGTAGAAGCTGGAGAGAGCCAATGAGTTGTTGGAACTCATACATAGTGATGTATGTGGACCCATGTCAACTCATGCCATTGGAGGTTACTCCTACTTCATTACATTTCTTGATGATTTCTCAATGTATGGATATGTGTACTTAATGAAGTACAAGTCCGAGGCCTTTGAGAAATTGAGAGAGTATAAGAATGAGGTGGAGAACCATTTGGAAAGAGTATCAAAACTCTTCGATCGGATCGAGGAGGAGGTGAATACTTAACAGAGTTTACTGGGTTCCTCAAGGATCATGGGATATTATCCCAATGGACACCTCCTTATACACCTCAGCTCAATGGTGTCTCACGAAAGGAGAAATCATTACATTATTAGTATGGTACGGTCCATGATGAGTTTCATTTGACGACCTACCCATCTCATTCTGGGGATATGCCCTAGAAACCGCAGCTTACCTTTTGAACAGAGTTCCAACTAAGTCGGTAGTGTCTACACCATATGAGATATGGAAAGGGAAGAAGCCTTATCTTAAGGTTGTTAAGATCTGGGGCTGCCCCTGCCCATGTTAGAAGACACAACCCGATAAGTTAGAATCAAGGACGAGAGCGATGCAAATTTGTGGGATACCCCAAGGAAACTTGTAGGTATTATTTCTATCATCTCGAGGACCAAAAGGTCTTTGAAGCTAAGAGAGCAGTGTTCCTTGAGAAGGAACACATTCTTGACGGAGACAGTGGGAGAATGATAGAATTGAGCGAGGTTGGAGAACCAAGCTCAAGCACCACTCTGAGCCGAGTCCATTGGTACCTAATACACAAGTATCAACTTTACGTAAGTCCGATAGAGTATCCCATCCTCCTGAGAGATATGTGGGACATATTAGAGCAGAGGATGTAGAGGATATTGATCCTCGGACCCCACGAGGAGGCTATTATGAGTATAGACTCAGGAAGTGGAAAGAAGCCATGAATTCTGAGATGGATTCTATGTACTCCAATAAGGTTTAGAACCTAGTTGATGCGCCCGAAGGTATTGTACCCATCGGTTGCAAGCGGATCTTTAAGATAAAGATCGGAGTAGATGGAAAGGTAGAGACCTATAAAGCAAGGCTAGTGGCTAAGGGATATCGTCAAAGGCAAGGTGTTGACTACTTAATTTAAACTTTCTCACTGTAGCAATGCTAAAATCCATCGAGAATTCTATTGGCTATTGCAGACACTATGATTATGAGAGATATGATGGATGGATGTGAAAACCGCATTCCTCAATGGGAACCTCGAGGAGGAGGTGTATATGATGCAACCTAAGGGATTTGTGTCCAAGAACTGCCCAGATAAGGTGTGTAGGTTGCTTAGATCCATTTATGGACTAAAGCAAGCTTCCCGAAGTTGGAACATAAGATTTGATGAGGCAATCAGATCTTATGACTTCGTTAAGAACGAAGATGAGCCTTGTGTATACAGAAAGGTAAGTGGGAGCGCTATCACCTTTTTGGTGTTATATGTGGATGACATCCTCATCATTGGGAATGACATAGGAATGCTATCCACAGTAAAGGCTTGGTTATCTAGACACTTCTCCATGAAGGACTTAGGGGAAGCATCTTATATCTTGGGGATTAGAATCTATAGAGATAGATCCAAGAGGATGCTTGGCTTGTCCCAGTCCAGGTACATAGAAACTATTGTCAAAAGGTTTGGCATGGAAAATTCCAAGAGAGGTCTCATACCGATGAGACATGGGATATCGCTTTTACCTAATATGTCCCCAAAGACTCGTAGAAGAAAGGGCTAACAGGGATACAATACCTTATGCCTCAAAGAATAGGGTCTATCATGTATGCCATGCTATGTACTAGGCCCGATATAGCGCATGCTGAAGAGTGTCACGGCGGTGTCAAAGCGGATCCGGGGCTTGGAGCACTAGAAAGCAAGAAAGTGTATCCTTAAGTACTTGAGAAGGACTAAGGATCTTTTACTAGTATATGGTGGTAATAGCCTTAAGGTTGAAGGCTACACCGACTCAAGTTTTCAACTGATGTCGATGATAGCAAGTCGAATTCGGGGTATGTGTATACCTTGAATGGAGGAGGATGTGTTGGAAGAGTTCCAAGCAAGATACCATCACGACTCGACCGAGGAGGTGGAGTACATTGCTGCATCCGATGCAGCAAAAGAGGGAGTCCGGGTGAAGAAGTTCATCACAGATTTGGGAGTCGTCTGAGATAGGGACAAGTTGACTTCCTTATATTCGACTACTATGGGGTGATTACTCAAATAAGGGAAACTAGGGTCTCATCGGAAGTGTTCCGAGGAGGTTCCAACTTATAAGAGAGATCAGTAACCGAGGAGATGTAGCAAGTGGAAAGAGTTCCATCCGAAGATAACATTGCAAATCCACCGACAAAGCCGTTGTCTCATTTTGTCTTTGAAGCGTCCACGTGGGTCCGATGGGGATGGACACATAGGTGATTGGCTTTAGGTCAAGTAGGAGATTGCTAGTCATAGGTGCCCAAACAAGCCAATCACGTGAGTGCCGGGCACGTGTGACTTGATACTGAGAATCTTTTTGCTTATTATATTTTGGCGTATATCACTTTATAACTATTGCATAAATGCATATATATATTATGATGTCCTTGGATTTGTGCAATGGGAATCGGATCGTGATGAGATCACGATAATGAGATCGATTCACCTTTAAACACATATCCTAAATAATCCCGGTCATAGGTTTTCGAGGGACATCGTGATAACCGGATAGACTAGTGTGCTGTATACCCCGTCCATATGATGGATGCAAGCTGGTCTCATAGTTGCTCGTGTAGGGACACTAGGGATACGAAGACATGTGCTCATTGGAGAATGAGTTCTTTGATTGATCCGCTTACGGAATCTTTGGATGGTTGATGATGCCTTATTGTCGACAATGATTCTCAGTAGTCCTCGTGGTGTATCTGGTCCTTAGACTTGAGACACCAAGGATGTCTGTATGAGTGCTCCACTCTTTGATACCTGACTTATAGGTTTGGCTATCCCAGATCTATCATTTGGTCATTGGGAGTGGTAGTCGACCTTTGAGGGCTATTGAGTGTCGATAGAGGATCATCCCTCTCGGCGTTATGAGAGGAATATCCCTTGTGTTCTTGCTCGGACAAATCCCTGGCCAGGGTCATTCGGGTTGAGAGAGAAAGAGTTCTCAGGAGAATCCGATTAGAGCGAGACTTGAGTAGAAACCGTATGGGTCCGACAACACCATGCTTTCGATATACGGTCTTTGGGATATTAGATGGATGAGGGACTATAGGTATATGGTAAGCGAGGATAGACAGTCCAATGGATTGGATTCCCTCAGATCATCCGGGACTACTGGCCAGAGTGGCCTAGTCACGCGTCAGTAGTCGATGAGTCGAGTGAATTATTACTGAGATAATAATTCACCGAAGTTAGAAGGAGTTCGATAGGTATGACTCATGGCCCATTTTCGATATTGGGCCTAGAGGGTCACACACATATGGTAGGCATTGCGATGAGTAGAGGTTCGGATATGAGATATCGGATGGAGCCCTTGTCTTATTGGATGCAGATCCAATACCCACTAGGGAAGGACCCATTAGGGTTTGACACGGGATCTCTATAAATAGGAGGGATTCACAGCCTCATAGGCTAGAGTCTTTACTTGCCTTTCCTATTCTCCTCTCCCTCTCCACCTCAGAGGCCTGGAGTTTTGAGGAGGGTCGTCGCAACCTTGCTGTGTGGATCACCGCTAGAGAGGAGGATGCTTGACCTCCTTCACCCTCTCCTAAGGATCTGTAAGAAAATAGGGATATACGATCTCCCTAGGTAACACAATCTCTATACGCAGTTTTGTGTTTTGTGGATTTTTGCGCACCAATCTTCGCACGACGACGAACATCTTTTTGGGAATCGGGGATTTTTGTTTTCTTGTTCTTCCGCTGCGCATATGATGTCACCCCCTTGATTTCCCAACAAAAATTTGGTAGAACTAAGATAGGAGCTTCAGTAACCTTTCTTTTCAAAAGCTCAAAAGCATCATTAGCCTCATTAGTCCATTTGAATTTATCATATTTCAGACATTCGGTAATTGGAGCGACAATAGAGCTGAAACTCTTAATGAATCTTCTATAAAAAGATGTTAAGCCATGGAAACTCCTCACATCATGTAATGAAGCAGGTGTTGGCCAATTGAGAATAGCTTCAACCTTGCTTTGATCCATCATGATTCCATCTTTTGAAACAACATACCCCAAAAACACCACACTATAAGTTAAGAAATCACATTTCTTTAGATTAGCATAAAGTTTTTGCTGCCTCAAAATAAGAAAGATCTCTTTCAGATGACTCATATGCTCCTCTTCACTCTTGCTGTACACCAATATATCGTCAAAATAAACTACAACAAATATTCCAATGCATGGCTTAAGTATGTGATTCATAAATCTCATGAATGTGCTAGGAGCATTAGATAGTCCAAATGGCATAACCAACCATTCATATAAGCCTTCTCTAGTTTTAAACGATGTTTTCCACTCATCTCCGGACCTCATTCTTATTTGGTGATAGCCACTCCTCAAATCAATTTTAGAGAAAATATAAGCACCACACAATTGATCAAGTAAATCATCTAATCTTGGAATAGGAAAGCGATAGTCCACTGTGATTTTGTTGACGGTGCGACTGTCCATGCACATTCTCCAAGAACCATCCTTCTTAGGCACTAACAAAGCAGGAACCGCACAAGGACTCATGCTCTCCCGGATTAACCCTTTTTTAACCAATTCATCAACTTGCCTTTGAAGTTCTGCATGCTCCTTGGGACTCATTCTATATGCTGCCTTATTAGGTAGAACAACCCCAGGAATAAGATCAATGTGATGCTGGATATCTCTCAAGGGTGGAAGGCCATGTGGAATCTCTTCCGATATAACATCTTGAAATTCTTCTAGGATTGGTTGTATGATTTTCGGTGTCTCCTTATGTTGTTCGTTCTCCTCTACTACCATTAGGGCCAAAACATGACCGCCCTTGTCCAATTCATATCTGCATTCTCTATAAGAAATAAAAGCACTAACTTCCTTCTTTGGCGCACTGATTTCAGAAGGTTGTAATGGAGATAAGATAATCTTCTTTTCATTCACTTTAAAAGAATAAGTATGTTTATAACCATCATACAACACTCTTCTATCATAATGCCAAGGTCTTCCCAATAGTAAATGACAAGCATCCATAGGGGCAACATCACACCACACTTTATCTTTATAATACTTGCCAATAGAAAATGAAACTAAACATCTTTTAGTTACCTTGATGTCATTTCCTTTTTGCAACCAACATAATTGGTATGGATATGGATGAGAGATCATATCCAACTTCAGCTTCTGCACCATCTCCAAAGAAACCATGTTCTCAAAACTGCCACTGTCGATGATCACCAAGCACACCTTGCCATAAGAAGTGCATTTAGTGTGAAACACATTTTTTCTCACCCAACTTTCATTGTCGGCCACATATGACACTTGTAAACTATGTTGCAATACAATAGACAAACCATGATCAGCATAAGTAATCTCTTCCTCATCATCATCGTATTTTGGTTCGTTGTCGGCTTCATCTTGGCCTCCATCACTATGATCTTCAACCAAAGTTACAATCCTCCTATTTGGACAATCCGAAGCAATATGCCCAAAACCATGACATTTGAAGCATTTTTGGCCACTTGGGGTAGAAGAATTAGGTATTTTTTTGTTGCCAGCAGACTCTTCACCCTTTTCTTGCACCTTCGATATCACCTTGCTTTGGACAGTAGGCTTGGAACTTCCTCCTTTTGTGTAGCCTTCTTTTGAGCCATACCGAAAACTCTTTTCAAACTTCTGTTGCTTTTCAACTTTTAATGCCAGCTTGCTCACATCATTTAAAGACCAATATGGTTGTAGCTGAACAATTTTAGAAATCTCATACCTCAGACCTCCTAAGTATCTTGCAATTGTTTGCTCTTCCGGTTCCACAAGCTCTCCTTTTAACATCAAATTGTCAAATTCTGCAGTGTACTCCTCCACACTAAGATCTTTTTGCTTGAAATCATGTATTTTGAGAAAGATCTCTTATCTATAATTATCAGGTAAATATTTTCTCTTTAGCTCCCTTTTCATTTTCTCCCATGTAACGATCTTACTCTTCCCCACACGTTCTCTTTGTTTCTCAGATTTTCCCACTAAAAAGATGTATTCCGCCTGAGTTTGAGTGCCACAAGTTTGACCTTCTTTTGTTCTGGTGGTTCATGAAAATCGAAGATACTTTCTACTGTATTAAGCCAATCGATAAAGTCATCAACATTTACATTCCCTTCAAATTCTGGAATATCAAATCTGGGATTATATTTATTCTGCCACTCGTCTTGGACTTCATTTCTTCTCTGACATCTTCTCGACTCTCTTGGAAGATGAGGTGTATCATCATCAGAAATAAACTCTCGAGCATCATTTTCATGCTGGTTGTGTCTATTTTGAAGTTCGTCGATTATTTTATTTTTTTCTTGTAGGCTACGCAGTAATTTTCGTAGCTGCAGCCTCAACAACTCAACGTCATCTTCATGGTCGCTACCTTCACCAACTACATCTTTTTCATTCCGCCTTGCCATGATCTCTAGCCTTTAGCTCTGATACCAAACTGATACCGGGGAGGGTAAAAATGCAGAATGGATTTCGAAAGAACACCGATAGAATAGTTGTTCAGATAGAAAATGTCACAGAAGGCAATGAACGAACTCTTGAAGAAACTTCGGTAAAACAAAAAAATAGTTCACCACCAAGTTAAAAATCAAAAGGGATACAGAAAGATCACCACCCTAATGACAATAACAAGGATACAGAACTGAAAGCAAAAGACTCACCACTCAAGCACACTTCCAAGAGATACAGAGTTCACAAGAGCACTCCAAGAGAGCTTCTGCCAATATCCTCAGCTTTTTCTAAAGATCCTTTCTAAGTCCTAAACACCAAAATAAATACTAGTGCATGAAACAACCCTTCATGCATAGGGAATTTCGAAATTAAGTGTTTACAGCTACTAACCAACTATTTTAATGCACTCATTGGTAATGAAGAAATGTTCACAGCTGCCAACCAACTCCTTTAATGCATTCCTTTGTCTTGAAGAAAAGCACCTTGAAACAACTTTAACTTTGTGCAGAGAATATGCTGATGAGCTGTCATATTTGAGTGTGCTTGAAACAGCTTTAACTTTGTGTAGAGAATATGCTGATGAGTTGTCATATTTGAGTGTGCTTGAAACAACTTTAACTTTGTTCAGAGAATATGCTTATGAGTTGTCATATTTGATTGTGCTGAGATAAAGATTATGAGGCATCATTATTGATTGAAAAAGATACTAGATCATAATCATGGCTCATATAATCAGATTGTAGTAAATTAGACACTCCCGTGTCATATCCCGTCGGGCGACCGCCCCTGTGGGGGGTTTCGCCCGCGGGAGCAGCGGCGGCGGGTGCCGGTGCCCTGCGGTGCCTCTGCCCGTGGGCTGCCAGCCCCGCCAGCAGCAAGCCTGCTGCAAGCAGGCCCCCGGCTGGCTGCAACAGACGCAGCCCCTATGCTGCCTGCCTTCGGTTGCGCTGCACGCATGCAGATCGAGGGAAGAAACTGTTGCTGCCCTTCCTTGTTTTTGCGTCAACAATTTTGACATCAAAATTCTTCCTAAACACAACACACGCAGTTCAAAACCAATCATTTGCACGAGCAACCTGGCTCTGATACCACTGTTGGGAAATCCTTGGGGGCGACATCATATGCGCAGCGGAAGAACAATAAAAACAAAATCCCCGATTCCCAAAGAGATGTTCGTCGTTAGGCGAAGATTGGATTGGAAAAAATCCATGAAACATGAAACTGCGTGATAGAGTAGATTGTGTTAACCGGGGAGATCAGATATCCCTGTTTCCTTGCAGATCCTTAGGAGAGGGTGAAGGAGGTCAAGCGTCCTCCTCTCTAGCGGTGATCCTCACAGCAGGGTTTGCACGACGCTTCTCAAAAACTCGGACCCACTCGAGGGTGGAGATGGAGAGGAGAATAGGAAAAGGCAAAACAAAAGCTCTCTAGCCCATGGGGCTCAATCCCTCCTATTTATAAAGGTCCCCTGTCAAACCCTAATGGGTCCTCCCTAGTGGGTATTGGATCTGCATCCAATAAGACAAGGGCTCTCCGTCCGGATATCTCATATCCGAACCTCTATTCATCGCAATGCCTACCATATGTGTGTGACCCTCTAGGCCCAATATCGAGCTGGTCGTGAGTCATACACCAGAAGAACTCCTTCTAACTCGGTGAATTATTATCTCTGTAATAATTCACTCGACTCATCGACTACACGGACGCATTTAGGCCACTACGCCAGTAGTCCCTGCACGATCTGAGGGGAATCCAATCCATTGGACCTGTCGTCCTCGATTCCGTGTACCTATAGTCCCTCATCCATCTAATATACCATAGACCGTATATCGAGCATGGTGTTGTAAGACCCACACGGTTTCTTCTCGAGTCTCGCTCTAATCGGATTCTCTTAGAGAACTCTTTCTCTCTCAACCCGAATGACCCCGGCCAGGGATTTGTCTAAGCAAGAACACATGGGATATTCCTCTCATGACGCTGAGAGTGGATGATCCTCTATCGACACTCAATAGCCCTCGTAAGGTCGACTACCACTCCCAATGACCAGCTGTACTAGATCTGGGACAGCCAAACCTATAAGTCTGATATCAAAGAGTGGAGCACTCATACAGGACATCCTTGGTGTCTCAAGTCTAAGGACCAGCTACACCACTAGGACTACGGAATCGCTGTCTGACAATAAGGCATCATCAACCATCCAGCATTCCGTAAGCGGATCAATTAGTGAACTCATTCTCCAATGAGCACCTGTACTGTATCCCTAGTGTCCCTAGACAAGCAGCTATGCGACCAGCTACATCCATCATATGGACGGGTATATAGCACACCAGTCTGTCCGGTTATCACGATATCCCTCTCGAGTAACCTATGACCGGGATTATTTAGGATATGTGTTTAAAGGTGAATCGATCTCACTATCGTGATCTCATCACGATCCGATTCCCATTGCACAAATCCAAAGACATCACAATATATGTATGCATTTATGCAATAGTTATAAAGTGATATATGCCAAAATATAATAAGCAAAAAGATTCTATATTAAGTCACACGTGCCATCACTCACGTGATTGGCTTGCTTGGCACCTATGACTAGCAGGAGGGGGGGGGGGGGGTGAATTATTGTAATAGTAAAAATTACGTCTTCAATAGTCTCGTTGCGATAAAACTATTTACGTTGAAAATCGATCTCAGAAATATCTTAACTTGAAAGCGTACGTAAATGAATTGAAGGCAGTAAGTACTTAAAGAGGTTTGCAGTAAGGTAATAGCAAGAATAAAATGCAAACCAAAGAACATGGTAGTTTTAGAGTGGTTCGATCAATATGACCTACATCCACTTTCGGCTTCTTCCTCCGATGACGTCACCGGCGTCCACTAGAGGCCTTCCTTCAATAGGCGAAGGTCAATCACCTTTTACACCCCTCTTCTCCTTTTCACGGGTTTAGGAGATAACCCTTACAAGCACTCACACTCCTCTTATAGATTTCTAAACTTAGAGTGGATGAGGAAATTTCTAAAGAGATTACAGTAGCATTTTTCTACTATTGAACTCTCTGTGCTTGTGTGCTTTAACTGGGGATGAGAGGGGTATTTATAGGCTTCAAGTTAATTCAAACTTGGAGCCTAAAACTTTCCCATCTCGGGTTCCCCGGGCATAGGCGATACCACTGCCTATGCTGGGCGGTACCACCGCCCAAGTCTAGCGGTACCATCGCTTGGGGGGTAGTGCTAGGTGGTACCACCGCCCAAACTGGTGGTACCACCGCTTGGCACCCTACCAGCGATGGTGCAACCGCCCAGACTGGTGATACCACCACTTGACATAGTCTCGAAGACTGTGCCATGATGGTGAGACTTCTTAGGGCACTGTTTGAGCCTCTTATTGACCCCAACACAGTCCTTACATGGGCCTAATTGGCCCCTAATTAGGTTGGCCCAAATCCAAGCCCAATTACGTGCTGACTACGAAATCCTAAGACATTTGCTAAGCTAAACAAGTCCCTATGTCTATTCTTCCGGCGAGCTTCCGGTGATCTTTCGGTGAACTTCCGACAATCTCTCGGCAATATTCCGGTGGACTACCGATAAGCTCCTAGACTTCACGACGATCTTCTTGGCGAGTTCCGATAAGCTTCTCTGGCAAGCTCTGAGACTTCTCGGCTGGTTCCTCGAAAACTTTCGATGAACGTCCGGACATCCGATGAACTCTCGAACTCCCAACGTAATCATGTCCTTGACTCTGAGACTTCATTTTGCTTCATGCCTTGCTATTATAGTTAATCCTAAACATGTAAAACACACTTCGATCTAGACAATTAATACTAAGCATTAATCAAGTTGTCCGGCATGTCATTGGTCCCTCGACGCTTCATCCGATTCTTCGGCGCATCATCCTCTCTTGCAGCCTATTGCTCAATTGGTCAGTTGACTCCGCAACTCCGATATCCTTGGCACAATATCCGCTCTTCTTGGCCCGATGCCCGAATCCACGGCTCGAAGCCTTCTGTTGATATGTCGACCATTCCTTCGACCCGACGTCCAATCTTCTGACATGTTTTCCTCCGACACAACATGATTTTTCCTGCTTTAATTATCTTATCCTGATCGAAGCATCCTACATCAGTCAAAATGCAGATTAAAATCATAAATAATTATCAATTGGTTTCATCATCAAAATTCGAGATTCAATAATCTCTCCCTTTTTTATGATGACAACCAATGACGGAGTTAACCAAACTCTCGAGTTTAAACAAACTCCCCCTATCAATATGCCTTATTGATAGAAACTCTTGGATTCAAAAATCCAAGCAAACATGTCATGATCAAATCATGCATGACATCAACATACTTCTCCCCCTTTGTCATCAACAAAAAGGAGTAGTTCCACTTTCTAAGTGTTTGAAATGGTAGTTTCAAATCGTTGCATAATAAATCTTAAAGTTCTACTATCATGCAATTTTGCTATCATCATGGATATGCAAGGTAGTAAGATAGCAATTTCTACAACATACAAGCTAGCAAATTTTACAACATTTTAGAACATGCGAGCTAGCAGTTTTGAGATGTTCAAGAAAGCAACACTTGCTTCTTGAAATATGCAAGTTGAAGCTAGCAATTTTTTGCATCTTCTAGCAATTCTTGGTGATGTTCAAGATAGCAATTTCTTATCTTTTGAGAAGTACAATTTTTTCTTTCTTCTTGAATTGGGCGAGCTAGCAAATTTACTTTCTAGCATTTTTGCTCCCCCTTTGTCATTGTCAAAAAGAAGAGAAGACCCTTTATATCAATTTTCAAATTATGACAAAGGTAAATAACATAGATGAAAATTCAAGTCATGAATTTCAAAAAAATTATTTTATCATGAATATTTCATCATTACATGCATTATTATCATAAGTTAAAGTATTGCATACATAACACCAAATCATCAATGTTTCAAATCATGATGGTATTAATTTGTCAAATTGCTTCCTACCATGTATGATCATAACTTTTCCCTCTTTTATCATTGTAAATAAGAAAGAATATGGGAAGAACAAAATAGTATAAAATATTTTAATCATTTCAAGGCATACAAGCCATAAATACAAAGACATCATGTCATGAAAGATAAGACCTCTTGAATTATAAAAGACATGATTCATTTTATCAAATCTCTTCTTTTTATAAATAGAAAAAATTATAGGTGTACAAGGAAGAGATCTTGATTAAAAAAAATCTCAAGTAGTAAATCCAAGAAATCAAGATCATGATCTGAATACAAACTCATTCAAATTCAAATCTTCAAATCAAAATCATTTTCAAGAGATTCATAAAAGGATGATCAAATAGATTCATCAAAGTCAATAAGATAGAGAAAAAAAATTTTCAAGAAAAATACTTTTCTCTTTTTAATTGTTTCAATTCATGTGATTAACTTCATTCAAGCATGCCCTTTTTTTTTATGCTAAATAAAAACATGCATCAACATTTAGGATTGAAAAGTGAATTTTATCATAAAAACCATCAAGACCAATAAATCACAAAAATCATCATGTATAACTTTAAAATCTCATGCATAAAATTGTCAATCATGATATGAAAACATTTAATATTTTCATTATATTATTATGCATTACTTCAAATCAAACATGATTTCATTTAATTAAAATCAAGAAATAACAATGGAAATCAACATGATACACATTATTACTTCTTAAAAAAACATTCATAGGATCATCATTAGATTTAAATCTAAAATTTTATTCCATTAACATAAAACATTCAATTTTCATTATCATTTTTAAAATTACTAGCATGATCATAATTTTTGCATTTTCATTTTTAAACATACAATTTTCAAGAAAAATAATTATTCTAAACAAAAAAAATAAATAAATGTATCAGGAAAAGCAAGTAATTTTAAAATAAATTAGGGGGTTTTCAATTACCTCATTGTTGAAAGCGGTTAAGGCATAGTTTGCCACCTCGCCTTTGTTGATTTTCTCCTCATCTTCGGAGGAGCTCGATTCATCCCAATTTGTGTTCTTCTTCTTGCATTCAAAGCAAGTAGTTACGTTCTTTTTATTTTTTAATTTTTGTTTCATGAACCTTTTAAGTTTATTAGTAAGTTCAAGTTCACCATCACTTGAGCTTATGCTCGAGAGGTCTTCAAATGTTCTAAGTTTGAAATCCTTCCTGTTCTTTGGAAGGTGGTTCTCGAGTTCTTCACATGCATTGCACATCATTTCATAGGTCATCAAAGACCCTATTAGTTCTTCGATCAAAAAAATATTTAAATTTTTTGATTCTTGAATAGCGATTACTTTTGAATCCCAAGTTTTAGAAAGTGAGTGCAAAATCTTGTTAATGTGTTCAAAATTTGAAAAGCTTTTACCAAGTGGTTTTAGACTATTGACGACATCCGTAAAATGGGTGTACATGTCTCTAATAGTCTCTCTTGGTTTCATACAAAGCATCTCAAAATCGTGCCTTAACTTCATCATCATCATCATCATCATCAACATTATTATTTATTATGATGTATCAAATAAAATAATGCCTTAACTTGAGTTATTTGGAAAAAAGAAAAAAAGAGATTAAATGCACTTTTATTATGATAATCTAATTCTTTTTCAAAAATCTTAGTTAGACAATCAAACTAATTTTTAAACTTGCACTGTCAAGGATTAACGGAAAGATCTTATCTTATTGTTGGATCCAGTAGTTTTCAGAAGCACCTAGTTCTTTAGGTTGGTTCTTGAAGGCAAGATCCGATCTTCGTCGCAGAACATCTTGAATTCCAATTGGCAACTACTGTGCGGTGCCTGCCGATCAGGAGAGGAAGAGGAAGGCAAGAAGGAATAAAAAGCTGACTAGGCCGAACCCCTTCTTGATTGACTACCACCGTGTGCTGGTCCTCGGCCTTGTTGTCCTCAGGAACCCTACCGGCCGCGACATCGATAGCCGGTACGAGCTAGGGCAGGTGCTCGACAGCGGTTAGTTCGACGTCACCTACCGCTGCCAGTACGAGCTGGGGCAGGTGCTCGACTGGAACTAATTCGGCGTCAACTACCACTGCACCGACAAGGCCATAGGGGAGAACCTTTGGGATGACAGCCCACTATATTCAGCCCATGGTGGGCTTTAATAGCCCATAGCCTACCCCTCTTTCTCTAAACATAGATTCATATTAGGGGGGTGTGGGTGGCTGTGTTTTTATGGCAGAAAAAGGTAGAAAATCTATAGTAACGAGGAGAACACTACAACCACGTGATAGTGTTCTTATCTCAGGTTAGATCAAATCTATAGTAAATTCTTACTGTGAGTACTTGGGGAAGAATTTGGATATTGTGCATAGTGTTAGTGTAAACAACTTCGAGCCGTGGCCTCGGGGTCGTCGCGGCTTAATTCGGGTCCGGATGATAGGGGATCTCCCTGGGACGTTTCCCAAGACTACTGGGGCGGTAGATTGCGTTGGTCCGATCGGGATGGGGTAGCCGTTTCCACCGGGGGAGGACTCATCGCCTATGTGTTTAGTGGACGACCTCCAACTTCGCACCTACACAAAGGTCGGGTCGGCGAGCTCGACCCAACCCCTCCGATGATCAAGTTAGTGGATAGTCGTAGGGGGTTTCTTTAGCTAAGTTGTCTCCTTTTTTCCTCTTCCTCTCTGTCTCATGCGTGAGGGTTTTTATAGTGAGAATTACCATTATATAATGTGTTTGCCCACAGGGAGTAGGATCATACTTCTGATAGCGTCTGATATTGTTGTTGGCGTGGCGTGGGGGATCGAGCCTGAGTAGGGTGTTAATGTGCCTCGGTAGGCGTTCCGGTCCGCGTTGACCAGGTGCCTCATCAAGTTGACAGAGGCGTGATGCGTCATCTGGTGCAGATGATGTCACGTGAGTCTTATCGCAATTATTACCCTCATCATATTCCCCCCGGAAAGAAGCTATGTGTCGGGTGCTATAATGGGAGTCTGATGCATGGCTTCGGCTTTGAGAAACTGTCCCTACCGGGGGTTTGCCGGTCCATTGCCGGGAGTGCGGGGATCGTGGAGTTTAGTAATCAAGGAGGGTTGCGTGCGCAACGGTGACCCTGGGTAGTGTGCGGTTGAGGAGCACAACTCAGTCGAACAGGCGGAGTAGTGGTTGTGGTCTCAAGTGACACATAACCGAGGGCATGACTCAGGCGGGCAAGCCGCGCAAAGGTTGTGGTCTCGAGCAGCATGGGGCCGAGGAGCGCGCCTCAAGCGGGCAGGCCGCCCAGAGGCAGTGGTCTCGAGCAGCACGAAGCCGAGGAGTGCGACTCAGGCGGGCAGGCCGCGCAGAGGTAGTGGTCTCTGTTAGGATCGGAGCAGCACTAAGAGGGGGGGGGTGAATTAGTGCAGCGGATTAAAACTTCGATTTTTAAAAATTCTTTCGTATGATAAGAGCGGAACTTGACAAGCTTAATCTTGAAAGCGTATTCTTAAATATGCACAACAAAAGTAATAAGGAACTAAAGCATATAAGAAGGTTTGCAATAATGTAAATAGCAATAATGAAATGCAAACCAAGGATCACGCCGATTTTAGAGTGGTTCGGTCAAATGACCTACTCCACTTGCGAGGCCCCTCTTCGATGAGGCTCCCAACTTCCACTAGCAAGTCTCTTGAAATGGAAGGGTAAATACCCCTCTTACAACTCTTTACAAGCGGTTCACTCTCTTACAGATTTTCGAGAAGAGATGAGGTGAACACTAGCAAATTGAAAAGAAGACAAGCTAACACTTTTCTAAGACCTTTCTCTCAAACTCTTGCTGCTCAAAAAGTTGTGATCTCAGCTGAGATTTGAGGGGTATTTATAGGCCTCAAGAGGATTCAAATTTGGGCTCCAAAATTTAGGCTCCAAAATTTAAATTCTCTTTGGGTTCCCGATGCTGGCGGTGCCACCGCCCAGCCAAGCGGTGCCACCGCCCAAAATTTAAATTCTCTCCGGTTCACTTGGTTTGGCTTACTTTTAGCCCAAACCAAATCTGACTTTGGCCCCAGTTGGCCCCTAACCAGGATATAGGATTATCTTCTTAATCCTAATCCTAATTACAAGTGAACTACATAACAAAACACATCCTAAGCAATTTATTAACCGCGAACATCAAGTCTTGTTCCGGTGAGCTTTCCGACGAACTTCTTCCGACGGGGTCCAAGCACGCTCCCGAACTTGTGATGACTTTAATGAGTAGCTGAGACTTCTCGGTGATCTCTACGAACCTCCGACGATCTCTTCGGTGAACTTCCAACAGGTTCCCGATTTCTTATCGATTGGTTCCGGCAGCATCTCCGATGATTCTTCGGACTCTTAAACGTTCATCGAACTTGACTCCGGTATACTTGCTTTGTATTTTCTGTTTATCGTAGTTAATCCTGCACACTTACCTCAATAATATGGATTAGATCAAATAACCCATCAATTGATTTTATCATCAAAATCCGAGATTCAACAATCTCCCCCTTTTTGATGATGACAATCAATTGATGACGGAGTTAAACATAACTCCCCCTATCTATATGCCATATTATGAGAATAAAAAAAACACTTGAATTCCATCCTATTGGATTCAAGCATAACCCGATAAGTTCTAACAGTAGAGCTTATTGTGATCCTCATTAAACAATAGTGAGTACAAAACTTCTATGAAAATCATAAGTTAAATGAAAAGGTACGAATTTTACTACTATTGAAGATAAAGATTTTCAATATAAATTTTATGATTTAGATGTAAGGCATGCTTTCAATATGATCAATCAATCTTGTGATATTTTCAAGGATTTTGCAAGGCATATAAGTCATTCATATCACACAAGTTTTTGTAATCCATATAAGTCATGCTATCATTATGGTGTAGGTCATCACTTCTCCCCCTTTGTCATCAACAAAAAGAGACAAGGCATCGAATTGATGATCATAAAAAATAGCATTTAATAGTAAACAAGGTTTATCATTCAAATTTGCCAGAAATAGTTTATCCAAAAGAAATCATGCAGATCAAAATAGTAGTTATCTAAAAGGAAGGATCAGTTATCGTTTAATCGATGACAAACTTTGAACTTGTTGTTAAAAGCAAACAGAACAGAATAAAAAGATACATCAATTTAATCCTTAGGAGGTAATCCATAGTGCTGATACATGATATCTATTTTTTCATTCAGTTGTCGTAGTGTCTTCAAAATTTCAACTTGTTGATTTTGAATTTGTTCTTGTTGTGATTTGATCTGAGACAGTTCCGCCATAATGCAATCTTCAGAGGAGGAAATAGGAGTTGAAGGTGCTGCGCCAAAAGGACTAGGAGGAGGAGATTCATTTCCCATAAGAATTGGTGTTTCGGGGTGTTCTATTGGTGGAGGAATTGGATCCGTCCTTCTAGGCTGCCTAACCCATATGCCATTGCTAAAGGTGCACCTAAGTCTTTTCAGCAGGTTTTTATTTATTATGTTATATCTATCATTTTGAATAGATTCCTCATTGGGTGGGATGCAAATGTCATAGGCATGAAGAAATCTAGTGATTAACCTCCCATATGGCAGCATAGTATCTTTAGCCATAATATCCTGCATGTGTTGCCGAATTAAGTACCCAAAACAATTATGCTGACCGGTCATAATCCAATACATGGTACTCATCTCAATTTGACTTATTTCATCAAGATGAAATTGTTTGGGGAATATGATGCTTGTGATAATGTGATGAAGAATTTTAGAGTTGAAAGGTAGTAAGTGTTCACAGCTCTTGGGTAGGAAGTCAAGGTTTGGATTTGCAAAGATTGTTTCTACGGCTTCGGTATAGATTGCTCCTATTGAGTTGACGTCCCATTTACCTTTAAAATAGCATCCTCTATCTTTTTCAGTTATGCCAATTAGCTCACAAATGATGCTGTCAAATATTCTAATGGGTGTTCCTAGAAGGTAAGTGCTTAGGCTATTATTGTCCTCATATAGGTTGGCATAGAACAATCTAACTAATTGCGGATAGATTGGTTCATCTAGTTGTAGTAGAGGTAGAGCTTTTAGGTGTGCAAAACACCTAATGGGATCTAAGTCTTCTAGTTCATCCAAATCAACGTATTTTCCCTTATGGATACCTCGTCTTTCAAATTTTGGAAAACTAAGGGCTACCTCTTTTGATCTAAAAAGATCATGGTCAAATGAATCTCTTTCAATCCTTTTTCCTTTTGATCTCTTAGGAGCCATTATCTAGACAAGATGATGATGAAATTGTGAAAAATAAGCAAGGGAAAGAGAAAGGAAAAGAGGGAATGAGATACCAAAAAGAGGGATTTCAAGTGTTACCTTATGGAGATTATGTTGAGAGATGGAAGGCTTGGACCACCAAGAATCCTTCTCCAATGCTTCTAAGAGGTAGAATGAGGGTTAGAGGAAATGGGAGAGGGTTTTGAGAGCTCTTTCTTCGGGTTGGGGGCGGTGTCACCGTCGGCCCTAACCCCTCGGGTTAATAAGGGTCACTCGGTCGGTGCCACCGCCAAACCGAGCGGTGTCATCGCCTGGCGCCCGAGCGCTCAAGCGGTGCAACCGCCAGATCTGGTGGTGCCACCGCTGGCATCCTGCGGAGGAAAGAAAAAAAATTTTTCTTCCTCTCCCCCTTTTTTGTTTACTTCCCTCAAGATAATAAGTTATACTTTAATGGATCATTTTGAAGTGAAGAAGAAAGAAGAAATCAAATCCACAAAAGAAAGGAAAAGGACGAGTCATTTTTCGTGAAGCTCATTTTAGGGACAATTTAACATGCCTAATTCCCTTCTAATGAATTCAAATTGATCTTCATTCAAGGCTTTTGTGAATATGTCTGCTAATTGATGCTTCGTGTCAATGAATTCTAGAACAACATCATTGTTAAGGACATGATTGCGTATGAAATGATGCCTAACGTCGATGTGCTTAGTTCTAGAATGCTGAATTGGATTTTTAGTGAGACATATAGCACTTGTATTATCACATTTTATGGGAATATTTTTAAAGTGAATTCCAAAGTCTTCTAATGTATTTTTCATCCAAACAACTTGTGCACAGCATGCACTTGCAGCAATGTATTCGGCTTCTGCCGTAGATAGTGCAACTGAATTTTATTTTTTGGAAGTCCAAGAAACAAGTGCATGTCCTAAAAATTGGCATGTTCCGGATGTACTTTTTCTATCTATTCTGCATCCGCCAAAATCAGCATCCGCATAGGCTATTAAATCAAAATTTTCAGATTTTGGATACTATAATCCTAAATTTGGAGTTCCTTTAAGATACCTAAATATTCTTTTAACACTTTTAAGATGAGATAATTTAGGATTTGATTGAAACCTAGCACAAAGTCCTACACTAAACATAATATCCGGTCTAGTCGCGGTAAGGTAGAGTAGACTACCTATCATTTCCCTATATGTTTTTTGATCGAAATTTTCACTATTTTCATCCATATCTAACTTAGTCGCAGTACTCATAGGGGTGTTTATTGCTTTTGAATTATTCTTGTTAAATCGTTTTAACAATTATAATGTGTATTTAGATTGGTTAATAAATATACCATCCTTAAGTTGTTTGATTTGTAATCCTAAAAAGAAAGTTAATTCCCCCATTAAACTCATTTCAAATTCATGGCTCATAGATTTGGCAAATGATTCACATAATGACTCATCCGAAGAGCCAAAAATAATATCGTCAACATAAATTTGCACAATAAGAAAATTATTTTCAAAATATTTAATAAACAATGTAGTATCAACCTTGCCTTTGGTAAAATTATTTAAAATAAGAAAGGAACTAAGCCTTTCATACCAAGCTCTAGGAGCTTGTTTCAAGCCATAGAGAGCCTTAGTCAATTTGAATACATGATTAGGAAGAAGAGAATTTTCAAATCTGGGAGGTTGTTCGACATATACTTCTTCGGAAATAAAACCATTCAAGAAGGCACTTTTGACATCCATTTGAAATAGTTTAAAATTATAATTACTAGCATAGGCAAGGAGCATCCTTATGGCTTCTAATCGAGCCACGGGAGCGAAGGTTTCTTCGTAATCGAAACCTTCTTCTTGGTTGAAACCTTTGGCCACTAATCTAGCCTTGTTTCTAACCACAATACCATTTTCGTCTTGCTTGTTTCTAAAGACCCACTTAGTACCAATGACTAAATGGTCATTAGGTCTAGGAATAAGCTCCCATACCTTGTTTCTCTCAAATTGATTCAGTTCCTCTTGCATTGCAATAATCCAAAAATCATCTTTTATGGCCTCGTCAATGCACTTAGGTTCGATTTGAGAGAGGAAGGCGGCATTAGCACAAAAATTCTTGAAAGAGGAACGAGTTTGAACCCCTTTAGATGTATCCCCTATAATTAGCTCCTTTGGATGAGCATCTATATACTTTCATTCCTTAGGTAAGGAAATTTCGGAAGAAGGTGCATCCAAGTTGCTATTTTGAGGAGGGGGTTCATTTAAATTCAAATTATCACAACCAAGATCATCATCAAAATCATTTTTCTTAAAATTTGAGACTTCATTAAAAACTACATGAATAGATTCTTCAATTACTAAGGTTCTTTTATTAAAACCGAAAAAAGCTTTTAAACGGAAGAGTAACCAAGAAAGATGCCTTCATCGGATTTTTGCATCAAATTTTCCTAAGGCATCCCTTTCATTTAAAATAAAGCATTTACAATAAAAAAACTTTAAAATAGGAAATATTTGGTTTTTTTGTTATTCCATAATTCATAGGGAGTTTTTGATAAGGAAGGTCTTATTAGGACTCTATTCATGATGTAGCAAGTCGTATTTACGGCTTCGCCCAAAAAAATACTTAGGTAAACTATGTTCATTTAACATAGTTTTTGCCATTCTTGTAGGTTTCTATTTTTTTCTTTCAACTACTCCATTTTGTTGGGGATTTCTCGGAGTGGAGAAGTTATGGTTGTATCCATTAACTTCACAAAAATTTTGAAAGTCATGGTTTTGAAATTCGCCACCATGATCACTCCGAATTGATGAAATCATGAACCCTTTTTCGTTTTGAGTGAGTTTACAAAATTTAGAGAAACACTTGAAACAATCACTTTTGTGAGCTAAGAAATAGGTCCAAGTGAATCTAGAGTAGTCATCCATAATCACAAAAGCATATTTGCTTCCACCTAGACTTGTTGTATCAATTGGTCCAAATAAGTCCTAATGGATCAATTGTAACGGTCTAGTGGTGCTAATTTGATTTTTTTGTTTGAAGCTTGTTTTTATTTGTTTCCCTAGTTGACATGTATCGCATACCTTATCTTTAATAAACTTCATATTCGGAATCCCTCGTACTAATTCTTGAGATGAGATTTTAGATATTGTTTTCATGCTTGCATGGCCTAATCTCTTATGCCAAAGCCAAGCATCATCATTTATGACGGAGAAACACATTTCATTACTTAGTTCATCAAGATTGATAGTATAGACATTATTTTGTTTTAAAGCAATCATAGTCATGTTATGATTTGGTTTTTCAATAATGCACATATTTGATTCAAATCTAACGATATAACCTTTATCGCATAATTGACTAATGCTCAATAGATTATGTTTTAATCCATCAACTAGTAACACATCATCAATGGAAAAACTTGATTTGTTACCTATGGTTCCCTTGCCAATGATTTTGCTTTTGTTGTTGTCTCCGAAGGTGACATAGCCTTCGTCCATGCTAGTGAGCTTGGTGAATTGGGATGGATCTCCGGTCATATGCCTTGAGCATCCACTATCAAGATACCATCTCTTGCTCCTAGCATGTGATGGTGTATGTTTCTACAAGAAGGAATTATTTTTAGGTACCCATTTACATTTGGGTGCCTCAAAAACTAATATAACTTGTTTATCATGTTGCATAGACTTGATCATGGTTCCTTTAGGAACCCAAATCAATTTGTTCGGACTAATTTTCTTGAATGGACATTGGTAAGTTATATGTCCATATTTGCAACAAAAGTTGCAATTGCTTTTATGTTGAACATGTAAGATAGGACCTTTAACGAAGGTGGTTGGATTTTGGTGAGTACTTCTCACAAATCCGATTCCACTCCTTTTAGGAACATGACTCTTATTTGTAAGGATCATGTTTAAGGACTTGCTACTGACCTCGAATTTCTTCAAGGTGTCCTTAAGTACTAAGTTCTCATTTTGGAGAGTTTCTAAATCATGGCATTTAACACATGGAGCTAGACAATCATGATATTCAGTTTTTAATTTATCAAAAGCACAAGTAAGACTATCATGCTCCTTTCTTAGCAATTTGTATTTTCTACTAATTGTCTTACATTCATCAAATAACTCATGGAAGGCATTTAATAAATCATGATAAGGTAAATCTGCATTAATTGAATCTGTTACCTCTTCTTCGAAGGCCATTAGGGCGTAGTGAGCAACTTGATCAGTGTTGGACTCCTCTTCTTCGGATGTGCTTGAGTCATCCTATGTTGCCTTGAGCGCCTTCTTCTTTGGTGTTCTCTTTTTGGCTTGAGGGCAATCGTTCTTATAGTGCTCCGGTTTTTTGCAAATCACTTGGTCCTTCTTTTGTTCAAATTTATTTTTTGTATTATTTTTAAATTTGTTCTTCCTTAAATATTTTTTGAATTTTTGAGTCAAAAGTGCAATGTCATTGTCACTATCCTCATCACTTGATGTTCCTTTCAAGTGGTCTTCTTGTGATTTGAGTGCCATATCCTTCCTGTTCTTTGGAAGGGGGTTCTCGAGCTCGTCATGAGCTTGACATGTCATTTCGTAGGTCATTAGAGACCCAATGAGTTCTTCAAGAGGGAATGTTTTAAGGTCTTTGGCCTCTTGAATGGCTGTAACTTTTGAATCCCAACTTTTAGGGAGGGATCTTAAGATTTTAGTTACTAGTTCAAAGTTAGTAAAATCTTTACCAAGAGCTTTGAGTCCATTGATGACATCCGTAAACCGGGTGTACATGTCTCCGATGGACTCACTTGGTTTCATTCGGAAAAGTTCGTAAGAGTGCACAAGAATGTTGATTTTGGACTCTTTCACTCGGCTAGTGCCTTCATGAGTGACCTCAAGAGTTCTCCAAATATCAAAAGCCGAATCACAAATTGAAACACGATTAAATTCGTTTGTGTCTAGTGCACAAAACAAGGCATTCATAGCCTTTGCATTTAAAGCAAAAAACCTTCTTCTTCGATTCATTCCATTCGCTCATCGAAAGAGAAGATTTTTGAAATCCGTTTTCAACAATAGTCCAAAGCTCGAAATCCAGAGAAATGAGGAAGATCCTTATCCGAGTCTTCCAATACGTGTAATCCGACCCATTAAACATAGGTGGACGAGTGATAGAATGACCCTCTTGCATGCCGGAGTAAGCCATCTCTCTTGGGTATTAAACCAAATATGAGAGATAACCTCGCTCTGATACCAATTGTTAGGATCGGAGCAGCACTAAGAGAGGGGGGTGAATTAGTGCAGCGGATTAAAACTTCGGTTTTTAAAAATTCTTTCGTATGATAAGAGCGGAACTTGACAAGCTTAATCTTGAAAGCGTATTCTTAAATATGCGCAGCAAAAGTAATAAGGAACTAAAGCATATAAGAAGGTTTACAATAATGTAAATAGCAATAATGAAATGCAAACCAAGGATCACGTCGATTTTAGAGTGGTTCGGTCAAATGACCTACTCCACTTACGAGGCCCCTCTTCGATGAGGCTCCCACCTTCCACTAGCAAGTCTCTTGAAATGGAAGGGTAAATACCCCTCTTACAACTCTTTACAAGCGGTTCACTCTCTTACAGATTTTCGAGAAGAGATGAGGTGAACACTAGCAAATTGAAAAGAAGACAAGCTAACACTTTTCTAAGACCTTTCTCTCAAACTCTTGCTGCTCAAAAAGTTGCGATCTCAGCTGAAATTTGAGGGGTATTTATAGGCCTCAAGAGGATTCAAATTTGGGCTCCAAAATTTGGGCTCCAAAATTCAAATTCTCTTTGGGTTCCCGATGCTGGCGGTGCCACCGCCCAACGCTCGGGTGCTGGACCGTGAAACCGCCCAGCCCAGGAGGTGTCACCGCCTAGCCAGGCGGTGCCACTGCCTGGCTCTCCAGTTCACTTGGTTTGGCTTACTTTTAGCCCAAACCAAATCTGACTTTGGCCCCAGTTGGCCCCTAACCAGGATATAGGATTATCTTCTTAATCCTAATCCTAATTACAAGTGAACTACATAACAAAACACATCCTAAGCAATTTATTAACCGCGAACGTCAAGTCTTGTTCCGGCGAGCTTTCCGACGAACTTCTTCTGACGGGGTCCAAGCACGCTCCCGAACTTGTGATGACTTTAATGAGTAGCTGAGACTTCTCGGTGATCTCTGCGAACCTCCGACGATCTCTTCGGCGAACTTCCAACAGGTTCCCGATTTCTTCTCGATTGGTTCCGGCAGCATCTCCGACGATTCTTCGGACTCTTAAACGTTCATCGAACTTGACTCCGGTATACTTGCTTTGTGTTTTCTGTTTATCGTAGTTAATCCTGCACACTTACCTCAATAATATGGATTAGATCAAATAACCCATCAATTGATTTTATCATCAAAATCCAAGATTCAACAGTCTCGAGCGACATACGACTAAGGAGCACGGCTCAGGCGGGCAGGCAGCATAGAGGCAGTGGTCTCGGGTAGCATGAAGCCGAGGAGCATGACTCAAGCGGTCAGGCCGCGCAGAGGTAGCGATCTCGGGAAGCATAGGGCCGAGGAGCATGACTTAGGCGGGCAGGCCGTGCAGATGTAGTGGTCTCGGGCGACATGCGGCCGAGGAGCACGGCTCAGGCAGGCAGGCTACAGAGAGGCAGTGGTCTCGGGCAGCATGGAGCCGAGGAGCATGACTCAGGCGGTCAGGCCGCGTAGAGGTAGCGGTCTCGGGCGACATGCGGTCGAGGAGCATGGCTCAAGCGGACAGGCCACGTAGAGGTAGTGGTCTCGGGCAGCATGGGGCCGAGGAGCACGACTCAGGCGGGCAGGCCACTTAGAGGTAGTGGTCTCGGGTGACATGCGGCCGAGGAGCATGGCTCAGGCGGGCAGGCCGCGCAGAGGTAGTGGCCTCGGGCAGCATGGAGCCGAGGAGTGACTTGGTTTCGTTCAGCAATCCATTGCTTAATTGTGCGTGGGCGCGGGTGGCCAGGTTACTTCCCTCCTAGGGAAGCCCAAGGGACCATCACTTTCGGGAGTCGCTGGCTTTCGAGGCTGATAAGATCAGCGCTTCAGCATTCGTACCACGCGCTAGTTGGCTGCCACGTCAGGCCATATTTATGGCGAAGTGACGTATGGTCTGCTTGACGCAACGTTTTTCAAGAGA
Source organism: Musa schizocarpa (assembly GCA_900464855.2). Classification (NCBI taxonomy): domain Eukaryota; kingdom Viridiplantae; phylum Streptophyta; class Magnoliopsida; order Zingiberales; family Musaceae; genus Musa; species Musa schizocarpa. The sequence continues at coordinate 12,419,150 of LS990925.1, read as the reverse complement.
GGAAGGGTCGCCGTTTTGGCAGAATTTGGCCTATAAATAGCGTGCAGTTGGCTTCCTGTACGTCTTGTTACTTGCATTCGCCCAATTGCTCCTTCGGACTGTGTTGCTCCGTCCGAATCGGCTATCCTGTTGTTCCTCCCTAAGGTTGGTGAGGATGGCTTCCTCTTCTTCCTTGCCCCCATCTTCTTCACTGTTCACCTCCGGTGATGCCGGAGAGAAAACATTGCCGTCGAGTCCCAACTCATCCTCCGATGAGAAAGCGGCTAGGGCTCTTGAAGCCTTAATGTGGCCGCATGACCTCGCCTCTACCGTGAGCGAGTCATCACTTAGTTACCTCTGGGGCCATTATGGTATCCCGGAGGAGTTTGTTCTTACTGCCCTCGAGCCGGGGCAATGGGCGTATGACCCTATCCCAAAGGGTTTCGCCCTAACTTTAGATGCCTTCGAGGCCGGGCTACGCCTCCCATTGCATTTTGTCATTACTTCTTGCATTTCGTGGTGGTGTATTTCCCTGTCCCAGATGGCACCAAACTCCTGGCGCTATCTGGTGCCATTCCTAGGGGAGTGTCATTACGCCAACATTACTTCGACCCGGTCCCTCTTTCTTTCCTGCTTTCACCTTTCCAAGGGGTCGGGGGGCTACTATCTGTCCGCCCGAGCGGGTTTCCATGTTAGTAGGGCTCCTTCCAGTAATAAGGGATGGAAAGGGCATTTCTTTTTTGTCTGTCGTTCAGAGGACTAGGGCTTCGGGCTCCGGTGGGTGGCGCGCGTGATTGTCAACACTGCCCGATCCTAAACGACGAGGAGCGCAAGGACCTTCGGCGGCTCAAGGAGATTCTCCCAGCCTCTCGGGCCATCCGGGAGATGACCGAGGGGTGGCTGGTCGAGGTGGGTCTTAGCTCGACGCCTCGAGGTATGCCTCAGGCGGGACATGCTAGGGTTTTCTTGAGGATCGTTTTTGGTGTTCTGACCAATGTTGGTGTTTTTGTGCAGAGATGGTGAACCTTGTCGCCGTGCGTGGGGGGCGCTCTTCGTCAGTCATGTTGTCACGTCAAATAGCCGAGCTTGGGGTCTGCACAAAGGAAGCGCCGGTAGAACTCGAGGTCAGTAGACCTCGGAAGAAATCGAAGATCGCTGCCCAGAAGGAGGATATGCCTCCACCTCGGGCTCAGGAGGTCATTGTTGAACCAGGCCGCCGTGATTGGCGACCGGGCCCTGGTCGGGGCGAAGTTGGCCCGAGCAATGAGGTGGCAGGGAAGGCGCCTTGGGAACCCTCCATCCGCGACCTGTGTCGCCTCCCTGCAGGAGCGCAGGATGAGCCCTATCAAGCTCGGGTAATGGGTGGACTCTCGGAGGGCCAATCCTTCGACCCGCTGGTCGCCCGATGGGCGGGTCTGACCCGTGGGACCCGGGTGTGGGCTGATGGGGAGGCCGCAGCCTCCTTCGCATGAGGCGGGCTTCATCCTGACATAGCTCGGGATCTGTACACTCTACCCTCAGACATTTTGTTGGGCAAGTCCGCTAAGTCACTACTGTGGGTAAGCATCTTGTTATCGACTTCTTTGCTCGCCTGATACTTGTATTGACTCTTTCTCCTTGCAGAGCCATCACTATTCCATGGTGTTGATGGACCATGTCCACGACGCGGGCTGGGCCCTCGGCGTTTTGAGCGACCACAATGCCCATTTACGTCAGCAGATTGAGGAGGTCTACGCAAGGGCGGCTCCGGAGGCGGTCGTTACGATCGAGTAGCGTGCTTCCGACCTGGAGGCAGAGGTGACACGCCTCTCCTCTGTCTCGAGGGCGGCCAAGCAGTGTGCCTCGGAGCTGGAGGCAGAGTCGGCACGCCTCACATCTGAGGTGAAGGCTGCTAAGGATAATAATAACGAACTCTAGAAGCTCCTGAGGGTGACTAAGACTGAGGCACGTCTGGCTCGGGATGAGGCGGCGGGCCTTGCTCGAAAGCTGGAGGAGGCCTGTGACGAGGTAATGGGGGCTTCCAACACCCTAGCCACTGAGATGAGTCAGCGGCCGGAGAGAGACAGGAAGCTGATCGAGGACTACAAATAGTCCTCGAGCTTTCAACTTGGTCTGGTCCGGTCAGGATAGGTTACCTATGAATACGGGTACCGGATTGCCCTGGCTCGTTTCAAGGCATGCCACCCCAACTTGGAGGTCGAGGAAGACCCTTTCACCTCTTGCCCCAAAGACCTGAGCATTGATTGCCAGACGAGGTCCCTTTTGACGACAGCGCTGAAGCCTCCGAGAAATAGGGTAGAACTTTGTAATAACCTAGGGGTTTGGTCTGGAGCTGTCACTTGTCTGGTCCTATAATCAGATTTTGTTTTCAATAAAACCACTTGTTTGAGCTTTCTATCTTGTCTACTTCACCTTTCCTTTATATGAAGAACTTTTTGAGATTTTGCACGTTCCACGTCCTCGGCAAAGGGTGGCCCTGCATGGTCGCAAGCCGATACGTGCCGGCCCGGACGATGTCGATAACCCGATAAGCTCCTTTCCAATTGGGGGTGAGCTTGCCTTGCGCTCGGGTCGGGTCACTGACCTCAGTCTTGCGTAGGACCAGGTCGCCCAACCTAATGGGCCGAGGCCGTACCTTGCGGTTATAGATTTCGGCGATGGCTCTCTTGTAGGAGAGGTCTTTCAGGTGTGCGTCAACATGCCGTCTTCGAGCAAGTCGAGGCCGGCTCGCATTTCTTGGGCTGAAGTGGTTTCATCGTAGTTTTCCGTCCGAGGGGTAGGGAAAACCACTTCGGGGGGTAGGACAGCCTCGATCCCATATGAGAGGCTGTAAGGGGACTCTCCAGTTGCAGTTTTGGGGGTGGTCCGTAGGGACCATAAGATACTTGGGAGCTCGTTTGCCCAAGCAGATCGGGCCACAGATACTCTCTTCCTGAGTCCATCCAGAATAGATCGGTTGGTCACCTCGGCCAACCCGTTCGTCTGGGGGTGGGCCACCGAGCTAAACCTCAATTGAATCCCATAGCTCGCGCAGAATTCTTGGAACCTTGCACTGGCGAACTGAGATCCGTTATCCGTGATGATGGTTCTGGGCAAGCCGAACTGAGTCACGATGTTTTTCCAGACAAACTTCTCCACTTGTCGTTCTGTGATCGTTGCTAGTGGCTCGGCCTCGGGCCACTTGGTGAAGTAGTCTACTCCCACAACGATATATCTTCGTTGCCCCGAGGCCGGTGGGAAAGGGCCGAGGAGGTCCAATCCCCACTGTGCGAATGGCCACGCACAGTCAATGGGGGTGAGCGGAACCACCGGCTGCCGGGGCGTTCGGGTGTACCTCTGTCACAGGCCGCACCGCTGTACGTAAGATCTTGCATCTTGGGACATAGTGGGCCAATAGTATCCTTGGCGGAGGACTTTGTAAGCCAAGGTTCGTCCAGTGATATGCTCTCCGCAAATCCCTTCATGAACCTCAGCCAGGATCGTCTGAGCTTCTTCAGGCCCGAGGTACCGCAGTAGTGGGTGCGAGAAGGACTGCTTGTAGAGCCGTCCGTTCACCTCGGAGTACCATGCCTGTGTTTGGTGGATGCGCCGAGCTACAGCCTCGTCGGCGGGGAGAATCCCATCGCGCATGAAGCATAGCATCTCCTGCACCCACATGGTACGAGCGTCGGCTAAGGTTACAACCGAGACCAGGATGGCGCGAAAGGGGATTTCTTCAATCTCAGACTAGGCTTTGGAGCCTGACCTTGAGGCCAGTTTAGCCAGCTCGTCGGCTCGCTCGTTCGGACTCCTTGGCACCCTAGATACCATAAAGTGAGAGAAATTGGAGGCTAAGCTTTTTGCCTCCACCAGGTACTTCGCCATGGTTGGTTCCCTAGCCTCGTATCCGCCATCCAATTGCTTGGCTACCAGCTGCGAATCGGTGAAGACATGAATGACATTTACTTGCATCTCGAGGGCTAGCCAGAGTCCTGCTAGGAGCGCCTCATATTCTGCTTTGTTGTTGGTTTCACGGAACCCGAAGCAGAGGAAGCGCTGAAACGAACGTCCGTCGAGGGCCGATAACACTAGTCTCATGCCCGCCCCACTTACGATGGCCGAGCCATCCACGTGTAGGATCCATCTTTCATTAGGCTGCTCGGGACCCTCGTCATCGGTCTGAAAAAGTTCCGCGACAAAGTCAGCTACGGATTGGGCTTTGACGGTAGTCCTCGATACGTAACGTATGTCGAACTCCCCGAGTTTCACCGACCACTTGAGGCGCCAACCTGCAACATTGAATTTAGATAAAACCTGCCTGAGTGGTTGGTCGATGATTACCTCAATCGGGTGGGCTTGGAAGTGTTAGGATCAAGAGCACTAAGAGGGGGGGCGGGGGGTGAATTAGTGCAGCGGAAAACTTTCAACGTTTAAAACTGCGTTCGTACAACAAAAGCGATTTCAGTAGAAAAGTCGATTCATAAATTACTTGAACTTGAGATCAGGTAAGAAGCAGTTAAAACAAATCTATAAAGGCAGTTTGCAGTTATGATGAAAATTAGAAAGTAAGCGCAAACTAAAATACGATGTTCGTACGGTAAAAGTGATTTAAGTAGAAAAGCCGATTCATAAATCACTTTAACTTATGATTAGGCAAGAAGTAGTTAAAATGAATCTGTTAAGGCAGTTCGCAGTTGTGATGGAAATCAGAATGTAAGCGCAAACTGAAATACGATGTTCGTACGAGAAAAGCGATTTACGTCTAAACACGATTCGAAAAATATTGAGCTTAGAAACGCAATCGTAAAAGTGCAGAAGGTAGTAAGCTATGAAGGAGGTTTGCAGTAAGGATAATAAGCTCAAAGTAAATGCAAACCAGAGAGCAGCGCGATTTAGAGTGGTTCGGTCAATCTTGACCTACATCCACTTCCGGCTTCCTCCACCGATGAGGTCACCGACATCCACTAGAGGCCTTCCTTTAATAGGCAAAGGCCAACCACCCTTTTACAGATTCACTCCTTTTGACGGGCATAGGAGACAACCCTTACAAACTTTTCTCTCCTCTCTTGAAAGATCTGAACTTAGAAGAAAAGAGGGAGAAGAACCTTTAGCTTATACAACACTTTTGAGCTCAAAAATCTCAGAGTAAGATCAGGATTTTGGTGGTTTTTCATTGCTCTTTCATTGCTGAAAGAGTGGGGTATTTATAGGCCCCAAACCAGTTTGAATTTGGAGCTCAAAACTGTCATCTCCCGGAATTTCGGGGTTTGCCGCCTGACTGGGGCGGTTGCACCGCCTGACAAAGCTCGAAGATTGAGCCTCTGGGTGGTGCCACCACTTGTCAGGGGCGGTTGCACCTCCTGGTAGAGCTCAGAGACCGAGCTCAGGTGGTGCCACCGCTTGACTGGGGCGGTTGCACCGCCTAGCCAGAGCTCGAAGACCGAGCTCAGGTAGTTGCACCGTTGTCAAAGGCGGTTGCACCGCCCAGCCAGAACTCGGAGACTGAGACCTGGGCGATGCCACCGTCGACCCAGGCAGTGCCACCTTTGGGCGAGAGATCTGGGTCCGAATGGGTTGATCCATTCGGCCCAATTTGGTTCTTTCAAGGGCCCAATTGCCCCTAGATTAAGTTAATGGGATGACCTCCCATTTCTAACTTAATCATCATGCTAACTACGACAATTCTTAAGACTTTTACTACAGCTTGCTCCAGTGCGTCAATCGCTTCTTCCGGCAAGCTTCCGACGAACTTCCAGCGAACATCCGACGGACCTCCGGCGATGCTCCTACGGACTTCCGGCAAACACCTGGACTTGCGATGATCCACTTGGCGAGTTCCGATTAGCTTCTTTTGGCAAGCTCCTGGACTTCTCGGATTTGTTCTCGTCGAACCTCCGACGACCGTCCGGACTTCCGTCAAGCTCTCGAACTCCCAACGTGATCATAGTACTGACTCCAGCGCAACTCCTACTGTATGTCTTACTTTCATCGTAGTTAATCCTGCACACTTATCTCAACATATGGATTAGATAACAAATGACAATTGACGTCATCATCAAAATCCGAGATTCAACAATCTTCCCCTTTTTTATGATGACAATCAATTGATAACGGAGTTAACCTTAACTTCCCCTATCTATGTGCCATAATTGAGATAAGTCATTCTTGAATTTAAAGCCTTTGAATTCAATAGACATATTGATAAGTTAAAGTCATTTAACCTTCTCAATACTCCCATCATGATTCTTATCATGATGTATCTCTCTATATGATGTCAAGACTTGACATCCATTTTCAAATTTCAAATGTGAATTGTTGTAATGATAGCAATTCATCATATGGAAAGATATCAACATGTAAAATTATAATGCAAGTTCTTGATATCTTAATATGATGCAAATATGACAATCATAGCAAACATGACATAGCATCAATAATCATATGTCTGCTTCTTTCAACATAATATGACATTTATAGCATCAATTCAAATACTTCTCCCCCTTTGTCATCAACAAAAAGGAGAACGATATAAGTATCTTTTGAATATACGTGTGATGCCATAAGTAGGTTCATGTCATTTATAGGATACAAACATTTCAAGAAGATCATGACATGGAGATTATTTACATAGAGTGAAAACTTCTTCCTTTTTATTTGTTATTATCCTTTTTGCATGAAGGAGGAAAGCCATTTGTGTAGTTCAAATCGATAGCATGCTTTACAAGGATTAGGATATTTATGTGAGTAAAGTCCTTGCAAAAAAAAATATCTTCCTTTTATAAGAAAGAATCATCAAATTCATTTCTCAAAGGCAATATTTTTCACATGATAAGTCTAAAAGCCATGCATTTGCTAGATGATTTTTTTGTCAAGAATTAATGGTGTGAATCAAAATCCGAAAGAGAATAATGTATTCATGAAATCCGATTGTAACCGAAAATTTAATTGAACACTTTCATGCAAGAATATGAAGACATGCTCATCGTTTATGAAAATTTTGGTATTAATTTCCAACATGTTATTTTTGGCATGTAATGGCGATTAAGTGATTTGATCATTCGAACAATAAAGTCCGAATAATAAGTTTAACAAGTTTATACATTCTGACACATCAACATGGCAATACATCAACATCATGGTATCAGCATCATGGTAATACATCAATATCATGGTATCAACATCATGGTAATACATCAATAGTATTATGTCACATGTCACATTAATTTTAAGGCTATATTACTTTCACATTCATCATGGAAATCATGACACAAGGTTTTCAAAGTTGGTATTATAGAAACATTTAATATCAACACGAAATATGAAAATAAGTAATGAGATTGAGCAACGTAACCCTGCATATTCTTGCATCAAGTAACCACAAGGCATTGTGATCAAGGTGAGTAATATAAAGAGTTTACAACAACATAGTTGTTACAACAAGAGGTTATTGTGTCCATATATACAAGTTTTATTCAGGAGGTGGAAAATTAAAGTGCCTAAATAAAGAGTCAAATTGTCGATTAATTAGCTGCAGTTCAGATAGGATTTGATCTTGCCGGTGTTCAAGCCGATCTTGTCTTTGTTCAAATCGGTCCATCCAAATCCCAATGTCTTCAATGGATGATGCATGAGCTTGCTCAAATGGATGTGTTTCCTCAAAGGGACAGATCGGAGGAGATTGAGTGCCCCTAAAGACTGGTGTTTCGGGTTCTGGTTCAGGTTGAGGGTGATTGGTTCTTCTAGGCATTCTAACCCAATTACAATTTCTATAAACACATCTCAATCGATGAAGTAGATTTTTGTTTATTATGCTAAACCTATCCACTTTCATCACTTCTTCGTCGGGTGGGATTTGGATATCATAGGCTTTAAGGATTCTAGTGATTATACCACCATATGGAAGAATCATGTCTCTCTTAGATTGTTCTATAATGTTTTGTTGGATGAGGTATCCAAAACAGATGTTGTGTCCTTTCATGATCCAATACATGGTTCCTAACTCCAATTGACTTACTTCATCATGATGATATTGTTTAGGGAGAATGATGCTAGTTAGGATATGATGAAGTATTTTAGTGTTTAGTGGTAGTAGGTGTTCACAGCTTTTAGGAACTATCACTAAGTTGGGATTACCAAAAATTATTCCTAAGGCTTCAACATATGTTGTCCCAACTGTTTCATTGTCCCATGATCCTCTAAAATAAAGTCCTCTATTTTTTACAGGAATTCCTATCATGTCACAAATGATTTTATCCGTAATGGAGATGTGTTGTCCTAAGAGATAGGTGGATATTCTTTCTTCTTCATCTACTTGTAGATTGTTGCAAAACAATGTAACATGTCTTGGATAGATGGGTTCACTAATTTGTAAAATAGGGAGTAGATCTAGGTTGGCAAACCATTGAATTGTCTCTAAGTCTCTTAGTTCATCTAAATCTATATGTTTTCCCTTATTGACACTTCTAAATTCAAATGAGGAGAATTTTTTAGCATGATACTTTGAATCAAAGAGGGTAAGATCAAAATCTTCCACTAATCTCCTCTTTCTCTTGTCCCTTGAGGATCTTCTAGAGCTAATAACTATTGTTATTTGAGAGGATAGTAATGAGCAAGAGTAAATGAATCAAAAATAGAATTTAGAGGGCTCTTAGAGAATACCTTCAGTGAGATCTTCAAGAGAAGGAGAAATTATTGATCTTTTGCTTCGAAATGAGGAGGATTTGGGATGCTAAGATGGGAGAAATGGACGTGGAGAGGCTTTGGAAGAGAAAAGAAGGGAAGGGAGTAAGTTGGGGTCGGTTCCACCACCGGCCCTAGCTCGGTTTAATAGGGGGCAAGATTACGGGCGGTTGCACCGCTGGCTAGGGCGGTGCAACCGCTTGCAACCCATGACAGCCGATGGTGCTACCGCCAGCTAGAGCGGTGCCACCGCCTGCAGGTAGTGAGCACTTGTTTTGACTACTGTGTGGTATGTTTTGAATGTTTCTTACTTGAGAAGAGTTTTTATTCATGGAGCAGTCAACTTTACTTACGTAACTACGTAAGAATTTTCATTTTAAGATGAGACATTTGCACGATCAAGATAGATCTAGTGACATGCATATTCTTCTTCAAATGTCGTATTCATGTTTGTGACAGTTTGTCCAGGTTGGTAAGCTTTGCAAGTTCATGATAAACTTTGCTTACAAGACATAATTTCATGATATAGTTTAATTTAAAAGTAACAAACTAATCAGTTTGATGGGATCAAAAATCCAGAGGATATGTGAAGGTACAAATATGGGTTTCCAATTCTGAGGGATCAAATAGGTTTGTATTGCTTTTGTAATTTTAGTTTTCTAATCGTCTTTTTGTTATTTACGCTTAGGGAGCATCACGTGTTCTTTTTGGATCTCGGGTTATGAATATCAAAGAGCAGAATATTATTTCTTGCTCCCAGCTTGGGATGGTTTACGTAGTTACGTAAATTTCTAGGTACCTTTTTACTTTTGGGTGCCTCAAAAGTAGATCTATATTGTTTGTCTTGTTGCAAAGAGTTTATCATAGTTCCTTTAGGATCCCAAATTAATTTGTTCGGACTAATTTTCTTGAATGGACAATAATACGTTTTGTGTCCATGTTTGCAACAAAAGTTGCATTTGCTTTGGTGTCGAACATGTAGGATGGGGCCTTTTATGAAGGTGGTTGGATTTTGGTGAGAATTTCTCACAAATCCGATTCCACTTCTTTTGGGAACGTGACCATTATTTGTAAGGATCATGTTCAAGGACTTGCTACCAACCTCAAATTTCTTCAAGGTGTCCATGAGTAGCAAGTTTTGCTTTTGGATAGTTTCTAGATCATAGCATTTAATACAAGAGCCTAAACTATCATGATATTCAGTTTTTAACTTATCGAAATCACAATTAAGACTATCATGCTCCTTTTTTAGTAATTTATATTTTCTACTAATAATCTTGCATTCATCAAATAAATCATGGAAGGCATTTAATAACTCATCAAATGATAAATCTGCATCAATTAAATTTGTTACCTCCTCTCCGATGACCATTAAGGCGTAATGAGCAACTTGCTCGGTGTTGGACTCCTCTTCTTCAGACGCGCTCGAATCATCCCATGTTGCTTTGAGCGCCTTCTTCTTTGATGTTCTCTTCTTGGCTTGGGAACAATCACTCTTATAGTATCCCAACATTTTGCACTCATAGCAAATAACTTGGTCCCTTTTGGGTTCAAGTTTATTTTTTACATCATTTTTAAACTTGTTTCTCTTAATGAATTTTTTGATTTTCCTTGTTATTAGTGCCAAGTCATCATCACAGTCCTCATCACTTGAGTTTCCTCTCAAGTGGTCATCTAAAGTTCTAAGTGTCATATCCTTCGTGTTCTTTGGAAGGATGTCTTCTTGCTCTTCATGAGCCTTGCATTTCATTTCATAGGTCATTAATGACCCGATTAGTTCTTCAAGAGGGAAGTTGCTTAAATCTTTAGCCTCTTGAATAGCAGTGACTTTAGGGTCCCAACTCTTAGGAAGGGATCTTAGAATCTTATTTACGAGCTCAAAATCCAAAAAGCTATTGCCGAGTCCTTTTAGACCATTGACGACATCCGTGAAACGGGTGTACATGTCGCCAATAGTCTCGCTCGGTTTCATTCGGAAAAGTTTGAAAGAGTGTATCAAAAGATTAATTTTTGACTCGTTTACTCTACTTGTGCCTTCATGGGTCACTTCGAGTGTATGCCAAATATCAAATGTGGTTTCACATACCGAAACGCGATTAAACTCATTTTTATCAAGCGCACAAAATAAGGCATTCATAGCCTTTGCATTAAGAGCAAAAGTCTTCTTCTCCAATTCATTCCAATCGATCATTGGAAGAGAAGATTTCAAAAAATCATTTTCAATAAGATTCCAAAGTTCAAAATCCATTGAAATAAGGAAGATCCTCATTCGGGTCTTCCAATAGGTGTAGTCCGTCCCATTGAACATGGGTGGACGTGAAATAGAATGACCCTCTAGGTTTCTGACGTATGCCATCTCTCCTGGGTTTTAATCCATTTGAGAGTAAACCCCACTCTGATACCAATTGTTAGGATCAAGAGCACAAAGAGGGGGGGGGGGGTGAATTAGTGCAGCAGAAAACTTTCAACATTTAAAACTGCGTTCGTACGACAAAGGTGATTTCAGTAGAAAAGCTGATTCGTAAATTACTTTAACTTGAGATCAGGTAAGAAGCAGTTAAAACAAATCTATAAAGGCAATTTGTAGTTATGATGGAAATCAGAAAGTAAGCGAAACTGAAATACGATGTTTGTACGGTAAAAGCGATTTCAGTAGAAAAGCCGATTCGTAAATCACTTTAACTTGTGATTAGGCAAGAAGCAGTTAAAATAAATCTGTTAAGGCAGTTCGCAGTTGTGATGGAAATCAAAATGTAAGCGCAAACTGAAATACGATGTTCGTACGAGAAAAGCGATTTAGGTTTAAACACGATTCAGAAAATACTGAGCTTGGAAACGCAATCGTAAAAGCGCAGAAGGCAGTAAGCTATGAAGGAGATTTGCAGTAAGGCTAATATGCTCAAAGTAAATGCAAACCAGAGAGTAGCGCGATTTAGAGTGGTTCGGTCAATGTTGACCTACATCCACTTCTGGCTTTCTACACCGATGAGGTCACCGACGTCCACTAGAGGCCATACTTCAATAGGCGAAAGCCTACCACCCTTTTACAGATTCACTCCTTTTGATGGGCTTAGGAGTCAACCCTGACAAACTTTTCTCTCCTCTCTTGAAAAATATGAACTTGGAAGAAAAGAGGGAGAAGAACCTTTAGCTTATACAACACTTTTGAGCTCAAAAATCTCAGAGTAAGATCAGAATTTTGGTGGTTTTTCGTTGCTCTTTCATTGCTGAAAGAGTGGGGTATTTATAGGCCCCAAACCAGTTTGAATTTGGAGCTCAAAACTATCATCTCTCGGAATTCCGGGGTCTGGCGGTTGCACCGCTTGACTGGGGCGGTTGCACCGCCTGATAGAGCTTGAAGACTGAGCCTCTAGGTGGTGCCACCGCTTGTCAGGGGCAGTTGCACCTCCTGGCAGAGCTCGGAGATCGAGCTCAGGCGGTGCCACCACCTGACTGGGGCGGTTGCACCGCCCAACCAGAGCTCGGAGACCGAGCTCAGGTGGTTGCACCGCACTGCCCAGCCAGAACTCGGAGACTGAGCCCTGGGCGGTGCTACCTCTGGGCGAGAGATCTGGGCCCGAATGGGTTGATCCATTCGGCCCAATTTGGTTCTTTCAAGGGCCCAATTGCCCCTAGATTAAGTTAATGGGATCACCTCCCATTTCTAACTTAATCATCGTGCTAACTACGACAATTCTTAAGACTTTTACTACAACTTGCTCCGGTGCGTCAATCGTTTCTTCCGGCAAGCTTCCGGCGAACTTCTGGCAAACATCCGACGGACCTCTGGCGATGCTCCTACGGACTTCCGGCAAACTCCTGGACTTGCGACGATCCACTTGGCGAGTTCCGACGAGCTTCTTTTGGCAAGCTCCTGGACTTCTTGGATTTGTTCTCACAGAACCTCCGACGACCATCCGTACATCCGTCAAGCTCTCTAACTCCCAACGTTATCATAGTCATGACTCTAGCACAACTCCTGCTGCATGTCTTACTTTCATCGTAGTTAATCCTGCACACTTATCTCAACATATGGATTAGATAACAAATGACAATTGATGTCATCTTCAAAATCCGAGATTCAACATGAAGTAGGGGCATAGCTTTTTGAGCCGCTAGCACAAGTGCCAGAGCTAGTCTCTCTATCAGCGAGTACTACTCCTCTGGCCCATTCAGGACAAGGCTGACGTAATAGACTGGTATTTGCTCGTCGGAGATTTCTTTGATCAGGACAGAGCTGACCGCTTGCCGGGAGGTAGCCAAGTAGATTCTGAGTTTTTCCCCAAGAGAGACCGAGGCAAGGTGGGGGAGGTTGGCCAAGCGTCGTTTGACTTGGCAAAAAGCTTCTTCGCACTGCGCCGTCCATTGGAAGTTCTTCGGGTTCTTCAGCGCCCAGAAGAAGGGGTGACAACGATCGCCAGATCGGGATAGGAACCGGGATAAGGCAGTGAGCCTTCCGTTCAGTCGCTGCAAGTCCTTGATTGTCCAGGGGGCTTGTATATCGATGATTGCCTGGACCTTTTCTAGGTTGACGTCGATTCCTCTTTCGTGTACGATGAACCCGAGGAACTTTCCCGAGCTGACACCAAAAACACACTTTGCCGGGTTGAGTCGTAGACCATACCTCCACAGCGTGGCAAATGTTTCGGTCAAGTCGGTCAGGTGATCTGCCACCGCATGGCTCTTCACGATCATATCGTCAACATCGACCTCAAAGTTTCGCCCGAGCTATTGGGCAAACATCTTGTTCACGGCTCTCTGATAGGTCGCGCCTGCATTCTTTAGCCCGAACGACATTAATTTATGGAAATACACACCTAGATCGGTGAGGAAAGCCGTGTGTTCTTGGTCCTCGAGCACCATTCTTATCTGGTTGTAGCCGGAGAAGGCGTCCATGAACGAAAGGCGGGCATGCTCGGTGGTTACGTCGATCAACTGGTCGATCCTCGGGAGGGGGTAGCAGTCCTTTGGGCATGCACGATTGAGAATGGTGTAGTCTGTTGGGAAATCATTCGGGGGCGACATCATATGCGCAACGGAAGAACAAGAAAACAAAAATCCTCGATTCCCAAAAAGATGTTCGTCGTCGTGCGAAGATTGGTGTGCAAAAATCCGCAAAACAAAAAACTACGTATAGAGATTGTGTTACCTAGGGAGATCGTATATCCCTGTTTCCTTGCAGATCCTTAGGAGAGGGTGAAGGAGGTTAAGCATCCTCCTCTCTAGCGGTGATCCACACAGCAGGGTTGCGACGACCTTCCTCAAAAATCCAGGCCTCTGAGGTGGAGAGGGAGAGGAGAATAGGAAAGGCAAGCAAAGACTCTAGCCTATGAGGCTGTGAATCCCTCCTATTTATAGAGATCCCGTGTCAAACCCTAATGGGTCCTTCCCTAGTGGGTATTGGATCTGCATCCAATAAGACAAAGGGGCTCCGTCGGATATCTCATATCCCAACCTCTACTCATCGCAATGCCTACCATATGTGTGTGACCCTCTAGGCCCAATATCGAGCTGGCCGTGAGTCATACTGTCGAACTCCTTCTAACTCAGTGAATTATTATCTCTGTAATCATTCACTCGACTCATCGACTACTGGGACGTATTTAGGCCACTACGCCTGTAATCCCCGCACGATCTGGGGAATCCAATCCATTGGACACATCCGTCCTCGGGTTACCATGTACCTATAGTCCCTCATCCATCTAATATCCCGAGACCAGTATATCGAGCATGGTGTTGTCGAGACCCATACGGTTTTTATTCGAAGTCTCGCTCTAATCGGATTCTCGGGAGAACTCTTTCTCTCTCAACCCAATGACCCTGGCCAGGGATTTGTCCGAGCAAGAACACATGGGATATTCCTCTCATGACGCCAGAGAGTGGATGATCCTCAATCGACACTCAATAGCCCTCGTAAGGTCGACTACCATTCCCAATGACCAGCTATACTAGATCTGGGACAGCCAAACCTATAAAGTCTGGTATCAAAGAGTGGAGCACTCATCTGGGACATCCTTGGTGTCTCAAGTCTAAGGACCGGATACACCACTAGGACTACGGAATCATTTGTCGACAATAAGGCATCATCAACCATCCAAGATTCGTAAAAGCGGATCAATCAGTGAACTCATTCTCCAATGAGCACTGCATCTTGTATCCCTAGTGTCCCTACACGAGCAGCTATGAGACCAGCTGCATCCATCATATGGACGGGTATACAGCACACCAGTCTATCCGGTTACCACGATGTCCCTCTCGAAGTAACCTATGATGGTAGGGATTATTTAGGATATGTGTTTAAAGGTGAATCGATCTCATTATCGTGATCTCATCACGATCCCATTCCCATTGCACAAATCCAAGGACATCACAATATATATATATGCATTTATGCAATAGTTATAAAGTGATATACGCCAAAATATAATAAGCAAAAAGATTCTGTATCAAGTCACACGTGCCATCACTCACGTGATTGGCTTGCTGGGCACCTATGACTAGCAATCTCCCACTTGACCTAAAGCCAATCACCTATATGTCTGATCCCCATCAGACTCCTGTGACGCTCAAAGACAATCTGAGACAACGGCTTTGTCAGTGGATCTGCAATGTTATCTTCGGATGGAACTCTTTCCACTGCTACATCTCCTCGGGTCACGATCTCTCTGATAAGGTGGAACCTCCTCAGAACATGCTTAGATTTCTGATGAGACCTAGGTTCCTTCGCTTGAGCAATTGCCCCGTTGTTGTCGCAATATAGGGAGATCGGCTCTTCGCTACCCGGCACGACTCCCAAATCTGTGATGAACTTCTTCAACCAGACTCCTCCTTTTGCTGCATCGATGCAGCAATGTATCCGCCTCGTGGTTGAGTCAGAAGTGGTATCTTGCTTGGAACTCTTCCAAAGACTTTGCTCCTCCATTCAAGGTGTACACATACCCTGAATTCGACTTGCTATCATCGACATCGACTGAAAACTTGAGTCGGTGTAGCCTTCAACCTTAAGGCTATTACCTCCATATACTAGTAAAAGATCCTTAGTCCTTCTCAAGTACTTAAGGATACACTTTCTTGCTTTCCGCTCCAAGCCCTGGATCCCTGACACCGCTTTCGTGACACTTTGAGCATGCGCTATATCAAGGCCTAGTACATAGCATGGCATACATGATAGACCCTATTGCTGAGGCATAAGATATCATATCTATGTTGCCCTTTTTTTTTTGGAGTCTTTGGGGACATATTAGTAGAAAAGCGATATCCCATGTCTCATCGGTATGAGACCTCTCTTGGAATTTTCCATGCCAAACCTTTTAACAATAGTTTCTATGTACTGGATCGGGACAAGCCAAGCATCCTCTTGGATCTATCTCTATAGATTCTAATCCCCAAGATATAAGATGCTTCCCCTAAGTCCTTCATGGAGAAGTGTCTAGATAACCAAGCCTTTCTTTGTGGATAGCATTCCTATGTCATTCCCAATGATGAGGATGTCATCCACATATAACACCAAAAGGTGATAGCAGCTCCCACTTACCTTTCAGTATACACAAGGCTCATCTTCGTTCTTAACGAAGTCATAAGATCTGATTGCCTCATCAAATCTTATGTTCCAACTTCGAGGAAGCTTGCTTTAGTCCATAAATGGATCTAAGCAACCTACACACCTTATCTGGGCAGTTCTTGGACACGAATCCCTCGGGTTGCATCATATACACGCCCTCCTCGAGGTTCCGTTAAGGAATGCGTTTTTTCACATCCATCGCCGGATCTCATAATCATAGTGTGCTGCAATAGCCAATAGAATTTGATGGATTTTAGCATTGCTACTGGTGAGAAAGTTTCGTCAGTAGTCAACACCTTGCCTTTGACGATACCCCTTAGCCACTAGCCTTGCTTTATAGGTCTCTACCTTTCCATCTACTCCGATCTTTTTCTTAAAGATCCACTTGCAAACCGATGTACACAATACCTTCAAGCATCAACTAGGTTCCAAACCTTATTGGAGTACATAGAATCCATCTCGTAATTCATGGCTTCTTTCCACTTCTGGAGTCTATACTCATAATAGCCTCCTCGAGGTCCAGAGGATCCATATCCTCTACATCCTATGCTCTAATATGTCCCACATATCTCTCGGGAGGATGGGATACTCTATCGACCTGCATAAAGTTGATACTTGTGTATTAGGTACCGAATGGATTTCTGTCAGAGAGTGGTGCTTGAGCTTGGTTCTCCAACCTCGCTCAATTCTATCATTTTCCCACTATCTCCGTCAAGAATGTGTTCCTTCTCAAGGAACACTGCTCTCTCTTCTACAAAGACCTTTTGGTCCTCGAGATGATAGAAATAATACCCACAAGTTTCTTGGGGTATCCCACAAATTTACATCGCCTTGTCCTTGATTCTAACTTATGGGGTTGTGTCTTCTAACAACATGAGGGCAGCCCCGGATCTTAACAACCTTAAGATCGGGCTTCTTCCCTTTCCATATCTCATATGGTGTAGACACTACCGACTTAGTTGGAACTCTGTTGAGAAGGTAAGTCCAGGTTTTAGGGCATATCCCGAGAATGAGATGGGTAGGTCAGTGAAACTCATCATGGACCGCACCATATCTAATAATGTACGATTTCTCCTTTTGAGAGACACCATTGAGCTGAGGTGTATAAGGAGGTGTCCATTGGGATAATATCCCATGGTCCTTGAGGAACTAAGTAAACTCTCAGACTTAAGTATTCACCTCCTCGATCGATCGAAGAGTTTTGATACTCTTTCAGTCCCGGGTTCTCCACCTCATTCTTATACTCTCTCCGAATTTCTCAAAGGCCTCAGACTTGTACTTCATTAAGTACACATATCTATACCTTGAGAAATCATCGGTAAATGTAATGAAGTAGGAGTAACCTCCAATGGCATTAGTTGACATGGGTCCACATACATCACTATGTATGAGTTCCAACAACTCATTGGCTCTCTCCAGTTCTACTAAATGGAGATTTGGTCGAGTTTTCCCACGAATGCAAGGCTCACCACAAGCATATGACACATAGTCGAATGGATCTAGATATCCATCATTTAGCAACTTTTGAATCCTTCTTTCATGGATGTGACCTAGCCTACAATGCCACGGTATGCCTTTGTTCAACTCATCTCGTTTCCTTTTGGACACATTTACATTCATGATATGTGGAGTGGTGTCTAACATAAATAAACCATTATGCAATGTTCCTTTCGTGATGATCTTATCATCTAATAATATCGAACAACCATTGTTCTCAAAAACAAATTTATATCCATTAACTGTTAAACATGAAATGGAGATAATGTTTTTGATAATAGAAGGAACAAAATAACATGTATCTAATGCAATAAAAGCTCCACTAGGTAGATGTAGGGCGACCTCGCCAACAGCTAATACAGCAACTTTTGCTCCATTACCCATCTTGAGGTCCATCTCGCCTCTCTACAGTCTCTCCTAGGCCTTTGCAGAGAACCTGCAACGATTGCATATATGATAAGCACTACGGTATCCAATACCCATGTGTTATCATAAGAGTCCCGACAAATGGAGACTGATCATGAATGTACCTAAAGCTTCATCAAGCTTTTGTTTAGCCCTTTCTGCAAGGTACTCTTTGTAGTTTCTCTTCCAATGCCCATCTTTACCATAGTGGAAGCATTGGCCTTTGTCCTTTCTTTGGGTCTTTCTTAGCAACCTTTGCTTTACCTTGTTTGCCCTTGCCCTTTCCCTTCTTAAGGGACCTTTCGCTTTCCTTTTCTTTTCTGGTCTCACCGGTGTAGAGAACTGGCTTCTCTTTCTTAATAGTACTCTCTACCTCCCTCAACATATTGAGGAGCTCTGGGAGAGTCACCACCAAGCTTGTTCATATTAAAATTCATTATGAACTATGAAAAGGAATCTGGTAGGGGATGAAGCACAATGTCCACACACAAGTTATCCTCTAGGACCATTCATAGACCTGTGAGTTTCTCTATCCACTCAATCATCTTTAGGACATGGTTCTGAACCGGTGTCCCCTCAGTCATCCTAGTGCGGAAAAGGCTCTTGGATATCTCATATCGTTGAGTCCTTCCCTGTTCCTCAAACAATTTTTGGACATGTAGGAGAATGGATCGGCATCCATCTTTTTCATGTTGTCTGTAACTCTGGAGTTATAGAGCCCAACATATAGCACTGAGCAAGAGTGGAGTCATCAATGTACTTCACGAAGCGGCGATCTCATCCTCGCTTGCCCCTTCTTGGTAGGCATCATCATTGTATCAGGGCGTACACGATTTTCTCCATTTGAGAGAACAATTCTCAAGTTTACGGAGCCAATCCGTATAATTTGGACCAGTAAAGGCAGTTGACATCAAGTATGCCCGTAAAGGGATTTGAAAACGACATTTTCTGAAAATAAAGATGTAGCAAAATGAATAACATGCAGATTTTGCAAGAAATAAACTATCAAGATATGGACTTCTATCTTAATATGCTCCCACTATTTTACTAACGAGTCACGCCGACACCCTCAAAGACGCATTGAAACGGAAGTCTCCAACAGACTTCTAGTGGGGATGAGGATCCATTCAACGTCTTAGTGTAACCTCGAGGGACTCGACCAATCACACTAAGCCTAAAAGGTAGGCAACTCTTGCCGATCACAACTCCTTGTGATTCCCGTCCTGTTCGGCCTCCGAATCACCATGGCCTCGAGGGACTCGACCAACCATGATGCTCGGTTAAGTCAACACCTTCGTTACAAAATGAGTCTAATTTGATGATATACCCTCGAGGGACTCGACCAAGCATACTATGTCCTCAGGTCACCGGTGACATCTCTATGTCGTAAGCAAGATAGCGAATCGCGATATAGGTAAGTCTCGAGGGACTCGACCAACTCAACCTACACCGGGAATCGGTTCCTACTCATAACGATGGAAGGCCACGTGGGTCATCGTATGCAAATATATATACATATCTAGTATGTGTATAAGCAATCATATCAGATGATCATGGACCACAACCTAATATGATTAGGCCCGAGCCAGTAGGCCTAATCACTCACATCAAGATCTATGTGTGCAACGGTGCATCTCCATGCCTTGTGATCGTCCATCTCGTCCTCATCGGTTCCGTCGACATCTTGATGCATCTCCATGCATCACGATCGTCAGAATCTCGTGGGTCCCTTATCGATCCACGCTCTCCTTCACGCCTCCTTATGTGATTACAACTTAATCATAGGCACGCAGGCCCGACAATAAACGAGAAATATAATGGAGGTTCGCAGACCTCAATAATAATAATCACAAGTACACACATCACACGGTCCATGATCATCCGTCCACACATCATACATCACATGTATAAATAATCATCATCATGTAGGACTACTAGATAATAATAAAAAATAATAATCAACTAAACATTTTAATTAATTAATATTTTTTCTGAAATCAGGGACATGTAGGGAATTTTTCAATTCCTAAGGGTATTTTCATAATTTGGACAGAAACTGGAATTTCTCAAATTCCGAGGGGCAAAATTGTATTTTTCCCAGAAAACCCTAATTTCCTATGTTGCTGCCGCCGCCGCCACCCTGCTGGCGGTGGCTCTTGGCTAAGGGGCTAGGGCAGGGCCCCGCTGAAGCGGCACGCTACATGGGGAAGCGTTTGCATTGCGGTGAAGCGCCCGATGCCGCCCGCCTCCAGCGGTTCTGTTCTGGCAGGCAGCGCCTGCAGGCGGTGCTGCCTCATGGCGGCCGCCCGCGGGGTTTTGCCGATGGGAGCAGCGGCCATCAGGCGTTCTTTCGCCCTGCGGTGCCTCGGCCAGCGGCTCACGCCGCGGCGGCGGAGGCGTCATTGTTTGTTGAATCGTATTTTGATGATGAAACCACTTGATATGTGTTTATAATTTAAACTGCATTTTGAGTGATGCAGGTCTACTCGATCAGGATTAGATAATTAACGCGGGAGGAATTGGCGTTCGTCGGAGGAGATCACGTCGGGATATTGGACGACGAAGGCTTGGACGTCGGGCATCGGGCTAAGGAGAGCGGAATTGCGCCAAGGATATCGGGTTGCGGAGGTCAACTGCCGATTGGGCAACAAACCGCAAGAGAGGACGATCTTGTTGAAGAATTGGACGGCGCCAACCAATGGCGATCTTAGACAACGGAATGTCGATTCAGCGTTGTAATAATTGTCTAGATCGGAGTAGAGTTTTAGTTTTGTGTGCAGGAATAACTATGATAATGAGGAAGACATAAAGCGAAACAAAGTGTTAGAGTCAAGTTTAAAGGATTTGTTGCGAGTTCGAGAGTTCGACGGAAGTTGAAGGTTTGTCGGGAATCTCCGAAACTAGCCGAGAATGAGTAGGGAGCTTGCCGGAAGGTTTTTTTTGAAGCTTCGCCGAGAAGGTTCGTTGGAAGTTCGTGGAGCTCGCCGAGAAAGATCGGAGCTTGCCGAAGAAGCTCATTGGAACTCGCCAAGATCAAATCGTGAAGTCTAAGAGCTTGCCGGGAGTCCGCAGAATGGTTTCCGAGAGTTTATCGGAAGACCATCGGAAGTTCGTCGGAAGCTTGCCGGAAGAAGTCTTGACTTACGAACTTTGTAATAGCTTAGAAAATGTCTTTAAATTCGTAGTTAGCACGTTAATTAGGGTTAGGATTAGGTGTTAATCCTATAACCTAAGTAGGGGCTGAAAACACTGTAGCGGGCTGAAAACACTGTAGGCGGTGGCACCGCCTGGGCTGAGCGGTGGCACCGCCCAGCACCCGAGTGCTGGGCGGTGACACCTCCTGGGCTGGGCGGTGGCACCGCCAGCACCAACGCTGGGCGGTGGCACCGCTTGGCTGGCGGTGGCACCGCCAAAGATCGGGAACCCAAAGAGGATTTGAATTTTGGAGCCCAAATTTGAATCCTCTTGAGGCCTATAAATACCCCTCAAATCTCGGTGAGAATACAACTTTTTTTGAGCAGCAAGAGTTTGAGAGAAAGGTCTTAGAAAAGTGTTAGCTTGTCTTCTTTTCAATTTGCTAGTGTTCACCTCATCTATTCTCGAAAATCTGTAAGAGAGTGAACCGCTTGTAAAGAGTTGTAAGAGGGTATTTACCCTTCCATTTCAAGAGACTTGCTAGTGGAAGGTGGGAGCCTCATCGAAGAGGGGCCTCGCAAGTGGAGTAGGTCATTTGATTGAACCACTCTAAAATCGGCGTGATCCTTGGTTTGCATTTCATTATTGCTATTTACATTATTGCAAACCTTCTTATATGCTTTAGTTCCTTATTACTTTTTTGCTGCATATTTAAGAATACGCTTTCAAGATTAAGCTTGTCAAGTTCGCTCTTATCATCTGAAAGATTTTTTTTAAAACCGAAGTTTTAATCCGCTGCACTAATTCACCCCCCCCCTCTTAGTGCTGCTCCGATCCTAACAATTGGTATCAGAGCCCGGTATTTCTCATTTCGGATTTACACCCGAGAGAAATGGCTCTTCATGGCTTTCAAGAGGGCTTATCGGTTTTTCGTCCACCGTTGTTTAACGGATTGGACTACACTTATTGGAAAACTCGAATGAGAGTTTTCTTGATTTCTATGAATTTGGATATATGGAATATTGTTGAAAATGGTTTTCAACTTCCCTCTAAACCGATGAATGAATGGTCGGATTTGGAGAAGAAGTATTTTTCTTTAAACGCAAAGGCTATGAATGCCTTATTTTGCGCTTTAGACAAAAATGAGTTCAATCGGATTTCTACGTGCGAAACGGCTTTTGATATTTGGCGAACACTTGAAATCACACACGAGGGAACTAGTAGAGTCAAAGACTCGAAAGTTAACATTTTAATGCATGATTTCGAGCTTTTTCAAATGAAGCCGAGCGAAACCATTGTTGACATGTACACCCGTTTTACGGATGTCGTCAATGGTTTACAAACTCTTGGCAAATGTTTCTCGAATTTTGAACTTGTTAGTAAAGTTTTACGATCACTTTCTAAAGCTTGGGAATCAAAAGTAACGGCAATACAAGAAACAAAAGATTTAAATATTTTTCCACTTGAAGAACTTATCGGCTCATTAATGACAATAGAAATGGTGCGCAATGCACATGATGAACACAATGAACACTTGAACCACCTTCCAAAGAACAGGAAGGATTTGGAACCTCGGACAAATGAATACCACTTGAGCGATGACTCAAGTGATGAGGACAATGATGAACTTAAACTTCGAACACCAACTCTTAATAAGTTCATTAAACAAAAATCTAAAATAAACAATGAACTTGAATGGAGGAAGAGGTCAAAGAAAAGGAAGGCACCCAAGGATGAATCAAGAACTTCCAAAGGTGAAACGGCGAATTGGACTTTGACGAGCTTTGACTACAAGGTAAGTAACTCAACTCTCTTGAATTATTTTGAAATTACATAATACTTTTCATGAGTTATTTTTAATTTAGTTTAGGATTAATTTTCTTAAAAATTACATGAAAATAAAAAAATTAGAAATCATGCTTATCATTCTAGTAATTTTGAAATTCATGAAAATTGTATGTTTATGATAAACAAAATGATTTTGATTAAAAATACCCTATGAAATATGATATCATGCCTAATAAATTTTTTTTTTGAGGCTATGCATGATGATGATGAGTTTTGGGTAATTTATAGTTTATTAATTATTGATGATTTCCATAATGATCTTTTTTGATTTATGAATTATCGATTTATACCATGATGAAAGTTGCTTTCGAAAATGAGTCACAACTTTTTTTATGCAAACTAAGCAAAAAAAAAAAAAATAGATTCACCTAAAAAGAAAAAATTGTATGACTACAACAAATAACAAATGATTTTGATTGAAAATACTTTATACTTAATGAAACCATCATTGATGAATATGCTTTATGTTTAATAGTTTCTTTGGCTTATATGCTCTATCATGATAAATATTTTAAAAATAAATGAAATCATGTTTAATTTGAAGTAATGCTTAATGATGATGCTTAATGATGTATTTTTTTTTTTTTGACATAAAAGTGGCATTAAAAAATGATGTATGTTTTGATTTGACATAAATGAAATAGGCATGCTTATAGGAAATAGTGAAGTGTCATGCTTGACAATTGTATACTTAACGATGCATAAAATTGTACTGAAAATATTAATATTTTAATACTATGATTCGATGATTTTATGCATGACATTGTAAAGTTATATATAATGATGCATAATGATGAAATTGTGTAATAAAAATATTAAACATTTTGAAACCATGTTTTAGTGTCATGCTTAATAAATTTTGAAATTATGCATGATGAATCTTACGATTTATGGATTATTGATTTTTATCATAATGAAAGTACCTTATTGATCTTTGTTGTAATAAATCTTATTCTTTTGGTTTTAAACATGATACATGTTTTTATTAGGCATAAATGAAACAAAATCATATGTTTTGAAACAATCGAAAAGAGGAAAACATTCTTGAAAATTATTTTGCTCAATCTTATTGATTTTGATGAATCCATTTGTATCATCTTTGTGAATCTCTTGGATTTTGTTAATGATTTTGATGATTTAAATTTGAATAATTTTTTATCGAAATCACGATCTTGATCTCTTGAAATTTATAATATGAAATTCTTTATGAATCAACATTGTTTTCTATTTAAAAGGAGATTTGTCGAAATGTTTCATAGTCTTTTAGTATTCATGATCTTGATAATTATGTTTTGAAACATTATGTAAACCAAGAATGTTCATCATGATTTGAATATTTAAAGGAGGAGAATTTTCTAGATGAATCATGATTTTGATGATTGAATATTTGATGTGCATGAATTGAGATCTTGCTCTCCTACTATTCTTTTTGCTATTCACCAAAAGGAAGACTAATTCTAATAAACCATGATATGCTATATGAATTTTATTGTATTCATGAAGTAATATCTCATCACTAATTTTTGTTTATATTTCTTCATGTGATGATATGAATGTATGAAACACTTATGATATGATTTTTTTTTATATACAATTCCATGTATTCGTGAAATATTTATCTCATCACCCAATTAATTCCTCTTGATACTCCTAATGTGATGAAGTAAAATTATGCATGAAATACAAATGGGGAGAAGTTTTGATCATGCATGGTAGGATATAATTTGACAAATTGATACCATCATGATATGAAACATTTATGATTCGCAATGATGTATGCAATACTTGTGCTTTCTAATTATGATGTGATGTATTATATATGTTGTAAATCATGATTTAAAATACTAAAATACTATGGGTTGTTGCTAAAATGATGTATTATAAATATTGATTTAATGTTTTGTCTCATGAATACTCTAAATGATGAATGTTTGGTATCATGATCAAAATGTTGACAAATAGTTAAAAATTTTAGTATCATGTATGATATCCTCATAATGTTGATTGATTTATTCAATATCGTGTATGAATGAAATATAAGGTTTGTCAAATAGTGCATGTTTTAATTTGAAAATATAATGATGCATAAATAATATTGATACTTACCTTTGTCATGATTTAAAAATTGATGTAAAGTTTTTTTTTCCCTCCTTTTTGACAATGGCAAAGGGGGAGATAGATTGCTAGCACAATTCAAGAAAAAGAAAAAATTGCACATCTCAAAAGAGAAGAAATTGCTATCTTGAACATCACCGAGAATTGCTAGCTGGAAACATCAAGAAAATACAAAAATGTGCTATCGTGCTTATCTCAAGAAAAGCAAATATGCCAACTTGCATATATTTGAATTTGCTAGCCTATAACACTTGCATATTTCAAAAAGCAAGAGTTACTTTCTTGAACATCTCTAAATTGCTAGCTTGCAAGTTCTAAAATGTTGTAAAATTACTAGATTGCATGATGATAAAAATTTAACATTATGTTTTTCATGCAATAAGTTGAACCCATATAACAAACACTTGATTGTGGTACTTCTCCTTTTTGTTGATGACAAAGGGGGAGAAGTATGTTGATGACATGACATGTGATGCATAAGTTTTATACATATGTTCAAGATGATGTGTTGCAAGTATTCATGATGAATATTGTAATTGACTTGAATTCTGCTTGAATTCAAGGTTCTATCAATATGGCATATTGATAGGGGAGTTTATTTAAACTCCGGAGTTAAGGTTAACTCCGTCATCAAGTGGTTGTCATCATCATCAAAAAGGGGAGATTGTTGAATCTCGTATTTTGATGATGAAACCACTTGATATGTGTTTATAATTTAAACTGCATTTTGAGTGATGCAGGTCTACTTTCGATCAGGATTAGATAATTAACGAGGAGGAATTGACGCGTTGCGTCGGAGGAGATCACGTCGGGATATTGGACGACGACAGAAGGCTTGGACGTCGGGCATCGGGCTAAGGAGAGCGGAATTGCGCCAAGGATATCGGGGTTGCGGAGGTCAACTGCCGATTGGATTGGGCAACAAGCCGCAAGAGAGGACGATATTTGAAGAATTGGACGAAGCGCCAACCAATGACGTACCGGGCAACGGAATGTCGATTCGCGTTGTAATAATTGTCTAGATCGGAGTAGAGTTTTAGTTTGTGTGTGCAGGAATAACTATGATAATGAGGAAGACATAAAAGCGAAACAAAGTGTTAGAGTCAAGCTAAAAAAGGATTTGTTATGAAGTTCGAGAGTTGACGGAAGTTGAAGGTTTGTCGGGAATCTCGCTGTAGGAACTAGCCGAGAATGAGTAGGGGAGCTTGCCGAAGGGTTTTTAGGAAGCTTCGCCGAGAAGGTTCGTTGGAAGTTCGTGGAGCTCGCCGAGAAAGATCGGACTTGCTTCGAAGAAGCTCATTGGAACTTCGCCAAGATCAAATCGTGAAGTCTAAGAGCTTCTTGGGAGTCCATGAGAATGGTTTTCAGAGTTTATCGGAAGATCGTCGGAAGTTAAGTTGAGGAAGCTTGCGGGAAGAAGTCTTGACTTACGAACTTTGTAATAGCTTAGAAAATGTCTTTAAATTCGTAGTTAGCACGTTAATTAGGGTTAGGATTAGGTGTTAATCCTATAACCTAAGTAGGGGCTGAAAACTGATGGGCTGAACTGAACATCAGGCGGTGGCACCGCTGGGCTGATGGTGGCACCGCCCAGCACTGAGAAGTGCTTGGGCGGTGACACCTCTGGCTGGGCGGTGGCACCACTTGGCTGGCGGTGGCACCGCCAAAGATCGGGGAACCCAAAGAGGATTTGAATTTTGGAGCCCAAATTTGAATCCTCTTGAGGCCTATAAATACCCCTCAAATCTCATTTGAGAATACAACTTTTTTGAGCAAGCAAGAGTTTGAGAGAAAGGTCTTAGAAAAGTGTTAGCTTGTCTTCTTTTCAATTTGCTAGTGTTCACCTCATCTATTCTAAAAATCTGTAAGAGAGTGAACCGCTTGTAAAGAGTTGTAAGAGGGTATTTACCCTTCCATTTCAAGAGACTTGCTAGTGGAAGGTGGGAGCCTCATCGAAGAGGGGCCTCATAAGTGGAGTAGGTCATTTGACCGAACCACTCTAAAATCGGCGTGATCCTTGGTTTGCATTTCATTATTGCTATTTACATTATTGCAAACCTTCTTATATGCTTTAGTTCCTTATTACTTTTGCTGCGCATATTTAAGAATACGCTTTCAAGATTAAGCTTGTCAAGTTCCGCTCTTATCATACGAAAGATTTTTTAAAAACCGAAGTTTTAATCCGCTGCACTAATTCACCCCCCCTCTTAGTGCTGCTCCGATCCTAACAGTCGCTGCCCTGCGGCGGCAGGCACCGCTGCTCTGCGGCGCCTCTGCCCGCGGGCTGCCTTCCCCGCCGGCCGCAAGCCTGCTACAAGCAGACCGCCGGCCGGCTGCTGCAAGCACAGCGCTTGCGCATGCGCCGGCGCTGTGGTGCCTGGCTGCGGTTGCGGCTGCTGCTGCAGGTGGCTGCAAGCATGCAGATCGAGGGCAACAACTGTTGCTGCCCTTCCTCGCTTTTGCGTCAACGATTTTGACGTCAATATTCTTCCTAAACACAACACACGCAGTTCAAAACCAATCATTCGCACGAACAACCTGGCTCTGATACCACTGTTGGGAAATCATTCGGGGGCGACATCATATGCGCAGCGGAAGAACAAGAAAACAAAAATCCCCGATTCCCAAAAAGATGTTCATCGTCGTGCGATAATTGGTGCGCAAAAATCCGCAAAACACAAAACTGCGTATAGAGATTGTGTTACCTAGGGAGATCGTATATCCTTGTTTCCTTGCAGATCCTTAGGAGAGGGTGAAGGAGGTCAAGCGTCCTCCTCTCTAGCGGTGATCCACACAGCAGGGTTGCGACGACCTTCCTCAAAAATCCAGGCCTCTAAGGTGGAGAGGGAGAGGAGAATAGGAAAGGCAAGCAAAGACTCTAGCCTATGAGGCTGTGAATCCCTCCTATTTATAGAGATCCCGTGTCAAACCCTAATGGGTCCTTCCCTAGTGGGTATTGGATCTGCATCCAATAAGACAAGGGCTCCGTCGGATATCTCATATCCGAACCTCTACTCATCATAATGCCCCTACCATATGTGTGTGACCCTCTAGGCCCAATAGCTGGCCGTGCGTGAGTCATACTGTCGGAACTCCTTCTAACTTTCGGTGAATTATTATCTCTGTAATAATTCACTCGACTCATCGACTAGGGACGTACTAGGCCCCTCGCCCGTAGTCCCCGAACGATCTGGGGGAAATCAATCCATTGGACACAATCGTCCTCAATTACCATGTACCTATAGTCCTTCATCCATCTAATATCCAGAGGCCAGGTATATCGAGCATGGTGTTGTCGGAAGACCCACGGTTTCTACTCGAGAGTCTCGCTCTAATCGGAGTTCTCGGGAGAACTCTTTCTCTCTCAACCCGAATGACCACGGCCGGGGATTTGTCGAGCAAGAACACATGGGATATTCCTCGATGACGCCAGAGAGTGGATGATCCTCTGTCGACACTCAATAGCCCTCGTAAGGTGGTCGACTACCATTCCCAATGACCAGTTGTACTAGATGCGGGACAGTCAAACCTATAAGTCTGTTATCAAAAGAGTGGAGCACTCATACAGGGACATCCTTGGTGTCTCAAGTCTAAGGACCGGATACACCGCTAGGACTCTGGTCCATTTGTCGACAATAAGGCATCATTAACCATCCAGCATTTCGTAAAAGCGGATCAATCGATGAACTCATTCTCCAATGAGCACCTGTACTATATCCCTAGTGTCCCTACATAGCAGCTATGAGACCCAGCTGCATCCATCATATGGACGGGTATCTGAACACCCGGTCTATCCGGTTACCACGATGTCCCTCTCGGTAACCTATGGTAGGGATTATTTAGGATATGTGTTTAAAGGTGAATCGATCTCATTATCGTGATCTCATCACGATCCGATTCCCATTGCACAAATCCAAGGACATCACAATATATATATATATGCATTTATGCAATAGTTATAAAGTGATATACGCCAAAATATAATAAGCAAAAAGATTCTGTATCAAGTCACACGTGCCATCACTCACGTGATTGGCTTGCTGGGCACCTATGACTAACATAGTCAACACACATCCTCCAGCTTCCATTAGATTTCTTCACCAGAACTACATTGGACAGCCATCGCGGGTACTTGACTTCCTCTATGAAGCCAACTGCCAAGAGTCACTCCACCTCTTCGCGGACGGCCTACTGTCTGTCCGGGGCTTGGCGTCGTGGTTTCTGCTTCACTGGCCGAGCATCGGGTGAAATGTTCAAGTGGTGTTGGGCGGTCTTTGAATCGACACCCGTCATGTCGGATGACGACCAAGCGAAGACGTCGGCGTTCTCCTGCAAGAACCTGATAAGTTGCCCCCGCTCCTGCTCGGGGAGTTTCGATCCAATTTTAATCGTTCGGTTTGGCCAAACCTACTAGTCATAGGTGCCCAGCAAGCCAATCACGTGAGTGATGGCACGTGTGACTTGATACAGAATCTTTTTGCTTATTATATTTCGGCGTATATCACTTTATAACTATTGCATAAATGCATATATATATTGTGATGTCCTTGGATTTATGCAATGGGAATCGGATCGTGATGAGATCACGATAATGAGATCGATTCACCTTTAAACACATATCCTAAATAATCCCGATCATAGGTTACTCGAGAGGGACATCGTGATAACCGGATAGACTGGTGTGTTGTATACCCTTCCATATGATGGATGCAGCTGGTCTCATAGCTGCTCGTGTAGGGACACTAGGGATATAGTACAAGTGCTCATTGGAGAATGAGTTCACTGATTGATCCGCTTACGGAATTCTGGATGGTTGATGATGCCTTATTGTCGACATGCGATTCCGTGAGTCCTAATGGTGTATATCGGTCCTTAGACATGAGACACCAAGGATGTCTGTATGAGTGCTCCACTCTTTGATACTAGACTTATAGGTTTGGCTATCCCGGATCTAGTACAGTTGGTCATTGGGAGTGGTAATCGACCCTACGAGGGCTATTGAGTGTCGATAGAGGATCATCCACTCTCGGCGTCATGAGAGGAATATCCCATGTGTTCTTGCTCGAGACAAATCCCCGGCCGGGTCATTCGGGTTGAGAGAAATAGTTCTCAGGGAGAATCCGATTATAGTGAGACTTCGAGTAGAAACCGTATATGGGTCGGACGACAACACCATGCTCGATATCGGTCTCTCGGGATATTAGATGGATGAGGGACTATAGGTACATGGTAAGCGAGACGCATGACGGGTCCAATGGATTGTATTCCCCCCAGATCGTCGGGGACTACGGCGTAGTGGCCTAGTACATCCGTAGTCGATGAGTCGAAAGTGAATTATTACGAGATAATAATTCACCGAGTTAGAAGGAGTTCGGCGAGGTATAACTCACGACCAACTTCGATATTGGGCCTAGAGGGTCACACACATATGGTAGGCATTGCGATGATGATGTAGAGGTTCGGATATGAGATATCCGATTGAGCCCTTGTCTTATTGGATGCAGATCCAATACCCACTAGGGAAGGACCCATTAGGGTTTGACACGGGATCTCTATAAATAGGAGGATTCACAGGTCTCATAGGCTAGAGTCTTTGCTTGCCTTTCCTATTCTCCTCCCTCTCCACCTCGGAGGCCCGGAGTTTTAAGGAGGGTCGCCGCAACCCCTGCTGTGTAGATCACCGCTAGAGAGGAGGACGCTTGACCTCCTTCACCCTCTCCTAAGGATCTGCAAGGAAACAGGGATATACGATCTCCCTAGGTAACACAATCTCTATACGCAGTTTTGTGTTTTGCGGATTTTTCGCACCAATCTTCGCACGACGACGAACATCTTTTTGGGAATCGGGGAATTTTGTTTTCTTGTTCTTCCGCTACGCATATTATGTCGCCCCCATGATTTCCCAACAGTGGTATCAGAGCTAGGTTGTTCGTGCGAATCATTGGTTTTTTGAACTGCGTGTGTTGTGTTTAGGAAGAATTTTGACGTCAAAATCGTTGACGCAAAAGCGAGAAAGGGCAGCAACAGTTGTTGCCCTTGATCTGCGTGCGTGCAGCGCAGCCGAAGGCGGGCAGCGCTGTGCCTGCAGCAGCCAGCCGGCGGTCTGCTTGCAGCAGGCTTGCTGCCGACAGGGCTAGCAGCCCACGGGCAGATGCGCCGCAGGGCAGCGGCAGCGCCTGCCGCCGTAGGGCAGCGACGCCTACCGCCGCTGCTCCCGCGGGCGAAACCCCCCCACACAGGGGCGGCCGCCTGGCGAGACAGCACCGCCTGCGGAGGCAGCGTCGCCCGAAGGAGGCGCCCACCCGCAGCGACGTCGCCGCCAGCGGGCGTGCCGCCTGCAGGCGAGGGCAGTGCCCTCGCCCTGCCGCACAGGCGCCGCCGGAAGGGTGGCGGCGGCGGCAGCAATAGAGGGAATTAGGGTTTTGGGCAAAAAGAATAGTTTGGCCCTTGTGAATTTGGGAAATTCCAGTTTCTGTCTTTTGTCCAAATTATGAAAATGTCCTTAGGAATTGAAAAATTCCCTACATGTCCTTGATTTCAGAAAAATATTAATTAATTAAAAGGTTTAGTTGATTATTATTTTTTATTATTATCTAGTAGTCCTACATGATGATGATTATTTATACATGTGATGTATGATGTGTGGACGGATGATCATAGACCGTGTGATGTGTGTACTTGTGATTATTATTATTGAGATCTGCGAACCTCCATTATATTTCTCGTTTATTGTCGGGCCTGCGTGCCTATGATTAAGTTGTAATCACATGAGTAGGCGCAGCGGGAGCGTGGATGCGATAGCGGGACCCACGAGACGGACGATCGTGATGCATGGAGATGCATCAAGATGTCGACGAAACCGACGAGGATGAGATGAACGATCATAGGGCATGGAGATGCACCGTTGCACACATAGATCTTGATGTGAGTGGTTAGTCCTACTGGCTCGGGCCTAATCATATTAGGTTGTGGTCCATGATCATCTGATGTGATTGCTTATACATATACTAGATATGTATATATATTTGCATGCGATGTAGATATATATTAAATATGTATATGTGTGACATGTCATATTAGGAGACCAAATTATAGAAACATCTCTCGATAATATTAAGTCGGTAAACGTGAGGCAATTAGATTGACCCCGTGGCCTTCCATCGTTATGGTAGGAACCGATTCGGTGTAGGTTGAGTTGGTCGAAGTCCCTCGAGACTCACCTATATCGCGATTTCGCTATCTTGCTTACGACATAGAGATGTCACCGGTGACCTGAGGACATGGTATGCTTGGTCGAGTCCCCGAGGGTATATCATCAAATCATACTCATCTTGTAACGAAAGTCGTTGACTTAACCGAGCATCATGGTTGGTCGAGTCCCTCGAGGCCATGGTGATTCGGAGGCCGAACAGAACCGGGAATCACAAGGAGTTGTGATCGGCAAAGAGTTGCCTACCTTTTTTAGGCTTAGTGTGATTGGTCGAAAGTACCTCAAGGTTACACTAAGACGCTGATTGGATCTTGATCCCCACTAGAAGTTCTGCTGGAGACTTCCGTTTCACGTGTCTTTGAGGGTGTCGCGTGACTCGTTAGTAAAATAGTGGGAGCATATTAAGATAGAAGTCCATATCTTGATAGTTTATTTCTTGCAAAATCTGCATATTATTCATTTACGCTACATCTTTATTTTCTAAAATGTCGCTTTCAAATCCCCTTACGTGGCATACTTGATGTCAACCGCCTTATGGTCCAAATTATACGGATTGGCTCCGTAACTTGAGAATTGTTCTCACAAATGGAGAAAATCGAATTATGCGCCCTTGATATAGTGATGCCCGTAGAAGAAGAAGGGCAAGCGAGGATGAGATCGCTTCGCTTCACGTGAAGTACATTGATGACTCCACTCTTGCTCAGTGCTATATATGTTGGGCTCTATGACTCAGAGTTCTGAGAGACAACATGAAAAGATGGATGCCAGATCCATTCTCCTACATGTCCGAAAATTGTTTGAGGAACAGGGAAGGACTCAACGATATGAGATATCCAAGAGCCTTTTCCACGCTAGGATGACTGAGGGGACACCGGTTCAGAACCATGTCCTAAAGATGATTGAGTGGATAGAGAAACTCACAGGTCTAGGAATGGTCCTAGAGGATAACTTGTGTGTGGACATTGTGCTTCGGTCCCTACCAGATTCCTTTTCACAGTTCATAATGAATTTTAATATGAACAAGCTTGAGGTGACTCTCCCAGAGCTCCTCAATATGTTGAGGGAGGCAGAGAGTACTATTAAGAAAGAGAAGCTAGTTCTCTACACTGGTGAGACCATAAAGAAAAGGAAAGCAGAAAGGTCCTTTAAGAAGGGAAAGGGCAAGGGCAAACAAGGTAAAGCAAAGCTTGCTAAGAAAGACCCAACAAAGGAAAAAGGTCAGTGCTTCCACTGTGGTAAAGATGGGCATTAGAAGAGAAACTGCAAATAGTACCTTGCAGAAAGGGCGAAACAAAAGCTTGATGAAGCTTCAGGTACATTCATGATCAATCTCCATTTGTCAGACTCTTATGATAACACATGGGGATTGGATACCGGTAGTGCTTATCATATATGCAATTCGTTGCAGGTTCTGGCAAGGCCTAGGAGACTACAAAGAGGCGAGATGAACCTCAAGATGGGTAATGGAGCAAAAGTTGCTTTATTAGCTGTTGGCGAGGTCGCCCTACATCTGCCTAGTAGAGCTTTTATTGCATTAGATGCATGTTATTTTGTTCCGTCTATTATCAAAAACATTATCTCCATTTCATGTTTAACAGTTAGTGGATATAAATTTGTTTTTGAGAACAATGGTTGTTCGATATTATTAGATGATAAGATCATCACGAAAGGAACATTGCATAATGGTTTATTTATGTTAGACACCACTCCACATATCATGAATGTAAATATGTCCAAAAGGAAACGAGATGAGTTGAACAGTGGCATACCTGCAGTATCAGGCGGATCCAGGCTTGGAGCACTGGAAAGCAGTAAAGTGTATCCTTAAGTACTTGAGAAGGACTAAGGATCTTTTACTAGTATATGGAGGTAATAGCCTTAAGGTTGAAGGCTACACCGACTCAAGTTTTCAGTCTTATGTCGATGATAGCAAGTCAATTCGTGGTATGTGTACACCTTGAATGGAGGGAGCGGTGTGTTGGAAGAGTTCCAAGCAAGATACCACTGCCGACTCTACCAGAGAGGCGGATTCATTGCTGCATCAGATGCAGCAAAGGAGGGTGTCCGGTTGAAGAAGTTCATCACAGATTTGGGAGTCGATACTGAGATAGCGACAAGTTGACTTCCTTATATTGCGACAACTATGGGGTGATTACTCAAATAAGGGAACCGGGTCTCATCGAAGTGTTCGAGGAGGTTCCAGCTTATAAGAGAGATCGTAACGGAGGAGATGTAGTAGTGGAAAGAGTTCCATCCAGAAGATAACATTGTAGATCCACTAACAAAGCCGTTGTCTCAGCATTGTCTTTGGCGTGAGAGTCCGATGGGGATGGAGACATATAGGTGATTGGCTTTAGGTCAAGTGAGAGATTGCTAGTCATAGGTGCCCAACAAGCCAATCACGTGAGTGATGGCACGTGTGACTTGATACAGAATCTTTTTGCTTATTATATTTTGGTGTATATCACTTTATAACTATTGCATAAATGCATATATATATTGTGATGTCCTTGGATTTGTGAATGGGAATCGAATCGTGATGAGATCACGATAATGAGATCGATTCACCTTTAAACACATATCCTAAATAATCCCGGTCATAGGTTTTCGAGAGGGACATCGTGATAACCGGATAGACCGGGTGTGTTGTATACCGTCCATATGATGGATGCAGCTGGTCTTATAGCTGCTCATGTAGGGACACTAGGGATACAGATACAGTGCTCATTGGAGAATGAGTTCATCGATTGATCCGCTACGGAATCTTTGGATGGTTGATGATGCCTTAACGTGAACGGTGGCGATTCCGTAGTCCCTAGTGGTGTATCTGGTCCTTAGACTTGAGACACCAAGGATGTCTGTATGAGTGCTCCACTCTTTGATACCAGACTTATAGGTTTGGCTATCCCGCATCTAGTACGTTGGTCATTGGGAGTGGTATTCGACCTTCACGAGGGCTATTGAGTGTCGATAGAGGATCATCCACTCTCGTCATGAGAGGAATATCCCATGTGTTCTTGCTCGAGACAAATCCTCGGCCAGGGTCATTCGGGTTGAGAGAGAAATAGTTCTCGGGAGAAATCGATTAGAGCAAGACTTCAGTAGAAACCGGTATGGGTCCGACAACACCATGCTCGATATACGGTCCTCGGGATATTAGATGGATGAGGGACTATAGGTACATGGTAAGCGAGACGACAGGTCCAATGGATTGGATTCCCCTGTATCGTCTAGGGACTACGGTGTAGTGGCCTAGTACATCCGTAGTCGATGAGTCGAGTGAATTATTACAGAGATAATAATTCACTGAGTTAGAAGGAGTTCTGACAGGTTTAACTCACGGCCAGCTCAATATTGGGCCTAGAGGGTCACACACATATGGTAGGCATTGCGATGAGTAGAGGTTCGGATATGAGATATCCAACGGAGCCCTTGTCTTATTGGATGCAGATCCAATACCCACTAGGGAAGGACCCATTAGGGTTTGACACGGGATCTCTATAAATAGGAGGGATTCACAGTCTCATAGGCTAGAGTCTTTGCTTGCCTTTCCTATTCTCCTCTCCCTCTCCACCTCAGAGGCTTGGAGTTTTGAGGAGGGTCGTCGCAACCCTACTGTGTGGATCACCGCTAGAGAGGAGGACGCTTGACCTCCTTCACTCTCTCCTAAGGATCTGCAAGGAAACAGGGATATACGATCTCCCTAGGTAACACAATCTCTATACGCAGTTTTGTGTTTTGCGGATTTTTGCACACCAATCTTCGCACGACGACAAACATCTTTTTGGGAATCGGGGATTTTTGTTTTCTTGTTCTTCCACTGTGCATATGATGTCGCCCCCATGATTTCCCAACAGACCCTTCATCAACGGTATGTTACAGGTGGGGGCCGTTGGCTCGGGATGCGGGGTCGGCCGCTTCGTTTCCCTTGGGTCCTCCCGGGGTCGGTTGGTCTTCGCCCTTTTGTGAAGAGAAACCGCCATCAAGTAGCACTGTTTGGACTCTCAGGGGCTCCCCTAGACCTCCCTAGTTCCCATGTGGGTCGGGAACTTCACTATCTGGTGGTAGGTGGAGACTACGACCCTAATCTTGTTGAGGGTGGGGCGACCGAGGATGGCGTTGTACGCCATAGGAAGATCCACCACTAGGAAGGTGGACATCACCATCTTTCTTCTGGGCGGTGCTCCTAGAGTCAAGGGCAAGGTGATAGTTCCCAACGGTGAGATTGAGTCACCGGTGAACCCTGTGAGTGTCGAGCAGATAGGCTCCAAGGCCTCTTTGGCTAACCCCAGTTTCTGGAAAGCATCAAGATATAGCACGTCGGCTGAGCTCCCCATGTCGATCATGATTCTCCTCACCTGGGCGTTGCCGATTCGAGCCATTATCATAAGTGCATCGTCGTGCTCCGGTCGCTCAGCGCCCTCGAGGGGTAACGCGACCTCAGGGTCGGGACCGCGTCGAGGAGTGTCATCCCTAGCTGAGCGGGCGTACGCCTTCCTTCCGGACATACTGATCCCACCGGATGCTGGGCGCCAGTGATGACATCGATGTGGCGCTCAACGGGACCCTCCGGATGGGGCAACGATCCCTTATTATGTCGGACGTACTGACTGAGGTTTCCTCTGTGGACGAGCTTCTTGATTTGTCGCTTCAGCTCGTGGCACTCTTCAGTATCATGTCCGCTTTGCCGGTGGAAGCGACAATACTTGGACTGGTCTGCGAGTTCCCGTGGGCTCTTCATCGGGGCGGGGGCCCTAAGCAGCCCTTTTTCCCTTATTTGGAGAAATATCTCCGTTCGGGATGCACCCAAAGAGGGTATCAGAGACCTTGGCATGGGCGGGTCAGGTCGGTCCAGCCTACGCCTCGGCGTGGCAGACTATTGTCCCCGAGCCGACTCTAGCCTGCCCCTCTTGTGTTCCTCCCGCTTCCCAACCATCCAGGCCTGAAGCCGCGATGAACTGATTCGCGCGTTGGAGCATCTCGGGCACCGCGGTGGGGGGTCACTCCATGAGAGACCAGAAGAACCTGGAAGGACGCAGGCCTATCATAAACGCCTGCATCAATAGAGAAGGATGAGCGTCCGATAATCCCCGGATCTGCGTTGCAAAATGATTCACAAAATGGGAGAGGGGCTCGTCGTCCCTCTGGTTGAGTCCGAGGAGAAGCGCTACGGAAGGTTTCGGTCGTGCGTAGGCCAAGAAGTGGAGCTCGAAGTCCCTGACGAGCTAGTCGAAGGAAGCGATCGTTCCGGTCTTCAAGCCGCTGTACCATGCGTGGGCTGGCCCTCTCAGAGTGGTGGGAAACGCTCTGCACATCAAAGCATTAGAGGTTCGTATAGCGTCATCTGGGCACGAAAAGCGACTACATGGTCCGTTGGGTCATTGGAGCCATCGTAAGCATCCAAGGAGGGAAGTCAGAAGTTCGGGGGGCCTATCTAGTCTTGTATCTCGGGCGTAAACGGAGATCCCTGATGTACATCCTCCCCGAACTCTCCCTTTGACTTGTGGACCTCCTTCTGCACCTCGTCGAGTCGCAAATTGACGAAGCGCAACTGGGCTCGTAGGGAATCCGTAGAGTCCGAAGATAATGCCTCGGGTTCTAGGTGGCCTCTTGGGTTGGCCGCCACTCGGCCCCCGTGTGGGGGTGGTGGAACCCGAGGCGAAGCAGGGAGTTCCCGAAGTGGTGTGCGAGCCTGAATGAGTGGCTCCTGTTGCCGTAGTGGTTGGACAGCCGGGGAGTGTGGTGGATAGAAACAAGGGGAATAATGGATTGCACCATACTGGTCAAAGTTCAGACTTGATGGGTGAGGTCATGAAAGGCCTTGGATGACACGGGCGAGGGGTCGGTGGGGGCGCCGTCGGGCGGCGACAGGCCCGGGTCGTTGAATATCCACCAATAGCGCTCTGAGGTCGTGGCGGGGTGTTCGTCACGAAGGTCTCCGTGCAAGGGGTGTTCCCCTGTAGCTCTAATCGGATGTGACCTCTCAGTCGTGGGTTCATCTGAGCCAATCGAGTGATCACTTGACATTTCGGGCCCTCCTTCTAGCACAAAAAATGTTAGTGTAAACAACTTCAAGCCGTAGCCTCGGGGTCGTCGCGGCTTAGTTCGGGTCCGGATGATAGGGGATCTCCCAAAGATGTTTCCCGAGATTGTTTGGGTGGCCGATTGCGTTGGTCCGATCGGGACGGGGGAGCCATTTCCACCGGGGGAGAACTCCTCGCCTACGCATTTAGTGGACGACCTTCGACTTTGCACCTACACAAAGGTCAGGTCGGGGAGCTCGACCCGACCCCTCCGATGATCAAGTTAGTGGATAGTCGCAAGGGGTTTCTTTAGCTAAGTTGTCTCCTTTTTTCCTCTTCCTCTCTCTCTCGTGCGCGAGGGTTTTTATAGTGAGAATTATCATTGTATGATGTGCCTGCCCACAGGGAGCAGGATCGTACTTTTGATAGCGTTTGACATTACCGTTGTCATGGCGTGGGGGATCGAGCCTGAGCAGGGTGTTAATGTCCCTCGGTAGGTATTCTGGTCTATTTTGACCGGGTGCCTCATCAAGTTGACAAAGGCGTAATGCGTCACCTGATGCAGCTGATGTTGTTGAATCTCGGATTTTGAAGATAAAATCAATTGATGGGTTATTTGATCTAATCCATATTATTGAGTTAAGTGTGCAGGATTAACTACGATAAACAGAAAACACAAAGCAAGTATACCGGAGTCGAGTTCGATGAACGTTTAAGAGTCCAAAGAATCGTCGGAGATGCTGCCGGAACCAACCGAGAAGAAATCGGGAACCTGTTGGAAGTTCGCCGAAGAGATCGTCGGAGGTTCGCAGAGATCACCGAGAAGTCTCAGCTACTCGTTAAAGTCATCACAAGTTCGGGAGCGTGCTTGAACCCCGTCGAAGGAAGTTCGTCGGAAAGCTCACCGGAACAAGACTTGACGTTCGCGGTTAATAAATTGCTTAGGATGTGTTTTGTTATGTAGTTCACTTGTAATTAGGATTAGGATTAAGAAGATAATCCTATATCCTGGTTAGGGGCTAACTGGGGCCAAAGTCAGATTTGGTTTGGGCTAAAAGTAAGCCAACCCAAGTGAACCGGAGAGCCAGGCGGTGGCACCGCCTGGCTGGGCGGTGACACCTCCTGGGCTGGGCGGTTGCACCGTCCAACACTCGAGCACTGGGCGGTGGCACCGCTTGGCTGGGCGGTGGCACCGCCAGCATCAGGAACCCAAAGAGGATTTGAATTTTGGAGCCCAAATTTTGGAGCCCAAATTTGAATCCTCTTAAGGCCTATAAATACCCCTCAAATCTCAGCTGAGATTACAACTTTTTGAGCAGCAAGAGCTTGAGAGAAAGGTCTTAGAAAAGTGTTAGCTTGTCTTCTTTTCAATTTGCTAGTGTTCACCTCATCTCTTCTCGAAAATCTGTAAGAGAGTGAACCGCTTGTAAAGAGTTGTAAGAAGGGTATTTACCCTTCCATTTCAAGAGACTTGCTAGTGGAAGGTGGGAGCCTCATCGAAGAGGGGCCTCGCAAGTGGAGTAGGTCATTTGACCGAACCACTCTAAAATCGGCGTGATCCTTGGTTTGCATTTCATTATTGCTGTTTACATTATTGCAAACCTTCTTATATGCTTTAGTTCCTTATTACTTTTGCTGCGCATATTTAAGAATACGCTTTCAAGATTAAGCTTGTCAAGTTCCGCTCTTATCATACGAAAGATTTTTTTTTAAAACCGAAGTTTTAATCCGCTGCACTAATTCACCCCCCCCTCTTAGTGCTGCTCCGATCCTAACAATTGGTATCAGAGCGAGGTTATCTCTCATATTTGGTTTAATACCCAAGAGAGATGGCTTACTCCGGCATGCAAGAGGGCCATTCTATAACACGTCCACCTATGTTTAATGGGTCGGATTACACGTATTGGAAGACTCGGATGAGGATCTTCCTCATTTCTATGGATTTTGAGCTTTGGACTATTGTTGAAAACGGATTTCAAAAATCTTCTCTTCCGATTTGTTTTAATGGAATGAATGGGAGAAGAAGGTTTTTGCTTTAAATGCAAAGGCTATGAATGCCTTGTTTTGTGCACTAGACAAAAACAAATTTAATCGTGTTTCAATTTGTGATTGGCTTTTGATATTTGGAGAACTCTTGAGGTCACTCATGAAGGCACTAGCCGAAAGTGAAAGAGTCCAAAATCAACATTCTTGTGCACTCTTACGAACTTTTTTCGAATGAAACCAAGTGAGTCCATCGGAGACATGTACACCCGGTTTACGGATGTCATCAATGGACTCAAAGCTCTTGGTAAAGATTTTACTAACTTTGAACTAGTAACTAAAATCTTAAGATCCCTCCCTAAAAGTTGGGATCCAAAAGTTACGGCCATTCAAGAGGCCAAAGACCTTAAAACATTCCCTCTTGAAGAACTCATTGGGTCTCTAATGACCTACGAAATGACATGTCAAGCTCATGACGAACTCGAGAACTCCCTTCCAAAGAACAGGAAGGATATGGCACTCAAATCAAAAGAAGACCACTTGAAAGGAACATCAAGTGATGAGGACAGTGACAATGACATTGCACTTTTGACTCAAAAATTCAAAAAATATTTAAGGAAGAACAAATTTAAAAATAATATAAAAAATAAATTTGAACAAAAGAAGGACCAAGTGATTTGCTATGAATGCAAAAAATGGGGACACTACAAGAACGATTGCCCTCAAGCCAAAAAGAGAACACCAAAGAAGAAGGCGCTCAAGGCAACATGGGATGACTCAAGCACATCCGAAGAAGAGGAGTCCAATACCGAGCAAGTTGCTAACTACGCCCTAATGGCCTTCGAAGAAGAGGTAACGGATTTAATTAATGCAGATTTACCTTATCATGAATTATTAAATGCCTTCCATGAGTTATTTGATGAATGTAAGACAATTAGTAGAAAATACAAATTGCTAAGAAAGGAGCATGATAGTCTTACTTGTGCTTTTGATAAATTAAAAACTGAATATCATGATTGTCTAGCTCCATGTGTTAAATGTCATGTTTTAGAAACTCTCCAAAATGAGAACATAGTACTTAAGGACACCTTGAAGAAATTCGAGGTCGGTAGCAAGTCCTTAAACATGATCCTTACAAATAAGGGTCACGTTCCTAAATGGAGTGGAATCGGATTTGTGAGAAGTACTCACCAAAATCCAACCACCTTCGTTAAAGGTCCTATCTTACATGTTCAACATCAAAGCAATTGCAACTTTTGTTGCAAATATGGACATATAACTTACCAATGTCCATTCAAGAAAATTAGTCCGAACAAATTGATTTGGGTTCCTAAAGGAACCATGATCAAGTCTATGCAACATGATAAACAAGTTAGATTAGTTTTTGAGGCACCCAAAAGTAAATGGGTACCTAAAAATAATTCCTTCTTATAGAAACATACACCATCACATGCTAGGAGCAAGAGATGGTATCTTTATAGTGGATGCTCAAGGCATATGACCGGAGATCCATCCCAATTCACCAAGCTCACTAGCATGGACGAAGGCTATGTCACCTTCGGAGACAACAACAAAGGCAAAATCATTAGCAAGGGAACCATAGGTAACAAATCAAGTTTTTTCATTGATGATGTGTTACTAGTTGATGGATTAAAACATAATCTATTGAGCATTAGTCAATTATGCGATAAAGGTTATATCGTTAGATTTGAATCAAATATGTGCATTATTGAAAAACCAAATCATAACATGACTATGATTGCTTTAAAACAAAATAATGTCTATACCATCAATCTTGATGAACTAAGTAATGAAATGTGTTTCTCCGCCATAAATGATGATGCTTGGCTTTGGCATAGGAGATTAGGCCATGCAAGCATGAAAACAATATCTAAAATCTCATCTTAAGAATTAGTATGAGGGATTCCGAATATGAAGTTTATTAAAGATAAGGTATGCGATGCATGTCAACTAGGGAAACAAATAAAAACAAGCTTCAAACCAAAAAATCAAATTAGCACCACTAGACCGTTACAATTGATCCATTTGGACTTATTTGGACCAATTGATACAACAAGTCTAGGTGGAAGCAAATATGCTTTTGTGATTGTGGATGACTACTCTAGATACACTTGGACCTATTTCTTAGCTCACAAAAGTGATTGTTTCAAGTGTTTCTCTAAATTTTGTAAACTCACTCAAAATGAAAAAGGGTTCA
The DNA here is from genome assembly GCA_900464855.2 of Musa schizocarpa. Lineage (NCBI taxonomy): Eukaryota > Viridiplantae > Streptophyta > Magnoliopsida > Zingiberales > Musaceae > Musa > Musa schizocarpa. The sequence goes on along the minus strand of LS990925.1, from coordinate 12,376,518 downwards.
TGATTTCATCAATTGAGTGATCATGGTGGCTAATTTCAAAACCATGACTTTCAAAATTTTTTGTGTAGTTAATGGATACAACCATAACTTCCCCACTCTGAGAAATCCCCAACAAAATGGAGTAGTTGAAAGAAAAAATAGAAACCTACAAGAAATGGCAAGAACTATGTTAAATGAACATAGTTTACCTAAGTATTTTTGGGTTGAAGCCGTAAAAAATACGACTTGCTACATCATGAATAGAGTCCTAATAAGACCTTCCTTATCAAAAAACTCCTATGAATTATGGAATAACAAAAAAAAACCAAATATTTCCTATTTTAAAGTTTTCGGTTGTAAATGCTTTATTTTAAATGAAAGGGATGCCTTAGGAAAATTTGATGCAAAATCCGATGAAGGCATCTTTCTTGGTTACTCTTCGTTTTGAAAGCTTTTGGGTTTTTTTAATAAAAGAACCTTAGTAATTAAAGAGTCTATTCATGTAGTTTTTAATGAAGTCTCAAATTTTAAGAAAAATGATTTTGATGATGATCTTGGTTTTGATAATTTGAATTTAAATGAACCCCCTCCTCAAAATAGCAACTTGGATGCACCTTCTTCCGAAATTTCCTTACCTAAGGAATGGAAGTATATAGATGCTCATCCAAAGGAGCTAATTATAGGGGATACATCTAAAGGGGTTCAAACTCATTCCTCATTCAAGAATTTTTGTGCTAATGCCGCCTTCCTCTCTCAAATCGAACCTAAGTGCATTGACGAGGCCATAAAAGATGATTTTGGATTATTGCAATGCAAGAGGAACTGAATCAATTTGAGAGAAACAAGGTGTGGGAGCTTGTTCCTAGACCTAGTGACCATTTAGTCATTGGTACTAAGTGGGTCTTTAGAAACAAGCAAGACAAAAATGGTATCGTAGTTAGAAACAAGGCTAGATTAGTGGCCAAAGGTTTCAACCAAGAAGAAGGTATCGATTACGAAGAAACCTTCGCTCCCGTGGCTCGATTAGAAGCCATAAGGATGCTCCTTGCCTATGCTAGTAGTTATAATTTTAAACTATTTCAAATGGATGTCAAAAGTGCCTTCTTGAATGGTTTTATTTCCGAAGAAGTATATGTCGAACAACCTCCCGAATTTGAAAATTCTCTTCTTCCTAATCATGTATTCAAATTGACTAAGGCTCTCTATGGCTTGAAACAAGCTCCTAGAGCTTGGTATGAAAGGCTTAGTTCATTTCTTATTTTAAATAATTTTACCAAAGGCAAGGTTGATACTACATTGTTTATTAAACATTTTGAAAATAATTTTCTTATTGTGCAAATTTATGTTGACGATATTATTTTTGGCTCTTCGGATGAGTCATTATGTGAATCATTTGCCAAATCTATGAGCCATGAATTTGAAATGAGTTTAATGGGGGAATTAACTTTCTTTTTAGGATCACAAATCAAACAACTTAAGGATGGTATATTTATTAACCAATCTAAATACACATTAGAATTGTTAAAACGATTTAACATGGATAATTCGAAAGCAATAAACACCCCTATGAGTACTGTGACTAAGTTAGATATGGATGAAAATAGTGAAAATTTCGATCAAAAAACATATAGGGGAATGATAGGTAGTCTACTCTACCTTACTGCTACTAGACCAGATATCATGTTTAGTGTAGGACTTTGTGCTAGGTTTAAATTAAATCCTAAACTATCTCATCTTAAAAGTGTTAAAAGAATATTTAGGAATATTAAAGGAACTCCAAATTTAGGTTTATGGTATCCAAAATCTGAAAAATTTGATTTAATGGCTTACGCGGATGCCGATTTTGGCGGATTTAGGATAGATAGAAAAAGTACATCTGGAACATGCCAATTTTTAGGACATGCACTTGTTTCTTGGACTTCCAAGAAACAAAATTCAGTAGCACTATCTACGGCGGAAGCCGAATACATTGCTGCGAGTGCATGCTGTGCACAAGTTGTTTGGATGAAAAATACATTAGAAGACTATGGAATTCACTTTAAAAATATTCCCATAAAATGTGATAATACTAGTGCCATATGTCTTACTAAAAATCCAATTCAGTATTCTAGAACTAAGCACATCGACGTTAGGCATCATTTCATATGCGATCATGTCCTTAACAATAATGTTGTTCTAGAATTCATTGATACAAAGCATCAATTAGTAGATATATTCACAAAAGCCTTGAATGAAGACCAATTTGAATTCATTAGAAGGGAATTAGACATGTTAAATTGTCCCTAAAATGAGCTTCACGAAAAATGACTCGTCCTTTTCCTTTCTTTTGTGGATTTGATTTCTTCTTTCTTCTTCACTTCAAAATGATCCATTAAAGTATAATTTATTATCTTGAGGGAAGCAAACAAAAAAGGGGGAGAGGAAGAAAATTTTTTTTTCTTTCCTCCATGGGGATATATATGGTGGCACCGCCAAAATCTGGCGGTGTTACCTTTGGCCTTCGAAGGGCCCCGGTGACACCGCCAGTTTGGCGGTGGCACCACCGGAAAGCACTCATTATTAACCCTGAGGGGTTAGGTTAGGGCGGTGAAACCGCCCCAACCCGAAGAAAGAGCTCTCAAAACCCTCTCCCATTTCCTCTAACCCTCATTCTACCTCTTAGAAGCATTGGAGAAGGATTCTTGGTGGTCCAAGCCTTCCATCTCTCAACATAATCTCCATAAGGTAACACTTGAAATCCCTCTTTTTTGGTATCTCATTCCCTCTTTTCCTTTCTCTTTCCCTTGCTTATTTTTCACAATTTCATCATCATCTTGTCTAGATAATGGCTCCTAAGAGATCAAAAAAAAAAAAAAGGATTGAAGGAGATTCATTTGACCATGATCTTTTTTAGATCAAAAAGAGGTAGCCCTTAGTTTTCCAAAATTTGAAAGACGAGGTATCCATAAGGGAAAATACGTTGATTTGGATGAACTAGAAGACTTAGATCCCATTAGGTGTTTTGCACACCTAAAAACTCTACCTCTACTACAACTAGATGAACCAATCTATCCGCGATTAGTTAGATTGTTCTATGCCAACCTATATGAGGACAATAATAGCCTAAGCACTTACCTTCTAGGAACACTCATTAGAATATTTGACAGCACCATTTGTGAGCTAATTGGCATAACTGAAAAAGATAGAGGATGCTATTTTAAAGGTAAATAGGACGTCAACTCAATAGGAGCAACCTATCTCGCCCGTAGAAACAATCTTTGCAAATCCAAACCTTGACTTCCTACCCAAGAGCTGTGAACACGTACTGCCTTTCAACTCTAAAATTCTTCATCACATTATCACAAGCATCATATTCCCCAAACAATTTCATCTTGTGAAATAAGTCAAATTGAGATGAGTACCATGTATTGGATTATGACCGGTCGGGGATAATTGTTTTGGGTACTCAATTGGCAACACATGTAGGATATTATGGCTAAAGATACTATGCTGCCATATGGGAGGTTAATCACTAGATTTCTTCATGCCTATGACATTTGCATCCCCACCGATGAAGAATCTATTCAAAATGATAGATATAACATAATAAATAAAAACCCATTTGAAAAGACTTAGGTGCACCTTTAGCAATGGCATATGGGTTAGGCAGCCTAGAAGGACGGATCCAATTCCTCCACCAATAGAACACCCCAAACACTAATTCTTATGGGAAATGAATCTCCTCCTCCTAGTCCTTTTTGGCGTAGCACCTTCAGCTCCTATTTCCTCCTCAAGATCGCATTATTATGAATTGTCTCATATCAAATCACAGCAAGAACAAATTCAAAATCAATAAGTTGAAATTTTGAAGACACTACGACAGCTGAATGAAAAAATAGATATCATGTATCAGCATTGTGGATTACCTCCTAAGGATTAAACTGATGTATCTTTTTATTCTGTTCTGTTTGCTTTTAACAACAAGTTCAAAGTTTGTCATCGATTAAATGATAACTGATCCTTCCTTTTAGATAACTACTGTTTTGATTTGCATGATTTCTTTTGGATAAACTATTTCTGGCAAATTTGAATGATAAACCTTGTTAAATGCTATTTTTTATGATCATCAATTCGATGGCTTGTCTCTTTTTGTTGATGACAAAGGGGGACAAGTGATGACCTACACCATAATGATAGCATGACTTATATGGATTACAAAAACTTGTGTGATATGAATGACTTATATGCCTTGCAAAATCCTTGAAAATATCACAAGATTGATTGATCATATTGAAAGCATGCCTTACATCTAAATCATAAAATTTATATTGAAAATCTTTATCTTCTGTCGTAGTAAAATTCGTCCCTTTTCATTTAACTTATGATTTTCATAGAAGTTTTGTACTCACTATTGTTTAATGAGGATCACAATAAGCTCTACAGTTAGAACTTATCGGGTTATGCTTGAATCCAATGGGATGGAATTCAAGTGTTTTTTATCTTCTCATAATATGGCATATAGATAGGGGGAGTTATGTTTAACTCCGTCATCAATTGATTGTCATCATCAAAAAGGGGGAGATTGTTGAATCTCGGATTTTGATGATAAAATCAATTGATGGGTTATTTGATCTAATCCATATTATTGAGTTAAGTGTGCAGGATTAACTACGATAAATAGAAAACACAAAGCAAGTATACCGGAGTCGAGTTCGATGAACGTTTAAGAGTCCGAAGAATCGTCGGAGATGCTGCCGGAACCAACCGAGAAGAAATCGGGAACCTGTTGGAAGTTCACCGAAGAGATCGTCGGAGGTTCGCAGAGATCACCAAGAAGTCTCAGCTACTCATTAAAGTCATCACAAGTTCGGGAGCGTGCTTGGACCCCGTCGAAGGAAGTTCGTCGGAAAGCTCGCCGGAACAAGACTTGACGTTCGTGGTTAATAAATTGCTTAGGATGTGTTTTGTTATGTAGTTCACTTGTAATTAGGATTAGGATTAAGAAGATAATCCTATATCCTAGTTAGGGGCCAACTGGGGCCAAAGTCAGATTTTGGTTTGAGCTAAAAAGTAAGCCAAACCAAGTGAACTGAGAGCTAGCGGTGTGGCTGGCCGGGCAAGTGATGACACCTCTGGGCTGGCGGTTGCACCGCCCAGCACCCGAAAGGCCAATGGTGGCACTGGCTGGGCGGTGGCACTGCCAGCATCGGGAACCCAAAGAGGATTTGAATTTTGGAGCCCAAATTTGAATCCTCTTAAGGCCTATAAATACCCCTCAAATCTCAGCTGAGATTACAACTTTTTTCGCAGCAAGAGCTTGAGAGAAAGGTCTTAGAAAAGTATTAGCTTGTCTTCTTCTCAATTTGCTAGTGTTCACCTCATCTCTTCTCGAAAATCTGTAAGAGAGTGAACCGCTTGTAAAGAGTTGTAAGAGGGGTATTTACCCTTCCATTTCAAGAGACTTGCTAGTGGAAGGTGGGAGCCTCATCGAAGAGGAGCCTCGCAAGTGGAGTAGGTCATTTGACCGAACCACTCTAAAATCGGCGTGATTCTTGGTTTGCATTTCATTATTGCTGTTTACATTATTGCAAACCTTCTTATATGCTTTAGTTCCTTATTACTTTTGCTGCGCATATTTAAGAATACGCTTTCAAGATTAAGCTTGTCAAGTTCCGCTCTTATCATACGAAAGATTTTTTTTAAAAACCGAAGTTTTAATCCGCTGCACTAATTCACCCTCCCCTCTTAGTGCTGCTCCGATCCTAACAGATGTCGCGTGAGTCTTATCGCAATTATTACCCTCATCACATAGTAACATGATCCTTGTATCCCAATTATTCTCTTCTGATTATTACTAGAATTTAAAAGATAATCTTTAAATCAACACGCCTGCGAGATGGCACGACAGGTGAAGCAACCTTTCAAGAATCTCATGAAGAGAAGTAGCCGACCGCAATTGGTTATTGCCATCGTGATGCAAGTCTTCCAGCAGTTCACTGGGATCGACGCCATCATGTTCTATGCACCAGTCCTCTTTCAGACCATCGGATTTAAGAATGATGCTTTACTTCTTTCTGCGGTCATCACGGGGATCGTCAATGTTTTGTCTACCGTCGTATCAGTGGTCTTAGTGGACAAAGTCGGGAGGAGATTCCTGCTTCTTGAAGCTTGTGGCCAGATGTTGATCACACAGGTTAGGGACACAAGCCATGGGCATATTAAACATGTAATTATAGATTACGAGGAATCGTTTGAAATATGAGATTCTAACTCCAGTGGGGGGTGATTTGCATGCAGGTGGCTATTGGAGGCATTTTGCTTGTGAATTTGAAAGCAACCAACGAGCTGGGACACGGAGTGGCAGTTTGGGTGGTGGTGCTCGTGTGCCTATTCGTTTCGAGCTTTGCTTGGTCTTGGGGTCCACTTGGCTGGTTGATTCCTAGTGAAACTTTCCCCCTGGCGACGAGGACCGCCGGCTATGCCTTTGTCGTCAGCTCCAACATGCTTTTCACCTTTGTCATTGCCCAAGCTTTCCTATCTATGATGTGTCATCTACGTGCCGGGATCTTCTTCTTCTTTGGTGCATGGATTGTGGTGATGGGTCTGTTCGTCATCTTCTTATTGCCGGAGACCAAGAATGTGCCGATCGATGAAATGACCAAGAAGGTTTGGAAGCAACATTGGTTCCAGAAGAGATTCATGGATGAGGAAGAAGACAAAAAACACTCCGTCTAAGACTCGATGATTTGTGTTTACCTCGAGGATGTCGGGCTAATCTCATCAACATGATCTTTATGTCGAGTTCATTATTTAGTATTTTTATCAATATATAATCTTCCCTTTTGAATATTGATATCCTAAGAATATGAGACTATTTTTTTGTTTTATCTTCGAGTTATGCTAATATTTGTAACTAAATAAAATATAATTATAAAATTAAAATTAATAAAACTATTATTTTGAAAAGATTTGATCATAAAACAACATAACCAAAAATAATTTTCGAGTTCATTATTTAATATTTTTATCAATATATAATCTTCCCTTTTGAATATTGATATCCTAAGAATATGAGACTATTGTTTTATTTTATCTTCGTGTTATGCTAATATTTGTAACTAAATAAAATATAATTATAAAATTACAATTAATAAAACTTTTATTTTGAGTAGATTTGATCATAAAACAACATAACCAAATAATATTTTCGAGGTAGAATGTCATTGGCGCCCACAATTCGCTAGTAATTGTTGGGGCTTTTGATTCAATATTATGTAAATCAAAATATTATAAGTTTTTGGTCACATCATTCCATAATTTTGAGAATCTTACAAGTCAATTCCGAGTTACCAAATTATAGTGTTTTATTATATCTCAAATTTTGATGATGAAATCAATTGATAATATTTATTTGATCTACATTTTGAGTGACGCATGAAGCTCGATTAGGGAGAGAATTAAAGTGGGAAGAATCATGTTTGGTTGGAGTTGAACATGTCAGAAGATTGGATGTGGCACCGAAGAATCGATTGATGTATCGACAAAATGTTTTAGGCCATGGGTTCGGGCATCGGTCCAAGAAGAATAGAAATTGCACCAAGGAAGTCGGAGTTTCGGAGGTTAACTGGCCGATTGGGCAATAGGCCGCAAGAGAGGATGATGTGTCAAAGAATCAAATGAAGCGTCGATGAATCAATGACATGCTGGACAACATGTGATTCAAGCTTTAAGTGTTCATGATTAACTACAATAGCGATCAAGGCATAAAGCAAAATGAAGTCCTGGAGTCAAGAATGAGACTTCGTTGAGAGTTCGAGAGTTCATCGGAAGTCCGAACATTTATCGGCAGTTCTACCAGAATTGACCAAGAAGTCCAGGAGCTTGCCAAAGAAGCTCATCAGATCTCACCAAGAAGATCATCGTGAAGTCTAGGAGCTTGCCGGGAGTCCGTTGGAACGTTGCCTAGAGATCATTGGAAGTTTGCAAAAAGATCGCCGGAAGCCCGTTGGAAGAAACATAGACTTACCAAACTTATTTAGCTTAGTGTATGCCTTAAAATTCATAGTTAGCATATAATTGGGTTGGAATTGGGCCAACTTAATTAGGAGCTACTTAGGACCAAGTTTGGGTTATGTTGGGCTAAGTGAAAAGGCCAAAAGAGTGACCCAACAAGTGGAACCTTCATGACATAATATCTGAGAGACTATCAGGCGGTGGTACCACTAGTTTGGGCATTGGTACTATCCAGACATAGTCTTCTAGGCGGTGGTACTGTTAGACTGGGTGATGGTACCACTTGTACCTCAAAATCTCAGGGATTTAAATTTTGGCTCTAAGTTTTGAAGTAATTAGGGGTCTATAAATACCCTAGCTATTCCTACATGGAGTAGCAAGAAAGTTAAGCAAAACACTGTGATTCCAAAGTTGTAAACCCTATTAGAAAGTTGAGTTCCCTTCTCCTAAAATTTAAAGAGAGTTCTAAGGGAGGTGTGTGAGGGATACCTTGTAAAAGAGTGTTGTAAAAGGTTGTCTCATAAACTTATAAAAAAGAGAAGAATGGTGTAAAAGGGTAGTTGATCTTCGCCCATTGACGGAAGATCATTATTGGATATCGGTGACCTCGACAGAAGAGGAATCGATGGAGTGGATGTAGGTCACGACAACCGAACCACCATAAAATGGTTTACATTTTTGTTTTGCTATTTATCTTTATTACAAACTGCTTTGCTTCCTCATTACTTTTATTGCACACCCTTCCGTATGCTCTCATATGCTTTCAAGTTAATATCTTTCCAAAATAGGTTTAATCGAAAAGAAATTTTGAACCGACTGTTAGGATCAAGAACGACACTAAGAGGGGGGAGGTGAATTAGTGCGGTGGAAAATTCTTCGATTTCGTAGAAAGTTCATCTCAATTCAAATTGTTTCAAAAAGATGTTGAACTTGAAACTTTTATAAGAATGTAAGGAGAAGTTTAAGGAGATTTGCAGTAAAGTAAATTACACAAAATGAAAAGCAAACCAGAATTTAGAGTGGATCGGTCAATGAGACCTACATCCACTTCGGATTCCTCCACCGTCATGGTCATTGGCGTCCACTAAAGGCCTTCCTTTAATAGGAGAAGACCAACCACCTTTTATAGCGTTTTCTCCTTTTGCCGGGTTTATGAGACAACCCTTCCAAGTTTTACTCCTCTTTCTTGGATGATTACAAGGCTAAGAGAGGGAGTAGGAGAATTCTTCTCATTTTTACAACACTTTTCACACCCCAAACACAGAATTTTTCATACATATGATAACACTTTGTTACCCTTTCATAAAAAAAGGGGTAGGGTATTTATAGGACCCAATGACTTCTAAAGTTGGAGCAAAAAAAATCAAATCCTTGGATTTCGGGATGTTGGCGGTACCACCGCCATTAATGGGCGGTACTACTACTTGATAGAGATCAGAGATTGAGCTCTGATGGTACTATTGCCTGATAGGGGCGGTACCACCATAGGCAGTATTGATTTCCAACGATATTATTGCCCAGACCACTCGAGAGATTGGGTCTCCCAAGCGGTGTCACCTCCGACCATGTTTTCAGGGACTGAATGGGCTGTTTAATTCGGCCCAATTCAGCACTATTGAGGGCCCAATTGGCCCCTAACTCAGTCAGTGGGATTATCTCCCAATCCTAACTCTATTTTTTATTAATTACAATAACTAAGACATAATTAAAGTGCTATTCATAGGTGCCCAGCAAGCCAATCACGTGAGTGATGGCACGTGTGACTTGATACAGAATCTTTTTGCTTATTATATTTTGGCGTATATCACTTTATAACTATTGCATAAATGAATATATATATTGTGATGTCCTTGGATTTGTGCAATGGGAATCGGATCGTGATGAGATCACGATAATGAGATCGATTCACCTTTAAACACATATCCTAAATAATCCCGGTCATAGGTTACTCGAGAGGGACATCGTGATAACCGGATAGACTAGTGTGCTGTATATCCGTCCATATGATGGATGCAGCTGGTCTCATAACTGCTCGTGTAGGGACACTAGGGATATAGTACAGGTGCTCATTAGAGGATGAGTTCACTGATTGATCCGCCACGGAATCTTTGGATGGTTGATGATGCCTTATTGTCGACTTGGCGATTCCGTAGTCCTAGTGGTGTATCTGGTCCTTAGACTTGAGAAACCAAGGATGTCCGGTATGAGTGCTCCACTCTTTGATACCAGACTTATAGGTTTGGCTGTCCCGGATCTAGTACAGTTGGTCTTTGGGAGTGGTAGTCGACCTTACGAGGGCTATTGAGTGTCGTGAGAGGATCATCCACTCTCGTCATGAGAGGAATATCCCATGTGTTCTTGCTCAGACAAATCCCGGCCAGGGTCATTGGTTTGAGAGAGAAAGAGTTGTCCGGGAGAATCCGATTAGAGCAAGACTCAGTAGAAACCATATGGGTCCACAACACCATGCTCGATATACGGTCTCTGGGATATTAGATGGATGAGGGACTATAGGTACATGGTGGCGAGGGACGGACAGGTCCAATGGATTGGATTCCCCTATATATCGTCTGGGGACTCTGGCGTAGTGGCCTAAGTACTTCGTGAAGTCGATGAGTCAGTGAATTATTACAGAGATAATAATTCATTGAGTTAGAAGGAGTTACGACGGTATGACTCATGGCCAGCTCGATATTGGGCGAGAGGGTCACACACATATGGTAGGCATTGCGATGAGTAGAGGTTGGATATGAGATATCCACGGAGCCCTTGTCTTATTGGATGCAGATCCAATACCCACTAGGGGAAGGACCCATTAGGGTTTGACATGGGATCTCTATAAATAGGAGGGATTCCTGACCTCATAGGCTAGAGTCTTTGCTTGCCTTTCCTATTCTCCTCTCCCTCTCCACCTCAGAGGCTTGGAGTTTTGAGGAGGGTCGTCGCAACCCTGCTGTGTGGATCACCGCTAGAGAGGAGGACGCTTGACCTCCTTCACCCTCTCCTAAGGATCTGCAAGGAAACAGGGGATATCTGATCTCCTTAGGTAACACAATCTCTATCGCAGTTTTTTGTGTTTTATGGATTTTTGCGCACCAATCTTCGCATACGACAACGAACATCTTTTTTGGGAATTGGGGATTTTGTTTTCTTGTTCTTCCGCTTCGCATATGATGTCGCCCCTTGATTCCCAACAAAGGTGGTATCGAGCAGGTTGTTGTTCGTGCAAATGATTGGTTTTGAACCGCGTGTGTTGTGTTTAGGAAGAATATTGGCGTCAAAATCGTTGATGCAAAAGTGAGGAAGGGCAACAACAGTTGCTGCCCTCGATCTACATGCTCTGCACCACTGGGAAGAGCAGCAACCGCAGCCGAGGCACCAGCACCACGGCATGCAAGATGCTAGTACTCGGCAGCCGTCCCGGTGTGGGCTTCAGCAGACTTAGTCGGCCGGGCTGGCAGCCCAGCATGGGAAGAGGGCCCTCTGGCCGTTGACCCCATGGGCAGAGGATAGGGCAGGAGCAGCAGGGGTGAGGAGGCCAGAGGGCGTGGCGGCGCCTGGGGCGCTGCCCCACCGGCAAAACCCCATTGGTGGCCAGCCGAGGCAGCACCGCCTGGGCGCTGCCTCGGGCAGAAGAACCCCGAGGAGGCGGCGCCGGTGCGCCCACCCAATGGCAACAACCCCCGGTAGGCGTACCGCCCTGAGGCACCTTCCGCCCTCGCCGCTGAGCAAAAAAGCCTGGGGTGTGGGCGGCAAGCAGCAGAGGGAATTAGGGTTTTGGGCAAAAGAATAGTTTTGGCCCTGTGAATTTGAGAAATTCCAGTTTCTGGCTTTTGTCCAAATTATGAAAATACCATAAGGAATTGAGAAATTCCCTACAAGTCCCTGATTTTAGAAAAATATTAATTAATTAAAAGGTTTAGTTGATTATTAATTTTTATTATTATCTAGTAGTCCTATATGATGATGATTATTTATACATGTGATGTATGATGTGTGGACGGATGATCATGGACCGTTTGATGTGTGTACTTGTGATTAATATTATTGAGGTCTGCGAACCTCCATTATATTTCTCGTTTATTGTCGGGCCTGCATGCCTATGATTAAGTTGTAATCACATGAGGAGGCGCAGCGGGAGCGTGGATGCGATAGCGGGACCCACGTGACGGACGATCGTGATGCATGGAGATGCATCAAGATGTCGACGGAACCGATGAGGATGAGATGGACAATCACAAGGGCATGGAGATGCACCGTTGCACACATAGATATTGATGTGAGTGATTAGGCCTACTGGCGCGGGCCTAATCATATTAGGTTGTGGTCCATGATCATCTGATGTGATTGCTTATACACATACTAGATATGTATATATATTTGCATGCGATGTAGATATATATTAAATATGTATATGTGTGACATGTCATATTAGGAGACCAAATTATAGAAACATCTCTCGATAATATTAAGTCGATAGACGTGAGGCAATTAGATTGACCCACGTGGCCTTCCATCGTTATGAGTAGGAACCGATTCCCGGTGTAGGTTGAGTTGGTCGAGTCCCTCGAGACTCACCTATATCGCGATTCGCTATCTTTTATTTACGACATAGAAATGTCACCGTGACCGAGGACATGGTATGCTTGGTCGAGTCCCTCGAGGGTATATCATCAAATCAGACTCATCTTATAACGAAGGTGTTGACTTAACCGAGCATCATGGTTGGTCGAGTCCCTCGAGGCCATGGTGATTCGGAGGTCGAAAGGGGGCGGGAATGACAAGGAGTTGTGATCGGCAAGAGTTGCCTACCTTTTAGGCTTAGTGTGATTGGTCGAGTCCCCCGAGGTTACACTAAGACGCTGATTGATCCCTGATCCCCACTAGAAGTCTCTTTGGAGACTTCCGTTTCACGGTCTTTGAGGGTGTCGCGTGACTCGTTAGTAAAATAGTGGGAGCATATTAAGATAGAAGTCCATATCTTGATAGTTTATTTCTTGCAAAATCTGCATGTTATTCATTTCTACTACATCTTTATTTTCAGAAAATGTCGCTTTCAAATCCCTTACATGGCATACTTGATGTCAACCGCTATCATTGGTCCAAATTATACGGATTGGCTCCGTAACTTGAGAATTGTTCTCACAATGCGGAAAAAAATCGTCCTCCGCCCTGATATGATGCCCACGCCCGAAGAAGGTGCAAGCGAGGATGAGATCGCCGCCACGTGAAGTACATTGATGACTCCACTCTTGCTCAGTGCTATATGTTGGGCTCTATGACTCGAGTTACACAAACAACATGAAAAAAGATGGATGCGGATCCATTCTCCTACATGTCCGAAAATTGTTTGAGGAACAGGGAAGGACTCAACGATATGAGATATCCAAGAGCCTTTTTTTCAGCTAGGATGATTGAGGGGACACCGGTTCAGAACCATGTCCTAAAGATGATTGAGTGGATAGAAACTCACAGGTCTAGGAATGGTCCTAGAGGATAACTTGTGTGTGGACATTGTGCTTCGGTCCCTACCAGATTCCTTTTCACAGTTCATAATGAATTTTAATATGAACAAGCTTGAGGTGACTCTCCCAGAGCTCCTCAATATGTTGAGGGAGGCAGAGAGTACTATTAAGAAAGAGAAGCCCAGTTCTCTACACTGGTGAGAGAAAAGAAAATGAAAGCAGAAAGGTCCCTTAAGAAGGGAAAGGGCAAGGGCAAACAAGGTAAAAAGCAAAGGTTGCTAAGAAAGACCCAAAGCAAAGGACAAAGGCCAATGCTTCCAATTGTGGTAAAGATGGGCATTGGAAGAGAAACTGCAAAGAGTACCATGCAGAAAGGGTGAAACAAAAGCTTGATGAAGCTTGGTACATTCATGATGGGTCTCCATTTGTGGGACTCTTATGATAACACATGAGTATTGGATACCAAGTAGTGCTTATCATATATGCAATTCGTTGCAGGGTTCGCAAGGCCTAGGAGACCACAGAGAGAGGCGAGATGGACCTCAAGATGGGTAATGGAGCAAAATTGTTGTATTAGTATTTGGCATTTTAGGTAAGCCCTACATCTGCCTAGTAGAGCTTTTATTGCATTAGATGCACGTTATTTTGTTCCTTCTATTATCAAAAACATTATCTCCATTTCATGTTTAACAGTTAGTGGATATAAATTTATTTTTGAGAACAATGGTTGTTCGATATTTTTGGATGATAAGATCATCACGAAAGGAACATTGCATAATGGTTTATTTATGTTAGACACCACTCCACATATCATGAATGTAAATATGTCCAAAAGGAAACGAGATGAGTTGAACAAAGGCATACCTGGCATTGTAGGCTAGGTCACATCCATGAAAGAAGGATTCAAAAGTTGCTAAATGATGGATATCTAGATCCATTGACTATGTGTCATATACAACTTATGAGCCTTGCATTCGTGGAAAACCGACCAAATCTCTATTTAGTAGAATCTGGAGAGAGAGCCAATGAGTTGTTGGAACTCATACATAGTGATGTATGTGGACCCATGTCAACTCATGCCATTGGAGGTTACTCCTACTTCATTACATTTTAACATGATTTCTCAAGGTATGGATATGTGTACTTAATGAAGTACAAGTCCGAGGCCTTTGAGAAATTGAGAGAGAGTATAAGAATGAGGTGGAGAACCGTGACTGGAAAGAGTATCAAAAACTCTTGATCAGATCGAGGAGGTGAATACTTAAGTACTGAGTTTACTCGGTTCCTCAAGAACCATGGGATATTATCCCAATGGACACCTCCTTATACACCTCAGCTCAATGGTGTCTCCGAAAGGAGAAATCGTACATTATTAGATATGGTACGGTCCATGATGAGTTTCATCGACCTACCCATCTCATTCTAGGGATATGCCCTAGAAACCGCAGCTTACCTTCTGAACAGAGTTCCAAATAAGTCCAGGTAGTGTCTACACCATATGAGATATGGAAAGGAAGAAGCCCGATCTTAAGGTTGTTAAGATCCGGGGCTGCCCCTGCCCATGTTAAAAGACACAACCCCGATAAGTTAGAATCAAGGATGAAGCGATGCAAATTTGTGGGATACCCCAAGGAAACTTGTGGGTATTATTTCTATCATCTCGAGGATCAAAAGGTCTTTGTAGAAAAGAGAGCAGTGTTCCTTGAGAAGGAACACATTCTTGACGGAGGCAGTGGGAGAATGATAGAATTGGCGAGGTTGGAGAACCAAGCTCAACCACCACTCTGACCCAGAAGTCCGTTGGTGTACCTAATACACAAGTATCAACTTTACGCAGTCCGATAGAGTATCCCTTCCTCCCAGAGAGATATGCGACATATTAGAGCAGAGGATGTAAAGGATATTGATCCTCAAACCTACGAGGAGGCTATTATGAGTATAGACCTAGGGAAGTGGAAAGAAGCCATGAATTCCGAGATGGATTCTATGTACTCCAATAAGGTTTGGAACCTAGTTGATGCTTTGAAGGTATTGTACCCATCGGTTACAAGTGGATCTTTAAGAAAAGATCGGAGTAGATGGAAAGGTAGAGACCTATAAAGCAAGGCTATTGGCTAAGGGGTATCGTCAAATGCAAGGTGTTGACTGATTGAAACTTTCTCACCAGTAGCAATGCTAAAATCCATCGAATTCTATTGGCTATTGCAGCACACTATGATTATGAGATCCGCGGATGGATGTGAAAACCGCATTCCTCAGCGGGAACCTCGAGGAGGAGGTGTATATGATGCAACCGAGGGATTCATGTCCAAGAACTGCCTTGAGATAAGGTTTGTAGGTTGCTTAGATCCATTTATGGACTAAAAAGCAAGCTTCTAGAAGTTGAAACATAAGATTTGATGAGGCAATCAGATCTTATGACTTTAATAAAACGAAGATGAGCCTTGTGTATACAGAAAGGTAAGTGGGGCGCTATCACCTTTTGGTGTTATATGTGGATGACATCCTCATCATTGGGAATGACATAGGAATGCTATCCACAATAAAGGCTTGGTTATCTAGACACTTCTCCATGAAGGACTTGGGGAAGCATCTTATATCTTGGGGATTAGAATCTATAGAGATAGATCCAAGAGGATGCTTGGCTTGTCCCCAATCAGTACATAGAAACTATTGTCAAAAGTTTGGCATGAAAAATTCCAAAGAGATGTCTCATACCGATGAGACATGGGATATCGCTTTCTACAAATATGTCCCCAAAGACTCAAGAAGAAAGGGGCGAACATGGATATGATACCTTATGCCTCAAGCAATAGGGTCTATCATGTATGCCATGCTATGTACTAGGCCCGATATAGCGCATGCTCGAAAGTGTCACGAGCGTGTATCAGTGGATCCGACTTGGAGCAATTGGAAAGCGATAAAAAGTGTATCCTTAAGTACTTGAGAAGGACTAAGGATCTTTTACTAGTATATGGAGGTAATAGCCTTAAAAGTTGAAGGCTACACTTGACTCAAGTTTTCAGCCCGATGTCGATGGTAGCAAAGTCGAATTCGTGGTATGTGTACACCTTGAATGGAGGAGCAAATTGTGCTAGAAGAGTTCCAAGCAAGATACCACTCACCATTTCACCCGAGGCGGAGTACATTGCTGCATCAGATGCAGCAAAAAGAGGGTGTCCGGGTGAAGAAGTTCATCACAGATTTGGGAGTCGATCTGAGATAGCGACAAAGTCGACTTTCCTTATATTGCGACAACTATGAGGTGATTACTCAAATAAGGGAACCCGGGTCTTATCGGAAGTGTTCGAGGAGGTTCCAAACTTATAAGAGAGATCGTAACCCGAGGAGATGTAGCAATGGAAAGAGTTCCATCCGAAGATAACATTGCAGATCCCTTGATAAAGCCGTTGTCTCATTTTGTCTTTGAAGCGTCCTGTGGGTCCGATGGGGGATGGACACATAGGTGATTGGCTTTAGGTCAAGTGGGAGATTGCTAGTCATAGGTGCCCAGCAAGCCAATCACGTGAGTGATGGCACGTGTGACTTGATACAAAATCTTTTTTCTTATTATATTTTGGCGTATATCACTTTATATCTATTGCATAAATGCATACATATATTGTGATGTCCTTGGATTTGTGCAATGGGAATCGGATCGTGATGAGATCATGATAATGAGATTGATTCACCTTTAAACACATATCCTAAATAATCCCAGTCATAGGTTTTCGAGGGACATCGTGATAACCGGATAGACGGTGTGTCAGATATACCGTCCATATGATGGATGCAGCTAGTCTCATAGCTGCTTTCGTTTAGGGACACTAGGGATACAAGATACAGGTGCTCATTGGAGAATGAGTTCATTGATTGATCTTTTACGGAATGCTGGATGGTTGATGATGCCTTATTGTCAACAAGCGATTCCGTAGTCCTAGTGGGTGTATCTGGTCCTTAGACTTGAGACACCAACGATGTCCTGTATGAGTGCTCCACTCTTTGATACCCGACTTATAGGTTTGGCTGTCCCAGCATCTAGTACAATTTGGTCATTGGGAGTGGTAGAGTCGACCTTACGTGGGCTATTGAGTGTCGACAGAGGATCATCCACTCTCGGCGTCATGAGAGGAATATCCCATGTGTTCTTGCTCGCGGACAAATCCCCGGCCGGGGTCATTTGGTTCGAGAGAGAAAGAGTTCTCCGAGAATCTGATTAGAGCGAGACTCGAAAGTAGAAACCGTATGGGTCCGACAACACCATGCCGATATATGGTCTCCGGGATATTAGATGGATGAGGGACTATAGGTACATGGTAACTAAGGGATGACAAGTCCAATGGATTGGATTCCCTCAATCGTCTGGGGACTATGGCGTAGTGGCCTAGAACGTCCATAGTCGATGAGTCGAAGTGAATTATTACAGAGATAATAATTAAGCGAAGTTAGAAGGAGTTCGAGGGGTATGACTCACGGCCAGCTCGATATTGGGCCTAGAGGGTCACACACATATGGTAGGCATTGCGATGAGTAGAGGTTCGGATATGAGATATCCGACGGAGCCCTTGTCTTATTGGATGCATATCCAATACCCACTAGGGAAGGACCCATTAGGGTTTGACACGGGATCTCTATAAATAGGAGGGATTCACAGCCTCATAGGCTAGAGTCTTTGCTTGCCTTTCCTATTCTCCTCTCCTTCTCCACCTCAGAGGCTTGGAGTTTTGAGAAGGGTCGTCGCAACCCTGCTGTGTGGATCACCGCTAGAGAGGAGGACGCTTGACCTCCTTCACCCTCTCGTAAGGATCTGCAAGGAAACAGGGATATACGATCTCTCTAGGTAACACAATCTCTATACGCAGTTTTGTGTTTTGCGAATTTTTGCGCACCAATCTTCGCACGACAACGAACATCTTTTTGGGAATCGGAGATTTTTGTTTTCTTGTTCTTCCGCTGCGCATATAATGTCACCCCCTTGATTTCCCAACAAAATCAAGTATCAGTTAGAATTAACGTGGACTCGGAGGAATGTCATAGAGACATATCTACTGATTGTGATAAAAAGGGATACAGATACGACGCAACGGATAGTAGGGCCATGGTACCGTAGAGGCGGGACTTCCGCGAAAGTCATTGATCCCTTGCTCTCATGGAGGGAGAGCGCTTGGTCGTGAAAGGGGCTGAGGAGGCGGAGCATGTAGAGACAAACTCTATGTACCAAGACAATGCTGAAGGGCAGAGGCCAAGGAACTTCGTAAGACCGGTGTCAACGAGCTTCTCATCAAGATAGCCGAAAGTGAAGGACTTCGGGTCATGCAAGAGTGCATGACTAAGGAACGAAATAGGCAGTACACGGTGTTGTACCTTTGCTACTTAGAGGAGTAGGCGGTAGAGTTGATGGAGAAGACGGTACAATTCCAGAGATGACCAAATCTATTAGAGAATTACTCCAAGTTAGGGTGAAAACTTCTTGCATTCCAGAAGTTCGATGGCATTAAGAAGGTGAATCGTAGTAGCTAACTCAATGCAAGGAGTGCAAACACTTCAAGTGCTTCAAAACTGTGAGCAAAGAGCAGGTGAAGGCTAGTAACCAGCTCGATGCATGGAGTACAACCTCGAGGAGGCGGGCGAAGTCAAGTAACCTTTGCCTTCTCAACCTTTAAGAGAATGGGCGAAACCAAGTACCCCGATTCTCTTGTCTATCCAGCAGAGGAACTCTGCACAAGTTCAAAGACCCTTCGAAGATAATTGAAGACAATAGTTGTCAAATCCTCACCAATGGCGATCAGTGCTACTGAGAGTAGATTATCCGCTTCATTTCCCAACGAAATGCCAATCGAAAGCGGAAGTGATGCGAACCTACTTGGAAGTGACAACTAAGTGAAAGAAGAGTCAATGGGCAAATTTTATGGAAGAAGGACCTAAAACTTCAGAAGTTTACGAGATGATGCTCATTAAAGCTCCAACAAACATCCACCCAGTTCAAGCAGCTTGAGGCATTTAAGAGACTGGTGCATAGTAAGGATGGTTTTTTCCTTCATCTGGAGGATCCACAGGAATCAACAAGGATCAGCACAACTTAGCCAACCCCACACCAGAGTCAGAGTCATTGTTGAGTTGAAGCAACATGGTAGATCAAAGGTTCGACTACTCAAAAACAGCATGGGAGAGCAGTTGGGAGGCAAGAGGCGCATTGCAGCTGGAGCAGAAGATTGAAGACTCAGTAAAGGTCAGGAGTTGTAGTGTTCACAAAGGCTTTGATGAGGATGTCAAAGGAATAAGTGGGGGATAATGTCACGGACAAACTTCGAAACAAGATGTTTGATGTAATGCTTATGTATGTCCATATCTTTTGGTATATTCATGCTTTGTACAGCATGTAGAGGGACAACCGAAAGCTTGTAAATAAAGGTTGTGTCATGTGAACACTTGTGAGAGATTTTTGATCTGTAATGGACTATTTTGACCCTTTATTGTGCAAGTATTTAGAGCTTGTAAAGTCTGTTTGTAATTTGCATTGTCTATGAAGTATTTTTGGAAATGTTTGTTTGTGGATCCCGAGTGAGGTATTTTCTCTAATCTGTTTTCTCTTTTGTGGGTCCTAAGGGACCATGGGAGGCTTCAGGGAGGTTGACCTTTGCGGATGGATATGCAAGGGTACCACACGATTTAGGCAAAACCAGCTAAGTCCGTGACAGACCGCAATTCATGTAATGTTCACATATTCCTCCGGCTATAATCCATCCATCTATCTGAATCCTTATCCTTTTTCTTTTTTTTGACAAATAAGGTTATTGAATTTAATATTTTTCTGATATCTATATCTGAATTTGTATCCAGTGATTCGTATAGGAACATGGAACCCTTGGATTTTCTACTATATATCGGTTTTTAACATTATGCTGCCTTGTCGCGAGCATCTCGATATAAGAAATCATTATATTTCTTTTTATTATTAGTATTTGTTTTACCTGCTTGCCATGCTTATATGACTAGTATCATTTATGATTGCAGATCCAAGGCAGCTACATTACAATATTGGGGCTTATATCATATGGGATCTCAGAGTTAGCCCATCCTGTTTTTGCAACCCTTTCTGAGCAAGGTGCTGTTTCAATGCGATAGATAGTTACACTAATTGATCATGATCTGTGCTGTCAGATATCTACAATATTGGTTTATGGGTTTGACATCAGAAAGTGTTATCCATCTTCTCTAACAGTGCAAGAAGTCTATGTTAAAGAGGGATAGTTGGTCCAAGTTTGATTTAAGGAGGAAGATAACACTTTGATTGTGCAATCCAAGTAAGATGACCATCTGGATAGGCAGCATGCCTTTCAATTTATTGGCCTACTCCACTTCAACAAATTCCAAAGTTTTTAATCCTTCCATTTAGTTTTAGTTTTTAACTTAATGTTAGATAAGGCCCTATTCTTGACAAAGCTGTGTTGGCCTTCTGCGAGCATTTTCACTATTATTGGCATTTCTTTGGTTAAAATCAAATTTCTGCTTAATTATCGTCCCTCGAAGACCTCTATATATACACCCTTTTTCTCGTCTCCTTTCAAGTTGGCATCCCCATCTTCTGTTTTCCTTTTTTCTTCACCTCTTCGGACAATCTTGCACTTGGTCTTTTGTGTAAACCAGGTGCAATATTGCAGCCGAGAGAGGAAGGACAAGATGCCGGCGATGGTGATGTCAAATGCGGGGCCTGGTGGTGCAAAGAAATTTGAGGGAAGGATCACAATATATGTTGTAATCTGTGGAATAATTGCAGCCACGGGAGGCCTCATGTTTGGTTATGACATTGGGATATCAGGTAAATTCCATTTTGTATTAATTCAGTAGTAGATTTATTTGTTATATTATCTAGCATCGGAAGTATGGCCAGGTTTGTCTTGGGTTGTCGTCATAGGTTAAATAAGATAATTAGACGCACTTTTTACAAAAAGAAAGGGAACAACTTGTTATTGAGGTTTTAACTACAACAGGAAGATGATTGTTTATTTTCTTTACTTGACATAAGCCCATTGGATGGTATTAATAATCCAATCTCCACCTCCATTGCAGAGAGATAGATGGTCTATCATACAAGATAGGTGATGGTTGCTTGCAGATCTTGTAATAACTTTGCTTGGGATTCCATGCATGGATTTTCCACTTGGTTGTGTGATGGTTGTTTCTCTTTGTCATCAACTGCCTCATATGTTGCTTTTGCCTAAATCCTTCGCTAGATTTATTTGTTTTATTATCTAGCATCGAAAGTATGGCCAGGTTTGTCTTAGGTTGTCGTCATAGGTTAAATCAGATAATTAGACCTACTTATTATAAAAGAAAAAAACAAAAGGAACAACTTGTTATTGAGGTACAACAGGAAGATGATTGTTTATTTTCTTTAGTTGACATTAGCCCATTTGATGGTATTGATAATACGGTGAGAGAGATGCTCTATCATACAAGATAAGAGAAGGTTGCTTGCAGATCTTGCTTGGATTTTCCACTTGGTTGTGTGATGGTTCTTTCTCTTTGTCATCAACTGCCTCATATATATTGCTTTTGCCTAAAGCCTTCCTCATTCAGCTCCAAACTATTTCTGATCATGGAGCTAATCAATCGTATCTGTACGGTCAATCTGCAGGGGGAGTGACATCTATGGATGACTTTTTGGAGGAGTTCTTCCCTGTGGTCTTTGAGAGGAAGCACAAAGCCAAGGAAGACAACTATTGCAAGTTTGATAACCAAAACCTTCAGCTTTTCACTTCATCATTGTACCTTGCTGCCTTGGTAGCCAGCTTCGTAGCTTCGAAGATTTGCACGAAACATGGCCGGAAGCTCACTATGCAAGCAGCATCAATATTCTTCTTGGTTGGTGTCATCCTGAACGCAGCTGCTGTGAACATTGCCATGCTGATCATCGGAAGGATTCTCCTCGGAGTTGGTGTTGGATTTGCCAATCAGGTTTGCTCTATTTTCTTTTTCATACAATTTTTCATTCTAGAGTTTCTCTTCTCTTCAGTTTCCGTCTCAATTTCCCTATTAACTTCCAATTTCTCCTGGAAGATGTATCTTTTGTTAAACTCACTTTCCGTGTCATATGTTTGCCACTATTATTCATCCTGTAGGCAGTTCCTCTATTCTTGTCGGAGATCGCACCAGTTCACGTCCGTGGAGCCTTAAACATCCTCTTCCAACTTGACGTGACCATCGGGATCTTTGTGGCGAACATTGTAAACTACTTGGTGTCCAATATCCACCCCTGGGGTGGAGACTTGCGCTTGGCTTGGCTGGAGTGCCGGCGATGATGCTTTGCTTGGGCTCCATGGTGATTGCGGAGACCCCGACGAGCCTCATCGAGCGTGAGATGCTTATGGAAGGCTTGGCCATGTTGAAGAAGATCCGGGGGACCGACAATGTCGATGCAGAGTACGAGGAAATACTACACGCCTGCGAGATGGCACGACAGGTGAAGCAACCTTTCAAGAATCTCATGAAGAGAAGTAGCCGACCGCAATTGGTTATTGCCATCGTGATGCAAGTCTTCCAGCAGTTCACTGGGATCAACGCCATCATGTTCTATGCACCAGTCCTCTTTCAGACCATCGGATTTAAGAATGATGCTTCACTTCTTTCTGCGGTCATCACGGGGATCGTCAATGTTCTGTCTACCGTCGTATCAGTGGTCTTGGTGGACAAAGTCGGGAGGAGATTCCTGCTTCTTGAAGCTTGTGGCCAGATGTTGATCACACAGGTTAGGGACACAAGCCATGGGCATATTAAACATGTAATTATAGATTACGAGGAATCGTTTGAAATATGAGATTCTAACTCCAGTGGGGGGTGATTTGCATGCAGGTGGCTATTGGAGGCATTTTGCTTGTGAATCTGAAAGCAACCAATGAGCTGGGACACGGAGTGGCAGTTTGGGTGGTGGTGCTCGTGTGCCTATTCGTTTCGAGCTTTGCTTGGTCTTGGGGTCCACTTGGCTGGTTGATTCCTAGTGAAACTTTCCCCCTGGCGACGAGGACCGCAGGCTATGCCTTTGCCGTCAGCTCCAACATGCTTTTCACCTTTGTCATTGCCCAAGCTTTCCTATCTATGATGTGTCATCTACGTGCCGGGATTTTCTTCTTCTTTGGTGCATGGATTGTGGTGATGGGTCTGTTCGTCATCTTCTTATTGCCGGAGACCAAGAACGTGCCGATCGATGAAATGACCGAGAAGGTTTGGAAGCAACATTGGTTCTGGAAGAGATTCATGGATGAGGAAGAAGACAAAAAACACTCCGTCTAAGACTCGATGATTTGTGTTTACCTTGAGGATGTTGGGCATCAATATGATCTTTATGTCGAGTTCATTGTTTAATATTTTTATCAATATATAATCTTCCCTTTTGAATATTGATATCCTAACAATATGAGATTATTGTTTTGTTTTATCTTCGTGTTATGCTAATATTTGTAACTAAATAAAATATAACTATAAAATTAATATTAATTAAAATATTATTTTGAGTTGATTTGATCATAACACAACATAACAATTTTTGAGATAGAATGAAAGAGATAGAATTTCATTGGCGCCCACAATTTGCTAGAAATTCTAGGGGCATTTGTTTCAACATTATGTAAATCAAAATATTATAAATATTTGATCACATCTTTCCACAATTTTGAGAGTCTTACAACCCAATTCGAGATTCCGAGTTACCAAATTGCCGTGTTTGGTACATCAATATTACAAGAAAAGCTATAGCATTAGTTCTTAAATAATTGAAGATGTGAGAAAAAAAGTGGTAGTTTGCATATAACTGAGGAATCAGTAAGATTGATATAACACAAAGCTATAGCATTATTTTAAATAGGTTAAGAACTTAATTTAAGTTTCTTATTTTGGAAAGATGATCGAATAACAAACTATAAGCTAACGTGAATACTCAAAATTTATATCCAAAGGATGATCTTGTTATATATTCAAAGTCATTAGACATCTACGGGTGACATCACATGTGCAACGGAAGAATAGAAAATAAAATTCTCAGATTTATTAAAAAAAAATGTTTGTCATTATGCAAAGATTGATGTGCAAAACCTGCAAAATTGAAAATGTGTTTTACCTAGGGAGATCATATATCTCTGAATCCCTATAGATTTGTAGGAGAGAATGAAGGAGGTTACACGTCCTCTTTTCTAGTAACATTCCATACAGTAGGGCTACGACGACGTCCTCTAATCATTACCCAAAACTATATACCTATTATCTGAGGAGGAGAAGGGGAGAGGAGAATAGGAGATAGTAACCAAAAACCTCTAGCCTATGAGCCTTTAGTTCCCTCTTATTTATAGAGGTTCCCTATCAACTTAACCTTAATGGATCCTACCCCATTGGGTATTGGATCTTCATCCAACTACCCAAGCCTCTTAGATTAGTGGATCTCTATTTAATAATCTCTTATCGGCTCTTATTGGATCTTATCCATAGGATCTAATAATTCAGTGACATATTGGATATTTAAAAAGATAGGAGCTTCGACGGATATCTCATATCCGAACCTCTACTCGTCGCAATAACTACCATATGTGTGACCCTATAGGCCCAATATCGAGCTACTCGTGAGTCATACATGTTAGAAATCATTCTGGCTTAGTGAATTATTATCTCCATAATAATTCACTCGACTCATCGACTACGGACGTACTAAGCCACTACGTCGTAGTTCCCAAACGATATAGGGGAATCCAATCCATTAGACTTGTCTATCCTTAGTTACCGTGTATTTATAGTCCCTCATCTATCTAATACCCCAGAGATCATATATTGGGCATGGTATTGTCAAGCATATATAGTTTTTACTCTAGTCTTGTTTTAATCTGATTCTCCTAGAGAACTCTCTCTCTCAATCCGAATGATCGTATCTAAGGATTTTTCTGAGCAAGAACACCTGAGATATTTTTTTCATGACATCGAGAGTGGATGATCCTCTATCAACACTCAATAGTCCTCATAAGGTTAGCTACCACTCTCGATGACTTACTATGCTAGATATTAAACTTCTAGACCTATAAGTCTGATATTAAAGAGTGGAGTACTTATACTGGACATCCATGGTATTTCAAGTCTAAGGACCAGTATACCACTAGGATGACGAAATTAATATTTGACAATAAGACATCATCAACCATCCAACATTCCATGAGCGGATCAATCAATGAAATCATTCTCCAATGAGCACTTGCAATATAGTCCTAATGTCTATTAGGATCGGAGCGGCACTAAGAGGGGGGGGGGGTGAATTAGTGCAGTGGATTAAAACTTTGGTTTTAGAAAAATCTTTCGTACGATAAAAACCAATATCGATGAAAACCGATTTGGAAGCTTGATAACTTAAAAGCGTATAGAAGCGTAGTGACTAAGTAAAAAAGTTTATATGTCAATTGGCAAGAGTAGAATGCAAACCAGATAACACAACAGTTTTAAAGTGGTTCAGTCAAAATGACCTACATCCACTTGGGAACAAAATGACCTACATCCACTAGCGAAGCCTTCTTCGAAGAGGCTCCCAACTTCCACTAGCAAAATCTCTTTGTAGGGGAAGGACTAATACCCCTCTTACAACCTTTACAAGTGGTTCACACTCTTACAATTCTTTTCAACAAGATGGGAGGAGGTGAACACTCAAGCAATTTGAAAACAAAAACTTGCTAAAGACTTTGCTAAGACTTTTAGCTCACTCTCTTGCTTTTGAAAGGTTATGATCTCAGTTGAGAATTGAGGGGTATTTATAGGCCCCTAGAGGATTCAAATTTGGGCTCCAAAATTTGAATTCTCTTGGGTTTCCGAGGCTGGCGGTGCCACCGCCTATCGGTGGTGGTGCCATCGCCGGATCTCTCGGGTGCTGGGCGGTGCCACCGCTCAGTCCAGCGGTGCAGGGCGGTGCTACCGCTCAATCCAGCGGTGCCACCGGTCATATCTCGGGTTCTAGGTGGTGCCACCGCCTACACTATTTTAGCTCACTAGTTGGGCTCTAAACTTGGCCCAAACCAGTCCGAACTCGAGCCCAATTGGCCCCTACTTGGGTTATAGGATTAACACCTAATCCTAACCCTAATTAACGTGCTAACTACAAATTTAAAGACATTTCCTAAACTATTACAAAGTCCACAAGTCAAGACTTCTTCCGACGAGCTTCCGGCAAACTTTCGGTGGTCTTCCGATAAACTCTCGGAAACCATTCTGCGGACTCCCAGCAAGCTCCTAGACTTCATGATTTGATCTTGGCGAGTTCCAACGAGCTTCTTCGGCAAGCTCCGATCTTTCTCGGTGAGTTCCACGAACTTCCAACGAACCTTCCGGCGAGCTTCCGAAATACCCTTCGATAAGCTCCCTACTCATTCTCGGCTAGTTTCGGTAGCATTCCCAATGAATCTTCGGACTTCCGTCGAATTCTCGAACTCGCAACGAATCCTTCGTGCTTGACTCTGGCACTTTGTTTCGTTTTATGTCTTCATCATTATCGTAGTTAGTCCTGCACACACAAGCCAAAACTCTACTTCGATCTAGACAATTATTACAACACGAATCAACATTTTGTTGCCCGGCATGTCATTGGTTGGCGCTTCGTCTGATTCTTCAACGCATCGTCCTCTCTTGCAGCTTGTTGCCCAATCGGCAGTTGACCTCCACAACCCCGATATCCTTGGTGCAATTCCGCTCTCCTTGGCCCGATGCCCGACATCCGAAGCCTTCTGCCGTCCAATATCCTGACGTGATCTCCTCCGGTGCAACGTCAATTCCTCCTGCATCAACTGTCTAATACTGATCGAGTAGACCTACATCACTCAAAATACAGTTAAATATCTAAACACAATCAATTAGTTTCATCATCAAAATCCGAGATTCAACAATCTCCCCTTTTTTGTTCAGTTAAAAATAACAAAGGTTCAGTTTAACTCCGTCATCAATTGATTGTCATCATAAAAAAGGGGGCGATTGTTGAATCTCGGATTTTGATGATGAAATCAATTGATGGGTTAATTGATCTAATCCATATTATTGAAGTTGAGTATGCAGGATTTACTACGACAGCCTAAAAACATAAAGCAAGGATACCAGAGTCAAGTTCGATGAACGTTTGAGAGTTCGAAGATTCGTCAGAGATGCTGTCGGAACCAACCAAGAAAGATCGGAGACTTGTTGGAACTTTCGAAAGTCTGCCAAAGAGATCGTTGGAGGTTCGCAGAGATCACCAAGAAGGCTCGGCTATTCGTTGAACTCGTCACAAGATCGGGAGCCTGCTGGGAGTCCGCTGGAAGAAACTAGAGGTCATATTGGAAGTTCACCGGAAGAACGCGGGAAAACTCGCTGAAACAAAACTTGACGTTGGCAAGTAAAATACTTGCTTAGGATTTTGTTTTTAGGTATGTAGTTAATATATAATTAGGGATATGATTAAGAGACAATCCTATACCTTGGTTAGGGGCCAACTGGGCCCAAAAGAGACTTGGTTTGGGTTGGACGTAAAGCCCAACCAGAAAGTTGTAAGGATGGGCGGTGGCACCGCCCAGAACCCGAAGTGATAGGCGGTGGCACCGCCCAGCACCCGAGACCAGGTGATGGCACAGTCACCGACAGGTGGTGGCACCGCTAGTACGCTTGCCTGACAAGACATTGACAGGCGGTGGCACCGCCAGTCTCGGAAACCCAAGAGGAATTCAAATTTGAAGCCCAAATTTGAACCCTCCTAGGGCCTATAAATACCCCTCAAATCTCAACTGAGAATACACCTTTTGCAAAGCAATAGTTTGGGTTAAGAGCTTTATAATAGTCTTACCAAGTCTTGTTTTTCATATTGCTTAAGTGTTCACCTCCTCCCATCTTGTTAAAAAGAATTGTAAGAGTGTGAACCACTTGTAATAAGAGGGGTATTAGTTTAAACACAAAGGCTATGAATGTCTTGTTTTGTACACTAGACAAAAATGAGTTTAATCGTGTTTCAATTTATGATTCGGGTTTTGATATTTAGAGAACTCTTGAAGTCACTCATGAAGGCACTAGCCGAGTGAAAGAGTCTAAAACCAACATCCTTGTGCACTCTTATGAACTTTTTCGAATGAAACCAAGTGAGTCCATCGGAGACATGTACACCCGTTTCACGGATGTCATCAATGGACTCAAAGCTCTTGGTAAAGATTTTTCTAACTTTGAACTAGTAAATAAAATCTTAAGATCTCTTCCTAAAAGTTGGGATCCAAAAGTTACGGCCATTCAAGAGGCCAAGGACCTCAAAATATTCCCTCTTGAAGAACTTATTGGGTCTCTAATGACCTATGAAATGACGTGTCAAGATCATGACGAACTCGAGAACCCCCTTCCAAAGAACAAGAAGGATATGACACTCACATCACAAGAAGATCACTTGAAAGAAACATCAAGTGATGAGGATAGTGAAAATGACATTGCACTCTTAACTCAAAAATTTTAAAAATTTTTAAGAAAGAACAAATTTAAAAATAACACCAAAAACAAACTTGAACATAAAAAGGACCAAATGATATGCTATTAATGCAAGAAGCCTGTACATTTCAAAAATGAATGTCCCCAAGCCAAGAAGAAGCAACCAAAGAAGAAGAAAGCTTAAAGGCAACTTGGGATGATTCAAGTGATTCCGAAAGTGAAGAAGCTAGCAACAAGGAGGAGGCAAACTTCGCGCTAATGGCTTTAGGAGAAGAGGTATGTGATTTAATTAATGAAGATTTATCTTTTGAAGAACTCTCTATTGCTTTTCATGAATTATTTGATGAATATAGAACTATTAGTAAGAAGTTAAGTATCTTTAAAAAGGAGCATGTTTTGCTACAAAATAAGTTTGATAATCTTCAAACTTCTCCATGCTCTAAGTGCGAGCATTTAGAAGCAATAAAAAATGAAAATTTGCTTCTTAAAGAAACCTTAAACAAGTTTAAGGTTTGTAGCAAAGGATTAGATATGATCCTTGCAAATAAGGGTCATGTCGCAAATAGAAGTGGAATTGGATTTGTAAAAGGATCACATCAAAATCCTACCACTTTCATAAAATGACCTACATTACATGTTTCATCTTATATGAAATGCAACTTCTATTGCAAATCCGGACATATTGCCTACAAATGTCCATTTAGGAAAATTAGCTCATAAAAATTAATATGGGTTCCTAAAGGAATTATAAAGGATTCAATAAAGAATAACAAAGTTAGTGGATCAATTTTTGAGGCACCCAAAATCAAATGGGTACCTAAAAATCATTCTCTTTTGTAGACAAACCCACAAGCTAGGAGCAAGAGATGGTATCTCGATAGTAGATGCTCAAGACATATGACCGGAGATCCATCTCATTTCTCTATGCTCACTAGCAAAGAAGAAGGGTACGTCACCTTCGGAGATAACAACAAAGGCAAAATCATTGGCAAGGGAACTATTGGTAACAAATTAAGTTTTTCTATTGATGATGTTTTACTAGTTGATGGATTGAAACATAATCTCTTGAGTATTAGTCAACTATGCGATAAAGGTTATATCGTTAGATTCGAATCAAATATGTGTATTATTGAAAAACCAAACAATAACATGACTATGATTGCATTAAAACAAAATAATGTCTACACCATCAACTTTGATGAACTAAGTAATGAAATGTGCTTCTCCGCTCTAAATGATGATGCTTGGCTTTGGCATAGGAGATTAGGCCATGCAAGCATGAAACTAATATCTAAGATTTCATCTAGAGAATTAGTACGAGGGATTCCAAATATAAAGTTTACTAAGGACAAAGTATGCGATGCATGTCAACTAGGTAAACAAATAAAAACTAGTTTCAAACCAAAAATTCAAATTAGCACCACTAGACGACTACAATTGATCCATTTGGACTTATTTGGACCAATTGACATAACAAGTCTAGGAGGAAGCAAATATGCGTTTGTAATTGTAGATGACTATACTAGGTACACTTGGACCTATTTCTTAGTCCATAAAAGTGACTGTTTCAAGTGCTTCTCAAAATTTTGTAAACTCACTCAAAACGAAAAGTGCTTCATGATTTCATCAATTTGGAGTGATCACGGTGGTGAATTTCAAAACCGTGATTTCCAAAATCTTTGTGAAGTTAATGGATAGAATCATAACTTCTCCACTCCAAGAAATCCTCAACAAAATGTAGTAGTTGAAAGAAAAAATAGAAACCTCCAAGAAATGGCAAGAACTATGTTAAATGAACATAGTCTACCTAAGTATTTTTGGGCCGAAGTCGTAAATATAGCTTGCTACATCATGAAGAGGGTTCTAATAAGACCGTCTTCATCAAAAACTCCCTATGAATTATGGAATAACAAAAAACCAAATATTTCTTATTTTAAAGTTTTCGGATGCAAATGCTTTATTTTGAATGAAAAGGATGCCTTAGGAAAATTGATGCTAAATCCGATGAAGGCGTCTTTCTTGGTTACTCTTCCGTTTCTAAGTCTTTTCATGTTTTTAACAAAAGAACCTTAGTTATAGAAAAGTCTATTCATGTAGTTTTTAATGAAATTTTTGATTTAAAGAAAAATGATTTTGATGATGATCTTGATTTTGATAATTTGAATTTAAATGAACCCCCTCTTCAAAATAGCAACTTGGATGCATCTTCTTTTGAAATTTCCTTACCCAAGTAAGGGAAGGATGTGGATACTCATCCGAAGGAGCTAATTATAGGAGATACATCAAAAGGGGTTCAAACTCGCTCTTCTTTCAAGAATTTTTGTGCCAACGTCGTCTTCCTTTCTCAAATCGAACCAAAATGCATTGATGAGGCCTTAAAAGATGATTTTTGGGTCATTGCAATGCAAGAAGAATTGAACCAATTTGAGAGGAATGAGGTATGGAAGCTTGTTCCTAGACCTAGTGACCATTTAGTCATTGGTACTAAATGGGTCTTTAGAAACAAGCAAGACGAATGCAGTATCATGGTTAGAAACAAGGATAAATTAGTGGCCAAAGGTTTCAACCAAGAAGAAGGTATCGACTACGAAGAAACCTTCGCTCATGTGACAAGATTAGAAGCCATTAGGATGCTCCTTGCCTATGCTAGTAGTAATAATTTTAAACTATTTCAAATGGATGTCAAAAGTGCTTTCTTGAATGGTTTTATTTCCGAAGAAGTATATGTTGAACAACCTCCCGGATTTGAAAACTCTCTTCTTCCTAATCATGTATTCAAATTGACTAAGGCTCTCTATGGCTTGAAACAAGCTCTTAAAGCTTGGTGTGAAAGGCTTAGTTCCTTTCTTATTTTAAATAATTTAATCAAAGGCAAGGTTGATACTACATTGTTTATCAAACACCTTGAAAACAATTTTCTTATTGTACAAATTTATGTTGACGATATTATTTTTGGTTCTTCGGATAAATCGCTATGTGAATCATTTGCCAAATGTATGAGTCATGAATTTGAAATGAGTTTAATGGGTGAATTAACCTTCTTTCTAGGATTACAAATCAAACAACTTAGTGATGGTATATTTCTTAACCAATCTAAATATATATTATAATTGTTAAAACAATTTAACATGAATAATTTAAAATCGATAAACACCCCTATGAGTACTTCGACTAAGTTAGATATGGATGAAAACAGTGAAAATTTCGATCAAAAAACATATAGGGGAATGATAGGTAGTCTACTCTACCTTACCGTGACTAGACCGGACATAATATTTAGTGTAGGACTTTGCGCTAGATTTCAATCTAATCCTAAACTATCTCAACTTTAGAGTGTTAAAAGAATATTTAGATATCTTAAAGGAACTCCAAATTTAGGATTGTGGTATCCAAAGTCTGATAAATTCGATTTAATAGCTTATGCAGATGCTGATTTTGGCGGATGCAGGATAGATAGAAAAAGTACATCCGGAATATACCAATTTTTAGGACATGCACTTGTTTCTTGGACTTCCAAGAAACAAAATTCAGTTGCAATATCTACGGCGGAAGCCGAAGACATTATTGCAAGTGCATGCTGTACACAAGTTGTTTGGATGAAAAATACATTAGAAGACTATGGAATTCACTTGAAAAACATTCCCATAAAATGTGATAATACAAGTGCCATATGTCTTACCAAAATTCCAATTTAGTACTCTAGAATAACTAAGCATATAGATATTAGACATTATTTCATACGCGATCATATTCTTAACAATAATGTCGTTATAAAATTTATTGACACAAAGCATCAATTAGCAGATATTTTTACAAAAGCCTTAAATAAAGACCAATTTGAATTTATTAGAATGGAACTAAGCATGTTAAATTGTCCCTTAAAGTAAGTTTGTTTGAATGTATTTTTCGAAGAATGTCTCATCCTTGTTCCGTTCTTTTATAGATTTGATTTCATCCTCTTCTTTCGATTCCAAACGATATATTAAAGTACAACTCAATATCTCAACCTTTCTTGAGTCAAACACCTCTGGAAATCAAGAAGGGGGAAGAAAAAATTTTCTTTTTTTCTTCCGCGGCAAGCTAGTGGTGGCACCGCTAGAATCGGCGGTAGCACCGCCTGAGCGCTCGGGCGCTAGGTGGTGGCACCGCTTGTTTTGGCGGTGGCATCGCTCGAGAGCCCCTTTATAACTCGAGGGGTTAGGGCCGGCGGTGACACCACCCCCAACTCGTGATAAACACCTCAAGCTCTCCCACATCCTCTCTAAACCATCATTCCAACATTTGGAAGCCTTAAATAGTGATTTTTGTTGATCCAAGCTCTCCATCTTCTAAGAGATTCTCAATAAGGTAAAATCTGAAAATTTTCCTCTCTTCTCTTATTTTATCTACTCCTTACAGGTTCTTTCATCTACCATCTTGTCTAGAAAATAACTCCTAAAAGATCAAAAGGGAAAAGGGTTGAAGGAGGTTCATATGACCAAGACCTTTTTAGATCCAAAGAAGAAGCTCTTGGGTTCCCAAACTTCGAAACAAGATATATCCATAAGGGTAAACTTGTTGATCTCAATGAACTAGGGAACCTAGAACCCATTAGGTGGTTTGTACATCTAGATGCCCTACCTCTACTACAAATAAATGAACCAATTTATCCTATGTTAGTTAGGCTATTTTATGCAAACTTATATGTGGATAATGATAGCCTATTTACTTACCTACTAGGAACACAAATTAAAATTTTTGATAGTACTATTTGTGAACTAATTGGAATCACTAAAAACGATAGGGGCTGTTATTTTAGAGGTAAATGGGATGTCAGTATCATTAGAGCAACTTACTCCGAAGCCGTCGAAACTATTTTTACAAATCCTGACCTCGGCATAATACCCAAGAGTTGTGAGCACCTATTGCCCTTTAACTCTAAAGTCTTTCATCATATCATAACTAGCATACTATTCCCTAAACAATTTCATCTTGATGAAATGAGTCAAATAGAAATAAGCACCATGTATTGGATTATGACCGGTCAACATAACTATTTTGGATACTCAATCCGACAACACATGCAAGATATTATAGCTAAAGACACTATGTTGCCCTATGGAGGGTTAATCACTCGATTCCTACTTGCCCATAACATTTGTATCCCACCCGATGAAGAAACAATTCAAAGTGATCGGTATAACATCATCAATAGAAATCTGCTAAGAAGACTTAGGTGCACATTTAACAACGGTATATGGGTTAGGCAACTTAGAAGGACTGATCCAATTCCCCCACCCGTAGAACACCCCGAAACACCAATTCTTAGGGGAAATGAATCTCCTCCTCATAGTCCTTTTGGCATAGCACCTTCGGCTCCTGTTTCATCATCCAAAGAACTCATTATGGCATAATTGCATCAGATCAAGTCGCAGCAAGAACAAATTTAAATCCTGCAAATTAAAAATTTTGAAGGAACTACGACAAATGAATAAAAAAATAGACGTCATATATCAGCACTATGGCTTACCTCCTATGGATTAATCGATGCAGTTTCTTATTCGGTTCTGATTAATCTTAATGTAAAGTTAAAAGTCTATCATCTTTTTTTGAACAAAAACTGAACCTTTGTTTCAAATGTATTGCTAAATTCTGAATAACTGCTGATTTGGTTCTTCTTGCGAGATTAATTTTGAATGATGAACTTCGTATGATTAAACTTTATGCTGACTTCTTTTGATCACAAACTGTGTACTTCAAGTCTCATCTCCTTTTTTTTTTATGACAAAGGGGGAGAAGTGATGACTTGTATGACTTATGCGCATCGATAGCGTGACTTATATAAATTGCAAAAGCTTGTCTTATATGCCTTGCTTGTCTTACATATCTTATTCTTTGAGTATATCACAAGATTGGTTGACTAAGTAGAGAAGTTTGCAGTATATAAATGTTAAGAGTAAGATGCAAACCAGATAACGCAGCAGTTTTTAAAGTGGTTCGGTCAAAATGACCTACATCCACTTGCGAAGCCTTCTTCGAAGAGGCTCCCAACTTCCACTAGCAAATCTCTTGTAGGGGAAGGACTAATACCCCTCTTATAACCTTTACAAGTGATTCACACTCTTACAATTCTTTTCAACAAGATGAGAGGAGGTGAACACTTAAGCAATATGAAAAACAAGACTTGCTAAGACTATTCTAAAACTCTTAACCCAAACTATTGCTTTGCAAAAGGTGTATTATCAACTGAGAATTGAGGGGTATTTATAGGCCCCAAGAGGGTTCAAATTTGGGCTCCAAATTTGAATTCCTCTTGGGTTTCCGAGACTGGCGGTGCCACCGTCTGTCAATGTCTTGTCAGGCAGGCGTACTGGTGGTGCCACTGCCTGTCGGTGGCTGTGCCACCGCTTGGTCTCGGGTGCTGGACGGTGCCACAGCCTGTCACTTCGGGTTCTGGGCGGTGCCACCGCCCAGTCCGGCGGTTCTACCGCCCATCCTTACAACTTTCTGGTTGGGCTTTACGTCCGACCTAAGCCAAGTCTCT
Source organism: Musa schizocarpa (assembly GCA_900464855.2). Lineage (NCBI taxonomy): Eukaryota > Viridiplantae > Streptophyta > Magnoliopsida > Zingiberales > Musaceae > Musa > Musa schizocarpa. Next base: position 12,341,109 of record LS990925.1, on the reverse strand, counting down.
TTTAGGCCCAGTTGGCCCCTAACCAAGGTATAGGATTGTCCCTTAATCCTAACCCTAATTACATGTTAACTACATACCTAAAAACATAATTCTAAGCAAGTATTTAACCGGCCAATGTCAAGTTTTGTTTCGGCGAGTTTTCCCGTGTTCTTCCAGTGGACTTCCGATATGCCCTCTGGTTTCTTCCAGCGGACTCTCAGCAGGCTCCCGATCTTGTGACGAGTTCAACGAGTAGCCGAGCCTTCTCGGTGATCTCTGTGAACCTCCAACGATCTCTTCGGTAGACTTTCGAAAGTTCCGACAAGTCTCCGATCTTTCTTGGTTGGTTCCGATAGCATCTCCGACGAATCTTCGGACTCTCAAACGTCCATCGAACTTGACTCCGATATCCTTGCTTTACGTTTTTAGGCTATCATAGTAAATCCTGCACACTCAACTTCAATAATATGGATTAGATCAATTAACCCATCAATTGATTTCATCATCAAAATTCGAGATTCAATAATCTCCCCCTTTTTGATGATGACAATCAATTGATGACGGAGTTAAACATAACTCCTCCTATCTATATGCCATATTGTGAGAAGATAAAACCACTTGAATTTCATCCCTTTGAATTCAAGCATAAATCAATAAGTTCTAACGTTGAACTTATCGTTGTCTTATTAAGCATGAGCAAATACGAACCTTCGTATTTCTCATAATTTTCAGCTATTGAAAATTATTTTCAAGTCAAATGATAAGAGACAATTTTCACTTTGACGAGAGATAAAAAAATATGATAAAGATTTTCAACATGAATTTCATGATATGATATGAACAACCAATCTTGCGATATGCTCAAAGAATAAGATATGTAAGACAAGCAAGCCATATAAGACATCAACCAATCTTGCGATGTACTCAAAGAATAAGATATGTAAGACAAGCAAGGCATATAAGACAAGCTTTTGCAATTCATATAAGTTATGCTATCGATGCACATAAGTCATACAAGTCATCACTTCTCCTCCTTTGTCATAAAAAAAAAAAAAAGAAGGAGATGAGACTTGAAGTACACTGTTTGTGATCAAAAGAAGTCAGCATAAAGTTTAATCATACAAAGTTCATCATTCAAAATTAATCTCACAAGAAGAACCAAATCAGTAGTTATCCAGAATTTAGCAATACATTTGAAACAAAGGTTCAGTTTTTGTTCAAAAGAAGATGATAGACTTCTAACTTCACTTAAAATGATAGACGGAGATTGTTGACGGAGTTAAGAAGATGATAGACGGAGTTCAAACTGGAGTTAAACAAAGGTTCAGTTTCATGAGTTATTTTTAATTTAGTTTAGGATTAATTTTCTTAAAAATTACATGAAAATAAAAAAAATAGAAATCATGCTCATCATTCTAGTAATTTTGAAAATAATCATGAAAATTGTATGTTTATGATAAACAAAATGATTTTGATTAAAAATGCCTTATGAAATATGATATCATGCCTAATAAATTTATTTTTTGAGGCTATGCATGTTGATGATGACAACTAATTGATGACTAATGGAGTTACCCTTAACTTCCCGGAGTTTAACCGAACTCCCCCTATCAATATGCCATTGCTAGAACACTTGGATTATCCCAAATCCAAGTACCATTCATCACATGTTATGAAAAATATTTAAACCATCATGCAAATATATAAAATATTCAGTTCAATGCATGAAGTTATCAATATACTTCTCCCGCTATGTCATCAACAAAAAGGTGAAGTAGCTCTAGCTATTTTAGAAGATATGCAAGTTTTTGCAACTTGAAGCTAGATTTTTATCACAACATATAAGCACAAAAGCAAAGCAATATTCTTAAGTTCAATTATGGCAATTCAACACTTGAATTTTTGTGCAAGATTGCACTTTGCTTTTCTTTTTATGTTCTAACTAGCAAAAGCTTTCTTCCCTTTGTTTTTGTCGAAAATAAGGGAAGAATACAACAAGCTAGCCAGCATTTGCCTTGAGCTAGTAATCTTTCTCCCCCTATGTCATTGCCGAAAGAAGGAGAGGAACCAATGATTTAGACTTTTACATAAATTAAGAATTTGCATCAATCAATATTTCAATCATCACATGATATATACAAGACAAAAATGCAAAGAAATCATGTCATGAAAGACATCAATTGTTAAACATGATATGATAATAGTCAAAATTTTCAATTTGTGATACATGTGATACATTGCGATACTAAAAAATTTAATGCGATGCTTTTAAGGATATCAACCTATTTTTGATACAAAGCATGGCAAAAGCAATTATATTGCAAGTTTTCTAAGTTTTACATTTTTTGCTTCTTTCGAGATAGCAATTCTTTGCTTCTCTTTAGATTACAAGATTTGTAATTCATTGGTAGTGTTCATGATAGTAAGTTCTTTCAATGAAATGATCGAGCGAGGAATTTTTTACGATATGCAAGTTTTATGCAAGTTTTACTACATAAAAGTTAGTAAAAATTTCAAAAGCAAATGCAAGATAGCTTTCTTGTGTAAGCTCATGATTCTTGCTTCCTATTGCAATATGCAAGTTGCAAGTTTTGCTTCTTGAAATAGGTAAGATAGCTCATTTGCTTGAGATTACAAGATAGCATTTCTTGCTTTTGAGATGAGCAAGCTAATAAGATTTGCCCCTTTTTGCGATGTGTACGTTTGTAATTTTTTGCTTCTCTTGTCTTGTGCAAGCTAGCTATCTCCCCCTTTGTCATTGTCAAAAAGAAGGAAAGACCTTTTACATCAATTATGACAAAGGTAAGCATTAATCTCATTTGTGCATCATTATATTTTCAAATTAAAACATGCACTATTTCAAAAACCTTATATTTCATTCATGCACGATATTGAATAAATCAATCAACATTATGAGCATATCATACATGATACATCATTTTGGTAATAAATCATAGCATATTTCAATATTTTGATCATGATACCTAGCATTCATGATACACATTATATGCATATATCATCACAATAAAAAGTAATTGCGTGCATAATTTGAAATCATAAATGTTTCAAATCATGATGGTATCAATTTTGTCAAATTATATCCTACCATGTTCATAACTTTTCATTTGTATGCATCAAAATAATATCAAGAGTATTTTATACATAATATAAAATCATCATTTATCATTACATTAATATTCTAATCATTATTTCAATCTACACATCATGATAACAAAAAATTTGCACTATACACAATCTCATGTTTTATCATTCAAGTAAGCATATATTTTTACAATTAGCAAGCTATCAAATTCCTTTTTCTTTTATAACAGTGATTCAATCATATCAAGGCATTTGTATCATAGATACAAAGAAATCATATCATCAAAGATAAGACCATTTGAATACCGAAAGACATGATTTATTTCAACAGATCTCCTTTATTTTTATAAATATCAAAAAGAAATGTAGGAGATCAAATGTTATAGTACCTTGATTCTTGCATAAGAAGTCATAAGTTATAAATTTTAAAAAATCAAGATAAGTCTTATTCAAATTGAAATCATCAAATCAAAATCATTTTCAAGAGATTCAAAAAAAGTAAAACATAGATAGATTTTTTAATCTCTCAATTCTTTATGAATCATTATAATTCCAAAAAAATCATGATTTATTTCAGAAATTTTCTTCTTTAGTAAACAATAAGAAATATGGGAGTTCAAAGAATAAGATCTTGATTCACAATAAAATTTCATGTAATGAATATCGAGAAATCAAGATGATGATTCATAAAGAATATCACAAGTTACATTCAAGAGAAAAATCATCATTCGTTTTCAAATCATTTAATTTGTCAAATCAATATTTCTTGGGTATGCATGATATCAAAACATGGTTTTAAATCTTCAACATATAACATGCATGAATTCAAAAATCGAAAGGAGAAGGGAAGAATTCAATGGTACAAAGATTTCAACCATCTTATAAACAAATGAAGGATCAAGTCATGAATCCAAAATTCCATGAATCATTTCGACAAATCTCCTTTTAAATAATCGAGATGATCATCAAGGGAAATCTCATGTTATTCCAAGAAATCAAGATCATTATTTTGATAAAACTCATCTAAAATTCAAATCACCAAAATTATTTTTATGGTTCACAAAATTCGTAACATAAGTAGATTCATGATTTCATTGATAATATATTTTCTCTTTTTTAAGTATTTCATTTTAAGTGATTGATTTCATGTTAGCATGCTTTTTCATTTATATTAAATAAAAACATGCATCAACGTTTAGGATCCAAAAGGGAATTTCGTCGTAAGACCATCTAGATCAATAGATTCTCAAAAATGAATTGCTAAGATCAAGAAAATCCAAAAAATGAAATATAACACTTTCATGCATTCGGACATGGTTTTGCTATAGATTTTCAAATTCAATCATGAAGTTAAAACATGCTCATGATCATGGAAATTTTTGTATCCAAAACACATAATTTCCAACATGTTATTAATACATGTAATAGTGTAAAATCATCAAGATACACATGCATGGATTAATCTTAAGCACTATCACATAATTATCATTCATAATGTTGTAATATCATTCAACGTTTCAAAACATAACATGCATGAAACCTTATCAATATACTTGTCATGATCAAAATTTTAATTTTTCAAAGATACTAAAAAGAAAAAACATGATATAATTTTTGAAAAACAATTTTTTATTTTCTATTCCTACTATCTAAATTAAGCACTCATGAAAGACTTCAAGTAATTTCAAAATAATTCAAGAGAGTTGAGTTACTTACCTTGTAGTTGAAGCCCGTCAAAGCCCAATTCGCCGTTTCACCTTTGGAAGTTCTTAATTCGTCCTTGGATGCCTTCATTTTCTTTGGCCTCTTCCTCTGTACATGTTCATTGTTTATTTTAGATTATTATTTAATGAACTTATTAAGATTTAATGTTTGAAGTTCAAGTTCATCATTGTCCTCATCACTTGAGTCATCGTTCAAGTGGTATTCATTTGTCCGGAGTTCCAAATCCTTCATATTCTTTAGAAGGTGGTTCAAGTGTTCATCGTGTTCATTTTGTACATTGTGCACCATTTCATATGTCATCAATGAGCCGATAAGTTCTTCAAGTGGAAAAATATTTAAATCTTTTGTTTCTTATATTGCGGTTAGTTTAGGATCCCACCTTTTTGGAAGGGATCTTAAGAACTTGCTTACGAGATCAAAATTTGAAAAAGATTTACCAAGAACTCTTAGATTATTGACGACATCCGTGAAATAGGTGTACATGTCGCCTATAGTCTCGCTTGGTTGCATTCGAAAAAGCTCAAAATCATGTAATAAAATGTTAACTTTCAAGTCTTTGACTCTACTAGTTCCCTCGTGCGTGATTTCAAGTGTTCGCCAAATATCAAAAACCGTTTTGAACGTACAAATTCGATTGAACTCATTTTTGTCCAAAGCGCAAAATAAGGCATTCAGAGCCTTTACGTTTAAATAAAAATACTTCTTCTCCAAATCCGACCATTCGTTCATCGGTTTAGAGGGAAGTTGAAAACTGTTTTCAATGATATTCCATAAATCTAAATTCATAGAAATCAAGAAAACTCTCATTCGAGTTTTCCAATAAGTGTAGTTCAATCCGTTAAACAACGATGGATGAACAACCGACAAGCCCTCTTGAAAGCCATAAAGAGCCATTTCTCTCGGGTATAAATCCGAAATGAGAAATACCGGGCTCTGATACCAATTGTTAGGATCGGAGCAGCACTAAGGGGGGGGGGGTGAATTAGTGCAGCAGATTAAAACTTTGGTTTTGGAAAAATCTTTCGTACGATAAAAACCAATATCGATGAAAACCGATTTGGGAGCTTGATAACATAGAAGCGTATGGAAGCGTAGTGACTAAGTAAAGAAGTTTGTAGTATGTAAATGGCAAGAGTAGAATGCAAACCAGATAACACAGCAGTTTTAAAGTGGTTCAGTCAAAATGACCTACATCCACTTGTGAAGCCTTCTTTGAAGAGGCTCCCAACTTCAACTAGCAAAATCTCTCTGTAGGGGAAGGACTAATACCCCTCTTACAACCTTTACATGTGGTTCACACTTTTATAATTCTTTTCAACAAGATGGGAGGAGGTGATCACTCAAGCAATTTGAAAACAAAAACTTGCTAAAGACTTTGCTAAGACTTTTAGCTCACTCTCTTGCTTCTCAAAGGTTGTGATCTCAGTTGAGAATTGAGGGGTATTTATAGGCCCCAATAGGATTCAAATTTGGGCTCCAAAATTTGAATTCTCTTGGGTTTCCGAGGTTGGCGGTGCCACCGCCTGTCGGTGGTGGTGCCGCCGCCGAATCTCTCGGGTGCTGGGTGATGCCACCGCCTAATCTGGCGGTGCCACCGCCTAGAGTATTTCAGCTCACTAGTTGAGCTCCAAACTTGGCCCAAACCTGTCCGAACTTGAGCCCAATTGGCCCCTACTTGGGTTATAGGATTAATACCTAATCCTAACCCTAATTAACATGCTAAATATGAATTTAAAGACATTTCCTAAGCTATTACAAAGTCCGTAAGTCAAGACTTCTTCCAGCGAGCTTCCGACGAACTTTCGGCGGTCTTCCGATAAACTCTCGGAAACCATTCTACGGACTCCTGACAAGCTCCTAGACTTCATGATTTGATCTTGGCGAGTTCTAACGAGCTTCTTCGGCAAGCTCCGATCTTTCTCGGCGAGCTCCACGAACTTCCAACGAACCTTCTGGCGAGCTTTCTAAAAACCCTTCGGCAAGCTCCCTACTCATTCTCGACTAGTTTCGGCAGCATTCCCAATGAATCTTCGGACTTCCGTCGAACTCTCGAACTCGCAATGAATCCTTCGTGCTTGACTCTAGCACTTTATTTCGCTTTATGTCTTCATCGTTATCGTAGTTAATCCTGCACACATAAGCCAAAACTCTACTCCGATCTAGACAATTATTACAATGCGAATCGACATTCTGTTGCCCGGCACGTCATTGGTTGGCGCTTCGTCTGATTCTCAGCGTATCATCCTTTCTTGCGGCTTTTGCCCAATCGGCGGTTGACCTCTGCAACCCTGTTATCCTTGGTGTAATTCCGCTCTCCTTGGCCCGATGCCTGACATCCGAAGCCTTCTACCGTCCAATATCCTAACATGATCTCCTCCGGCGCAACGTCAATTCCTCCTGCGTCAACTGTTTAATCCTGATCGAGTAGACCTGCATCACTCAAAATAAAGTGAAACATCTAAACACAATCAATTAGTTTCATCATCAAAATTCGAGATTCAACAATGTCCCCAAACGAGCATCCATGAGGCCAGCTACCTCTATCATATGGACGGGTGTATAAAATACCATTCTATCCGGTTATCTCGATGTCTCTCTCGAGTAACCTATGACTAGGATTATTTAAGGTTTGTGATTAAAGGTGAATCGGTCTCATTATCGTGATCTTATCACGATCTGATTCTCATTGCACAGATCTATGGAAATCATAATATATATACGCATATATGTAACAAGCAATATAAAGTGATAAAATATAAAAATATAAGAAGGAAAAAGAATGCATATCATGTAACACGTGTCATCACTCACGTGATTGGCTTGTAGGGCACTTATGACTAGCAATCTCCCACTTGACCTAAAGCCAATCACCTATGTGCCGGATCCCCACAAGACCCCTATGACGCTCAAAGATAATTTGAGACAATGACTTTGTTAGTGGATCTTCGGATGAAACTCTTTCCACTACTACATCTCCTCGGGTCGCAATCTCTCTGATCACGTGGAACCTCCTCATAATGTGTTTAGACTATTGAATCTCATATTTTGATGATGAAACTAATTGATAATTGTTTATGATTTAATCTGCATATTGAGTGATGCGGGAAGCTTCGAGCAGGATGAGACAATTAAAGCAGATATAATCATGTTAGGCTGGAGGAACATGTCAGAAGATTAGACGTCGGGCCGGTGGATCAATCGACGTGTCGACAAAAGGCTTCGGGCCATGGAATCGAGCATTGGACCAAGAAGAGCGGACACTACGCCAAGGACATCGGAGATGTGGAGTCAATTGGCCGATTGGGCAATAGGCCACAGGAGAGGACGATGTGCCAAAGAATTGGACGAAGCGTCGAGAGACTAATGACATGCTAGATAACTTGATTAATGCTTAGTATTAATTTTCCAGATCGAAGTTTGTTTTACATGTGCATGATTAACTACGATACCAAGGCATGAAGCAAAATGAAGTCCCGAAGTCAAGGATGTGACATCGTTGGAAGTTCGAGAGTTCATCAGAAGCCCTGACGTTCATCGAAAGTTCTGGATGAAACAGCCGAGAAGTATCGAAGCTTGCCAGAGAAGCTCAATAGAACTCGCCAAGAGGATAGTCACTAGTCCAGGAGTTTTCCGGGAGTCCGCTGGAACATTTCTGAGAGATCATCGGAAGTTCGCCGGAAGATCGTGTTGGGAAATCATGGGGGCGACATCATATGCGCAGCGGAAGAACAAGAAAACAAAAATCCCCGATTCCCAAAAAGATGTTCGTCGTCGTATAAGATTGGTGTAAAAAATCGAAAAAACACAAAACCACGATAGAGATTGTGTTACCTAGGGAGATCGATATCCCTGTTTCCTTGCAAATCCTTAGGAGAGGGTGAAGGAGGTCAAGTGTCCTCCCTCTAGCGGTGATCCATACAGCAGGGGTTATAACGACCCTCCTCAAAACTCCAGTGCCTCGAGGTGGAGAGGGAAAGGAGAATAGGAAAGGCAAGCAAAGACTCTAGCCTATGAGGTCTGGAATCCCTCCTATTTATAGAGATCCCGTGTCAAACCCTAATGGGTCCTTCCCTAGTGGGTATTGGATCTGCATCCAATAAGACAAAGGGCTCCGTCGGATATCTCATATCCGAACCTCTACTCATCGCAATGCCTACCATATGTGTGTGACCCTCTAGGCCCAATATCGAGCTGGCCATGAGTCATACCGCCGAGAACTCCTTCTAACTCATTGAATTATTATCTCTGAAATAATTCTTTCGACTCATCGATTCACGGACGTGCATTTAGGCCACTACCAGTAGTCCCCGACGATACAGGGAATCCAATCCATTGGACCTGTTTGTCCTCAGTTACCATGTACCTATAGTCCCTCATCCATCTAATATCCCAGAGACCGTATATCGAGCATGGTGTTGTTAGACCCATACGGTTTCTACTCGAGTCTCGCTCTAATCGGATTCTCCCGGAGAACTCTTTATCTCTCAACCCGAATGACCCTGGCCAGGGATTTGTCTGAGCAAGAACACATGGGATATTCCTCTCATGACGCCGAGAGTGGATGATCCTTTCTCGACACTCAATAGCCCTCGTAAGGTCGACTACCACTCCCAATGACCAGCTGTACTAGATCTGGGATAGCCAAACCTATAAGTCTGGTATCAAAGAGTGGAGCACTCATATAGGACATCCTTGGTGTCTCAAGTCTAAGGACCAGATACACCACTAGGACTACGGAATCGCTATCTAACAATAAGGCATCATCAACCATCCAGCATTCCGTAAGCGGATCAATCAGTGAACTCATTCTCCAATGAGCACCTGTACTGTATCTCTAGTGTCCCTACACGAGCAGCTATGAGACCAGCTGCATCCGTCATATGGACGGGTATACAGCACACCAATCTATCCGATTATCACGATGTCCCTCTCGAGTAACCTATGACCGGGATTATTTAGGATATGTGTTTAAAGGTGAATCGATCTCATTATCGTGATCTCATCACGATCCGATTCCCATTGCACAAATCCAAGGACATCACAATATATATATGCATTTATGCAATAGTTATAAAGTGATATACGCCAAAATATAATAAGAAAAAAGATTCTGTATCAAGTCACACGTGCCATCACTCATAGGATTGGCTTGCTGGGCACCTATGACTAGCAGATCGCTGGAAGCTCACGGGAAGAATAGACTTATGGACTTAGTTTAGTTTAGAATATGTCTTAGGAATCATAGTTAGCATGTAATTGGGCTTGGTTTTGGGCCAACCCAATTAGGGGCTAGCTAGCACCAATGTAAGGACTGTGTTGGGCCTAATAAGAAGCCCAAACAGTGCCCCAATAAGTCTCACCGTCATGGCATAGTCTTTGAGACTATGTCAAGCAGTGACACCGCCAATCTGGGCGGTGGTACCGCCCAGCACTGCCCCCTAGGTAGTGGTACCACCCAACACTGTCCCCTAGGTGGTGATACCGCCAGACCTGGGCGGTGGAACTGCCCGGGGCAGTGTTAGCCAAACTGACACTAGGTGGTGGTACTACCCGTGCTCGGGGAACCCAGGATGAGATGTTTTTAGGCTCCAAGTTTGAATCAACTTGAAGCCTATAAATACTCCTCTCATCCTTGGTTAAAGCACATAAGCACAGAGAGCAAAAAAGGAATGAAACACTGTAGAAATCAGTTTAGAAATTCTCTCCTCCACTCTAAGTTTAGAATTCTATAAGAGGAGTGTGAGTGCTTGTAAAGGTTGTCTCTTAAACCTGTGCAAAGGAGAAGAGGGGTGTAAAAAGGAGTTGGTCTTCGCCTTTTGAAGGAAGACCTCTAGTGGATGCCGGTGACCTCGTCGGAGGAGGAAGTCGTAAGTGGATGTAGGTCACATTGACTGAACCACTCTAAAATTATTGTGCTCTCTGGTTTGCATTTACTTCCTATCATTTACATATTGCAAACTGAATCTTTACTTGCCTATTACTTTTACTTTATATTCGAATGAGAAGTGGATGTAGGTCACGTTGACTGAACCACTCTAAAATTGTCGTGCTCTCTGGTTTGCATAAACTTCATATCATTTATATATTACAAACTGAATCTTTACTTGCCTACTACTTTCACTTTATATTCGAATGAGAACGAGATTTCAAGTTATCTTCCAAGTTCAATTTTTAAGTTAAGTTTCCGAAATCAGTCTTTCGTCGGAAATAGTTTTTTATCGTACGAAAGTTTTAATCGAGACATTATTTTATTGCTGCACTAATTCAACCGTGCCGACCCTGATCCTAACAATTGGTATCAGAGCCACAATTTTCTAATTTGGTTTAACACCCATATAGAAATGGCTCTTTTCGGCTTTCAAGAGGGTCACTCTCTCATTCTTTCTTCCTTTTTCAATGGGACGGACTACACTTATTGGAAAACTCGAATGAGAGTTTTTTAGCTTTCATTGGATTTGAATTTATGGCATATTGTCAAATTTGGTTTTAAAAGATCTTCTCTTCCAATGAAAGATTGGAATGATTTGGAGAAGAGGACTTTTTCTTTAAATGTTAGAGCTATGAATGCTCTATTTTGTGCTTTAGACAAAAATGAGTTTAATCGGGTTTCTTTGTGCGAAACGACTTTCGATATTTAGCACACTCTTGAAATCACACACAAAGACACAAGTAGTGTAGAAGATTCTAAAGTAAATTTTTTGATGCACAATTTTGAGATATTTTGTATGGAACCAAGAGAGACTATTGGAGACATATACACCCGTTTTACGGATGTCATCAATAGTCTAAAAGCTCTTGGCAAATGTTTTTCGAATTTTGAACTCGTTAACAAGATTTTACGCTCACTTTCTAAAACTTGAGATTCAAAAGTAATCACTATTCAAGAATCAAAAAATTTAAATACCTTTTTGATCGAAGAACTAATAGGGTCTTTGATGACCTGTGAAATGACGTGCAATGCACATAAAGAACTCATGAACAACTTCCAAAGGACAAGAAGGATTTCAAACTTAGAACATTTAAAGACGACTCGAGCATTAGCTCAAGTGATGGTGAACTCGAACTCACTAAAAATTTAAAAGGTTAATGAAACAAAAATTAAAGAACAAAAATAAAAAGAATACAACTACTTACTTTGAATCCAAGAAGAAGATTACAAAGTGGGATGAATCGAGCTCCTCCGAAGACGATGAGAAAATCAAGAAAGGCGAAGTGGCAAACTATACCTCAACGGCTTTCAACGATGAAGTAATTGAAACCCCCTTAACGTATTTTGAAATTACATGATGCTTTTCATGATGCTTTTTTTTTTCAGCTTAGAAATATTTTTTCTTGAAAATTACATATTTAAAAAAAAAAATACAAAAATTATGATCATGCTAGTAATTTTGAAAATGATAATGAAAACTGCATGTTTAATGAAAATGTAAAAATAAAATTGGATCATGATTACCTTTCTAATGATTTTAAAAATAATTATGAAAAATATATATTTTATGACAAACAAACAAAATGATTTTGATTGAAAATATGATATCATGCTTAATGATGATGCATAGCTTTTGTATGGAAAACTAAGTATGAAAAGTTGATTCACCTAAAAAGAAAAATGCATGACTACAATAAACAAAATGATCTTGATGGAAAATACTTTATGAAATCAATTTCGATGATGCATAATAATGAAATTATGTAATGAAAATATTAAATATTTTGAAACAATGTTTTGATGTCATGCATCATGATCATGCTTAATAAATTTCAAAATTATGCATGATGATTTTTAAGTAATTTATGGTTTTTGTGATGAAATTTATTTTTCGATCCTAAAAGATTGATGATATATATTTTTTGATTTGACATAAAAAAAAAGACAATGGCATACTTGTATGAAACAAACTAAATAGAGGAAACCTTTCTCCTTGAAAAATTTCTCTATTTTATTGATTTTTCAAAAAGGAGATTAATGAATCCATTTGAATTATTTTTACGAATCTCTCGGATTTTGATTTGATGATTTGATGATTTAAAATTGAATAATTTTTTATCCAAATCATGATCTTGATTCCTTGATACTTATAAATTAAGATTTATTATGAATCAAGATTTTTCGTTAATCATTCTCCTATGATTCTATTTAATATTTTTTAAAGAAGAGATCATGTCTTTTGGTATTCAAGTGATTTTACCCTTCATGACATGATTTGTTTGTATTTATGGCTTGAAATGTTTTGGAATTATGTATGCAACACTATGATTTTTCCCTTAGATAAAAATGCATGCAACATATGATTTTTGAAATAATATGAAGATAAATAATTATCATTTTATAAAATAATACTCTAGAACGATGATTTGGAATCATGCATGTAATGATGATTTTATATTTTATATATATGATTATTTGGTATTATGCATGCAATACTTTAACTTGTGATAATGATGCATGCAATAATGAAATATTCATGATAAAATAATTATTTTGACATTCAGGACTTGAATTTTTATATATGCTATTTACCTTTGTCATAATTTGAAAATTGATGTAAAGGGTCTTCCCTTCTTTTTTACAATGACAATGGGGGAGCAAAACATACTAGAAAGCAAAAATTTGCTAGCTCGCACAATTCAAGAAGAAAGCAAAAAATATACTTCTCAAAATAGAAGAAATTGCTATCTTGAACATCACCAAGAATTGCATGCTTGAAATCTCAAGAAGATGCAAAAATATGCTATCTTGCACATCGCAAAGAAAAGCAAATATGTCAACTTGCATATCTTTAAATTTGCTAGATTATATGTTGTAAAACTTGCATATTTCAAGAAGCAAGTGTTGCTTTCTTGAACATCTCTAATTCGCTAACTTGCATAATGTAGAACTTGCTATCTTGAACACTAAAAAGAAGTGTTATCTTACCTATCTCAAGAAGAAAAAATGCTAAACTTATACATCTAGCAAAATGTACAAACTTGCATAACTCTAAATTTTTGCTAGCTTGTATGATGATAAAAAAAGTGGAAATTATGTTTATCATGTAATGTGTTGAACATGTATTCCAAACACAAGAATAGTTGGACTTCTCCTTTTTGTTGATGAAAAAGGGGGAGAATTGTTATCATGTTATGCATGATGACGTATTGTAAATATTCAAGATGAAATTTGCAATGACTTGAATTCAACTTGAATTCAAGGTTCTATCAATATGGCATATTGATAGGGGGAGTTTGTTTAAACTCCGGGAGTTAAGGTTAACTTCGTCATCAATTGATTGCCATCATAAAAAGGGAGAGATTGTTGAATCTCATATTTCGATGATGAAACCAATTGATAATTGTTTATGATTTAATCTGCGTGTTGAGTGACGCAGGATGCTTCGATCAGGATGAGATAATTAAAGCAGAAAAAATCATGTTAGGCCGGAGGAACATGTCAGAAGATTGGACGTTGGGCCGGTGGATTGGTCGACGTATCGACAGAAGGATTCGGGCCATGGATTCGGGCATTGGGCCAAGAAGAGCGGACATTGCGCCAAGGATATCGGAGTTGTGGAGTCAATTGGCCAATTGGGCAATAGGCCGTAGGAGAGGATGATGCATCGAATAATCGGATGAAGCGTCGAGAGACTAATGACATGCCGAACAACTTGATTAATGCTTAGTATTAATTGTCTAGATCAAAGTTTGTTTTATATGTGCAGGATTAACTACGATAGCAAGGCATGAAGCAAAATGAAGTCCCGGAGTCAAGGATGCACATCGTTGGAAGTTCGAAAGTTCATCGGAAGTCCGGACGTTCATCGAAGGTTCTCGAAGAACCAGTAGAGGAGTCTCAGAGCTTGCTAGAGAAGCTCATCGGAACTAGCTAAGAGGATCGTCGCAAGTCCAAGAGTTTGCCGGGAGTCCGTCGGAACATTGTCGTGAGATCGTCGGAAGATCGCCGGAAGCTTGCCCGAAGAATAGACTTACGGACTTAGTTTAGCTTAGAATATGTCTTAGGAATCATAGTTAGCATGTAATTGGGCTTGAATTTGGGCCAACCCATTTAGGGGCCAGCTAGGCCCATGTAAGGACTGCGTTGGGCCCAATAAGAAGCCCAAACAGTACCCCAAGAAGTCTCACCATCGTGGCACAGTCTTTGAGATTGTGTTAGGCGGTGGTACCGCCCAGCACTACCCCCCAAGCGGTGGTACCGTTGGACTTGGGCGGTGGTATCGCCCAGGGCAGTATCAGCTAGACTGACACTAGGATGTGGTACCGCCCATGCCTAGGGAACCCGGGATAAGATGTTTTTAGGCTCCAAGTTTGAATCAACTTGAAGCCTATAAATACCTCTCTCATCCCTGGTTAAAGCACACAAGCACAAAGAGCAAAAAAGGAAAGAAACACTGTAGAAATCACTTTAGAAATTCCCTCCTCCACTCGAAGTTTAGAATTCTATAAGAGCAGTGTGAGTGCTTGTAAGGGTTGTCTCCTAAACCCGTGGAAAGGAGAAGAGGGGTGTAAGAAGGAGTTGGTCTTCGCCTATTGAAGGAAGACCTCTAGTGGATGCCGGTGACCTCGTCGGAGGAGGAAGCCGAAAGTGGATGTAGGTCACGTTGACCGAACCACTCTAAAATTGCCGTGCTCTCTGGTTTGCATTTACTTCCTATCATTTACATATTACAAACTGAATCTTTACTTGCCTACAGCTTTCACTTTATATTCGAATGAGAACGAGATTTCAAGTTATCTTTCGAGTTCGATTTTCAAGTTAAGTTTTCGAAATCGGTCTTTCGTCGGAAATAGTTTTTTATCGTTCGAAAGTTTTAATCGAGAGATTATTTTACCACTGCACTAATTCACCCCCCCCTCTTAGTGCCAACACCAATCCTAACATAGACTTCTGATGAGACTTGGGTTCCTCCTCTTAAGTAATCGTCCCTTTATTATCGTAATATATAGGAATCGGCTCCTCGCTGCCCGGCATGACTCTTAGATCTGTGATGAATTTCTTCATCCCGACTCCCCCTCCTTTGTTGCCTCTACTACAGTAACGTACTCCATCTCTATGGTCGAGTCAGCAGTAGTATCTTACTTGGAACTCTTCCAACATACCACCGCCTGATAGGGGTGGTACCACCACTAGTAGTATTTATTACTAATGGTACCACCGCCCAAACCACTTGGGAGACCAAGCGGTACCACCTCCCAAACCACCTAGGAGACTTGGTCTCCCAAGTGGTGCCACCACCAGCCATGTTTTCTAGGGCTGAATGGGTTGTTCAATTCGGCCCAATTCAGCCCTATTAAGGGCCCAATTGGCCCCTAACTAAGTAAGTGGGATTACCTCTCAATCCTAACTTTATTTTTGAACTAACTACAATAACTAAGTCATAATTAAAGCACTTCTTGTTCCGGTACGTCAATTGCTCTTCTAGCGAGCTTTCGACGATCTTCCGACGAACTTCGGTAATGTTCCGACAGACTCCTAGCAAGCTCTCGGACATTACGACGATCTTCTTGGCGAGTTCCGACGAGCTTCTTTGGCAAGCTCCTGGACTTCTCGATTGGTTCTGGCAGAACTTCTGACATACGTCCGAACTTCCGACGAACTCTTGAACTTCCAATGAGATCTCGATCTTGACTCCGACAAAATACCTGCTTTATGTCTTACTACTATCGTAGTTAATCCTCTACACTTTTCTCAACATATAGATTAGTTCAAACAATTTACAATTGATTTCATCATCAAAATCCAAGATTCAACACCAACAGTTTTTATCCGCTGCATTAATTCAACCCCCTATCTTAGTGTCGACTTGATCTTAACATGTTTGTTATATAATTTTTTGAAAATAAAATACTAAGGAACTATTGCTTCCCTCAGACATGAAAAACTATAGCATTAGTTCTTAAATAATTGAAGAAAGATGTGAGAAAAAAAAAGGTAGATTGAATATAACTGAGGAATCAGTAAGATTGATATAACACAAAGCTATAGCATTATTTTAAATAAGTTAAGAACTTAATTTAAGTTGTTTATTTTGGAGATATTATGGAATAACAAACTTTAAGCTAACGTGAATACTCAAAATTTATATGCAAAAGGATGATCTTGTTATATATTCAAAGTCATTAGACATCCAGAGAAACCAACCTTTAAATCGAAGAACAAAAACATTTTTTTGATGTATTTATCCTAGATTATAAGTATTGTATAAATATTTATGTGAAGTTAATGGTTTATGAGTGTTTTTCTTTGAAATTATGAGAAATGCATTTAATAATCTTGAGTTTTGTGGTCAGGATAAAATTACTCTTTAATGACATGAGATATGTTATATGGATGAGCATTTCATTCTTGATAACTTAATCTTTTTATTATTTAATTGAATGAGATATGTCCATAAGCATTTCATTCCCGATCCCTAATATAATCTCAGTAATCACACTTATAAATTTTGATGATATAATTGAAAGAAAATCTCACTTATAAATTGAAGAAACATTTGAAAGATTAAATTGATTAGATAACGCATGCAACTCAAAGCAACTGGGATTTATGTCGATTGAAATTTTAGACCGAAATCATTATTACTAAATTTCTTTCAAGCAAAATTATCACGAGATTTAGAGTAGTTGACAAATCGAGTGATAGATGTACTTGATCATATGAGATTTTAAAAATGTTGAAGCCCATGATATATTTCATGCAATAATATTAAGAAAATATATTGAGGATCCATATCGTGTAACCAAATATGCATCAATTCAGCTGGAAAAGACATGACACATGAGGAGCAAGCTATTCACAATGTTAATGGAAAAAGACAAATTTTAATACTAAGAATAATATCATATGTTAAGTTGCAGTCGAGTCATAATAAAGATCAATTATCCTCAATTATTTTTTTATTCAGATATATTAAATTTAGAGTATTAGATTTTTTCTTTGGAAGGAAAATATTATAATACTCGTAAGATTTACTTCAAGACTTAGAGCATAATGAATATTACAAATACTTTGAAAAATGAAGATATTAAGATATTTTAGTATATCATATCTATTTTTCTTCCAAGGGACTCCTCTTTCGTTGCTCTTGAGAAGAAAACATCTCCATTTGAAAGATGATATCATTTTAGGATCAACAATAAAGGATCTTGATCATGGAGGAGGATCAATATTAGGTAATAATTAAAACTTTTTACATCATCGAATTGTTTATGATTGTGAATATATGAATCTTTCTCTATTATATATATATTTTTATCATAATGGTGTTATTTTAGAATATTTATCCTTAGAAAACATAAATTTCTGGATATACAAGTTAAAAGAAGTTCGTTTATTTTTTGAATGCAGCTCGGTTCTTTTGTTGATGAATGCAGTAATAATAATAATAATAATAATAATAATAATAATAATAATAATAATAATAATAATAATAATCATCATCATCATCATCATCATCATCATCATTATTATTATTATTTATTATGATGTATCGAATAAAATAATACCTTAACTTGAGTTATTTGGGAAAAAGAAAAAAAGAGATTAAATGCACTTTTATTGGGATAATCTATTTTTTTTTCAAAAATCTTAGTTAGACAATCAAACTAATGTTTAAACTTGCTTTCTCTATTCTCTGTGTCTCTTCTTTGGTTCTAGTACTATGAAGGATTAACGGAAAAGTCTTATCTTGTTGTTGGATCTAGTAGTTTTTAGAAGCGCCTGGTTCTTTAGGTTGGTTTTTGAAAGCAAGATCGGATCTTGGTCACAGAACATCCTAAATTCCAATGGCCAACTGTTGTGCGGTGCCTTCCGTTCCGGAGAGGAAGAGGAAGGTAGGAAGGAATAAAAAGCTAACTAGGCCAAACCCCTTGAAATGTAAGTACAGAGTTTGTTTGAGATTGTGAACTTGATGGCTATTTATACATATTAGTAGAGAGGATTTTCCTCAATCGCTTTGAGATTTTCTCATGTAGTTGAGAAAATCTTATTTGCTATCATGCCCCCGCAAGATTGAGCTTCCGTCAAGGATACCGATCTAGCACCGATGCAATAAAAATAGTTTGTAGGTGAGAGGTTTTGTGAGTGGGTCTGCTAGCTAATAACCGTATGCACATGAGAAACATGCAGTTGATGTCTGACAACTTCATCTCACACGAAGTGGAAGTCGATGGCAATGTGTTTCATACGGGAGTAGAACACTAGATTAGCACATAAGTATATAACTCCAACATTATCACAATATATTGTAAGGGTAATGGTGGAGTTGACATTGAGTTCCTTAAGTAGATTTGTGATCTAATTGAGTTCAGCAATGGTAGTGGTGATGGCACGATATTCAGCTTCAGTTGTAGACTATGCGACTGTCTTTTGTTTTTTAAAACTCCAACTGATTAGAGTAGCTCCAAGGAAAATACTATACCCTGACATAGATGTTCTATCATCAAAGTGTCTTGCCCAATCAGTATCAGCAAAGACATGAAGATAGAGTGGAGCATTGTTGCGGAGAAAAATCTTATAATTGAGTGTCCATTTAAAATATCACAAAATTCATTTGACCGTAGACTAATGCATAGTGGATGGTCGATATATGAATTGTGATAATTTATTGACTGCAAATGAGATGTTTGGATGGATGAGAGTCAAATATTATAAGGAGCTAAGGACTTGTCGGTATTGAGTAGAATCCGTAGAAGGGCTTCCATCACATAACTTGAGTGATTCACTAGTAGAGAAGGGAGTTGTAATCACTTTTGCATCCTGTATGTTTGTCTTGGATAATAGATCTTGAATATACTTTCTTTATGATAGGAAGAGACCTGAAGATATAAATGTTGCTTCCACTCCCAGAAAGTAACTCAAGGTTTCTAGATCTTTTAGGAAAAATCGATCGGCTAATTGCTATAGGAAAGCCTAAGTCTCTAAGGGGTTCTTGCCCGTGACAATAATATCATCCACATACACTAAAAGATATATTGTGCCTCCATTTTATTGTCAGAGGAATAATGATGTATCAGACTTAGAATTGATGAAGCTAATTGATGTAAAAAATAAGCCAAGTTTAGTATACCAAGCTTATGGAGCTTGACGAAGTCCATAAATAGCTTTCTGTAGTTTACAAACATGCCTTGGATACTAAGGGTGAATGAAGCTAAGATGTTGCTGCATGAATACATTGTCAATTAGAGTCCCCTGTAAAAAGACATTGTTAACATCGAGTTGTCGTAAATGCCAACCTTTTGAGATGGCCAAACTCAAAATAAGTTAGATTATTGTGGGTTTAACAACGAGACTAAATGTCTTTGTGAAGTCAATACTAGGACGTTGATGAAATACTTTGGCTACTAGACACGCTTTATACATGACAACGGATCCATCTGGGTTATGCTTAATTCGAAAGACCCACTTACACATGATGATATTTTGTATGGGATGAGAGGGTACAAGAGTCCATATAGAATTATGGTTAAGGGCATCATATTCTTCACACATAACCTTACACCAATGTGGAGATTTTTGGGCTTGAGTAATTGTGGTAGGTTCATTAGTCTCTAACAAGGATTTTGTGATAGCATATAGGTCAAGGACTTATCGAGGTTTAAAGATATCACTTTTGGAGTATGTTGTCATTGGATGTCCAAGAGCTATAGGTTGTGTTGTGGGTATGGACATTGGAGATGTACTAACATGGGTTGGAAGTACTTCAGAGTCACTGGTACTAGAAGAGGATAAAGGTAGTGGTTGTGTTTCCGAGGGCAATACTTCAGCAGTAGGGGAATCTTGTGAAAAAGGGAGAGGGGCAATAAAGGGAGTGAGGAGCTACTGAACTGTGAGAGTGTAGATCCTGAGGAGAATGATCGAGTGGTATTGAGGGAGACTTGTTTGACGAGATCGATGGTGTACTCCAGTGATGTATAATTGTTGGAGAAGGGCGCACAGTAGGAGATAGGGTTTTAAAACAGAAAGGTAGACTCCATGTAAATAACATGACGTGATATAAAGACTTTTTGAGTTTGGGGTTCATAGCATAGAAAGACATTATATTCAAGAGAATATCCAATAAAAATTCAAGGTTTAGATCATGATGTTAGCTTATGCAAGGCATAGGGACGTAGCCATGGATAACATAAATAACAAAATACTTTGAGTTTTTGAAGGTTTGGAGACTTGTGAAAATAATTTTTTAAATGGTGACTAGTACTGAAGGACTAGAGTGAGCATATGATTGATGAGGCAGATGACAATTTGAAAAGTCACAGACCAAAAGATGGTTGGCATGGAGGCTTGACGGAGTGTGAGGCCGGTATTAACTATATGTCGATGTTTGCGTTCAGCAGAACCAACTAGTTGAGGAGTATGTGGGGGTGACTTAAGGTGTTGTATACCACAAGCTAAGAGACAGGATGTGAGGGCTTGATATTCATCGCCTCCGTTAGAGTAAACTGTTTTGATTGTAGATTAAAAGAAGTTCTCGACCAACCGTTTAAAGTTGGAAAAAATTGTTGAAACTTCAGATTTATGATGGAGAGAGTATAACCATATATACTTTGTAAAGTAGTCTATAAAAATGACATAAAATCTAAACTTATCAAAACAAGTGATTGTGGCAGGACCCTAAACATCAGTATAAATAATTTCAAAAGGTTTTGAGCATGATATAGAGGAGATTCCAAAAGAGAGTCTATGACTTTTATTGCTTAAACAAGCATCATAATTAGATATTATGTTAATATTTTTAAGAGTAGGAAGAGAAAAATAGGAAAGTAATTTTTGTTGGATAGAGAATGAGGGATGACCAAGATGACGATGTCATACATCAATTGGAACTGCGACGAAAGAGTAGGCAGTGGGCTGGGTGATTTATGTAACTGACGGCCACTCGTAAATGTTGTCCTTGCTAGTTATAGGTGCCAAGCAAGCCAATCACGTGATTGATGGGATGTGTGACTTGACACGTAGTCATTTTGCTTATTATATTTTGGTATTTATCATTTTATATTGACTATTGCATATATGCATGTATATATTGTGATGTCCTTGGATCTGTGCAATGGGAATTGGATCGTGATGAGATAACAATAATGAGACCGATTCATCTTTAAACACATATCCTAAATAATCCCGATTATAGGTTACTCAAGAGGATAATCGAGATAACTAGACAGACTGGTGTGCTATATACCTATCTATATGATGGATATAGCTGGTCTTGTAGCTGCACGTATGGGGACACTAGGGATACAGTATATGTGCTCATTGGAGAATGAGTTCACTGATTGATCCGCTTATAGAATACTAGATGGTTGATGATATCTTATTGTCAGACAGTGATTTCGTTGTCCCAGTGGTGTATCTAGTCCTTAGACTTGAGACACCAAGGATATTCTTAATGAGTGCTCCACTCTTTGATACTGGACTTATAGGTTTGGATGTACCAGATGTAATACAGTCAATCATTATGAGTGGTAGTCAAACTTATGAGGTGTTAAACTCTAGCTTGGAGAGTCCTAATTGAGAGAGACATTCATGTAAAACCTACCTAAGCCGACCCCTATTAAAGAGGTGAAGAGGCCGGCTAGGGTTAGGATGTTGTTTCTTAGAGAAGAATTAGGAGTTGTAAATGAATAGGAGTCTTGAGTAGGAGTCTTATTAGGAGTTGGTTAGAAGTAGAAGTCTTGAGTAGGAGTCTTATTAGGAGTCAGGGTTTAGAAGCCCTATAAATAGTCATATATTCCTCCTTTTTTCATAAGCAATAGATGAATCTTTTCTACAGCCTTTGAGCAGCAACTTGGAGGGAGGAACCCCTATGGAGTTCCAAGGAGGCTGATCCCCTAAAGAGATCAACCCAAAGTTTAGAATCTGCAAGGGTTCTAACACCTGGTATCAGAGGAGCATTCTTGGCATCTCACTGCCCTTCCACAGCCATCCATCAGCCCTCTATAGTCGCCTAAAGCAATTCCCATAATTGCTTAAAAGATCGTCGCCAAATTCTGCCATCATCTCCACCACCACAGATCATCCTTTGATCTCCCTGTGAATTGCAACAGGTTTTGGTTTCCTATCTTACTACTACTATAATTTAGTTATCCTTATTTGAAAATCAAAAAAAAAAAAAAATTATCCCTATATTGCTGCATGAACTTTTCATCGTAAAATTTTTATCTCTACGACGAAAGATACATTGTGGAATTCCAGCCTCATAGCACAATCTGTTTGATCTTGCTACTATGTTTTTTTATCCAAATCTCTATGAATTTTTTATAATAGCTTTGAGACTTCCTAATAGCAGATTTTCATTTAGTTTTGTTAAAAAATTATGAATATAAACCATTGATCTTTTACGTATAATCTGCTATACTTGAAAATCTACACTATAAAATTTCAGCCGTATAGCATTATTTGTTTGATCTTGATACTATGTTTTTCTATCCAAATCTCTACAAAATTTTTATAATAGCTTTAACACTTCCTAATAGTAGATTTCCCTTTAGTTTCATCAAAAAATTCTCAATATAAACCACTGATCTTTTACGTCCAATCTACTATACTTGAAAATATGTGCTGCAGAAAATTTCAGCCGCATATTGTTGCCTTAACTCATCTATTTACAATCTTTTTTGAATGAAATTTCTTATACACTTCATAGATCATCTTAGCTTCCATCTAAGATTAATCTATTGAGGAATTCATCTCTAGAAACGATTTTGTATTATTGCAAATTTTCATCGTAAACCGCTGAAATTTTTCGACAAGAATTCTGCTATCTCAACTTGCACCAATTTTCTTCCTATTACTGCCAAAATTTTCTTGATTAAATTAGACATCCTTGCTATCATATAAACTGAGATATTATTGTCAATTCCCTCCACAAATCTCTCAAATTTTTGGTGGAACTTTCGTCGAGAAACCGCTGTTTCTTCAATGACAATTCTGCTCTTACAAGACAACACAATTATGTAGCAAACTTCCACTGATTTCTATAAAACCTTTACTGCCATCTACCACAGATCTAAAACTTTCATCCATATTCCTAAAACTCCACTAAACCACACCCTCAAACTACACCCAAAACAGCAACAAAACAAGCCTAAATCGCAGCCTATATCCACCAATCCATCAACCCTTTTGACCATCACTTCTCTCAACCTATACATGCCTTTAACCCAACAACAAAAGAGAGATCTTAATATCAGAGATTTGGAGACATATACTATTATATCTAAGGAGGTAATCAATGCTAAATTTGAAGCCTTGGAGGCACAAATGGAGGATAAGATTCAGACTCTCTTTACCGAACTCGGTTTGGGCCGACCACTAAGCCCGAAGAAATCACATCAAGGAGAGAGCTCTAAACAATCACACTAAGCCCAAAGAGATGACTTCCAAAGGAAGAGAGGCTCTATGACCGACCCTAACTATCCAAGCATGAATGTGGACTTCCCTAGATGGGAAGAAGAAGACTCGATTGGTTGGATCTCGTGCGCGGAGCGATATTTTTGGTACCACAAAACCGCGGACACATCTATGGTGAAAATTATAGCTATACATCTCGAAGGGGATGCCATACAGTAGTTTGACTGGTTTGAACACACTCATGGAGTCCTCTCATGGCGATAATTTAAAGAAGGACTGTTGATCTGCTTCAGACCAACCGATTACGAGAACATTGATGGGCAACTAGTAAAGATCCGACAAACCTCCACCATTTAGGAGTACCAAACCAGGTTTGAAAGGTTATCTAATCAAATTTGTGATTGGTCTAAAAAATAGCTATTGGGGAACTTCATTGAGGGATTGAAGCCGGAGATCCGAGGAGAAGTTAAAGCGCTATAACCATACACGCTTATGACAGCATCTCTTTCGCACGACATCAAGAGGAGCGATTGAACCATGAAGCTCAGAGGACTAGGGTCACTCCTCGACCACCAATACTAAAGCCCTTAGCCCCCCCTACTATCGACCGAGTCCCTGCACCAAAGAGGTTGACAAGAGAAGAGCTTCGGGAGCGATATGCGAAGGGGTTATGTTGGCATTGTGACGAGCCATGAAGCTGTGAGCATCACTGTAGTAAAGGGAGACTTCTTATGATTGAACCAATAAAAGAAAAGGTCATTGATCATCTAGAAGAGGGCCTTGATTATAAAAAAGAAGATGCAAAAGAAGAGCCACAATCGACCGAAGTTATGGTACATGCACTAGTTGGCTACTCAAACCCGCAAACGATGAAAGTTGGAGGCCTTCTCAAACAACAACCGATCACTGTTCTCATCGACATAGGCAGTGCTAATAACTTCCTAAATAGTAAGATTGCTGTCCGGATGACCTTACCTATCGAGAATTGCAATAGGTTTGATGTTAAGGTCGCCGACGGATGGATTTTGAAGTATGATTGTAGGTGCCCACGACTAAAACTGTTGCTGTAGGACCAAGAGATAGTTGCATATTTCTTCCTCCTCCCTCTTGATGATCATGAGGCTATGCTTAGAATTAAATGGTTGACGACATTAGGTAATGTTTCTTGAAATTTTATGAAATTAATTATAAAATTTTATACTAAGGAGAAATAGGTGATACTGCACGGGAAACATGGGGACAACGTAACGACGATTTGCACACAACAAATGGAGATGGTTTTACATAAAGCATGCAGCGGCTTTTTGGTATAACTTGAGCAGCAAACTAAGGGAGCCAATAGAATTTGAAGATCCAAATCTACTTCCTTTGCTTGCTGAATTTTCATATATATTTGATGAACCGTGCAACCTACCTCTTACCCGTCGACATGATCATTGTATAACGATTCTTTGAGGCAAATCTCCAGCAAATACTCAGTGATATTAGTATCCACATCTCCAGAAGGATGAAATAGAAAGGATTGTAAAAGAGATGCTCAAAATAGGAGTTATTCGGCCAAGTTATAGCCCCTACTCTTCACTGGTGCTCCTCATACGAAAGAAGGATGAAATATGGCGATTGTGCATTGATTACCGAGCTCTCAGTGGCATAATCGCCAAGGACAAATACCCTATTCCAAAAATAGATGACTTGCTAGATGAAAGGGAGCACAAATCTTTACAAAGCTGGACTTTTGATCTGGGTATCATCAAATACGAGTGAGCGAAGAAGACATACCGAAAACCACCTTTTGAACACACAACAACGACTATTAATTTTTACTTTCTTCAACATAAGGTGGAATATCTTAGGCATATCATATCAGAGGAAGGTGTGGCAGTGGGCCCCTTCAAAATTGGAGCAATGCAAAACTATCCGACCCCGAGAAGCATAAAATTGCTATAGGGCTCTATGGGTTTAACAGGCTACTACCGCAAGTTCGTGAAAAACTATAGAAAGGTCAGTGTACCACTTACTTTCTTACTGAATAAAGAAGTCTTCCAATGGTCGAACAAAGCCTCCGCTGCCTTTGACAAACTTAAGGTAGCCATGATGACGACACCGGTGCTAGCACTACCAGATTTCAGCCGACCCTTCATTATTGAGGTCGATGCAGCTGGAGTCAGAATTGGAGCCATTCTCATGCAAGATGGTCGACCACTCATATACACTAGCAAAACATTGTCTCCCTCCCAACAAAATATGTCAACATATGATAAGGAGATGCTTGCCATTGTGCACGCAACAATAAGGTGGAGACCCTACTTGATCAATCAACGATTTCAAATTAAAACCGACCATAAAAGCCTCAAGTAATTTTTGGAGCAAAAGATATCATCCCTTGAGTAGCAAAAATGGGTAACAAAACTTCTTTGATTTAATTTTGAAATAACTTACAAAAAGGGGGAAGAGAATATTGTTGCAAATGCGCTTTCGCAGCTACCAGAGCAAGCTGAATTTTCGGTCGTTTCACTTCCGACCAATGACTTCCTTGAGGATATTAACATGGAACGGTAGGAAGATTTGGAGACCAGTAAGATCATAAAAAAATTAGAGGAAGCACCTGTTAGGATCAAGAGCACTAAGAGAGGGGGGGTGAATTAGTGCAGCGGAAAACTTTCAACGTTTAAAACTGCGTTCGTACGACAAAGATGATTTCAGTAGAAAAGTTGATTCGTAAATTTCTTTGACTTAAGATTAGGTAAGAAGCGGTTAAAACAAATCTATAAGGCAGTTTGCAGTTATGATGGAAATCAAAATGTAAGCGTAAACTGAAATACGATGTTCGTACGGTAAAAGTGATTTCAGTAGAAAACCCGATTCGTAAATCACTTTAACTTGTGATTAGGCAAGAAGCAGTTAAAATGAATCTGTTAAGGTAGTTTGCTGTTGTGATGGAGATCAGAATGTAAGCGCAAACTGAAATACGATGTTCGTACGAGAAAAGCGATTTATGTCTAAACACGATTCGGAAAATATTGAGCTTGGAAACACAATCGTAAAAGCGCAGAAGGCAATAAGCTATGAAGGAGGTTTGCAGTAAGGATAATAAGCTCAAAGTAATTGCAAACCAGAGAGTAGCATGATTTAGATTTGTTCGAATAATCTTGACCTACATCCACTTCTGGCTTCCTCCACCGATGAGGTCGCCAACATCCACTAGAGGCCTTCCTTCAATAGGCGAAGGCCAACTACCCTTTTACAGATTCACTCCTTTTGACAGGCTTAGGAGACAAACCTTACAAACTTTTCTCTCCTCCCTTGAAAGATCTGAACTTGGAAGAAAAGAGGGAGAAGAACCTTTAGCTTATTACAACACTTTTGAGCTCAAAATCTCAGAGTAAGATCAGAATTTTGGTGGTTTTTCGTTGATCTTTCATTGCTGAAAGAGTGGGGTATTTATAGGCCCCAAACCAATTTGAATTCCGAGCTCAAAATTGTTAATTCTCGGAATTCCGGGGTCTGGCGGTTGCACCGCCTGACTGGGGCGGTTGCACCGCTTGATAGGGCTCGAAGACTGAGCCTCTGGGCGGTGCCACCGCTTGTCAGGGGCGGTAGCACCGCCTGGCAGAGCTCGGAGACCGAGCTCAGGCGGTGCCACCGCCTAATTGGGGCAGTTGCACCACCTAGCCAGAGCTCGGAGACCGAGCTCAAGCGGTTGCACCGCCCAGCCAGAACTCGGAGACCGAGCTTTGGGCAGTGCCACCGCCAACCCAGGTGGTGCCACTTCTAGGCAAGAGATCTGGGTCCGAATGGGTTGATCCATTCGGCCCAATTTAGTTCTTTCAAGGGCCCAATTGCCCCTAGTTTAAGTTAATGGGATCACCTCCCAATTCTAACTTAATCATCATGCTAACTACGACAATTTCTTAAGACTTTTACTACAGCTTGCTCCGGTGCGTCAATCGCTTCTTCCGGCGAGCTTCCGGCGAACTTCCGGCGAACATCCGACGGTCCTCCGACGATGCTCCTACGGACTTCCAGCAAATTCCTAGACTTGCGACGATCCACTTGGCGAGTTCTGATGAGCTTCTTTTTGGCAAGCTCTTGGACTTCTCGGATTTGTTCCCGCAGAACCTCCGATGACTGTCCGGACTTCCGTCAAGCTCTCAAACTTCCAACATGATCATAGTCCTGATTCCGGCGCAACTCCTGCTGTATTTCTTACTGTCATCGTAGTTAATCCTGCACATTTATCTCAACATATGGATTATATAACAAATGACAATTGATGTCATCATCAAAATCCGAGATTCAACAATCTCCCCCTTTTTGATGATGACAATCAATTGATAACGGAGTTAACCTTAACTCCCCCTATCTATGTGCCATAATTGAGATAAGTCATTCTTGAATTCAAAGCCTTTGAATTCAAGTGACATATTGATAAGTTAAAGTCATTTAACCTTATCAATACTCCCATCATGATTCCTATCATGATGTATCTCTCTGTATGATGTCAAGACTTGACATCCATTTTCAAATTTCAAATGTGAATTGTTGTAATGATAGCAATTCATCATATGGAAAGATATCAACATTACAATGCAAGTTCTTGATATCTTAATATGATGCAAATATGGCAATCATAGCAAACATGGCATAGCATCAATAATCATATGTCTGTTTCTTTCAACATAATATGGCATTTATAGTATCAATTCATATACTTCCCCCCCTTTGTATCAATTCATATGTTATTATTCTTTTTGCATGAAGGAGGAAAGCCATTTGTGTAGTTCAAATTGATAGCATGCTTTACAAGGATCAGGATATTTATGTGAGTAAAGTCCTTGCAAAAAAAAATATCTTCCTTTTACAAGAAGAAATCATCAAATTTATTTCTCAAAGGCAATATTTTTCACATGATAAGTCAAAAAGCCATAACTTTGCTAGATAAATTTTTTTTTGTCAAGAATTAATGATGTGAATCAAAATCCGAAAGAGAATAATGAAATCCGATTGGAACCAAAAATTTAATTTAACACTTTCATGCAAGACTATGAGGACATGCTCATCATTGTATTAATTTCCAACATGATATATTTGGCATGTAATGGCGATTAAGTGATTTGATCATTCAATCAATAAAGTCCAAATAATAATTTTAACAAGTTTATGCATTCGGACACATCAACATTCCTAATTCTCTTCTTATGAAATCAAATTTTTCTTCACTTAGAGGTTTTATAAAAATATCAGCTAGTTGATGCTTAGTATCTATGAATTCTATAATTACATCATGGTTAGTAACATGATCTCGTATAAAGTGATGTCTAATATCAATATGTTTTGTTCTTGAGTGTTGAATGGGATTCTTTGTTAAACATATTGCACTCGTGTTGTCATATTTAATGGGAATGTTTTTAAGATGGACTTTATAATCTTCTATGGTGTTTTTCATCCACACAACTTGTGCACAGCATACACTAGCTGCAATATATTCAGCTTCAGTTGTTGATAGAGCAACCGAGTTTTGTTTCTTAGATGACCAGGTAACAAGGGAAAGTCCTAAAAATTGACATGTTCCTGATGTGCTTTTTCTATATAGTCTACACCCGGCAAAATCCGCATCAGCATAAGCAATTAACTGAAATTTTTTGGATTTTGGATACCATAATCCAAGATTTGTGGTTCCTTTAAGATATCTAAGTATTCTTTTAACCGCTTTGAGATGAGATATCTTAGGGTTCGATTGAAACCTAGCACAAAGTCCTACACTGAATATGATATCTGGTCTGGTTGCAGTGAGGTAAAGTAAACTTCCTATCATACCCCTATAAGTTTTTTGATCGAAGCTTTCTCCACTTTCATCAACTTCCAACTTCGTGGAGGTGCTCATAGGAGTGTTAACAGCTTTTGAGCTATTCATATTGAATCTATTTAGCAGATCAAGGGCATATTTAGTTTGACTAATAAAGATGTCATTGCTTAGTTGCTTAATTTGTAAGCCTAAGAAAAAGGTTAATTCTCCCATCAAACTCATTACAAATTCGAGACTCATGGTTTAAGCAAAAGATTCACAAAGAGATTCATTCGTAGAATCGAAGATAATGTCATCAACATAGATCTGAACAATGAGAAAGTTATTTTCAAAATTTTTGATAAATAATGTAGTATCGACCTTGCCTTTTGTGAAATTATTTTCCATAAGAAAAGTACTTAGTCTGTCATACCAAGCCCTTGGGGCTTGTTTTAAACCATAGAGAGCTTTGGTTAATTTAAATACATGATTAGGGAGGCTATTGTTTTCAAATCCGGGAGGCTGTTCAACATAAACTTCTTCAGAAATAAAGCCAATTAGAAAAGCGCTTTTAACATCCATTTGAAATAACTTAAAATTATTATTACTAGCATAGGCAAGGGGCATCCTTATGGCTTCTAATCTAGCCACAGGAGCGAAGGTTTCTTCGTAATCGATACCTTTTTCTTGGTTGAAACCTTTGGTCACTAGTCTAGCCTTGTTTCTCACCACGATACCATATTCATCTTGCTTGTTTCTAAAGACCTATTTAGTACCAATAACTAAATGGTCATTTGGCCTAGGAACAAGCTTCCACAGCTCATTTCTCTCAAATTGATTTAACTCATCTTGCATTGCGATAATCCATGAATCATCTTTCATGGCTTCGTCAATACATTTAGGTTCAATTTGGGAGAGAAAAGCGGAGTTGGCACAGGAATTTTTAAAAGATGAACGTGTTTGAACCCCCTTAGATGTGTCTCCTAGGATTAGCTTCTTAGGATGATCATTTACATACTTCCAGTCCTTAGGTAAGGAAGTTTCGAAAGTGGATGCATCCAAGTTGTTAGTTGAAGAAGGGGTTTCATTTAAATTCAAAGAATCGAAATTAACATCATCATCAAAGTCATTTTTCTTGATTTCGGAAATCTCATTGAAAACAACATGAATGGATTCTTCTATTATTAAAGTCCTTTTATTGAAGATATGAAAAGCTTTAGAAACCGAAGAATAACCAAGAAAAATTCCTTCATCGGATTTAGCATCAAATTTTCCTAAGGCTTCTTTCTCATTCAAGATAAAACACTTACACCCAAAAACCTTAAAATATGAAACATTGGGTTTTTTATTGTTCCACAACTCATAGGCAGTTTTGGTGAGTAAGGGTCTTACTAAATCTCTATTTAAAATATAGCATGCAGTGTTTACAGCTTCGGCCCAAAAATATTTGGGTAGGCTTTGTTCATTCAACATGGTTCTTGCCATTTCTTGTAAATTTCTATTCTTTCTTTCTACTACTCCATTATGTTGAGGATTTCTTGGAGTAGAGAAGTTGTGGTTGAATCCATTAGATTAACAGAATTCTTGGAAATTATGGTTTTGAAATTCACCACCGTGATCACTTCGAATTGATGAAATCATAAAACCTTTTTCATTTTGAACAAGTTTGCAAAACTTGGTGAAATATCTAAAGCATTCATTTTTGTGTTTCAAAAAATAAGTCCATGTGTATCTACTATAGTCATCTACAATGACGAGGGTATATTTGCTACCTTCTAGGCTTGATGTAGAGATTGGTCCGAACAAGTCCATATGGATCAATTGTAAGGGCCTTGATGTGCTTATTTGATTCTTAGATTTGAAACTACTCTTAATTTATTTTCCTAATTGACAAATATCACACACATTATCTTTGATGAACTTGATGTGAGGAATTCCTCGTACAAGTTCTTTGGATGATATTTGAGTAATTAGTTTCATGCTAGCGTGACCTAATCTTTTGTGCCATAGCCAAGCATCCTCATTTAAAACCGAAAAATACATTTCATTACACAAATCATTGATGTCAATGGTGTATACGTTATTTTGTTTTAATGCTATCATAGATGTGTTGTTGTGTGATTTTTTAAGGATGCATGCATTATATTCGAATTTGACAATATATCCATTATCACATAATTGACTAATGCTCAAGAGATTATGTTTTAAACCATCAACTAACAAAACAACTTCAATAAAGAAGTTGGATTTGTTACCTATGGTTCCTTTGCCAATGATTTTACCCTTGTTGTTGTCTCCGACGGTGACATAGCCTTCGTCTTTGCTAGTGAGCTTAGAGAATTGAGATGAATCTCCGGTCA
The DNA here is from genome assembly GCA_900464855.2 of Musa schizocarpa. Classification (NCBI taxonomy): domain Eukaryota; kingdom Viridiplantae; phylum Streptophyta; class Magnoliopsida; order Zingiberales; family Musaceae; genus Musa; species Musa schizocarpa. Next base: position 12,308,813 of record LS990925.1, on the reverse strand, counting down.
TATGCCTTGAGCATCCACTATCAAGGTACCATCTCTTGCTCCTAGTTTGTGATGGTGTATGTCTCTACAAGAAAGGATAATTTTTAGGTACCCATTTACTTTTGGGTGCCTCAAAAGTTGATCTATATTGTTCGTCATGTTGTATAGAGTTTATCATGGTTCCTTTATGAACCCAAATTAATTTGTTCGGACTAATTTTCTTGTATGGACAATAATGCATTTTGTGTCCATGCTTGCAACAAAAGTTGCATTTACTTTGGTGTCGAATATGTAGGATGGGGCCTTTTATGAAGGTGGTTGGATTTTGGTGAAAATTTCTCACAAATCCGATTCCACTTCTTTTGGGAACGTGACCCTTGTTTGTAAGGATCATGTTCAAAGACTTGCTACCAACCTCAAATTTCTTCAAGGTGTCCATGAGTAGCAAGTTTTGCTTTTGGATAGTTTCTAGATCGTGGCATTTGATACAAGAGCCTAAACTATCATGATATTCAGTCTTTAACTTATTGAAATCACAATTAAGACTATCATGCTCATTTTTTAATAATTTGTATTTTCTACTATTAATCTTGCATTCATCAAATAAATCATGGAAGGCATTTAATAATTCATCAAATGATAAATCTGCATCAATTAAATTTGTTACCTCCTCTCCGATGGCCATTAAGGCGTAATGAGCAACTTGCTCGGTGTTGGACTCCTCTTCTTCGGATGCGCACGAATCATCCCATGTTGCTTCGAGTGCCTTCTTCTTTGATGTTCTCTTCTTAGCTTGGGGACAATCACTCTTGTAGTGTCCCGGCTTTTTGCACTCATAGCAAATAACTTGGTCCCTTTTGGGTTCAAGTTTATTTTTTGCGTCATTTTTAAACTTGTTTCTTTTAATGAATTTTTTGAATTTCCTTGTTAGAAGTGCCTAGTCATCGTTACAGTCCTCATCACTTGAGTTTTCTCTCAAGTGGTCATCTAAAGTTCTAAGTGGCATATCCTTCCTGTTCTTTGGAAGGATGTCTTCTTGCTCTTCATGAGCCTTGCATGTCATTTCATAGGTCATTAATGACCCGATTAGTTCTTCAAGAGGGAAGTTGCTTAAATCTTTAGCCTTTTGAATAGCAGTGACTTTAGGGTCCCAACTCTTAGGAAGGGATCTTAGAATCTTATTTACGAGCTCAAAGTCTGAAAAGCTTTTACCGAGTCCTTTTAGACCATTGACGACATCCATGAAACGGGTGTACATGTCGCCAATAGTCTCGCTCGGTTTCATTCAGAAAAGTTCGAAAGAGTATATCAAAAGATTGATTTTTGACTCTTTTGCTCTACTTGTGCCTTCATGAGTCACTTCGAGTGTATGCCAAATATCAAACGAAGTTTGACAAACCAAAACATGATTAAACTCATTTTTATCAAGCGCACAAAATAAGGCATTCGTAGCCTTCGCAATAAGAGCGAAAGTCTTCTTTTCCAATTCATTCCAATCGATCATTGGAAGAGAAGATTTCGAAAAATCATTTTCGACAAGATTCCAAAGTTCAAAATCCATCGAAATAAGGAAGATCCTCATTCGGTTCTTCCAATAGGTGTAGTCCGTCCCATTGAACATGGGTGGATGTGTAATAGAATGGTCCTCTTGGTTTCCGGCATATGCCATCTCTCTTGGGTTTTAATCCATTTGAGAGTGAACCCCGCTCTGATACCAATTGTTAGGATCAAGAGCACTAAGGGGGTGAATTAGTGCAGCGGAAAACTTTCAATGTTTAAAACTGCGTTCGTACGACAAAGCCGATTTTAGTAGAAAAGTTGATTCGTAAATTTCTTTGACTTAAGATCAGGTAAGAAGCAGTTAAAACAAATCTATAAGACAGTTTGCAATTATGATGGAAACAAGAATGTAAGCGCAAAATGAAATATGATGTTCGTACGATAAAAGCGATTTCAGTAGAAAATCGGATTCGTAAATCACTTTAACTTGTGATTAGGCAAGAAGTAGTTAAAATGAATCTGTTAAGGCAGTTTGCTGTTGTGATGGAGATCAGAATGTAAGCGCAAACTGAAATACGATGTTTGTACGAGAAAAGCGATTTACGTCTAAACACGATTCGGAAAATATTGAGCTTGGAAACACAATCATAAAAGCGTAGAAGGCAGTAAGCTGTGAAGGAGGTTTGTAGTAAGGATAATAAGCTCAAAGTAAATGTAAACCAGAGAACAGCGCGATTAAGAGTGGTTCGGTCAATCTTGACCTACATCCACTTCTGGCTTGCTCCACCGATGAGGTCGCCAACGTCCATTAGAGGCCTTCCTTCAATAGGCAAAGGCCAACCACCCTTTTACAGATTTACTCCTTTTGACGGGCTTAGGAGACAACCCTTACAAACTTTTCTCTCCTCTCTTGAAAGATCTGAACATGGAAGAAAAGATGGAGAAGAACCTTTAGCTTATTACAACACTTTTGAGCTCAAAATCTCAGAGTAAGATCAGGATTTTTGTGGTTTTTCGTTGCTCTTTCATTGTTGAAAGAGTGGGGTATTTATAGGCCCCAAACCAATTTGAATTTCAAGCTCAAAACTGTCAATTCCCAGAATTCTGGGGTCTGACGGTTGCACCGCCTGATTGGGGCGGTTGCATCGCCTAACAGGGCTCGAAGACTGAGCCTCTGGGCAGTGCCACCGCTTGTCAGGGGCGGTTGCACCGCCTGGCAGAGCTCGGAGACCGAGTTTAAGCGTGCCACCGCCTGATTGGGGCGGTTGCACCGCCCAGCCAGAGCTCGGAGACCGAGCTCAGGCGGTTGCACCGCTATCAGAGGCGGTTGCACCGCCCAGCCAGAACTTGGAGACCGAGCTCTGGGCGGTGCCACCTTTGGGTGAGAGATCTGAGTCCGAATGGGTTGATCTATTCGGCCCAATTTAGTTCTTTCAAGGGCCCAATTGCCCCTAGATTAAGTTAATGGGATCACCTCCCAATTCTAACTTAATCATCGCGCTAACTATGACAATTTCTTAAGACTTTTACTACAGCTTGCTCCGGTGCATCAATCGCTTCTTCCGGCGAACTTTCGGCGAACATCCGATGGTCCTCCAACAATGCTTCTACGGACTTCCGACAAACTCCTGGACTTGCGACGATCCACTTGACGAGTTCTGACGAGCTTCTTTTTGGCAAGCTTCTGGACTTCTCGGATTTGTTCCCGCAGAACCTCCGACGACTGTCCGGACCTCCGTCATGCTCTCGAACTCCCAACGTGATCAAAGTCCTGACTCCGGCGCAACTCCTGTTGTATGTCTTACTTTCAACGTTGTTAATCCTGTACACTTATCTCAACATATGGATTAGATAACAAATGACAATTGATGTCATCATCAAAATCCGAGATTCAACAGTACCAAGCTCCGTGGCTCGTTATAATCGGGACTCAAAAGAATTATGATATAAGGGACGCATTGTGCTTGTGACGAATTCTACTTGCATCTTCAATAGCAGATTTTGGACAAAGTTATTCCATATGCAGGGTACTAAATTGAAAAGGAGTACGGCATATCACCTACAAACCAATAGCTAGACGGATGTTGTAAATAGGTGCTTGGAGATAGCCCAAAGCCACCCACCAAATATGACTGCCCAAGGAGAATTCCAAACTCAGTCAAGTGCCATTATTGCTCGACGGATCATGACTCGACGATGACGACCCACTACTAAAGTGCTAATACAGTGGGCAAACCTACCAACAGACGATGTCACTTGGGAGAACTATGACGACTTGAAGATTAAATTCATAGAATTCATGAATCGTCAGCCTTGAGGACAAGGCTAAATTGAAGATGGCGGGTCTGTTAGGACTCTAGCTAGGAGAATCCTAATTGAGAGGGACATTCATGTAAAACCTACCTAAGCCAACCCCTATTAAAGAGGTGAAGAGGCCGGCTAGGGTTAGGAGGTTGTTTCTTAGAGAAGAATTAAGAGTTGTAAAGGAATAGGAGTCTTGAGTAGGAGTCCTATTAGGAGTTGGTTAGAAGTAGGAGTCCTATTAGGAGTTAGGGTTTAGAAGCCCTATAAATAGCCATGTATTCCTCCTCTTTTGAGAAGCAATAGATGAATCTTTTCTGCAACCTTTGAGCAGCAACTTGGAGGGAGGAACCCCTATAAAGTTCCAAGGAGGTCGATCCCCTAAAGAGATCAACCCCAAGTTTAGAATATGCAAGGATTTTATCATATTCACCGGAGCCTCTATCGTATTGGATATCCAATAAGCCCTTGAATTATTGGATCCCATGGACGAGATCCAATAAAAGCCCATGAGAGATTATTGGATAGAGATCCACTAATCTAAGAGGCTTGGGTAGTTGGATGAAAATCCAATACTCAATAGAATATGAGAGGATCCATTAGGGTTAAGTTAACCGGGGACCTCTATAAATAGGAGGGATTCAGTGGTTCATATGCTAGAGCCTTTGCTTGCCTCTCATATTATCCTCCCCCTCTCCAACTCAGAATAGGCCTAGAGTTTTGAGGAGCATCATCGCAACCCTACTTTATAGATCATCGCTAGAGAGGAGGGCGCCTGACCTCTTTTACCCTCTTCTAAAGATTTGTAGGGATTCAGGGATATACGATCTCCCTAGGTAACACAATCTATCTTATACGCAGTTTTAAGTTTCGCAAATTTTTGCGCACCAATCTTCGCACGACAATGAACATCTTTTTGGAAAATTAGGGATTTTATTTTTTTTGTCCTTCCACTATGCATGTGATATCGCCCCCTATATTTCCCAATGATGATGATCTTAGTTTTGATAATTTGAATTTAAATAAACCCTCTCCTCAAAATAGCAACTTGGATGCATCTTCTTCCGAAATTTCCTTACCTAAGGAATGGAAGTATATAGATGCTCATCGAAAGGAGCTAATTATAGGAGATACATCAAAAGGGGTTCAAACTCATTCTTCTTTCAAGAATTTTTGTACTAACGCCGCCTTCCTTTCTCAAATCGAACCTAATTGCATTGACGAGATCTTAAAACATGATTTTTGGGTCATAGCAATGCAAGAGGAATTGAACCAATTTGAGAGGAATGAGGTATGGAAGCTTGTTCCTAGACCTAGTGACCATTTAGTCATTGGTACTAAATGGGTCTTTAGAAACAAGTAAGACGAATGTGGTATTGTGGTTAGAAACAAGGCTAGATTAGTGGCCAAAGGTTTCAACCAAAAAGAAGGTATCAACTACGAAGAAACCTTCGCTCCTGTGGCAAGTTTAGAAGCCAATAGGATGCTCCTTGCCTATGCTAGTAGTAATAATTTTAAACTATTTCAAATGGATGTCAAAAGTGTCTACTTGAATGGTTTTATTTCCAAAAAAGTATATGTTGAACAACCTCCTGGATTTGAAAACTCTCATCTTCCTAATCATGTATTCAAATTGACTAAGGCTCTCTATGGTTTGAAACAAGCTCCTAGAGCTTAGTACGAAAGGCTTAGTTCCTTTCTTATTTTAAATAATTTTATCAAAGGCAAGGTTGATACTACATTGTTTATCAAACACTTTGAAAATAATTTTCTTATTATGCAAATTTATGTTGACGATATTATTTTTGGTTCTTCGGATGAATAGCTATGTGAATCATTTGCCAAATGTATGAGTCATGAATTTGAAATGAGTTTAATGGGTGAATTAACCTTCTTTCTAGGATTACAAATCAAACAACTTAGTGATGGTATATTTCTTAACCAATCTAAATATACATTAGAATTGTTAAAATGATTTAACATGAATAATTCAAAAGCGATAAACACCCCTATGAGTACTTCAACTAAGTTAGATATGGATGAAAATAGTAAAAATTTCGATAAAAAAACATATAGGGGAATGATAGGTAGTCTACTCTACCTCACCGTAACTAGATCGGATATCATGTTTAGTGTCGGACTTTGTGCTAGATTTCAATCCAATCCTAAATTACCTCATCTTAAGAGTGTTAAAAGAATATTTAGATATCTTAAAGGAACTCCAAATTTAGGATTGTGGTATCCAAAATATGATAACTTCGATTTAATAGCCTCTACAGATGCCGATTTTTGCGGATACAGGATAGATAGAAAAAGTACATCCGGAACATGCCAATTTTTAGGACATGCACATGTTTCTTGGACTTCCAAGAAACAAAATTCAGTTTCACTATCTACGGCGGAAGCCGAATACATTGCTGCAAGTGCATGCTGTGTACAAGTTGTTTGGATGAAAAATACATTACAAGACTATAAATTCACTTGAAAAACATTCCCATAAAATGTGATAATACAAGTGTCATATGTCTTACCAAAAATCCGATTCGGTACTCTAGAACTAAGCATATAGATATTAGGCATCATTTCATACGCGATCATGTCCTTAACAATAATGTCATTCTAGAATTTATTGACACAAAGCATCAATTAGCAGACATTTTTACAAAAGCCTTAAATGAAGACCAATTTGAATTCATTAGAAGGGAACTAGGCATGTTAAATTGTCCCTAAAATTAAGCCTGTTTGAATGTATTTTTTGTAAAAAGTCTCATCCTTGTTTCGTTCTTTTGTGGATTTGATTTCATCCTTCTCTTCCGATTCCAAATGATTTATTAAAGTATAACCCAATATCTCAACCTATCTTAAGTCAAACACCTCTGAAAAAAAATAAAAGACGGGAAGAAAGAATTCTTTCTTCTCTTCCGCGGGATGCCAGCGGTGGCATCGCTAGAATCGGTGGTAGCACCGCCGAGCGCTTGGGCGCCAGGCAGTGGCACCGCCCGGGAGCCACTTTATAAACCGAAGGATTAGGGCCGGCGGTGACACCGCCACCAACCAGTGAGAAACTGCCTCAAGCTCTCCCACAACTTCTCTAAATCTTCATTCCAGCATTTAGAAGCCTAGGAGAGGGATTCTTGTTGGTCCAAGCTCTCCATCTTCCAAGAAATTCTCAATACAGTAAAATTTAAAATTTTTTCCTCTCTTTTCATTATTTTACCTACTCCTTACAGTTTCTTTCATCTATTATCTTGTCTAGATAATGACTCCTAAAAGATCAAAAGGAAAATGGGTTGAAGGAGGTTCATATGACCAAGACCTTTTTAGATCCAAAGGAGAAGCTCTTAGGTTTCCAAACTTCGAAACAAAGTGTATCTATAAGGGTAAACACATTGATCTCAATGAACTAGGGAACCTAGAACCCATTAGGTGGTTTGCACATCTAGATGCCCTACCTTTGCTATAAATAAATGAACCAATTTATCCTAGGTTAGTTAGGCTATTTTATGCAAACTTATATGTGGACAATGATAGCCTAAGTACTTACCTACTAGGAACACAAATTAAAATTTTTGATAGTACTATTTGTGAACTAATTAGAATCACTGAAAAAGATAGGGGCTGTTATTTTAGAGGTAAATGAGATATCAATATAATCGGAGCAACTTACTCCGAAGTCGTTGAAACTATCTTTGCAAATCCAGACCTCGGCATAATACCCAAGAGTTGCGAGCACTTACTGTCTTTTAACTCTAAAATCCTTCATCATATCATAACCAGCATACAATTCCCTAAGCAATTTCATTTTGATGAAATGAGTCTAGTAGAAATAAGCACTATGTATTGGATTATGATCGGTCAACATAACTGTTTTGGATACTCAATCTAGCAACACATGCAGGATATTATAGCTAAAGATACTATGTTACCATATGGAGGGTTAATCACTCGATTCCTACTTGCCCATGACATTTGTATCCCACCCGATGAAGAAACAATTCAAAGTGATCGGTATAATATCATCAATAGAAATCTGCTGAAAAGACTTAGGTGCACATTTAGCAAGGGTATATGGGTTAGGTAATCTAGAAGGACATTACCCCACTAGTAGAACACCCCGAAACACCAATTCTTACGGGAATTGAATCTCCTCCTCCTAGTCCCTTTGGCGCAGCACCTTCGGCTCCTGTTTCATCCTTCGAAGAACTCATTATGGCATAATTGTATCAGATCAAATCGTAGCAAGAACAAATTCAAATCCAGCAAATTGAAATTTTGAAGGAACTATAACAAATGAATCAAAAAATAGATGTCATATATCAACACTATGGCTTACCTCCTAAGGATTAATCGATGTAGTTTCTTATTCTGAATGAGAAGTTAGAAGTTTATCATCTTCTTTTGAACAAAAACTGAACCTTTATTGAAGATGTTTTGTTAAATTCTGGATAATTGCTGATTTGGTTTTGAATCTGGATAAATATTTCTTGCGAGATTAATTTTGAATGATGAATTTCGTATGATTAATCTTTATGCCGACTTCTTTTGATTTTATGATCACAAACTATGCGCTTCAAGTCTCATCTCCTTATTTTTTTGTTGATGACAAAGGGGGAGAAGTGATGACTTGTATGACTTATGCGCATCGATAGCATGACTTATATAAATTGCAAAAGCTTATTTTATATGCCTTGCAAAATCTTTGAGTATATCGCAAGATTGGTTGATCATATGAATTGCAAAAGCTTGTCTTATGCGCATCGATAGCATGACTTATATGAATTACAAAAGCTTGTCTTATATGCCTTGTAAATCTTTGAGTATATCGCAAGATTGGTTGATCATATGAAATCATTCCTCACATTTATATCATGAAATTCATGTTGAAAACCTTTATCATATTTTTTATCTCTCATCGAAATAAAAATTATCTCTTATCATTTGACTTGAAAATGATCTTCAATAGCTGAAAATTATGAGAAATACGAAGGTTCGTATTTGCTCATGCTTAATAAGACAACGATAAGTTCAATGGTTAGAACATATCGATTTATGCTTGAATTCAAAGGGATGGAATTCAAGTGGTTTTATCTTCTCACAATATGGCATATAGATAGGGGGAGTTCTGTTTAACTCCATCATTAATTGATTGTCATCATAAAAAAGGGGGAGATTGTTGAATCTCGGATTTTGATGATGAAATCAATTGATAGCTTAATTGATCTAATCTATATTATTGAAGTTGAGTGTGCAGGATTAACTACGACAGCCTAAAAACATAAAGCAAGGAAACCAAAGTCAAGTTCGATGGACGTTTGAGAGTCCGAAGATTCGTCGGAGATGCTGTCGGAACCAACCAAGAATGATCTGAGACTTATCGGAACTTTCGGAAGTCTGCTAAAGAGATCGTCGGAGGTTCGCAGAGATCACCGAGAAGGCTCGGCTACTCGTTGAATTCGTCACAAGATCGGGAGCCTGCTGGGAGTGTTGAATCTCATATTTTGATGATGAAACTACTTGATATATGTTTATGATTTAATCTGTGTTTTGAGTGACGTAGGATGCTTCCATTAGGATGAGACAATTAAAGCAGGAAAATCATGTTGTGCCGAAGGAACATGTCAGAAGATTGGACGTCGGGCCGGTGGATCGGTCGACGTATCGACAGAAGGCTTCGGGCCGTGGACTCAGGCTATCGGAGTTGCGGAGTTGCGGAGTCAACTGGCCGATTGGGCAATAGGCTGCAAGAGAGGACGATGCGTCGAAGAATCAGACGAAGTGTCGAGGGACCAATGACATGACGGACAACTTGGTTAATTGCTTAGGATTAATTGTCTCGATCGAAGTTTTGTTTTAATTGTGCAGGATTAACTACGATGGAAGTTAGACATGCAGCGGAAGTTGCGCTGGAGTCAAGACAATGATCACGTTGGGAGTTCGAGAGTTCGACGGAAGTTCGGACTATCGTCGGAGGTTCTACGGGAACAGATCCGAGAAGTCCATAAGCTTGCCAAAGGAAGCTCGTCAGAACTCGCCAAGTGGATTGTCGCAAGTCCAGGTGTTTGCCGGAAGTCCGCAAGAGAATCACCGAGGGTTCATCGGATGATCGACGGAAGTTCGCCGGAAACTCGCCGGAAGAAGCGATTGACGCACCGGAGCAAGCTGTAGAAATTATCTTAGGATTAATCGTAGTTAGCACATTGATTAAGTTGGAAATGGGAGGTGATCCCATTGACTTAGTGTTGGGGCAATTGAGCCCCTGAAAAACCCAAGTTGGGCCGAATGGATCTACCCATTCGGACCCTGATTGCACTGGGCGGTGCAACCACCCAAGCTAGGAGGTAGCACCGCTTGGGCTAAGTCTCCCAGGGAGACTAGGCGGTGCAACTGCCCCAGCCAGGAGGTGGCACCGCCTGGGCTCAGTCTCCGAGCAAGACTAGGCGGTGCAACCTCCCCTGACAGAGAGGTAGCATCGCCAGAGCTCGATCTTCGAGCTCTGGCAGGAGGTGCAACCGCCTGGGCTCAGTCTCCGAGCGAGACTGGGCGGTGCAACCTCCCCTGACAGAGAGGTAGCACCGCCTGGGCTTAGTCTCCGAGCCAGACTGAGGCGGTGCAACCGCCCCTGACAGGAGGTGCAACCGCCTGGGCTCAGTCTTCGAGCTCTGTCAGGCGTTGCAACCGCTCCAGTTAGGAGGTGCAACCGCCTGATCCCAGAATTCCGGGATTTGATAGTTTTAAGCTCCAAATTTGAACTGGTTTGGGGCCTATAAATACCCCACCCATTCAGCACTGAAAGGGTATAGACATACACTGAAATCTTGATCTTTTCTGTGTTTCTTAGAGCTTAAAATTGTTGTAAAGGCCAAAAGTTCTCCTCCCTCTTTTCTTCTAAGTTCTGAGTTGTAAAGAGAGGAGAGAAATTTCTGTAAGGGTTATCTCCTAAGCCCGTCAAAAGGAGTGAAACTGTAAAAGGGTGGGTGGCCTTCGCCTATTGAAGGATAGCCTCTAGTTGACGTCGGTGGAGGAAGCCAAAAGTGGAGTAGGTCAAGATTGACCGAACCACTCTAAATCTCGGTTTGCATTTACTTTTGAGCATTTTATCTTTACTGCAAACCTCCTCAATAGCTTACTGCCCTCTGCGCTTTTACGAACGAGTTTCTAAGTTCAGAGCTTTCCGAATCTGCGTTTAGACGTAAATCGGCCTTTTCGTACGATCATCACATTTCAGTTTACGTTTACGTTTTGATTTCAATCATAACTGTAAACTGCCTTATGCTCATTTATAAAACGTATCTCAAAGTTCAGTATCTTCAGAATCGGCATTTAGACGTAAACTGGTTTTATCGTACGAACGTCGCATTTCAGTTTGCGCTTGCATTCTGATTTCCATCATAAACTGCAAACTGCTTTCATAGATTTACTTTAACGTCATCTCGCTTAATCTTAAGTTAAAGTAATCTTAGAATCGGCTTTTACATCGAAATCATTTTTTATAAAACGAACGCAGCTTTCGTTTTAATCGCAGAAAGATTTCCGCTGCACTAATTCACCCCTCCCCTCTTAGTGCTCTTGATCCTAACAATTGGTATCAGAGCCTGGTATTTCTCATTTTGGATTTACACCCAAGAGAAATGGCTCTTCATGGCCTTCAAGAGGGCTTATCGGTTTGTCGTCCACCGTTGTTTAACGGATTGGACTACACTTATTGGAAAACTCGAATGAGAGTTTTCTTGATTTCTATGAATTTGGATTTATGGAATATTGTTGAAAATGGTTTTCAACTTCCCTCTAAACTGATGAACGAATGGTCAGATTTGGAGAAGAAGTATTTTTCTTTAAACGCAAAGGCTATGAATGCCTTATTTTGCGCTTTGGACAAAAATGAGTTCAGTCGGATTTCTACGTGCGAAACAGCTTTTGACATTTGGCGAACACTTGAAATCACGTACGAGGGAACTAGTAGAGTCAAAGACTCGAAAGTTAACTTTTTATTGCATGATTTTGAGCTTTTTCAAATGTAACCAAGCGAGACTATAGACGACATGTACACCCGTTTCACGGATGTCGTCAATAGTTTAAGAGCTCTTGGAAAATGTTTTTCGGATTTTGAACTCGTAAATAAGATTTTGCGTTCTCTTTCTAAGAAGTGGGATTCAAAAGTAACTGCAATACAAGAAGCTAAAAACCTAAACAACTTACCACTTGAAGAACTAATTGGTTCGTTGATGACATATGAAATGGTGCACAATGCACATGATGAACATGTTGAACACAATCACCTTCCAAAGAACAGGAAGGATTTGGAACTCCGGACAAATGAATGCCACTTGAGCGATGACTCAAGTGAAGAGGACAATGATGAACTTGAACTTCGAACACTAAATCTTAATAAGTTTATTAAACAAAAATCTAAAATAGATAATGAACTTGAACGAAGGAAGAGGCCAAAGAAGAAGAACACAAAGTGGGATGAATCGAGCTCCTCCGAAGACGAGGAGAAAATCAAGAAAGGCGAGGTGGCAAACTACACCTTAACCGCCTTCAATGAAAAGGTAATCAAAACCCCCCTGATTTATTTTGAAATTACTTGATGCTTTCATGATGTATTTTCTTTTTTAGTTTAGAATTAATTTTCTTGAAAATTACATGTTTAAAAAAAATAAAAATACAAAAATTATGATCATGATACTAATTTCGAAAATGATAACATTGCATATTTTATGATGAGCAAACAAAATGATTTTGATTGAAAATATGAAATCATAATATGTATCTTGTTTGATTAACATTGCTGAATGAAATCATGTTTGATTTGAAGTAATGCATAATGATGTAATGAAAATATTAAATGTTTTTGATACAATGATTGATAATTTTATGCATGAGATTTGAAGTTATATATGATGATAAGCATGTGTTATTCTCATGAATGTATATGGCAAAACCATGTCCGAATGCATGAAAGTGTTAAATTTCATTTTCGGATTTTCGTGACCATAACAATTCATTTTTGAAAGTCTATTGATCTTGATGGTTCTAAAATGAAATTCATTTTTCGATCCTAAATGTTGATGTATGTTTTTGTTTAACATAAAGTTAAAGGCATGTTTATAAGAAGCAAATCATATGAATAAAAACTTATAAATGCGATCCTCTATCTTATCGACTTTTCAATAAATCTATGTTTGTCATATATGAATTTATTGAATGTGACTTTGAGGATGATTTCAGATTTCACAAGTGCTTGATTCATACTTATGACATGAGATAATTGAATCCCTAACTTACTCTTTATATGGCTTGAAAATAGATGTTTAAAATCTTGCTTGATGAGTTGTTTTATAAGATTTTGTCTTTACGTCTTGAACTTTCATGCTTGTCTTGATTTGGCTTATAATGCTTAGATGAAAAAGAATCATTTAAAAAAAAAAAAAAGCTTTTCCCATCTGATCGAGATTAATGATTTCATGATATTTTGTGAATCTCGAAATTGATTTTGATGACTTGATTATGAACTTCAAGTTAATGATTTGATTTGAATAAGTTTTATCTAAATCATAATCTTGATCTTGCAAAATTGAAGTCACAAATAATATCTTTTGATATTCATGAATTGATACTCACAATATGAAAGCATTAGTATTCATGACTTGAATTGGACTGAAACATTGCATGCTTAAATTAATTATTCTCCTATGTTTCAAAAATTCTTTAAATGCCTTATGTGATGATAGAAAATTAACTTGCTTTATGATAAATCTACATATACAATTTTGATGATGAGATTTTTGATGAAGTTGAATTTGAATGAGTTTGTGTTCAAATTATGATCTTGATTTCTTGGATATACTACTTGGGATTTTTTTTAATCACAATCTCTTCTTTGTACACCTACAATTTTTGTTATTTATAAAAGAAAGAGATTTGATAAAATGAATCATGTCTTTTGGCATTCAAATGGTCTTATCTTTGATGATATGATTTCTTTGTATCTATGATATAAATGCCTTGAAATGATTGAAATATTTTACACTCTTATGCTCTTCCCTACTCCTTTCTTGTTTTAAATGATAAAATGGGGAGAAGTTTAAAGATCATGCATGGTAGGATATAATTTGACAAAATTGATACCATCATGATATGAAACATTTATGATGTGCAATTATGCATGCAATACTTGTGCTTTTTAATTATGATGTGATGTATTGCATATGATGTAAATCATGATTTAAAATGCTATGAGTGCTAAGTTACACATTTTGAGAAGAAATTGCTATATTGAAACATTAATGTAATTATGAATGATGATATGATATTATGCATGTAATACTTCAACTTATGATAATGATGCATGCAATGATAAAATATTCATGATGAAAAATTGTCTTGACATTCATAACTTGATTATTCATCCTTTGTCATGATTTTGAAATCGTTGTAAAAGGAAAAAGAATTACAAAACTGTATTCTTCCTTTCTTTTTGACAATATAAAGGGGGAGATAGCTAGCTTGCACAAGTCAAGAAGATGCAAAAACTTGATTGCTAACTTGCTTATTTCAAGAAACAAAAATTGTCTTCTTGAACATCACTATCTTGAATATCTGAAGAAGCAAAACTTGCAACTTGTACATTGCAATAGGAAGCAAGAATCATGAGCTTACACAAGAAAGCTATCTTGCATTTTCTTTCAAAATTTTTGCTAGCTTATATATTGTGAAACTTGTATATTGTAAAAATTGCTAGCTTGTAGTCTAAAGAGAAGCAAAAAGTTGCTATCTCAAAAGAAGCAAATGTGCTATCTTGCCTATCTCAAGAGGCAAAAATGATAACTTGCACATCTAGCAAAACTTGACAAATCTGCATATCTCAAGAAGCAAGAGTTGCTTTCTTGAACATCTCAAAACTGCTAGCTTGTATGTTCTAAAATGTTATAATATTGCTAGCTTGCATGATGTAGAACTTGCTATCTTGAACTCTACCAAAAGTGCTATATTGTATGCTGAAAAACTTGCATATCTGAAACTTGATAGCTTAAATGCTCTTAGCATGATGTAATACTTGCTAAATTTTCTGGCTTCAAAACTGCATGATGATAAAACTTGATATTATGTTTTTCATGCGATGAGTTGAACCAATATCACAAACACTTGATTGTGGTACTTCTTCTTTTTATTGATGATAAAGGGGGAGAAGTATGTTGATGACATGACATGTTATGCATAAGTTCATGATGACGTATTGCAAGTATTCATGATGAATATTGCAATGACTTGAATTCAGTTTGAATTCAAGGTTTTATCAATATGGCATATTGATAGGGGGAGTTTGTTTAAACTACGAGAGTTAAGTTTAACTCCGTCATCAAGTGGTTGTCATCATCAAAAAGGGGGAGATTGTTGAATCTCGTATTTTGACGATGAAACTATTTGATATATGTTTATGATTTAATCTGCGTTTTGAGTGACGCAGGATGCTTCAATCAGGATGAGACAATTAAAGCAGGAAAATCATGTTGTGCTGAAGGAACATGTCAGAAGATTGTACGTCGGGCCGGTGGATCGGTCGACGTAACGATAGAAGGCTTCGGGTCGTGGATGTTAGGATCGAGAGCACTAAGAGGGGGGGGGGTGAATTAGTGCAGCGGAAAACTTTCTGCGATTAAAATCGAAAGCTGCGTTTGAATGATAAGGACAACTCTGTATGAGAGTTGATACTAAGCAAGGTTACAGTCTATCTATGCAGGCAGTTTGCAGCAATGATGAAAACCAGAATATCGGCGCAAACTGAAATCCGACGTTCGTACGAAGAAACAGATTTACGTCTAAGTGTTGATTAGTAAATCACTTGTTTAGATAACACGCAGTTCAAGCAAAAGTATAAAGACAGTGTGCTGCTATTGTACAGCTCAAAAAGTAATCTGCAAAAAGCAGATTTACGTCTAAACGCAGATTTACGTCTAAACACAGATTTACGTCTAAACTTTGAAACTCGTTTGTAAAATCGCATAAGGCAGTATGCAGTTGAAATCAAGTTGTAAACGTAAACTGAAATCTGATGATTGTACGAGGAAAGCCGATTTACGTCTAAATGCAGTTTTACTTCTAAACGCAGTTTTGCGTCTAAACGCAGTTTTGCGTCTAAACGCAGTTTTGCGTCTAAACGCAGTTTTACGTCTAAACGCAGTTTTGCGTCTAAACGCTGTTTTACGTCTAAACGCAGTTTTACGTCAAAGCGTAATTTTACGTCTAAACGCAGTTTTGAACTTTGAAAAGCGTTTTATGAATACGCAGAAAGCAATTTGCAGTTATAAATGGAATCAAAATGTAAGCGTAAACTGCAGCATAAAGATCGTACGAAGACACCGATTTATGTCTGAATGCAAATTCGGAAAGATCAGGATTTAGAGACTCAATCGTAAAAGCGCAAAGGGCAGTAGCTATGTAGGAGGTTTACAGTAATGATAAAGTGCTCAAAGTAAAAGCAAACCAGAGATTTAGAGTGGTTCGATCAGTCTTGACCTACTCCACTTTTGGCTTCCTCCTCCGACGAGGTCACCGACGTCAACTAGCTGCCTTCCTTCAATGGGCGAAGGCAAACTGCCCTTTTACAGTTTCACTCCTTTTGACGGGCTCAGGAGACAACCCTTACAGATCCTTTCTCTCCTCTCTTTACAACTCAAGACTTGAAGAACAGAAAGAGGAGAACTTTAGGACTTTACACAAATTTAAGCTCTTAGAATCACTGAAAAGATCAAGAATTCGGTGTGGATCTGTATCTTTTCAGTGCTGAATGAGTGGGGTATTTATAGGCCCCAACCCAGTTCAAATTTGGAGCTCAAAACGATCAAATTCCGGAATTCCGGGATTAGGCGGTTGCACCTCTTGACTGGAGAGGTTGCACTGCCTGGCAGAGCTCGGAGACTGAGCCCAAGCGGTTGCACCTCTCTGTTAGGGGCGGTTGCACCGCCTGAGTTTGGCTCGAAGACTGAGCCCCAAGCGGTGCCACCTCTCGACCGAGGCGGTTGCACCTCTCTACCGAGCTCAAGACCGAGCTCAGGTGGTGCTACCTCGTGTCAGGGGGAGGTTGCACCGCCAGCCTAGCTCAAGATCGAGCTCTGGGCGGTTGCACCTCTTGGTGGGGTGGTTGCACCGCCCGGTCTCGGCCTGGGAGACATAGCCCCGGCGGTTGCACCTCCTGGGCCTAGGCGGTTGCACCGGTGCAATCCAGTGGTCCGAATGGTTAGCTCCATTCGCCCAATTTCAATCTTTTTAGGGGCCCAATTGCCCCAAGATTAAGCTAATGGGATCACCTCCCATTTTCAAGCTTAATCAACGTGCTAACTACGATTAAATCTAAGACAACTTCTGCAGCTTTGCTCCGATGCGTCAATCGCTTCTTCCGGCGAACTTCCGTCGATCATCCGATGAACCCTCGGTGATTTTCCTGCGGACATCCGGCAAACTCCTGGACTTTATGACGATCCACTTGGCTAGTTAAACGAAGCAGCGGCAGCAAGCTTCGGACTTCTCGGATCTGTTCTCGCATGAGAACCTCCGACGACCGTCGAACTTCCGTCGAACTCTTGAACTCCCAACGTGATCATGATCTTGACTCCAGCGCAACTCCTGCTGCTTGTCTAACTTTCATCGTAGTTAATCCTGCACACTTATCTCAACACATAGATTAGATAACAAATGACAATTGACTTCATCATCAAAATCCGAGATTCAACAATCTCCCCCTTTTTGATGATGACAATCAATTGATAATGGAGTTATCCTTAACTCCCCCTATCTATATGCCATAGTTGAGATAAGTCAACCTTGAATTCAAGACCTAAGAATTCAAGTGACGTATTGATAAGTTAGATCAGTTAAACTTATCAATACTCCCATCATGATACCCATCATGATATATCTCTTCAAGAATGATGTCAAGGCTTGACATACATCATTAAGTTTGTATGATTGTGTTTGTAACTATTCATCATTTAATCATATAAAGCTGCGAAGGACTATTACATGATGCACACATTTGAGATTTTCTAGCAAGTTTGCATTTACTTCACAAGATAGAATATCAACTCAAGACATAATGCAAACTATAGCACATGTTCATATATCTCTTGGTGATGCAAGGATGGCATAACTATAACATTGTTTATAGCATCACTCAAGTATTTACAACTATGACATAGACATGATTATGGCAGTTCAGCTATGACATAGACATGATTATGGCAATGTTTATCAATTCATATGTTTCTCCCCCTTTGTCATCAACAAAAAGCATGATAGCATTATCAAGCACATAAAGGAAGGCATGACACATATAATACTTTGAATATCTCTTCTCCTTGTTATAGTTCGTTGCTTGAAGGAGGAAAGTCATTTTTCAAAAAGTTTTCATAAGAGTGTACAGGAAAATCCCATTTTTAGCATTCAAACCGAAAAATGAACTTCTTACATGCATTCAGTTATGAGTAAGCTACTGATTATTAAAAACATTTGTCACATAATTTCCAACATGTTATTTGATCAAGTGATGCCAAGTTTTAGATATGCAAGTTTTTACGGCATACAAGATAGCACATGCAAGCTAGCAGTGTTACAACATTTTAGAACTAGCAGTTTAGAGATATTCAAGAAGGCAACTCTTGCTTCTTGAAATATGAAGTTGCAAGCTAGCAAATTTTTGCTTCCTTAGCTTTTGATATTGTAACGCAACTATTTACATCATATGGTAAGATATCATGATACCAGCTCGTACGATGCAAATTTTTGTTTGATATCTTGATACAGGGCATATAGCAATCATATATTTCTTGGTGATATAAGTATGGCCTAATCATAGTATCAGTGATAACAACCATATTAACATCAGTAATAGCAACCATATCAATGTCATATTGCTGACTTATCAACTAAATTGGTATGTCGCTTTATATTTTTTAAGGCATAACATTTTAGTTTCAGTGCAAAATCCGAGATAAACAACAAGAGATGTTTGTAAATATACTTATGCTTACAGATCAAGATAACATATGGAGTGTACAGCATATCAGGTAACCATATCAAAAACAAAGTTCTTCATGATGAGTAACATAAGGAGTTTACAACATATCAGGTAACCATATAAAAAACAAGGTTCTTCATGATGAGTAACATAAGGAGTTTACAACATGCCATATCAAAGACAAAGTCCATGAGGAGTTTATAACAACAACGGATGATTGTGTTCATACAAGCTCATTCATGAGGTGGAAGGTTGAAGTGCCTAAGTAAAGAGTCAAATTGACGATGGATTTGCTGCAGCTCGGTTAGGATTTGATCATGTCGAAGTTCAAGCCGTTCTTGTCTTTGTTCGAATCGGTCCATCCGAATCCCAATATCTTCGATGGATGATGTGTGAGTTTGCTCAACCGGATGTGTTTCCTCAAAGGGACAGATTGGAGGAGATTGGGTACTCCTAAAGACTGGTGTTTCCGGCTCGGGTTCAGGTTCAGGTTCAGGGGGATCAGTTCTTCTAGGCATTCTAACCCAGTTACCGTTTCTATAGTGACATCTTAGTCGGTGAAGTAGATTTTTGTTTATTATACTGAATCTATCTACTTTCATTACTTCTTCTTCTGGTGGTATTTGAATGTCGTAAGCTTTCATTATTCTAGTGATTATACCACCATATGGGAGCATCATATCTTTCTTAGATAATTCTAACATGTTTTGTTGGATAAGATAGCCAAGACAAATGTCATGTCCTTTCATGATTAAGTACATAATTCCTAATTCTAATTGACTCACTTCATCATGATGGTATTGTTTAGGAAGAATTATACTAGTCATGATATGATGAAGTATCTTAGTGTTTAAAGGCAGTAGATGTTCACAACTTTTAGGAACAAATGCTATGTTAGGATTGGCAAAGATTGTTCCTAAGGCTCCAACATAGGATGTTCCAATAGTTTCTTCATCCCATGATCCTCTAAAGTAAAGTCCTATGCTTTTCATGGGAATGCCTATCATATCACAAATGAATCTATCAGTGATTGAGATGTGTTGTCTTAAAAGATAGGTTAACATCCTTTCTTCATCATCTATTTGCCTGTTATTGTAAAACAATCTAACTAGCCTAGGATAGATGGGTTCGTTGATCTGCAAGATTGGAAGTAGATTTAGGTTTGCAAACCATTGGATAGTCTCTACGTCTCTTAGTTCATTCAGATCTACGTATTTTCCCTTATTGATGCTTCTTAGTTCGAAAGAGAGAAATTTTTCAGCATGGTTTTTGGAATAAAAAATGGTAAGATCAAACTCTTCTACTAATCTCCTCTTTCCCTTGTCCCTTAAGGATCTTCTTGTTGAATCTCGGATTTTGATGATGAAACTAATTGATTATGTTTAGATGTTTAACTGCATTTTGAGTGATGTAGGTCTACTCGATCAGAATTAGACAGTTAACGCAGGAGGAATTGACATTGCGCCGGAGGAGATCACGTCAGGATATTGGACGGCAGAAGGCTTCGGACGTCGGGCATCGGGCTAAGGAGAGCGGAATTACACCAAGGATATCGGGGTTGCGGAGGTCAACCGCCGATTGGGCAACAAGCCGCAAGAGAGGACGATCTGCCTGAAGACCTGGACGAAAACGCCAACCAATGACGTCTTAGGCAACGGTATGTCGATCGATTCGCTGTAATAACTGTCTAGATCGGAGTAGAGTTTTGGCTTGCATGTGCAGGATTAACTACGATAAACAGAAAATACAAAGCAAGAATACCGAGTCGAAGTTCGATGAACGTTTAAGAGTTCGATGAATCGTGGGAGATCTTTGTCGGAACCAATCGAGAAGAAATGGGGAACTGTTGGAAGTTCGCCAAGAGATCGTCGGAGGTTCGCAGAGATCACCGAGAAGTCTCAGCTACTCTTTAAAGTCATCACAAGTTCGGGGCGTGCTTGGACCCCGTCGAAGGAAGTTCGTCGGAAAGCTTCGTCGGAACAAAACTTGACGTCAGCGGTTAATAAATTGCTTAAGATGTGTTTGGTTATGTAGTTCACTTGTAATTAGGATTAGGATTAAGAAGATAAGCCTATATCCTGGTTAGGGGCCAACCGGGGCCAAAGTCAGATTTGGTTTGGGCTAAAAGAAAGCCAAACCAAGTGAATCGGAGAGCAGGCAGTTGCCAAAGACACCGAAAGTGCTGGGCGGTGACACCTCTCGAAGTTGGCGGTGGCACCGCCCAGCACTAACGCTGGGCGGTGGCACTTGGCTTATCGGCGGTGGCACCGGCCAAAGATCGGGAACCCAAAGAGGATTTGAATTTTGGAGCCCAAATTTTGGAGCCCAAATTTGAATCCTCTTGAGGCCTATAAATACCCCTCAAATCTCAGCTGAGATTACAACTTTTTGAGCAGCAAGAGTTTGAGAGAAAGGTCTTAGAAAAGTGTTAGCTTGTCTTCTTTTCAATTTGCTAGTGTTCACCTCATCTCTTCTCGAAAATCTGTAAGAGAGTGAACCGCTTGTAAAGAGTTGTAAGAGGGGTATTTACCCTTCCATTTCAAGAGACTTGCTAGTGGAAGGTGGGAGCCTCATCGAAGAGGGGCCTCGCAAGTGGAGTAGGTCATTTGACCGAACCACTCTAAAATCGGCGTGATCCTTGGTTTGCAATTTATTATTGCTATTTACATTATTGCAAACCTTCTTATATGCTTTAGTTCCTTATTACTTTTGCTGCGCATATTTAAGAATACGCTTTCAAGATTAAGCTTGTCAAGTTCCGCTCTTATCGTACGAAAGATTTTTTTAAAACCGAAGTTTTAATCCGCTGCACTAATTCACCCCCCCCTCTTAGTGCTGCTCCGATCCTAACAATTGGTATCAGAGCCACGGTTTTCTACTTTGGTTTAACACCCAAATAGAAATGGCTCTTTATGGCTTTCAAGAGGGCTTATCGGTTGTTCGTCCACCATTGTTTAACGGATCGGACTACACTTGTTGGAAAACTCGAATGAGAGTTTTCTTACTTTCTTTGGATTTGAATTTATGGCACATAGTCGAAAATGGATATGAAATGTCTTCTCTCCCAATGAACCATTGGAATGATTTGGAGAAGAAAATGTTTTCTTTAAACGCAAAGGCTATGAATGCCTTATTTTGCGCTTTAGACAAAAATGAGTTCAATCGGATTTCTACGTGCGAAACGGCTTTTGATATTTGGCGAACACTTGAAATCACACACGAGGGAACTAGTAGAGTCAAAGACTCGAAAGTTAATATTTTAATGCATGATTTCGAGCTTTTTCAAATGAAGCCGAGCGAAACCATTGTTGACATGTACACCCGTTTTACGGATGTCGTCAATGGTTTACAAACTCTTGGCAAATGTTTCTCAAATTTTGAACTTGTTAGTAAAGTTTTACGATCACTTTCTAAAATTTGGGAATCAAAAGTTACGGCAATACAAGAAACAAAAGATTTAAATATTTTTCCACTTGAAGAACTTATCGGCTCGTTGATGACATATGAAATGGTGCGCAATGCACATGATGAACACAATGAACACTTGAACCACCTTCCAAAGAGTAGGAAGGATTTGGAACTCCGGACAATTGAATACCACTTGAGCGATGACTCAAGTGATGAGGATAATGATGAACTTGAACTTCGAACACTAACTCTTAATAAGTTCATTAAACATAAATCTAAAATGAACAATGAACTTGAATGGAGGAAGAAGCCAAAGAAAAGGAAGGCACCCAAGGATGAATCAAGAACTTCTAAAGGTGAAAAGGCGAATTGGGCTTTGACGAGCTTCGACTTCAAGGTAAGTAACTCAACTCTCTTGAATTATTTTGAAATTACTTGATGTTTTCCATGATGTATTTTCTCTTTTCTTTTGAATAAATATTTTTCTTGAAATTGTATGTTTTATGTTAATAGAATAAAATGTTAGATTTAAATAATCATATATATGTGCTTGAGAAGCAAGAATGTGTATTTTGATGATTTCCATATTAACTTTCAATGATGATGCATGGTTTTTATATGGAAGGCTTGATGATTTTTTTTTAAACTTTGTCTTTGGTTTTCAAACATGATGTATGTTTTTGACATAAGAACAAAACTTGAGCATGCTAATATAAAATCAATCACATAAATTAAAACTAAAGAAGTTTTAGTTATCTATAAGAATCATTCAAAATTATGCATATGAATCTTGTGATTTATGGATTATTGATTTTTACCATAATGAAAGTGCCTTATTAATCTTTGTTGTAATAAATCTTACACTTTCGGTTTTAAATATTATACATGTTTTTATTTGGTATAAGTGAAATAAAATCATATGAATTGAAACAACTAAAAAGAGGAAAATATTTTTTCCTTGAAAAATTATTTTTCTCTATCCTATTGATCTTGATGTTTATTATAATAAATCTATGTATACCATTTTGAATCTCTTGAAAGTAATGTTGATATTTTGATGATTTTGATGACTTAAATTTGAAATGAGTTTTATCAAAATCATGATATTGATTTCTTGGAATAACATGAGATTACCTTTGATGATTTTTCTCTTGAATATAACTTATAATATTTTTTATATAAATCATCATTTTGATTTCTCGACATTCGATACATGAGATTTTATTATAAATCAAAATTTCTCATTAATCGATCTTCTACGATTTTACTTGATATTCTCTTGAGATGAGATTTTCTAATTGAATTATGATTTTTCCTTGTGAGTTCTTGGAGTTATTACTTGATTTTTCTTTTAAAACAAGATCTCTACTTTGTACTCCTATGATTTTTCTTGATATTTTATTTAAAGAAGATATTTACTATATGAATAATGTCTTTTGGTATTCAAATGATTTTATCCTTCATGACATGATTTCTTTGTATTTATGGCTTGCATGGCTTGAAATGTTTTGGTATAATGCATGCAATGATGAAATTTGAATGATGTATGCAACATTATGGATTATAGTTATATGATATGTGATAATGCTTAGGATTAATCCATGCATGTATATTTTGATGATTTTATGTCATGCATGAGTTTTTGAAGTAAATGTTGATTTGATACTCTCATTTTGGATTAACATGTTTTTTGGTTTAATCATTTTTTTATGACGAATTAAGATGACATTCTCATGACATATTAAGATGACATAGTGCATGTATATCTATGTATGAATTTCTTGATAGTCTTTTGATGATAGATGTGATATCATGATGTTTTATTTTTGATGTGTTTGGGCTTGACGGTTTTATGACGAAACTTATGTTTTGATTGTAAATAATGATAAATGTTTTCACAAAAAGACTTGAACACCCTCACATGAAATCAATTGTATAAAATGGAAATAAATTTTATATCCAATTGAGGTTAATGAATTTATTTTACCATTCTTGTGAATCTCATAAAAATAAACATGATGAATATTTTGAAAATAAATGAGTGTATCATGCATTTGGTCTTAATGATTTCTCTAGAACATACTTTTTGAAATCATACTTGATAACGAATATCAAGATATTAAAAGGATATTATCATGGAATAATGCTTGATAATTTATTTTACGAAATTTACCTTTCTATCTTGAATGTTGACATTTTTTTTATGATGTGTTAAAAAAAATCACTTAAAAAATGCTTTTCCCGTCTTATCGAGATTAATGATTTCATGATATTGTGTGAATGATTGAAATGATATTCATGAATTGATCCTTATTGACATATTTCATGAATTCTTTGCATATTTAGCTTGTTGAATGATTGAAATATTTAGTCATTGAGTCCTCCCTTTCTTTTTGACTTTGATAAAGGGGGAGAAGGTTTTGCTAGCTTGTGCATTGAAAATGAAAGTAAACTTCCTAGCATGCTAGGGAAGTAAAACTTGCAAGCTTGCACTTCTCAAAAAGAGAAGAAAGATATTGCCTATCGAAAGAAGCAAAAAGTGCAAAACTTAGAAAACTTGCAACAAAATTGCTCTTGCCATGCTTTGTATCAAAAACAAATTTATATCCTTAAAAGCATCGCATTAAATTTTTTAGTGTATCGTAATGTATCACATGTATCACAAGTTAAAATTTTTTGAGACTATTATCATATCATGTTTAACAATTGATATGTTTCATTGATATGATAAATTATCATATCATGATATATCGCATAATGATATTATGATTTGCGATTGTATCGTGCGATCCTTGGTGAATTTTCATATTGATATCCTTCATGAAATGATTTCTTTGCATTTTTGTCTTGTATGTATCATGTGATGATTGAAATATTGATTGATGCAAATTCATAATTTATGTAAAAGTCTAAATCATTGGTTCCTCTCCTTCTTTTTTTCGCAATGACATGGGGGGGAGAAAGATTGCTAGCTCAAGGAAAATGTTGGCTAGCTTGTACTCTACCCTTCTTTTCGAAAAAAAAAAAAAAAGGGGGGAGAAATCTTTTGCTAGTTAGAAAATGTAAAGAAAAAAGCAAAAGTACAATCTTGCACAAGAAGCAAGTGTTGAATTGCCATGATTGAACTTAAAAATCTTGCTATGCTTTTGTGCTTATATGTTGTGATGAAAATCTAGCTTCATGTTGTAAAAACTTGCATATCTTTTAAAACAGCCAGAGCTACTTCTCCTTTTTGTTGATGACATAGGGGGAGAAGTATATTGATGACTTCATGCATTGAATTGAATATTTTATATATTTGCATGATGGTTTAAATATTTTTTCATAACATGTGATGAATGTCACTTGGATTTGGGATAATCCAAGTGTTCTATCATTGGCATATTGATAGGGGGAGTTTGGTTAAACTCCGGGGAGTTTAGGTTAATTCCGTTAGTCATCAATTAGTTGTCATCATCAAAAAGGGGGAGATTGTTGAATCTCGGATTTTGATGATGAAACTAATTGATTGTATTTAGATGTTTAACTGCATTTTGAGTGATGTAGGTCTACTCGATCAGAATTAGACGATTAACGGAGAGGAATTGACATTGCCGGAGGAGATCACGTCGAGGATATTGGACGGCAGAAGGCTTGGACGTCGGGCATCGGGCTAAGGAGAGCGGAATTACACCAAGGATGCCGGGGTTGCGGAGGTCAACCGCCGATTGGGCAACAAGCCGCAAGAGAGAGGGCGATCTTTGAAGAATTGGACTAAACGCCAACCAATGGCGTGCCGAACAACGGTATGTCGATTAGCGTTGTAATAACTGTCTAGATCGGAGTAGAGTTTTGGCTTGCATGTGCAGGATTAACTACGATAAACAGAAAATACAAAGCAAGAATACGAGTCGAAGTTCGATGAACGTTTAAGAGTTCGATGAATCGTCGGAGATCTTTGTCGGAACTAATCGAGAAGAAATCGGAAACTGTTGGAAGTTCGCCAAGAGATCGTCGGAGGTTCGCAGAGATCACCGAGAAGTCTCAGCTACTCTTTAAAGTCATCACAAGTTCGGGGGCGTGCTTGGACCCCGTCGAAGGAAGTTCGGCCGGAAAGCTCGTCGGAACAAAACTTGACGTTCATGGTTAATAAATTGCTTAAGATGTGTTTTATTATGTAGTTCACTTGTAATTAGGATTAGGATTAAGAAGATAAGCCTATATCCTGGTTAGGGGCCAACGGGGGCCAAAGTCAGATTTGGTTTGGGCTAAAAGAAAGCCAAACCAAGTGAGCGGGAAAGCAAAGGTGGTGGCACTGCCTGGGTGAAGTGTGACACCTCTGAGCTGGGCGGTGGCACTTGGCTTATTGGCGGTGGCACCGCCAAAGATCGGGAACCCAAAGAGGATTTGAATTTTGGAGCCCAAATTTTGGAGCCCAAATTTGAATCCTCTTGAGGCCTATAAATACCCCTCAAATCTCAGCTGAGATTACAACTTTTTGAGCAGCAAGAGTTTGAGAGAAAGGTCTTAGAAAAGTGTTAGCTTGTCTTCTTTTCAATTTGCTAGTGTTCACCTCATCTCTTCTCGAAAATCTGTAAGAGAGTGAACCGCTTGTAAAGAGTTGTAAGAGGGGTATTTACCCTTCCATTTCAAGAGACTTGCTAGTGGAAGGTGGGAGCCTCATCGAAGAGGGGCCTCGCAAGTGGAGTAGGTCATTTGACCGAACCACTCTAAAATCGGCGTGATCCTTGGTTTGCATTTTATTATTGCTATTTACATTATTGCAAACCTTCTTATATGCTTTAGTTCCTTATTACTTTTGCTGCGCATATTTAAGAATACGCTTTCAAGATTAAGCTTGTCAAGTTCCGCTCTTATCGTACGAAAGATTTTTTAAAAACCGAAGTTTTAATCCGCTGCACTAATTCACCCCCCCCTCTTAGTGCTGCTCCGATCCTAACACTTCTAGAACCCATAACTACTGCTGTTTAAAGAGATAAAGATGAACAAGAGTGAATGAAGAACAAAACAGAATTTCAGAGGTTCTTAGAGAATACCTTAGTGAAATCTTCAAAATAGGGAGCGATTCTTGATGTTTTTCTTCGAAATGGGAGGTATTTGAGAAGCTAAACGGGGTGAAATGAGGATGGAGGAGGCTTGGAGGAGTAGAGAATGAAAGGGAGGTGAGTTGGGGTCGGTTTCACCGCCGGCCCTAGTGAGGGTTAAAAAGGCAGAGTTGCGGGCGGTTGCACCTCTGGCTGGAGCGGTGCAACCGCTGGCAAATCGTGATGGCTGGAGGTGCCACCGCTGGCTGGAGAGGTGCCACCGCCGGCTGGAGAGGTGCCACCGCCTGTAGGCAGTGAACACCTTATTGTGATTTGATCAGGGAGGTTTTGTCTTGAGGAGAGTTTTCATTCAGAGCAATTAATGTTGCTTACATGATTACGTGTGCGTTTTTATTTCAAGGCAAAAAACGCTTGTACGATCAAGATAGAACTTTTAACGTGCATGCTCCCAATGTCGTACATATGTTCGTGATTTTGAAAAGTCACATTAGGTTGTATCCAAATTGCTTTTGTGATTTCATAATTTCCACTCGTTGTTGTATCCAAATTGCGTTTGGGTCATGACTGTCGAGAATCAAGGAGCAGAACATTAATTCTTGCTCCAGCCTAAGGTTTTAATGTTTTTGTAGGAGGGGATGATTTTTAGGTACCCATTTGTTTTTGGGTGCCTCACTAATAGATCTACATTTTTTATCATGTTGCATAGAATTTGTCATGGTTCCTTTAGGAACCCAAATCAATTTGTTTGGACTAAATTTCCTGAATGGACAATAATGTGTCCTGTGTCCGAACTTGCAACAGAAGTTGCATTTGCTTTGATGTCTAACATGTAAGATGGGGCCTTTTACGAAGGTAGTTGGATTTTGGTGAGGACTCCTCACAAATCCAATCCCACTTCTTTTGGGAACATGACCCTTATTTGTAAGGATCGTGTTTAATGACTTGCTACCAACCTCGAATTTCTTCAAGGTGTCCTTAAGTAGCAAGTTTTCTTTTTGAACAGTTTCTAGATCATGACATTTGATACATGAATTTAAACTATCATGATATTCAATTTTTAACTTATTAAAATCACAAGTAAGACTATCATGTTCCTTTTTTAGCAATTTGTATTTTCTATTGATAATCTTGCATTCATCAAATAAATCATGGAAGGCATTTAATAATTCATCGAAAGATAAATCAGCATCTAATAAATTCGTTACCTCCTCTCCGATGGCCATTAAGGCATAATGAGCAACTTGTTGGGTGTTGGACTCCTCTTCTTGGATCGCTTGAGTCATCCCATGTTGCTTGAAGAGCCTTCTTCTTTGATGTTCTCCTTTTGACTTGGGGACAATCACTCTTGTAGTGTCCTGGCTTTTTTGCATTCATAGCAGATCACTTGGTCTTTCTTGGGTTCAAGTTTATTTTTTAGCATCATTCTTAAACTTGTTTCTTTTTAAAAAAATTTTTTAAACTTTCTTGTTAAAAGTGCCAAGTCATCATCACAGTCCTCATCACTTGAGTTTTTTCTCTCAAGTGGCATTCAGAAGTTTTAAGTGCCATATCCTTCCTATTCTTTGGAAGGATGTCTTCTTGCTCTTCATGAGCTTTGCAAGTCATCTCAGTAGGTCATTAATGACCCGATTAATTCTTCAAGAGGGAAGTTCTTGAGATTTTTTGCCTCTTGAATAGCAGTGACTTTAGGATCCCAACTTTTAGGAAGGGATCTTAGTATCTTATTTACCAGTTCAAAATCCAAAAAACTTTTTTTCCGAGTCCTTTTAGACCGTTGGCGACATCCGTGAAAGCGGGTAAACATGTCGCCAATGGTTTCACTTCGGTTTCATTCGGAAAAGTTCAAAAGAATGCAACAACAGATTGATTTTTGACTCTTTTCACTCTACTTGTGCCCTCGTGGGTCACTTCAAGTGTGTGCCAAATATCAAATGCAGTTTAGCAAGTTGAAACACGATTAAAACTCGTTTTTTATCAAGTCGCATAAAATAAGGCATTCATAGCCTTTGCATTAAGAGCGAAAGCCTTCTTTTCCAATTCATTCCAATCGATCATTGGAAGAGAAGACTTTGAAAATCCGTTTTCAACAAGGTTCCACAGTTCAAAATCCATAGAAATAAGAAAGATCCTCATTCGAGTCTTCTAGTAGGTGTAGTCCGTTCCACTGAACATGGGTAGACGTGTAATAGAATGCCCCTCTTGGTTTCCGGCGTATGCCATCTCTCTTGGGTTTTAATCCATTAGAGAGTTAACCTTGTTGAATCTCAGATTTTGATGATGAAACTAATTGATTGTGTTTAGATGTTTAACTGCATTTTGAGTGATGCAGGTCTACTCGATTAGAATTAGACAGTTAACGCAGGAGGAATTGACGTTGTGCCGGAGGAGATCACGTCAGGATATTGGACGGCAGAAGGCTTCGAACGTCGGGCATCGGGCCAAGAAGAGCGGAATTGCGCCAAGGATATCGGGGTTGCGGAGGTCAACCGCCGATTGGGCAACAAGCCGCAAGAGAGGACGATGTGCTAAAGAATCGGGCGGCGCCAACCAATGGCGTGTAGGGCAACAGAATGTCAATTAGCGTTGTCATAACTGTCTAGATCGGAGTAGATTTTTGGTTTGCATGTTCAGGATTAACTACGATAACGATGAAGACATAAAGTGAAACAAAGTGTGGAGTCAAGAACGAAGGATTCGTTGGGAGTTCAAGAGTTCGACGGAAGTCCGAAGGATCATCGGGAACGCTGCCGGAACTAGCCGAGAATGAGTAGGGAGCTTGCCGAAGGGTTTTTTGGAAGCTCGCCGGAAGGTTCGTGGGAAGTTCGCAGAGTTTGCCGAGAAAGATCGGAGCTTACCGAAGAAGCTCGTTGGAACTCGCCAAGATCAAATCGAGAGTTTATCGGAAGACCGCCGAAAGTTCGCCGGAAGCTCGTCGGAAGAAGTCTTGACTTATGGACTTTGTAATAGCTTATAAAATGTCTTTAAATTCGTAGTTAGCATGTTAATTAGGGTTAGGATTAGGTATTAATCCTATAACCCAAGTAGGGGCCAATTGGGCCCGAGTTCGGACTAGTTTGGGCCAAGATTGAGGCCCAACTAGTGGGCTGAAAACACTGTAGGCGGTGGCACCGCCCAGTGCCCGAGAGCTGGGCGGTAGCACCGCCTGGGTTGGGCGGTGACACCTCCTGAGCTGGGCGGTGGCACCGCCCAGCACCCGAACGTTGGGCGGTGGCACCGCTTGGTTGGGCGGTGGCACCGCCAGCATCGGGAACCCAAAGAGAATTTGAATTTTGGAGCCCAAATTTGAATCCTCTCGAGGCCTATAAATACCCCTCAAATCTCAGCTGAGAACACAACTTTTTGAGCAGCAAGAGTTTGAGAGAAAGGTCTTAGAAAAGTATTAGCTTGTCTTCTTTTCAATTTGCTAGTGTTCACCTCATCTCTTCTCGAAAATCTGTAAGAGAGTGAACCGCTTGTAAAGAGTTGTAAGAGGGGTATTTACCCTTCCATTTCAAGAGACTTGCTAGTGGAAGGTGGGAGCCTCATCGAAGAGGGGCCTCGCAAGTGGAGTAGGTCATTTGACCGAACCACTCTAAAATCGGCGTGATCCTTGGTTTGCATTTCATTATTGCTATTTACATTATTGCAAACCTTCTTATATGCTTTAGTTCCTTATTACTTTTGCTGCGCATATTTAAGAATACGCTTTCAAGATTAAGCTTGTCAAGTTCCGCTTTTATCATACGAAAGATTTTTTAAAAACCGAAGTTTTAATCCGCTGCACTAATTCACCCCCCCTCTTAGTGCTGCTCCGATCCTAACAATTGGTATCAGAGCGAGGTTTTTCTACTTTGGTTTAACACCCAAATAGAAATGGCTCTTTATGGCTTTCAAGAGGGCTTATCGGTTGTTCGTCCACCGTTGTTTAACGGATCAGACTACACTTGTTGGAAAACTCGAATGAGAGTTTTCTTACTTTCTTTGGATTTGAATTTATGGCACATAGTCGAAAATGGATATGAAATATCTTCTCTCCCAATGAACCATTGGAATGATTTGGAGAAGAAGATGTTTTCTTTAAACGCAAAGGCTATGAATGCCTTATTTTGCGCTTTAGACAAAAATGAGTTCAATCGGATTTCGTGCGCAAAACGGCTTTTGATATTTGGCGAACACTTGAAATCACACACGAGGGAACTAGTAGAGTCAAAGACTCGAAAGTTAACATTTTCATGCATGATTTCGAGCTTTTTCAAATGAAGCCGAGCGAAACCATTGTTGACATGTACACCTTTTTTTTTTTACGGATGTCGTCAATGGTTTACAAACTCTTGGTAAATGTTTCTCAAATTATGAACTTGTTAGTAAAGTTTTACGATCACTTTCTAAAATTTGGGAATCAAAAGTTACTGACAATACAAGAAACAAAAGATTTAAATATTTTTCCACTTGAAGAACTTATCGGCTCGTTGATGACATATGAAATGGTGCAATGCACATGATGAACACAATGAACACTTGAACAACCTTCCAAAGAATAGGAAGGATTTGGAACTCCGGACAATTGAATACCACTTGGCGATGACTCAAGTGATGAGGACAATGATGAACTTGAACTTGAACACTAACTCTTAATAAGTTCATTAAACAAAAATCTAAAATGAACAATGAACTTGAGCGGAGGAAGAGGCCAAAGAAAAGGAAGGCACCCAAGGATGAATCAAGAACTTCCAAAGGTGAAACGGCGAATTGGGCTTTTATGGGCTTCGACTACAAGGTAAGTAACTCAACTCTCTTGAATTATTTTGAAATTACATAATACTTTCATGAGTTGTTTTTAATTTAGTTTAGGATTAATTTTTTTAAAAATTGCATGTGTTATGTTAATGCAATAAAATGTTAGATATAAATCTAATGCTTATACACCTAGTAAGATTAATCTTATGTATGTGTTTGAGAAGTAAGAATGTATATTTTGACGATTTCCATATTGATTTTCAATGACGATGCATGGCTTTTGAATGGAAGGCTTGATGATTTTTTTTGAACCTTATATTTGGTTTTCAAACATGATGTATGGTTTTGACATATGAATAAAATTTGAGCATGCTAAGATAAAGTCAATCGTATAAATTAAAACTAAAGAAGTTTTAGTTATCTATAAGAATCATTCAAAATTATGTTCAATAAAACCAATTCAAAATGATGGAATGAAAATATTAAATGTTTCGATACCATTTTATGCATGAGATTTTAAAAGTTATACATAATGATCTTGATGGTTTTTATGAGGAAATTTATTTTTTGATCCTAAATGATTGATGATATATATGTATATTTTGGCACAAAAAGGACAAAGGCATGCTTATATAAAACAATTAAATAGATAAAAGTATTTTTCTTGAATATTCTTGGTTTGATGAATCTATTTTATCATCTTTTTATGAATATCTTAAAAATGATTTTGATTTGATGATTTGAATTTAAATGAGCTTTATCTTGATTTTTTGAGATTTATAACTTGAGATTTACTCTATAAAAATCAAGATCTTGTATCCTCAATGTTCCTTTTTAGCATCTACTATCCAAATGAATTATGATTGGTATCATTGCTATATTTCTTCTTATCATGCACTAAAAAGAAAATTTTCCTAAATGAATCATGATTTTTTGGAACCATAATTCTTTTTATGATTCATAATGAATTGAGAAATTTTATATGCTTGAATTAATATCTTATTCTCTTATAAGATTGAATGAATTTTATCTATATTATGATCTCCTAAGATTTTCCCTTGATTATTATTATAAATCTATGTATACCATTTTGAATCTCTTGAAAGTAATGTTGAGATTTTGATGAATTTGATAATTTAAATTTGAATGAGTTTGTATTCAACTTACGATCTTGATTTCTTGGATTTACTACTTGAGATTCTTTTTTAATCACAATCTCTTCTTTATACACCTACAATTTTTGTTATTTATAAAAGGAAGATATTTGATTAAATGAATCATGTCTTTTGGTATTCAAATGGTCTTATCTTTGATGATATGATTTCTTTATATCTATGATACAAATGCCTTGAAATGATTGAAATATTTTACACTTTTATGCTCTTCCCTACTTCTTTCTTGTTTTCAATGATAAAATAGGGAGAAGATATGATCATGCATGGTAGGATATAATTTGACAAAATGGATACCATTATGAAACATTTATGATTGGCAATGATGCATACAATACTTGTGCTTTCTAATTATGATGTGATGTATTGCATATGATGTAAATCATGATTTAAAATACTATGAGTTATTGCCAAAAAGATGTATCATGTATGATATGCTCATAATGTTGATTGATTTATTCAATATCGCGCATGAAATGAAATATAAGGTTTTTGAAATAGTGCATGTTTTAATTTGAAAATATAATGATGCACAAATGAGATTGATACTTACCTTTGTCATAATTGATGTAAAGGGTCTTTCCTTCTTTTTGACAACGACAAAAGGGGAGATAGCTAGCTTACACAAGACAAGAGAAGCAAAAAAATTACAAACGTAGACATCGCAAAAAGGGGCAAAACTTATTAGTTTGCTCATCTCGAAAGCAAGAAATGCTATCTTGTAATCTCAAGCAAATGAGCTATCTTGCCTATTTCAAGAAGTAAAACTTGCAACTTGTACATTGCAATAGGAAGCAAGAATCATGAGCTTACACAAGAAAGCTATCTTGCATTTGCTTTCGAAATTTTTACTAGCTTTTATGTAGTAAAACTTACATATCGTAAAAATTTCCTAGCTCGATCATTTCATTGAAAGAACTTACTATCTTGAACATCACAAAAGTTTGCTACCTTGCATGATATAAAATTTGCTATATCAAACATCATAAATATTGTTACTTGCAAAGAAAAGCAAAGTGCAATCTTGCACAAGAAGCAAGTGTTGAATTGCCATGATTGAACTTAAGAATCTAGCTATGCTTTTGTGCCTATATGTTGTGATGAAAATCTAGCTTCATGTTGTAAAAACTTGCATATCTTTTAAAATAGCTAGAGCTACTTCTCCTTTTTTGTTGATGACATAGGGGGAGAGGTATATTGATGACTTCATGCATTGAATTAAACATTTTATATATTTGCATGATGGTTTAAATTTTTTCATAACATGTGATGAATGTTACTTGGATTTGAGATAATCCAAGTGTTCTATCAATGGCATATTGATAGGGGGAGTTTGTTTAAACTCCGGGGAGTTAAGGTTAACTCCGTTAGTCATCAATTAGTTGTCATCATCAAAAAGGGGGAGATTGTTGAATCTCAGATTTTGATGATGAAACTTATTGATTGTGTTTAGATGTTTAACTGCATTTTGAGTGATGCAGGTCTACTCGATTAGAATTAGACAGTTAACGCAGGAGGAATTGACGTTGTGCCGGAGGAGATCACGTCAGGATATTGGACGGTAGAAGGCTTCGAACGTCGGGCATCGGGCCAAGAAGAGCGGAATTGCGCCAAGGATATCGGGGTTGCAGAGGTCAACCGCCGATTGGGCAACAAGCCGCAAGAGAGGACGATGTGCTAAAGAACCAGACGAAGCGCCAACCAATGACGTGCCGGGCAACAGAATGTCAATTCGCGTTGTAATAACTGTCTAGATCGGAGTAGAGTTTTGGTTTGCATGTTCAGGATTAACTACGATAACGATGAAGACATAAAGTGAAACAAAGTGTGGAGTCAAGAACGAAGGATTCGTTGGGAGTTCAAGAGTTCGACGGAAGTCCGAAGGATCATCGGGAACGCTGCCGGAACTAGCCGAGAATGAGTAGGGAGCTTGCCGAAGGGTTTTTTGGAAGCTCGCCGGAAGGTTCGTGGGAAGTTCACAGAGTTTGCCGAGAAAGATCGGAGCTTGCCGAAG
The DNA here is from genome assembly GCA_900464855.2 of Musa schizocarpa. NCBI lineage: Eukaryota > Viridiplantae > Streptophyta > Magnoliopsida > Zingiberales > Musaceae > Musa > Musa schizocarpa. The sequence continues at coordinate 12,273,644 of LS990925.1, read as the reverse complement.
AAGCTCGTTGGAACTCGCCAAGATCAAATCGAGAGTTTATCGGAAGACCGCCGAAAGTTCGCCGGAAGCTCGTCGGAAGAAGTCTTGACTTATGGACTTTGTAATAGCTTATAAAATGTCTTTAAATTCATAGTTAGCATGTTAATTAGGGTTAGGATTAGGTATTAATCCTATAACCCAAGTAGGGGCCAATTGGGCCCGAGTTCGGACTAGTTTGGGCCAAGATTGAGGCCCAACTAGTGGGCTGAAAACACTGTAGGCGGTGGCACCGCCCAGTGCCCGAGAGCTGGGCGGTAGCACCGCCTGGGTTGGGCGGTGACACCTCCTGAGCTGGGCGGTGGCACCGCCCAGCACCCGAACGCTGGGCGGTGGCACCGCTTGGCTGGGCGGTGGCACCGCCAGCATCGGGAACCCAAAGAGAATTTGAATTTTGGAGCCCAAATTTTGGAGCCCAAATTTGAATCCTCTCGAGGCCTATAAATACCCCTCAAATCTCAGCTGAGAACACAACTTTTTGAGCAGCAAGAGTTTGACAGAAAGGTCTTAGAAAAGTGTTAGCTTGTCTTCTTTTCAATTTGCTAGTGTTCACCTCATCTCTTCTCGAAAATCTGTAAGAGAGTGAACCGCTTGTAAAGAGTTGTAAGAGGGGTATTTACCCTTCCATTTCAAGAGACTTGCTAGTGGAAGGTGGGAGCCTCATCGAAGAGGGGCCTCGCAAGTGGAGTAGGTCATTTGACCGAACCACTCTAAAATCGGCATGATCCTTGGTTTGCATTTCATTATTGCTATTTACATTATTGCAAACCTTCTTATATGCTTTAGTTCCTTATTACTTTTGCTGCGCATATTTAAGAATACGCTTTCAAGATTAAGCTTGTCAAGTTCCGCTCTTATCATACGAAAGATTTTTTAAAAACCGAAGTTTTAATCCGCTGCACTAATTCACCCCCCCTCTTAGTGCTGCTCCGATCCTAACAAACCTGGCTCTGATACCAATTGTTAGGATCGAGAGCACTAAGAGGGGGGGGTGAATTAGTGCAGCGGAAAACTTTCTACGATTAAAATCGAAAGCTGCGTTTGAATGATAAGGACAACTCTGTATGAGAGTTGATACTAAGCAAGGTTGCAGTCTATCTATGCAGGCAGTTTGCAGCAATGATGAAAACCAGAATATCGGCGCAAACTGAAATCCGACGTTCGTACGAAGAAACAGATTTACGTCTAAGTGTTGATTAGTAAATCACTTGTTTAGATAACACGCAGTTCAAGCAGAAGTATAAAGACAGTGTGCTGCTATTGTATAGCTCAAAAAGTAATTTGCAAAAAGCAGATTTACGTCTAAACGCAGATTTACGTCTAAACGCAGATTTACGTCTAAACACAGATTTACGTCTAAACTTTGAAACTCGTTTGTAAAATCGCAGAAGGCAGTATGCAGTTGAAATCAAGATGTACACGTAAACTGAAATCTGATGATTGTACTAGGAAAGCCGATTTACGTCTAAATGCAGTTTTACGTCTAAACGCAGTTTTGCGTCTAAACATAGTTTTGCGTCTAAACGCAGTTTTACGTGTAAATGTAGTTTTGCGTCTAAACGCAGTTTTGCGTCTAAACGCAGTTTTACGTCTAAACATAGTTTTACGTCTAAACGTAGTTTTGCGTCTAAACGTTGTTTTACGTCTAAACGCAGTTTTACGTCAAAGCGTAATTTTACGTCTAAACGCAGTTTTGAACTTTGAAAAGCGTTTTATGAATACGCAGAAAGCAATTTGCAGTTATAAATGGAATCAAAACGTAAGCGTAAACTGCAGCGTAAAGATCGTATGAAGACACCGATTTACGTCTGAATGCAAATTCGGAAAGATTAGGATTTAGAGACTCGTTCGTAAAAGCGCAGAGGGCAGTAGCTATGTAGGAGGTTTGCAGTAATGATAAAGTGCTCAAAGTAAAAGCAAACCAGAGATTTAGAGTGGTTCGGTCAGTCTTGACCTACTCCACTTTTGGCTTCCTCCTCCGGCAGAGGTCACCGGCGTCAACTAGCTGCCTTCCTTCAATGGGCTTAAGGCAAACTGCCCTTTACAGTTTCACTCCTTTTGACGGGCTCAGGAGACAACCCTTACAGATCCTTTCTCTCCTCTCTTTACAACTCAAGACTTGAAGAACAGAAAGAGGAGAACTTTAGGACTTTACACAAATTTGAGCTCTTAGAATCACTGAAAAGATCAAGAATTCGGTGTGGATATATATCTTTTCAGTGCTGAATGGGTGGGGTATTTATAGGCCCCAACCCAGTTCAAATTTAGAACTCAAAACGATCAAATCCCGGAATTCCGGGATCTGGCGGTGGCACCTCTTGGATGGAGAGGTTGCACCGCCCGGCGAGTTTCGGAGATCGAGCCCAGGCGGTTGCACCCTCTGTCGTGGGCGGTTGCACCGCCGAGTCCGCTCGAAGATCGAGCCCCAAGTGGTGCCACCCTCGATCGAGGCGGTTGCACCCTCTCGCTGAAGTTGAAGACCGAGCTCGGGCGGTGCTACCTTGTCGGGGAGGTTGCACCGCCGGTCTAGCTTCGAAGACTGAGCTCTGGGCGGTTGCACCTCTTGGCTGGGGCGGTTGCACCGCCGGTCTCGGCTGGGGAGACATAGTTCTCCGGCGGTTGCACCTCCTGGCCTAGGCGGTTGCACCGCCTGGTGCAATCAGGGTCCGAATGGTTAGCTCCATTTGGCCCAATTTCAATCTTTTCAGGGGCCCAATTGCCCCAAGATTAAGCTAATGGGATCACCTCCCATTTTCAAGCTTAATCAATGTGCTAACTACGATTAAATCTAAGACAACTTCTGCAGCTTTGCTCCGATGCATCAATCGCTTCTTCCGGCGAGTTTCCGGCGAACTTCCGTCGATCATCCGATGAACCCTCGGTGATTCTCCTGCGGACATTCGGCAAACTCCTGGACTTTGCGACGATCCACTTGGCTAGTTCCGACGAGCTTCGCTTGGCAAGCTTCTGGACTTCTCCGATCTGTTCTCGCAGAACCTCCGACGACCGTCCAAACTTCCGTCGAACTCTCGAACTCCCAACGTGATCATGATCTTGACTCCGGCGCAACTCCTGCTGCTTGTCTAACTTTCATCGTAGTTAATCCTGCACACTTATCTCAACACATAGATTAGATAACAAATGACAATTGACTTCATCATCAAAATCCGAGATTCAACAGTGGACTCGGGCATTGGGCCAAGAAGAGCGGGTATTGTGCCAAGGATATCGGAGTTGCAGAGTCAACTGGCCGATTGGGCAATAGGCTGCAGGAGAGGATGATGCGCCGAAGAATCGGACGAAGCGTCGAGGGACCAATGACATGCCGGACAACTTGGTTAATTGCTTAGGATTAATTGTCTCGATCGAAGTTTTGTTTTAAGTGTACAGGATTAACTACGATGGAAGTTAGACATGCAACAGGAGTTGCGCCGGAGTCAAGACAATGATCACGTTGGGAGTTCGAGAGTTCGACGGAAGTTCGGACTGTTGTCGGAGGTTCTGTGGGAACAGATCCGAGAAGTCCATAAGCTTGCCAAACGAAGCTCGTCGGAACTCGCCAAGTGGATCATCGCAAGTCCAGGAGTTTGCCGGAAGTCCGCAGGAGAATCACCGAGGGTTCATCGGATGATCGACGTAAGTTCGTCGGAAACTCACCGGAAGAAGAGATTGATGCATCGGAGCTAGCTGCAGAAATTGTCTTAGGATTAATCGTAGTTAGCACATTGATTAAGTTGGAAATGGGAGGTGATCCCATTGACTTAGTCTTGGGGCAATTGGGCCCCTGAAAAACCCAAGTTAGGCCGAATGGATCTACCCATTCGGACCCTGATTGCACTGGGCGGTGCAATCGCCCAAGCCAGGAGGTAGCACCGCCTGGGCTAAGTCTCCCAGGGAGACTGGGCGGTGCAACTGCCCCAGCTAGGAGGTGGCACCGCCTGGGCTCAGTCTCCGAGTGAGACTGGGCGGTGCAACCTGCCCTGACAAAGAGGTAGAACCGCCTGAGCTCGGTCTTCGAGCTCTAGCAGGAGGTGCAATCGCCTCAGTCAGGAGGTGCAAGCGCTTGGGCTTAGTCTCCGAGCGAGACTGGGCGGTGCAACCTCCCCTGACAGAGAGGTAGCACCGCCTGGGCTCAATCTCTGAGCCAGACTAAGGCGGTGCAACCGCCCCTGACAGGAGGTGCAACCGCTTGGGCTCAGTCTTCGAGCTCTGCCAGGCGGTGCAACCGCTCCAGTCAGGAGGTGCAACCGCATGATCCCAGAATTCCGGGATTTGATAGTTTTGAGCTCCAAATTTGAACTGGGTTGGGGCCTATAAATACCCCACCCATTCAGCACTGAAAGGGTACAGACATACACCGAAATCTTGATCTTTTCTGTGATTCTTAGAGCTCAAAATTGTTGTAAAGGCCAAAAGTTCTCCTCCCTCTTTTCTTCCAAGTTCTGAGTTGTAAAGAGAGGAGAGAAATTTTTGTAAGGGTTGTCTCCTAAGCCCGTCAAAAGGAGTGAAACTGTAAAAGGGTGGTTGGCCTTCGCCTATTGAAGGAAGGCCTCTAGTTGACGTCGATGACCTCGTCGGTGAGGAAGCCAAAAGTGTAGTAGGTCAAGATTGACCGAACCACTCTAAATCTCGGTTTGCATTTACTTTTGAGCATTTTATCTTTACTGCAAACCTCCATAATAGCTTACTGCCCTCTGCGCTTTTACGAACGAGTTTCTAAGTTCAAAGCTTTCCGAATCTGCGTTTAGACGTAAATCAGCTTTTTCGTACGATCATCACATTTCAGTTTACGTTTACGTTTTGATTTCAATCATAACTGTAAACTGCCTTATGCTCATTTATAAAATGTATCTCAAAGTTCAGTATCTTCAGAATTGCCATTTAGACGTAAACCAATTTTATCGTACGAACGTCGCATTTCAGTTTGTGCTTGCATTCTAATTTCCATCATAAACTGCAAACTGCTTTCATAGATTTACTTTAACGTCATCTCGCTTTATCTTAATTTAAAGTAATCTTAGAATCGACTTTTACGTCGAAATTTTTTTTTATAAAATGAACGCAGCTTTCGTTTTAATCGCAGAAATATTTTCGCTGCACTAATTCACCCCCCCCTCTTAGTGCTCTTGATCCTAACAGGGAGTCCGCCGGAAGAAACCCTAGGGCATATCGGAAGTCCACCGGAAGAACGTAGGAAAGCTCGCCGAAACAAAACTCGACGTTGGCCGGTTAAAAACTTGCTTAGGATCATGTTTTTAGTTATGTAGTTCACATGTAATTTGGGTTAGGATTAAGAGACAATCCTATATCTTGGTTAGGGGCCAACTGGACCTAAAAGTGACCTGGTTTGGGATGGACATGAAGCCCAACTAGAAATCTGTAAGGACGGGCGGTGGAACCATCGGACTGGGCGGTGGCACCACCCAGAGCCCAAAGTGTTAGGCGGTGGCATCGCCCAGCACCCGAGACCAGGCGGTGGCATAGCCACCAACAAGCGGTGGCACCGCCAGTACACCGCCTGACAGACATTGACAGGCGGTGGCACCGCCAGTCTCAAAAACCCAAGAGAAATTCAAATTTTGAGCCCAAATTTGAATCCTCTTGGGGCCTATAAATACCCCTCAGTTCTTAGCAGAGAATACACCTTTTGCAAAGCAATAGTTTGAGATAAGAGCCTTAAAAAAGTCTTAGCAAGTCTTGTTTTTCAAATTGCTTGAGTGTTCACCTCCTCCCATCTTGTTGAAAAGAATTGTGAGAGTGTAAATCACTTGTAAAGGTTGTAAGAGGGGTATTAGTCCTTCCCCTACAAAGATATTTGCTAGTGGAAGTTAGGAGCCTCTTCGAAGAAGGCTTCGCAAGTGGATGTAGGTCATTTTGACCGAACCACTTTAAAACTGCTGTGTTATCTGGTTTGCATCCCACTCTTGCCATTTATATACTACAAACTTCTTTACTTAGTCACTACACTTCCATATGCTTCTAAGTTATCAAGCTTCCAAAATTAGTTTTTATCGATATTGTTTTTTATCTTACGAAAGATTTTTTCAAAACTGAAGTTTTAATCTGTTGCACTAATTCCCCCCCTCTTAGTGCCGCTCCGATCCTAACAGCTGAGTCAACTGGTTGATTGGGCAATAGGCCACAAGAGGGGATGATGTGCCGAAGAATCGGACAAAGCGTCGAGGGACCAATGACAAGCTAGACAACATGATTAATGCTTAGTACTAATTGGCTAGATCGAAGTGTGTTTTTACATATGCGGGATTAACTATGATAACAAGGCATAAAGCAAAATGAAGTCTGAGAGTTAAGGACACAATTTCGTAGGGAGTTCGAGAATTCGGCGGAAGTCTAGACGTTCATTGAAAGTTTTGCAGGAACCAGCCAAGAAGTTCAGGAGCTTGCCAGAAAAAGCTCATCGGAACTCGCTAAGAAGATCATCGTGAAGTCTAGGAGCTTGCCGAGATTCCATTGGAACATTGCTGAGAGATCGTCGGAAGTTCGTTGGAAGATTGTTGGAAGCTCATCGGAAGAAACTAAGACCTAGGGACTTGTTTAGCTTAAGTATGCCTTAGATTTCGTAGTTTGCACGTAATTGGGATTGAATTTGGGCTAACCCAATTAAGGGTCAGTTAGGCCCATGTAAGGACTGTGTTGGGCCCAATGAGAGGCCCAAATAGTGACCCAAGAGGCATCACCGTCGTGGCTTAGTCTTCAAGACTATGTTAGGTGCTGGTACTGCCAGTCTCGGTGGTGGTACCACCCCTAGTAGGGTGCCAGGTGGTGGTACCGCTAGTCTGGGTGGTGGTACCACCTAGTGGCCTAGTGCCAAGCGATGGTACTGCCAGATTGAGCGGTACCACCCAATGCAGTGTTAGTGTCAGACTAACACTGGCGGTGGTACCGCCCGAACCTAGGAAACCTGGGATAAGATGTTTTTAGGCTCCAAGTTTAAATCAACTTGAAGCCTATAAATACCCCTCTCATCCCTAGTTAAAAAACACAAGACTTGAGAGTAAAAATAGAAAGAAATGCTATTGCACTCTTGTGTGAACTCCTCTAAAAAGTTCTAAGTGTTAAAATAGTTTGAGAGAGGAGTAAGTGGGGGGTGTAAGGGTTATCTCCTAAACCCAGTAAAAGGAGAATCAAGTTGTAAAAGGTAGTTAGTCTTTGCCTATTGAAGGAAGACCGATAGTGGATGCCGGTGGCCTCGACAGAAAAGGAATCGGCGAAGTAGATGTAGGTCACGACGACCGAACCACTATAAAAATCTAGTTTGTATTTCCTTTGAGCACTTAAATTTTATAGCAAACTGCCTCTCCTTAGTACCACTGCACTTAATATGCTTTTACTATGCCTACACTCGCATACACTTTCAAGTTTCCGAAAATGGATTTAATCGCAATGAAGTTTTGAACTGATATAATTTTTACCACTGCACTAATTCACCCCCCCCCCCCCCTCCTTAGTACCGCTCTTGTTCCTAACAGTTGGTATCAGAACCTCATATTTCTCATTTGGTTTAACACCCAAGAGAAATGACTCAATTCGACTTTCAAGAGGGTCACTCTCTCATTCGTCCTCCCTTGTTCAATGGGACGGACTACACATATTGAAAAACTCAAATGAAAATTTTCTTGCTTTCGTTGGATTTAAACTTATGGAATATTATTGAAAACAATTTTCAACGGTCTTCTACTCCAATGAAAGAATGAAATGATTTGGAAAAGAAAAAATTTTCTTTAAATGCTAGAGATATGAATGTTGAATCTCGGATTTTGATGATGAAGTCAATTGTCATTTGTTATCTAATCCATATATTGAGATAAGTATGCAGGATTAAATATGACGAAAGTAAGACATGCAACAGGAGTTACGTCAGAATCAAGACAAAGATCACGTTGGGAGTTTGAGAGTTCGACGGAAGTTCGAACGGTCGTCGGAGGTTCTGCGGGAACAAATTCGAGAAGTCCAAGAGCTTGCCAAAAGAAGCTTGTCGGAACTCGCCAAGTGGATCGTCGCAAGTCCAGGAGTTTGTCGGAAGTCCGCAGGAGCATCACTGAGGGTTCATCGGATGATTGACGGAAGTTCATCGGAAGCTCACCAGAAGAAGCAATTCACGCACCGGAGCAAGTTGTAGTAAATGTCTTAAGAAATATTGTAGTTAGCATGATGATTAAGTGAGAAAAGGGAGGTGATCCCATTAACTTAATCTTAGGGCAATTGGGCCCTTGACAGACCCAAATTGGGCCGAATGGATCAGCTCATTCGGACCCAGATTTCTTGGCCCGCGGTGGCATCGCCTAGGTCGACGGTGGCATTGCCCAGAGCTCAATCTCCGAGCTAGGCTGGGCAGTGCAACCACCCTTGACAAGCAGTGGAACTGCCTGAGCTCGGTCTCCGAGCTCTGCCAAGCGGTGCAACCACCCTTGACAGGTGTTGGAACCGCCCGAGCTCGGTCTCCGAGCTCTGCCAAGCGATTCAACCGCCCCAGTCAGGCGGTGGCACAACCAAGAGGCTCAGTCTTTGAGCTGCCAAGCGGTTGTACCGCCCTAGTCAGGAGGTTGTACTGCCAGGACCCCGAAAATTTGGGAAATGACATTTTTAAGCTCCAAATTCAAACTAGTTTGAGGCCTATAAATACCCCACCCTTTCCTGCATGAAAGGGCACTAAAAATCCAATCTTACTTTGTGATTTTTAGAGCTCAAAAGTGTTGTATGAGTTAAAAGTTCACCTTCCTCTTTTCTTCCAAGTTTTGATCTATCAAGAGAGGAAAGAAAATTCTGTAAGGGTTGTCTCTAAGCCCGTCAAAAGGAGTGAAATTTTAAAAGGGTGGTTGACATTTGCCTATTGAAAGAAGGCCTCTAGTGGACGTCGGTGACCTCATCGGAGGATGAAGCCAAAAGTGGATGTAGGTTAAGATTGACCGAACTACTCTAAAATTGTGGTGCTTTCAAGTTTGCATTTATTCTTGCTGCTTACTTTATGGCAAACATCCATATGTGCTTTACTTTTGCTGTACTCCTTTACGAACTCGCTTTCAAGTTAAGTTTCCAAAAATGGTTTTACATCGGAAACGATTTCATCATACAAATGCAGTTTTAAATGTCGAAAATTTTCCGCTACACTAATTCACCCCCCCTCGCCCCTCTTAGTGCTCTTGATCCAAACAATTGGTGTTTGAGTGGGGTTAACTCTAAAATGGATTAAAACCCAAGAGAGATGGCATATGTCAGAAACCAAGAGGGCCACTATATTACACGTCCACCCATGTTCAATGGGACGGACTACACCTATTGAAAGACTTGAATGAGGATCTTCCTTGTTTCAATGGATTTTGAACTTTGGAATCTTGTCAAAAATGGATTTTCGAAGTCTTCTCTTCCAATGATCGATTGGAATTAATTGGAGAAGAAGACTTTCGCTCTTAATGCAAAGGCTATGAATGCTTTATTTTATGCGCTTGACAAAAATAAGTTCAATCGTGTTTTGGTTTATGAAATCGCGTTTAATATTTGACATACACTTGAAGTGACTCACGAAGGCACAAGTAGATTGAAAGAGTAAAAAATCAATCTTTTGATACACTCTTTTAAACTTTTCTAAATGAAACCGAGTGAGACTATTGACAACATGTACACCCGTTTCACAGATGTCGTCAATAGTCTAAAAGGACTCGGCAAAAGTTTTTTGGATTTTGAGCTCGTAAATAAGATTCTAAGATCCCTTCCTAAGAGTTGGGACCCTAAAGTCACTACTATTCAAGAGGCTAAAGATTTAAACAACTTCCCTCTTGAAGAACTAATCAGGTCATTAATGACCTACGAAATGACTTACAAGGCTCATGAAGAGCAAGAAGACATTCTTCCAAAGAACAGGAAGGATATGACACTTAGAACTTTAGATGACCACTTGAGAGAAAACTCAAGTGATGAGGATTGTGACGATGACTTGACACTTCTAACAAGGAAATTCAAAAAATTCATTAAGACACACAAGTTTAAAAGTGACACAAAAAAAAACTTGAACCCAAAAAGGACCAAGTTATTTGCTACAAGTGCAAAAAGCCGAGACACTACAAAAGTGATTGTCCCTAAGCCAAGAAGAGAACATCAAAGTAGAAGGTGCTCAAAGCGACATGGGATGACTCGAGCGCGTCTGAAGAAGAGGAGTCCAACACCGAGCAAGTTGCTTATTACGCCTTAATGGCTTTCAAAGAAGAGGTACCAAATTTAGTTGATGTAGATTTATCATTTGATGAATTATTAAATGCCTTCCATGACTTATTTGATGAATGCAAATCAATTAGTAGAAAATATAAATTGGTGAAAAATAAGCATGATAGTCTTGTTAGCAATTTTGATAAATTAAAAACTGAATATCATGATAGTTTAGCTCAATGTGAAAAATACCATGATCTAGAAACTCTCCAAAAGGAAAACTTGCTACTTAAGGACACCTTAAAGAAATTCGAGGTTGGTGGTAAGTCTTTGAACATGATCCTTGCAAACAAGGGTCATGTTCCCAAACGAAGTGAAATCGGATTTATGAGAAGTCCTCACCAAAATCCAACCACCTTCATAAAAGGCCCCATCTTATATGTTCGACACCAAAGCAAATGCAACTTTTGTTGCAAATATGGATACAAAATACATCAGTGTCCATTCAAGAAAATTAGTCCAAACAAATTAATTTGGTTTCATAAAGGAACCATGATAAACTCTATGCAACATGATAAACAATGTAGATCAGTTTTTGAGGCACCCAAAAGCAAATGGGTACCTAAAAATTATCCTTTCTTGTAGAGACATACACCAACACAAGCTAGGAGTAAGAGATGGTACTTTGATAGTGGATGCTTAAGGCATATGACCAGAGATCCATCTCAATTCTCTAAGCTCACTAGCATAGACGAAGGCTATGTCACCTTCGGGGACAACAACAAGGGTAAAATCATTGGCAAGAGAACCATAGGTAACAAATCCAACTTCTTTATTGAAGATGTTTTGTTAGTTGATGGTTTAAAACATAACTTCTTGAGCATTAGTCAATTATGTGATAAAGGATATATCGTCAAATTCGAATCTAATGCTTGCATCATTGAAAAACCACACAAAAATACATCTATGATTGCATTAAAACAGAATAACGTATACACCATTGACATTAATGATCTTTGCAATGAAATGTGTTTCTTGGTTTTGAATGAGGATGCTGGCTTTGGCATAGGAGATTAGGTCATGCTAGCATGAAACTAATCACTCAAATATCATCGAAAGAACTTGTACGAGGAATTCCTCATATCAAGTTCATCAAAGATAATGTGTGTGATGCTTGTCAATTAGGAAAACAAATTAAGGGTAGTTTCAAATCTAAGAATCAAATAAGCACCTCTAGGCCCTTACAATTGATCCATATGGACTTGTTCGGACCAATCTCTACTTCAAGCCTAGGAGGTAGCAAATATGCCTTCGTCATTGTAGATGACTATAGTAGATACACATGGACTTATTTCTTGAAACACAAAAATGAATGCTTTAGATATTTCACCAAGTTTTGTAAACTTGTTCAAAATGAAAAGGGTTTTATGATTTCATAAATTCGAAGTAGTCACGGTGGTGAATTTCAAAACCGTGATTTTCAAGAATTTTGTGAATCTAATGGATGCAACCACAACTTCTCTACTCCAAGAAATCCTCAACAAAATGGAGTAGTAGAAAGAAAGAATATAAATTTATGAGAAATGGCAAGAACCATGTTGAATGAACATAGCCTATCTAAATATTTTTGGGCTGAAGCCGTAAATACTGCATGCTATATTTTGAATAGAGTTCTAGTAAGACCCTTACTCACCAAAACTCCCTATGAGTTGTGGAATAATAAAAAATCCAATGTTGCATATTTTAAAGTTTTTGGGTGTAAGTGTTTTATCTTGAATGAAAAAGATGCCTTAGGAAAATTTGATTCTAAATCCGATGAAGGAATTTTTCTTGGTTATTCTTCGGTTCCTAAAGCTTTTCGTATCTTCAATAAAAGAACTTTAATTATAGAAGAATCCATTCATGAGATTTTTGAAATCAAGAAAAATGATTTTGATGATGATGTTAATTTTGATTCTTTGAATTTAAATGAAACCCCTTCTCCAACTAGCAACTTGGATGCATCCACTTCTGAAACACCCATACTGAAGGATTGAAAGTATGTAGATACTCATCCTAAGGAGCTAATCCTAGCAGACATATCTAAGGGGGTTCAAACACGTTCTTCTCTTAAAAATTTTTGTGCCAACGTCGCTTTTCTCTCCCAAATTGAACCTAAATGTATTGATAAAGCCATGAAAGATGATTCATGGATTATCACAATGCAAGATGAGTTAAATCAATTTGAGAGAAATGAGGTGTGGAAGCTTTTTCCTAGGCCAAATGACCAATTAGTTATTGGTACTAAATGAGTCTTTAGAAACAAGCAAGATGAATCTGGTATGATGGTTAGAAACAAGGCTAAATTAGTGGCCAAAGTTTTCAACTAAGAAGAAGGTATCGATTACGAAGAAACCTTCCCTCCTATTGCTAGATTAGAAGCCATAAGGATGTTCCTTGCCTATGCTAGTAATAAGAATTTTAAGTTGTTTCAAATGGATGTTAAAAGCGCTTTTCTTAATGACTTTATTTTTGAAGAAGTTTATATTGAACAACATCCCGGATTTAAAAATAATAGCCTCCCTAATCATGTATTTAAATTAACTAAAGCTCTCTTTGGTTTAAAACAAGCCCCAAGGGCTTGGTTTGATAGACTTAGTACTTTTCTTATTGAAAATAATTTCACAAAAGGCAATGTCGATACTACATTGTTTATCAAAAATTTTGAAAATAATTTTCTCATTGTTCAAATTTATGTTGATGATATTATATTCGGTTCTACGAATGAATATGTTTGTGAAACTTTTGCTGAAACCATGAGTCTCGAATTTGAAATGAGTTTGATGGGAGAATTAACCTTTTTTTTAGGCTTACAAATTAAGTAACTAAGCAATGACATCTTTATTAGTCAAACTAAATATGCTTTAGATCTGTTAAAAAGATTTAATATGGATAGCTCAAAAGCTATTAACACTCTTATGAGCACCTCCACTAAGTTAGAAGTTGATGAAAGTGGAGAAAGCTTCGATCAAAAAACTTATAGGGGTATGATAGGAAGTTTACTTTACCTCACTGCAACTAGACCAGACATCATGTTCAGTGTAGGACTTTGTGCTAGGTTTCAATCGAACCCTAAGATATCTCATCTTAAAGTGGTTAAAAGAATATTTAAATATCTTAAAGGTACCACAATCTAGGATTATGGTATCCAAAATCTAAGAATTTTGAGTTAATTGCTTATGTTGATGCGGATTTTGCTAGGTATAGACTAGATAGAAAAAGCACATTAGGAACATATCAATTTTTGGGACATTCACTTGTTTCCTGGTCATCTAAAAAACAAAACTCGGTTGCACTATCAACAACCGAAGCTGAGTATATTGCAGCTAGTGCATGTTGTGTACAAGTTGTATGGATGAAAAACACTTTAAAAGATTATAACGTCCATCTTAAAAACATTCCCATAAAATGTGATAACACAAGTGCAATATGTTTAACAAAAAATCTCATTCAACACTCAAGAACAAAACATATAGATATTAGACATCACTTTATACGAGATCATGTCACTAATCATGATGTAATATGTCCAAATGCATGAACTTGTTAAGATTAATTTTTAGATTTTTTAATGATCAAATCACTTAATTGCCATGATGATTTTACATAATTACATGCCTTAATTATAGGTTGGAAATTATGTGTTTTGGATACAAAAATTTCCATAACAATGAGCATGTTTTGTCTTCATGATTGTATTTGAAAATCTATAGTATAGTCTTGTCCGAATGCATGAAAGTGTTAATTTCATTTTCGGATTCCCTTAGCTAGTGGTATCCTAACAATCGGATTTTCTCGATACATTATCCTCTTCCGAACTTAATAAGCATATGTCATATCAAGTTTGATTCTCATAATTGATTTTTGACATATGGAATCAACTAGCAAATACATCTCTCATACACTTATCATGTGAAAAATATTTTCTTTGAGAAATGGATTTAATGAAATGATTCCTGCTTGTAAATTCCTTCTTGAAATATGGATGATAGTGTTTTTACTTGCAAGGATTTGTTTCACATACATATCTTGATCCTTGTAAAAATGAATTATGATTTAATCTCTAATCGATTTTAACTTCATTCAAAGTAAACTTGCAAGTGGCTAGTATCACAAATAGCCTTCCTCCTTCATGCAAAAAGACAATAACAAATAAAAAGGAAGAAGTATTCAAAGCTATCTCCATGTCATGTTTTCCTTGAGATGTTTGCATAATTGGTGTATATTATCACTCACTGTTGGAAAAAGACATGAACCTAGTTATGACATGAATAATTACCGCACTTATGCTTAAAATTTGCTTATATCATTCTCCTTTTTGTTGATGACAAAGGGGGAGAAATATATGAATTGATACTATGAATGTTAGGATCAAGAGCACTAAGAGGGGGGGTGGGGGTGAATTAGTGCATCGAATAAAAACTTCAACTTCATCAAATCTCTCATACGATAAAAACCATTTTCGATGTAAAACCGATTTTGGAAAGTTAACTTGAAAGCATATGTAAATGTATTGAAGGCAATAAGCTATTGAAGGGCTTTGCAGTAAGATAATAGCAGGAAATAAAATGCAAACCAGAGAAAATAGGAGTTTATAGTGGTTCGGTCAATCGTGAGCTACATCCACTCCTCCGATTCCTCTTCCGTCGAGGTCACCGGCATCCACTAATGATCTTCCTTTACTAGGCAAAGATCAACCTCCTTCTTACACCCCTCTTCTCCTTTTACCGGGTTTAGGAGATAACCCTTACAAGCACTCACTCTCCTCTCTAAATAGAATTCTAATACTTAGAATTTAGATGAGGGAAATTCTAGAGATTACAGCAATGTTTTCTCTCTTTTAATCTCTTTGTGCTAGTGTATTTTACCCAGGGATGGGAGTGGTATTTATAGGCTCCGAACCAATTTGAATTCCGAGCTCAAAACTGTCATCTCCCGGAATTCCGGGGTTTAGCGGTTGCACTGCCTGGCAGAGCTCGGAGACAGCCTCTGGACGGTGCCACCACCTGACAGGGGCAGTTGCACCACTTGGCAAAGCTCGGAGACTAAGTCACTAGGCGGTGCCACCGCCTAACAGGGGCGGTTGCACCACCCTATCTCGCTCGAAGACTGAGCCCAAGCGGTGCCACTGCCTGACTGGGGCGGTTTCACCGCTTGGCAGAGCTCGGAGACCGAGCTCAGGTGGTTCCGTCGCTTGTCAAGGGCGGTTGCACCACCCAGTCTCACTCGGAGACTGAGCCCAGGCGGTGCCACCGCTTGACTGGGGTAGTTGCACCACCCAGCTTTCTTGGGAGACCATCTCCTGGGCGGTGCCACCGCCTATTAGGAATTCTAGTCCAAATGGGTTGATCCATTCAGCCCAATTTGGGTCTATCAAGGGCCCAATTGCCCGCAAATTAAGTTAATGGAATCACCTCCCATTTCTAACTTAATCTATATGCCAATTACGATATTTCTTAAGACATTTACTACAACTTGTTCCGGTGCGTCAATCGCTTCTTCCGGCGAGCTTCCGACGAACTTCCGTCGATCATCTGATGAACCCTCGGTAATGCTCCTGCGGACTTCCGGCAAACTCCTGGACTTGCGACGATCCACTTGGCAGTTCCGACGAGCTTCTTTTGGCAAGCTTCTAGAATTCACGGATTTGTTCCCGTAGAACCTCTGACGACCATTCGGACTTCCGTCGAAGTCTCGAACTCCCAACGTGATCATAGCCTTGACTCCGGCACAACTCCTGCTGCATGTCTTACTTCCATCGTAGTTAATCCTACATATCTAAAACAAAATTTCAATCGAGGTAATTAATCCTAAGCAATTAACCAAGTTGTCCGGCATGTCATTGGTCCCTCGATGCTTCGTCCAATTCTTCGGCGCATCGTCCTCTCCTATGGCCTATTGCCCAATCGGCCAGTTAACTCTATAACTCTAATATCCTTAGCGCAATACCCGCTCTTCTTGGCCCGATGCCCGAGTCCATGGCCCGAAGCCTTCTGTCGATATGTCGACCGATCCACCGGCCCAACGTCCAATCTTCTAACATGTTTCTCCAGCACAATATGATTTTTCCTGCTTTAATTGTCTCATCCTGATTGAAGCATCCTGCGTTACTCAAAACGCAGATTAAATCATAAACATATATCAAGTGGTTTCATCATCAAAATACAAGATTCAACATGCTCCCCCTTTTTGATGATGACAACCACTTGATGACGGAGATAACCTTAACTCCCGGAGTTTAAACAAACTCGCCCTATCAATATGTCATATTGATAGAACCTTGAATTCAAACTGGATTCAAGTCATTGCAATATTCATTAGGAATACTTGCAACACATCATCATGAACTTATGCATAAACTTATGCATAACATCATACTTCTCCCCCTTTGTCATCAACAAAAAGGAGAAGTTCTAACTCTAATGTGTTTGGAATATAGGTTCAACTAATTGCATGAAAAATATAGTATCAAATTTTATTAACATGCAATCTAGCAATTAAAGATGTGCATGTTTAGCATGTTTGCTTTCTATGAGATAGCAACTATTTGCTTTTCTTTAGACTACAAGCTAGCAATTTTTACGATATGCAAGTTTTACAAAATACAAGTTAGCAAAGATTTCAAAAACTAATGCAAGATAGCTTTCTTGTGTAAGCTCATGATTCTTGTTTTCTTTGTAATGTTTGAGCTCGCAATTTTGCTTTCGTTGCAAAGTGCAAGTTTAGCATCTTGAGATAGGCAAGATAGAACATTTTTTCATTTTCTTGAGATTTCAAGCTAGCAATTATCGTTGATGTTCAAGATAGTAATTTCTTCTCTTTTGAGAAGTGAAATTTTTTCTTTCGTCTTGAATTGTGCAAGCTAGCTAGTTTGCCTCTTTTCATAATGTTCATGTTAGGATCGGAGCGGCACTAAGAGGGGGGGGGGTGAATTAGTGCAACGGTAAAGTATGATAAACTTTCGACGATTTAAACACTTTCGGAAACTTCGTACGATAAATGCAACGTTTCGTTTGAAACCGTTTTGATTGCGTTTTAACTTGAAGGAATACATAAGAAGGAGACAAAGAAGTAGAGCATCAAAGTGCAAATGGTTTGCAGTAATATAAATGACAATAAGTAAATGCAAACCAGAGAAGATAGTAGTTGATAGTGGTTCGGTCAATCGTGACCTACATCCACTCTTCCGATTCCTCTTCCGTCGAGGCCACCGACATCCACTAATGATCTTCCTTTACTAGGCGAAGATCAACCTCCTTCTTACACCCCTCTTACAACCTCTTACAAGTGGTTCACCCTTTTACAAAGATATCAATGAATAGAAAGGAGGTGAACACTCAAGCTATTGAAAACAAGACTTTTCCCAAGGCTTTTCTCAACTTCTAGCTACTCAAAAGGTTGTATCATCTGCTGAGAAATGAGGGGTATTTATAGGCCTCAAGTGGATTCAAATTTGGGCTCCAAAATTTGAATTCTCTTGGAGTTCCCGATGCTGGCGGTGCCACCACCTGTCAGTTTCTGACCTTGACAGTGCTGGGCGGTGCCACTGCGCAGCCCAGGCGGTGCTACCGCCCAGCTCTCGGGCACTGGGCGGTGCCACCGCCTACAGTGTTTTCAGCCCACTAGTTGGGCTTCAATCTTGGCCCAAACTAGTCCGAACTCGGGCCCAATTGGCCCCTACTTGGGTTATAGGATTAATACCTAATTCTAACCCTAATTAACATACTAAATACGAATTTAAAGATATTTTATAAGCTATTACAAAGTCTATAAGTCAAGACTTCTTCGGTGAGCTTCGGTGAACTTTCGATCTTTGTCTTAGATAAACTCTCCGGAAACCATTCTGCGGACTCCGGCAAGCTCTTAAACTTCATGATTTGATCTTGGCGAAGTTCCAACGAGCTTCTTGACAAGCTCTGATCTCTCTCGGTGAGCTCGCGAACTTCCCACAAACCTTTTGGTGAGCTTCCAAAAAAACCCCCGTGCAAGCTCCTACTCATTCTCGACTAGTTCGGCAACATTCCCCGACGAACCTTCGGACTTCCGTCGAACTCTCGAACTCCCAATGAATCCTTGGCTTGACTCCAAGACTTTATTTCACTTTACGTCTTTCTCATTATCATAGTTATTCCTGCACACACAAACTAAAAACTCTACTCCGATCTAGACAATTATTACAACGCTGAATCGACATTCCGTTGCTAAGACGCGATCATTGGTTGGCGCCGTGTCGATTCTTCAGCGCATCATCCTCTCTTGCGGCTTGTTGCCCAATCGGCGGTTGACCTCCACAACCCCGATATCCTTGGCGCAATTCCGCTCTCCTTAGCCCGATGCCCGACGTCCGAAGCCTTCTGCCGTCCAATATCCTGACGTGATCTCCTCCGGGGCAACGTCAATTCCTCCTGCGTTAATTGTCTAATCCTAATCGAGTAGACCTGCATCGCTCAAAATGCAGTTTAAATTATTAACACATATCAAGTGGTTTCATCATCAAGATACGAGATTCAACAATCTCCCCATTTTTGATGATGACAACCACTTGATGACGGAGTTAACCTTAACTCCTAGAGTTTAAACAAACTCCCCCTATCAATATGCCATATTGATAGAACCTTGAATTCAAGAAGAATTCAAGTCATTGCAATATTCATCATGAATACTTGCAACACATCATCATGAACATATGTATAAAACTTATGCATCACATGTTATGTCATCAACATACTTCTCCCCCTTTGTCATCAACAAAAAGGAGAAGTACCACAATTCTTTGTATTGGTAATATAAGTTCAACTCATTGCATGAAAAACATAACATTAAGTTTTATCATCATGTAGTTTTGAAGCTAGAAAATTTAGCAAGTAATGCATCATGCTTAGGACATTCAAGCTATCAAGTTTTAGATATGCAAGTTTTACAGCATACAAGATAGCACTTTTGGTAATGTTCAAGATAGTAAGTTCTACATCATGCAAGCTAGCAATATTGAGATGTTCAAGAAAGCAACTCTTGCTTCTTGAAATATGCAAATTTGTCAAGTTTTGCTAGATGTGCAAGTTAGCATTTTTGCCTCTTAAGATAGGCAAGATAGCACATTTGCTTCTTTTGAGATAGCAACTTTTTGCTTCTCTTTAGACTACAAGCTAGCAATTTTTACGATATGTAAGTTTCACAATATACAAGCTAGCAAAAATTTCGAAAGCAAATGTAAGATAGCTTTCTTGTGTAAGCTCATAATTCTTGCTTCCTATTGCAATGTGCAAGTTGCAAGTTTTGCTTCTTGAGATAGGCAAGATAGCACTTTTGCAATTTTTGTTTCTTAAGATAGGCAAGCTTGTGATGTTCAAAATAACAAGTTCTTTCTTCTAGAAGTGTCATTTTTGCTTTCTTTGCAAAGTGTAAGCTAGCAAAATGTTTGAAAAAGTGATCAAGTTTTGCAACATACAAGCTAGCAAAAATGCCAAACTAGCAAGAGATAATATTTTACATGAGGCAAGCAAACAATTTGGCATATGTTACATTTGCATCTTCTCTTTTGAGAAGTGCAATTTTTTGCTTTCATCTTGAATTGTGCAAGCTAGTTAGTTTGCCTCTTTTCATGATGTCCACGCTAGAAATTCTTGCTCCCCCTTTGTCATTGTCAAAAAGAAGGGTAGACCCTTATATCAATTTTCATATTATGACAAAGGTAAGTATCATTCTTATTTGTGCATCATTATATATTCAAATTAAAACATACACAATTTCAATAACCTTATTTTTCATGCATGATACCGAAAAATAAATCAATCATCATTAATAAGCATATCATACATGATACTCAAACATTAAAATTTTTAAGCATTTATCAACATGTTGATCATGATACCAAACACTCATCATTTAAAGCATTCATGATACACATCATATGCAATAAATACATCATGTACATCATTATCATAAGTATTGCATATATCATTTTAACTTTATGAATATTTCATCATTGCATGCATTATACCAAAACATTTCAAGCCATGGAAGCCAAAAATACAAAGAAATCATGTCATGAAGGATAAAATCATTTGAATACCAAAAGACATGATTCATATAGTAAATATCTTCTTTAAATAAAATATCAAGAAAAATCATAGTAGTACAAAGAAGAGATCTTGTTTTAAAAGAAAAATCAAGTAATAACTCCAAGAACTCACAAGGAAAAATCATGATTCATTTAGAAAATCTCCTCTCAAGAGAATATCAAGTAAAATCGTAGAAGATCGATTAATGAGAAATTTTGATTTATAATAAAATCTCATGTATCGAATGTCGAGAAATCAAAATGATGATTTATATAAAAAATATCACAAGTTATATTCAAGAGAAAAATCATCATTCATTTTCAACTTATTCAATTTGTCACATCAATATTTCTTAGATATGCATGATACCAAAACATGATTTTAAATCTTTAACATATAACATGCATAAATTGAAAGGAGAAGGGAAGAATTCAAACGTACAAAGATTTCAACCATCTCATAAACAAATGTACGACCAAGTCTTGAATCCAAAATTCCATGAATCAAAATGATCATCAAAGGTAATCTCATGTTATTCCAAGAAATCAATATCATGATTTTGATAAAACTCATTTCAAATTTAAATCATCAAAATCATCAAAATATCAACATTACTTTCAAGAGATTCAAAATGGTATACATAGATTTATCATAAAAAACATCAAGATCAATAGGATAGAGAAAAATAATTTTTCAAGGAAAAAATATTTTCCTCTTTTTAGTTGTTTCAATTCATATGATTTTATTTCACTTATACCAAATAAAAACATGTATAATGTTTAAAACCGAAAGTGTAAGATTTATTACAACAAAGATTAATAAGGCACTTTCATTATGGTAAAAATCAATAATCCATAAATCATAAGATTCATATGCATAATTTTGAAATTTATTAAGCATGATCATTATGCATGACACTAAAACATGATTTCAAAATGTTTAATATTTTCATTACATCATTATGCAATGGTTTCATTGAACATAATTTTGAATGATTCTTATAGATAACTAAAATTTCTTTAGTTTTAATTTATGTGATTGACTTTATATTAGCATGCTCAAGTTTTGTTCTTATGTCAAAAACATACATCATGTTTGAAAACCAAAGACAAGGTTTAAAAAAAATATCATCAAGCCTTCCATATAAAAACCATGCATCATCATTGAAAGTTAATATGGAAATAATCAAAATACACATTCTTGCTTCTCAAGCACATATATATGATTATTTAAATCTAACATTTTATTCTATTAACATAAAACATACAATTTTCAAGAAAAATAATTATTCAAAAGAAAAGAGAAAATACATCATGGAAAACATCAAGTAATTTCAAAATAATTCAAGAGAGTTGAGTTACTTACCTTGTAGTCGAAGCCCGTCAAAGCCCAATTCTCCGTTTCACCTTTGGAAGTTCTTGATTCATCCTTGGTTGCCTTCCTCTTCTTTGGCCTCTCCCTCCGTTCAAGTTCATTGTTTATTTTAGATTATTGTTTAATAAACTTATTAAGATTTAGTGTTCGAAGTTCAAGTTCATCATTGTCCTCATCACTTGAGTCATTGCTCAAGTGGTATTCATTTGTCCAGGGTTCCAAATCCTTCCTGTTCTTTGGAAGGTGATTTTGTAGTTCATGAGCATTGTGCACCATTTCATATGTCATCAACAAACCAATTAGTTCTTCAAGTGAAAAAATATTTAAATCTTTTGTTTCTTGTATTGCGGTTATTTTAGAATCCTATCTTTTTGGAAGGGATCTTAAGATCTTGCTTACGAGATCAAAATTCGAAAAAGATTTACCAAGAACTCTTAGATTATTGACGACATCCGTGAAACGGGTGTACATGTCGCCTATACTCTCGCTTGGTTGCATTTGAAAAAGCTCAAAATCATGCAATAAAATATTAACTTTGGAATCTTTGACTCTACTAGTTCCCTCGTGAGTGATTTCAAGTGTTCGCCAAATATCGAAAGCCGTTTCGCACGTAGAAATCCGATTGAACTCATTTTTGTCTAAAACGCAAAAAAAGGCATTCATAGCCTTTGCGTTTAAAGAAAAATATTTCTTCTCCAAATCCGACCATTCATTCATCGGTTTAGAGGGAAGTTGAAAACCATTTTCAATAATATTCCATATATCCAAATTCATAGAAATCAAGAAAACTCACATTCGAGTTTTCCAATAAGTGTAGTCCAATCCGTTAAACAACGGTGGACGAACAACCGAAAAGCCCTCTTGAAAGCCATGAAGAACCATTTCTCTTGGGTGTAAATCCGAAATGAGAAATACCGGGCTCTGATACCAATTGTTAGGATCGGAGCGGCACTAAGAGGGGGGGGGGGTGGTGAATTAGTGCAACGGTAAAGTATGATAAACTTTCGACGATTTAAACACTTTCGGAAACTTTGTACGATAAATGCAACGTTTCATTTGAAACCATTTCGATTGCGTTTTAACTTGAAGGAATACGTAAGAAGGAGACAAAGAAGTAGAGCATCAAAGTGCAAATGGTTTGTAGTAATATAAATGACAATAAGTAAATGTAAACCAGAGAAGACAGTAGTTTATAGTGGTTCGGTCAATCGTGACCTACATCCACTCTTCCGATTCCTCTTCCGTCGAGGCCACCGGCATCCACTAATGATCTTCCTTTACTAGGCGAAGATCAACCTCCTTCTTACACCCCTCTTATAACCTCTTACAAGTGGTTCACCCTTTTACAAAGATTTCAATGAATAGAAAGGAGGTGAACACTCAAGCTATTGAAAACAAGACTTTTCCTAAGGCTTTTCTCAACTTCTAGCTACTCAAAAGGTTGTATCATCTATTGAGAAATGAGGGATATTTATAGGCCTCAAGAGGATTCAAATTTAGGCTCCAAAATTTGAAATCTCTTGGAGTTCCCGATATTGGCGGTGCCACCGCTTGTCAGTGGCGGTGCCACCGCCTGTCAGTTTCTGACCCTGACAGTGCTGGGCGGTGCCACCGCCCAGCCCAGGCGGTGCCACCGCCTACAGTGTTTTCAGCCCACTAGTTGGGCTTCAATCTTGGCCCAAACTAGTCCGAACTTGGGCCCAATTGGCCCCTACTTCGGTTATAGGATTAATACCTAATTCTAACCCTAATTAACATACTAAATACGAATTTAAAGACATTTTATAAGCTATTACAAAGTCCATAAGTCAAGACTTCTTCCGGCGAGCTTCTGGTGAACTTTCGGTGGTCTTCCGATAAACTCTCGGAAACCATTCTGCGGACTCCCGGCAAGCTCTTAAACTTCACGATTTGATCTTGGCGAGTTCCAACGAGCTTCTTCGGCAAGCTCCGATCTCTCTCGGTGAGCTCCGCGAACTTCCCACAAACCTTTCGGCAAGCTCCCTACTCATTCTCGGCTAGTTCCGGCAGCATTCCCGATGAACCTTAGGACTTCCATCGAACTCTCGAACTCCCAATGAATCCTTGGCGCTTGACTCCACACTTTGTTTCACTTTATGTCTTTCTCATTATCATAGTTATTCCTGCACACACAAACTAAAACTCTACTCCGATCTAGACAATTATTACAACGCGAATCGACATTCCGTTGCCCGGCACGTCATTGGTTGGCGCTTCGTCCGATTTTTCAGCGCATCGTCCTCTCTTGCGGTTTGTTGCCCAATCGGCGGTTGACCTCCGCAACCCCGATATCCTTGGCACAATTCCGCTCTCCTTAGCCCGATGCCCGACGTCCGAAGCCTTCTGCCGTCCAATATCCTGACGTGATCTCCTCCGGGGCAACGTCAATTCCTCCTGCGTTAATTGTCTAATCCTGATCGAGTAGACCTGCATCACTCAAAATGCAGTTTAAATTATAAACACATATCAAGTGGTTTCATCATCAAAATACGAGTTTCAACAGTTCACGCTAGAAATTCTTGCTCCCCCTTTGTCATTGTCAGAAAGAAGGGAAGACCCTTATATCAATTTTCAGATTATGACAAAGGTGAGTAATTATTCTTATTTCAAAATTCCATAATTGAGATAAACCTTGAATTTAAATTAAGGCAATTTTTGTCATGACTCACATCATATGCAATATATCACATCCATCATAATAAAAGTCATAAGTATTGCATGCATCATTTTAGCAACAAATCATAACGTTTCATCACATGGCAAGATATCAGCAAGTAAAATTACGATGTAAGTTCTTGATATCTTAACATAATTCAAATTCAAATATGGCACTAATAGTATCAACTCATATATTTCTCCCCCTTTGTTATCAACAAAAAGGAGAACGATATAAACAAATTTTAAACGTAAGTGCGGTAATGATTCATGCCATAACTAGTTTTATGTAATTTTCAGATAGGATATCAATTATACAAACATCTCAAGAAAAACATGACATAGAGATAGCTTTCATTACTTCTTCCTCTTTATTTGTTATTATCTTTTTGCATGGAGAAAAGTCACTTGTGAGCTTACTCGAATGAAGTTAAAATTGATAAGATATTAAAGCACACTTTATTTTTATAAGGATCAAGATATGTGTGTGAATAAAATCCTTGCACGTAAAACTATTTCTCTAAAGATAAAAGAAGGAATCATCAAATCGATTTCTCGAAAGATATTTTTCATATGATAAGTCTATGAGAGATGCATTTGCTAGTTGATTCCATATTTCAAAAATCAATGATATGAATCAAACTCGATATGACATTTGTTTATTAAGTCCAAAAGAGAATAATGTATCGAGAAAATCCGATTGTTAGGCTCAAGAAGATCCGAAAAGGAAATTTAACACTTTCATGCATTCGGACAAGGTTTTGCTATAGTTTTTCAAGTTAATCATGAAGATAAAACATGCTCATGATCATGGAAATTTTTATATCCAAAACACATAATTTCCAACATGTTATTAAGGCATGTAATAGTGTAAAATCATCATGGCAATTAAGTGATTTGATCATTGAATCAAGAAAGTCCGAAAAATAATCTTAACAAGTTCATGCATTCTGGCACATTTTTGCTATAGTTTTTCAAATACACTCATGAAAATAACACATGCTTATCATCATGTATAACTTAAAATCTCATGCATAAAATTGTTAATCAAAATATTTAATATTACATCATTATGCATTTCTTCAAATCAAACATGATTTTATTTAATCAAAATCGAGAAATAATAATGGAAATCAACGTGATACACATTGTTACTTCTTAGCATGATATTAAACTTCTTAATATTTTCATTAAGATATCAAGCATGGTTTTAATCAAAATAAAAAATAATCAAGATACACATTTTTTCTTCTCAAGAAAAACATACATATGATCATCATTACATTTTGTTGTATTTTCAAAAAAAAAACCCAATGTTTCATACTTTAAAATTTTCGGATGTAAATGTTTTATTTTGAATGAAAAAGATGCCTTAGGTAAATTTGATGCAAAATCCAAAGAAGGAATTTTTCATAGCTATTCTTTTATTTCTAAAGTATTTCATATCTTTAATAAAAGAACTTTGATTATAGAAGAATCCATTCATATTGTTTTTAATAAAATTTTTGAAGTTAAGAAAAATAAACTTGATGATGATATTGATTTTGACGCTTTGAATTTAAATGAAACCCCTTCTCCAAATAGCAATTTGGATGCATCTTCTTCTGAACCTTTTTTACTGAAGGAATGGAAGTATGTAGATGCTCATCCTAAGGAGCTAATTATAGGAGAAACATCGAAAGGGGTTCAAACTCGTTCTTTTCTTCAAAATTTTTGTGCCAATGCTGCTTTTCTCTCCTGAATTGAACCTAAATGTATTGACGAGACCATGAAAGATGATTCATGGGCCATTACAATACAAGAAGAGTTAAATCAATTTGAGAGAAATAAGGTGTGGAAGTTTGTTAATAGACCAAATGACCATTTAGTTATTGGTACTAAATGGGTCTTTAGAAACAAGCAAGATGGATTTGGTATCGTGGTTCGAAACAAGGCTAGATTAGTGGCCAAAGGTTTCAACCAAGAAGAAGGTGTTGATTATGAAGAGACCTTCGCTACTGTGACTCGATTAGAAGCCATAAGGATGCTCCTTGTCTATGCTAGTAGTAATAATTTTAAGTTATTTCAAATGGATGTAAAAGTGCTTTTTGTTGAATCTCGTATTTTGATAATGAAACCACTTGATATGTGTTTATAATTTAAACTACATTTTGAGTGATGCAGGTCTATTCGATCAGGATTAGACAGTTAACGCAGGAGGAATAGACGTTGCGCCGGAGGAGATCACGTCAGGATATTGGACGGCAGAAGGCTTCGGACGTCGGGCATCGGGCCAAGGAGAGCAAAATTGCACCAAGGATATCGGGGTTGCGGAGGTCAACCATCGATTGGACAACAAGCCGCAAGAGAGGACGATGCGCTGAAGAATCGGACGAAGCGCTAACCAATAACGTGCCGGGCAACAGAATGTCAATTCACGTTGTAAAAATTGTCTAGATCGGAGTAGAGTTTTGGCTTATGTGTGCAGGATTAACTACGATAATGATGAAGACATAAAGTGAAACAAATTGTCGGAGTCAAGCGCAAAGGATTTGTTGCGAGTTCGAGAGTTCGACGGAAGTCCGAAGGTTCGTCGGGAATGCTGCCGGAACTAGCCGAGAATGAGTAGGGAGCTTGTCGAAGGGTTTTTCGGAAGCTCGCCAGAAGGTTCGTTGGAAGTTCGCAGAGCTCACCGAGAAAGATCAGAGCTTACTGAAGAAGCTCGTTGGAACTCGCCAAGATCAAATCGTGAAGTCTAGGAGCTTACCGGGAGTCCGCAGAATGGTTTCCGAGAGTTTATCGGAAGACCGTCGGAAGTTCGTCGGAAGCTCGCCGAAAGAAGTCTTGACTAACGAACTTTGTAATAGCTTATAAAATATCTTTAAATTCGTAGTTAGTACATTAATTAGGGTTAGGATTAGGTGTTAATCCTATAACCTAAGTAGGGGCCAATTGGGCCCGAGTTCGGACTGGTTTGGGTCAAGTTTGGAGCCCAACCAGTGAGCTGAATTGGCCTAGGCGGTGGTTCCGATCTTATTGTCATTTATCTCTGGTTTGCATTTACTTATTGTCATTTATATTACTGCAAACCATTTGCACTTTAATGCTATACTGCTTTGTCTCCATCTTACTTATCTCTTCAAGTTAAAATGCAATCGAAACGGTTTTAAACGAAAATGTTGCTTTTATCGTACGAAGTTTCCGAAAAGTGTTTAAATCGTGAAAAGTTTATCGCACTTCACCGCTGCACTAATTCACCCCCCCTCTTAGTGCCGCTCCGATCCTATCAATTGGTATCAGAGCCACGTTTTTCTACTTTGGTTTAACACCCAAATAGAAATGACTCTTTATGGCTTTCAAGAGGGTCACTCTCTCATTCGTCCTCCCTTTTTCAATGGGACGGACTACACTTATTGGAAAACTCAAATGAGAGTTTTCTTACTCCTTTTGGATTTGAATTTATGGCACTTAGTCGAAAATGGATTTGAAATGTCTTCTCTCCCAATGAACCATTGGAATGATTTGGAGAAGAAGATGTTTTCTCTAAATGCAAAGGCTATGAATGCCTTATATTGTGCACTTGAAAAAAATGAATTTAATCGCGTTTCGATGTGTGACTCGACTTTCGATATTTGGAGAACTCTAGAGGTCACTCATGAAGGCACTAGCCGAGTGAAAGAGTCCAAAATCAATATTCTTGTGCATTCTTACGAACTTTTCCGGATGAAACCAAGTGAGTCCATCGGAGACATGTACACCCATTTCACGGATGTCATCAATGGACTCAAAGCTCTTGGTAAAAGTTTTTCTAATTTTGAACTAGTCACTAAAATCTTAAGATCCCTTCCAAAAAGTTGGGATCCAAAAGTTACGGCTATTCAAGAGGCCAAGGACCTTAAAACATTCCCTCTCGAAGAATTTATTGAGTCTCTAATGATCTACTAAATGAACAATGTGACAAAAAGGAAACTCGAGAATAACCTTCCAAAGGATAGGAAGGATTTTGGACATAGAACACATGAAGACCACTTGAGCATAAGCTCAAGTGATGATGAACTTAAACTACAAATGAAACAAAAATTAAAAAGAAAAAAGAATGGAACTACTTGCTTTGAACGCAAGAAGAATAAAAATTGGGATGAATTGAGCTCTTCCGAAGACGAGGAGAGAATCAAGAAAGGCGAGGTGGCAAACTACGCCTCAACCACTTTCAACAATGAGGTAATCGAAATCCCCCTAATTTATTTCAAAATTACATAATACTTTTCATGAGTTATTTTTAATTTAGTTTAGGATTAATTTTCTTAAAAATTACATAAAAATAAAAAAATAGAAATCATGCTTATCATTCTAGTAATTTTGAAAATAATCATGAAAATTGTATGTTTATGATAAACAAAATGATTTTGATTAAAAATACCTTATGAAATATGATATCATGCCTAATAAATTTATTTTTTGAGGCTATGCATGATGATGAGTTTTGGGTAATTTATAGTTTATTAATTATTGATGATTTCCATAATGATCTTTTACGATTTATGAATTATCGATTTATACCATGATGAAAGTTGCTTTCGAAAATGAGGCATGACTTTTGTATGCAAACTAAGCATGAAAAAATAGATTCACCTAAAAAGAAAATTGTATGACTACAACAAATAACAAATGATTTTGATTAAAAATACTTTATACTCAATGAAACCATCATTGATGAATATGCTTTATGTTTAATAGTTTCTTTGGCTTATATGCTCTATCATGATAAATATTTTAAAAATAAATGAAATCATGTTTGATTTGAAGTAATGCTTAATGATGATGCTTAATGATGTATTTTTTGATTTGACATAAAAGTGGCTTTAAAAAATGATGTATGTTTTGATTTGACATAAATGAAATAAGGATGCTTATAGGAAATAGCGAAGTGTCATGCTTGACAATTGTATACTTAACGATGCATAAAGTTGTAATGAAAATATTAATATTTTAATACTATGATTTGATGATTTTATGCATGACATTGTAAAGTTATATATAATGATGCATAATGATGAAATTGTGTAATAAAAATATTAAACATTTTGAAACCATGTTTTAGTGTCATGTATATTGATCATGCTTAATAAATTTTGAAATTATGCATGATGAATCTTACGATTTATGGATTATTGATTTTTATCATAATGAAAGTACCTTATGGATCTTTGTTATAATAAATCTTACTCTTTTAGTTTTAAACATGATACATGTTTTTATTAGGCATAAATGAAACAAAATCATATGTTTTGAAACAATCGAAAAGAGGAAAATATTCTTGAAAATTATTTTGCTCAATCTTATTGATTTTGATGAATCCATTTGTATCATCTTTGTGAATCTCTTGGATTTTGTTAATGATTTTGATGATTTAAATTTGAATAAATTTTTATCGAAATCACGATCTTGATCTCTTGAAATTTATAATATGAAATTCTTTATGAATCAACATTGTTTTCTATTTAAAAGGAGATTTGTCGAAATGTTTCATAGTCTTTTAGTATTCATGATCTTGATAATTATGTTTTGAAACTTTATGTAAACTAATAATATTCATCATGATTTGAATATTTAAAGAGGAGAATTTTCTATATGAATCATGATTTTGATGATTGAATATTTGATGTGCATGAATTGATTTCTTGCTCTCCTACTATTGTTTTTGCTATTCACCAAAAGGAAGACTAATTCTAATAAACCATAATATGCTATATGAATTTTATTGTATTCATGAAGTAATATCTCATCACTAATTTTTGTTTATATTTCTTCATGTGATGATATGAATGTATGAAACACTTATGATATGATTTTTTTTATATACAATTCCATGTATTCGTGAAATAATTATCTCATCACCCAATTAATTCCTCTTGATACTCCTAATGTGATGAAGTAAAATTATGCATGAAATACAAATGGGGAGAAGTTTTGATCATGCATGGTAGGATATAATTTGACAAATTGATACCATCATGATATGAAACATTTATGATTCACAATGATGTATGCAATACTTGTGCTTTCTAATTATGATGTGATGTATTACATATGTTATAAATCATGATTTAAAATACTATGAGTTGTTGCTAAAATGATGTATTATAAATATTGATTTAATGTTTTGTATCATGAATACTCTAAATGATGAATGTTTGGTATCATGATCAAAATGTTGACAAATAGTTAAAAATTTTAGTATCATGTATGATATCCTCATAATGTTGATTGATTTATTCAATATCGTGTATGAATGAAATATAAGGTTTTTCAAATAGTGCATGTTTTAAATTGAAAATATAATGATGCACAAATAATATTGATACTTACCTTTGTCATAATTGATGTAAAGAGTCTTCCCTTCTTTTTGACAATGACTAAGGGGGAGATAGCCAGTTTGCACAATTCAAGAAGAAAGCAAAAATTGCACTTCTCAAAAGAGAAGAAATTGCTCTCTTGAACGTCACCGAGAATTGCTAGCTTGAAACATCAAGAAAATACAAAAATGTGCTGTCGTGCTTATCTCAGGAAAAACAAATATGCCAACTTACATATATTTGAATTTGTTAGCTTATAAAACTTACATATTTCAAAAATCAAGAGTTGCTTTCTTGAACATATCTAAATTGCTAGCTTGCAAGTTCTAATATGTTGTAAAATTACTAGATTGCACGATGATAAAAATTTAACATTATGTTTTTCATGCAATGAGTTGAACCCATATAATAAACACTTGATTGTGGTACTTCTTCTTTTTGTTGATGACAAAAGGGGAGAAGTATGTTGATGACATGACATGTGATGCATAAGTTTTATGCATATGTTCATGATGATGTGTTGCAAGTATTCATGATGAATATTGCAATGACTTGAATTCTGTTTGAATTCAAGGTTATATCAATATGACATATTGATAGGGGGAGTTTGTTTAAACTCCGGGAGTTAAGGTTAACTCCGTCATCAAGTGGTTGTCATCATCAAAAAGGGGGAGATTGTTGAATCTCATATTTTGATGATGAAACCACTTGATATGTGTTTATAATTTAAACTGCATTTTGAGTGATGCAGGTCTACTCGATCAGGATTAGACAGTTAACGCAGGAGGAATTGACGTTGCGCCGGAGGAGATCACGTCAGGATATTGGATGGCAGAAGGCTTCGGACGTTGGGCATCGGGCTAAGGAGAGCTAAATTGCACCAAGGATATCGGGGTTGCGGAGGTCAACCATCAATTGGGCAACAAGCCGCAAGAGAGGACGATGCGCTGAAGAATCGGACGAAGCGCTAACCAATAACGTGCCGGGCAACAGAATGTCAATTCACGTTGTAATAATTGTCGAGATCGGAGTAGAGTTTTGGCTTATGTGTGCAGGATTAACTACGATAATGATGAAGACATAAAGCAAAACAAAGTGTCGGAGTCAAGCGCAAAGGATTTGTTGTGAGTTCGAGAGTTCGACGGAAGTTCGAAGGTTCGTCGGGAATGCTACCGGAACAAACCGAGAATGAGTAGGGAGCTTGCCGAAGGGTGTTTCGGAAGCTCAATAGAAGGTTCATTAGAAGTTCGCGGAGCTCGCCGAGAAAGATCGGAGCTTGCCGAAGAAGCTCGTTGGTGTTGGGAAATCAAGGGGGCGACATCATATGCGCAGTGGAAGAACAAGAAAACAAAAATCCCCGATTCCCAAAAAGATGTTCGTCGTCATGCGAAGATTGGTGCGCAAAAATCCGCAAAACACAAAACTGCGTATAGAGATTGTGTTACCTAGGGAGATCGTATATCCCTATTTCCTTGCAGATCCTTAGGAGAGGGTGAAGGAGGTCAAGCGTCCTCCTCTCTAGCGGTGATCCCACAGCAGGGGGTTGCGGCGACCCTCCTCAAAACTCCAGGCCTCTCGAGGTGGAGAGGAGAGGAGAATAGGAAAGGCAAGCAAAGACTCTAGCCTATGAGGCTGTGAATCCCTCCTATTTATAGAGATCCCGTGTCAAACCCTAATGGGTCCTTCCCTAGTGGGTATTGGATCTGCATCCAATAAGACAAAGGGCTCCGCCGGATATCTCATATCCGAACCTCTACTCATCGCAATGCCTACCATATGTGTGTGACCCTCTAGGCCCAATATCGAGGCTGGCCGTGAGTCATACCTGTCGAGAACTCCTTCTAACTTTCGGTGAATTATTATCTCTGTAATAATTCACACGACTCATCGACTTCTGGACGTACTAGGGCCACTCTGCAAGTAGTCCCTAGACGATATAGGGGAATCCAATCCATTGGACCTGTCTGTCCTTAGTTACCATGTACCTATAGTCCCTCATCCATCTAATATCCCAAAGACCGTATATCGAGCATGTTGTTGTGGGACCCATACGGTTTCTACTCGAAGTCTCGCTCTAATCGGATTCTCACGGAGAACTCTTTTTCTCTCAACCCGAATGACCACGGCCAGGGGATTTGTGCGAGCAAGAACACATGGGATATTCCTCTCATGACCTGGAGAGTGGATGATCCTCTATCGACACTCAATAGCCCTCGTAAGGTTGACTACCACTCCCAATGATCGGTTGTACTAGATCTGGGATAGCCAAACCTATAAGTCTGGTATCAAAGAGTGGAGCACTCATACTGGGACATCCTTGGTGTCTCAAGTCTAAGGACCAGATACACCACTAGGACTACGGAATCATTTGTCGACAACAAGGCATCATCAACCATCCAGCATTCCGTAAGCGGATCAATCAGTGAACTCATTCTCCAATGAGCACCTGTCTTGTATCCCTAGTGTCCCTACACGAGCAGCTATGAGACCATTTTGCATCCATCATATGGACGGGTATACTGACACACGGTCTATCCGATTATCACGATGTCCCTCTCGAGTAACCTATGACCGGGATTATTTAGGATATGTGTTTAAAGGTGAATCGATCTCATTATCGTGATCTCATCACGATCCGATTCCCATTGCACAAATCCAAGGACATCACAATATATATATGCATTTATGCAATAGTTATAAAGTGATATACGCCAAAATATAATAAGCAAAAAGATTCTGTTTTAAGTCACACGTGCCATCACTCACGTGATTGGCTTGCTTGGCACCTATGACTAGCAATCTCCCACTTGACCTAAAGCCAATCACCTATGTCGATCCCCATCGGACCCTCGTGACCTCAAAGACAAAATGAGACAACGGCTTTATCAGTGGATCTGCAATGTTATCTTCGGATGGAACTCTTTCCACTGCTACATCTCCTCGGGTCACGATCTCTATGATAAACTGGAACCTCCTCAGAACACTTCTGATGAGACCCGGGTTCCCTTATTTGAGTAATCACCCCATAGTTGTCGCAATATAAGGAAGTCGACTTGTCGCTATCTGTATCAACTCCCAAATCTGTGATGAACTTCTTCACCCGGACTCCCTCCTTTTGCTGCATCGATGCAGCAAATGCCTCCGCCTCTATGGTCGAAGTCGGTAGTGGTATCTTGCTTGGAACTCTTCCAAAGACTGCTGCTCCCTCCATTCAAGGTGTACACATACCACGAATTCGACTTGCTATCATCGACATCGACTGAAAACTTGAGTCAGTGTAGCCTTCAACCTTAAGGCTATTACCTCCATATACTAGTAAAAGATCCTTAGTCCTTCTCAAGTACTTAAGGATACACTTTTCTTGTTTTCCGGTGCTCCAAGCACGGATCCGCCTTTGATACACCTTTCGTGACACTTTCGAGCATGCGCTATATCAAGGCCTAGTACATAGCATGGCATACATGATAGACCCTATTGCTGAGGCATAAGGTATCATATCCATGTTCGCCCTTTCTTTTGGAGTCTTTGGGGACATACTCATAGAAAGCGATATCCCATGTCTCATCGGTATGAGACTTCTCTTGGAATTTGCCATGCCAAACCTTTTGACAATGGTTTCTATGTACCTGGACTGGGACAAGCCAAGCATCCTCTTGGATCTATCTCTATAGATTCTAATCCCCAAAATATAGGATGCTTCCCCTAAGTCCTTCATGGAGAAGTGTCTAGATAACCAAGCCTTTACTGTGGATAGCATTCCCTCGTCATTCCCAATGATGGGGATGTCATCCACATATAACCACCAAAAAAGTTGATAGCTCCTACTTACCTTTTCTGTATACACAAGGCTCATCTTCGTTCTTAACGAAGTCATAAGACCCTGATTGCCTCATCAAATCTTATGTTCCAACCCGGAAGCTTGCTTTTAGTCCATAAATGGATCTAAGCAACCTACACACCTTATCCGGGCAGTTCTTGGACCACGAATCCCTCGGGTTGCATCATATACACCTCCTCCTCGAGCTTCCTGTTGAGGAATGCGGGTTTTCACATCCATCTGCCGGATCTCATAATCATAGTATGCTACAATAGCCAATAGAATTCTGATGGATTTTAGCATTGCTTTCTGGTGAGAAAGTTTCGTCAGTAGTCAACACCTTGCCTTTGACGATACCCCTTAGCCACTAGCCTTGCTTTTATAGGTCTCTACCTTTCCATCTACTCCGATCTTTTTTTCTTAAAGATCCACTTGCAAACGATGGGTACAATACCTTCCCCGAAGCATCAACTAGGTTCCAAACCTTATTGGAGTACATAGAATCCATCTCGAATTCATGGCTTCTTTCCACTTCCGGAGTCTATACTCATAATAGCCTCCTCGTAGGTCCGAGGATCAATATCCTCTACATCCCTCTGCTCTAATATGTCCCACATATCTCGGGAGGATGGGATACTCTATCGGACCTGCGTAAAGTTGAAACTTGTGTATTAGGTACTGTGCATTTCTGTCAGAGTGGTGCTTGAGCTTGGTTCTCCAACCTCGCTCAATTCTATCATTCTCCTCCCTGTCTCCGTCAAAAAATGTGTTCCTTCTCAAGGAACACCGCTCTCTTAGCTTCAAAGACCTTTTGATCCTCGAGATGATAGAAATAATACCCACAAGTTTCCTTGGGGTATCCCACAAATTTGCATCGCTCTGTCCTTGATTCTAACTTATCGGGGTTGTGTCTTCTAACATGGGCAGGGCAGCCCCGGATCTTAACAACTTTAAGACTGGGCTTCTTCCCTTTCCATATCTCATATGGTGTAGACACTCTGAGACTTAGTTGGAACACTGTTCAGAAGGTAAGCTGCGGTTTCTAGGGCATATCCCCAGAATGAGATGGGTAGGTCGTGTGAAACTCATCATGGACCGTACCATATCTAATAATGTACGATTTCTCCTTTCGGAGACACCATTGAGTGAGGTGTATAAGGAGGTGTCCATTGGGATAATATCCCATGGTCCTTGAGGAACCGAGTAAACTCTGTACTTAAAGTATTAGCCCTCCTCGATCGATCGAAGAGTTTTGATACTTTTTCGGTCTGGTTCTCCACCTCATTCTTATACTCTCGAATTTCTCAAAGTCCTCGGACTTGTACTTCATTAAGTACACATATCCATACCTTGAGAAATCATCAAGTAAATGTAATGAAGTAGGAGTAACCTCCAATGGCATGAGTTGACATGGGTCCACATACATCACTATGTATGAGTTCCAACAACTTATTGGCTCTCTCTCCAGTTCTACTAAATGGAGATTTGGTCGGGATTTTTCCACTTAATGTAAGGCTCACAAGTTGTATATGACACATAGTCGAATGGATCTAGATATCCATCATTTAGCAACTTTTGAATCCTTCTTTCATGGATGTGACCTAGCCTACAATGCCACAGGTATGCCTTTGTTCAACTCATCTCGTTTCCTTTTGGACACATTTACATTCATGATATGTGGAGTGGTGTCTAACATAAATAAACCATTATGCAATGTTCCTTTTGTGATGATCTTATCATCTAATAATATCGAACAACCATTGTTCTCAAAAAATAAATTTATATCCACTAATTGTTAAACATGAAATGGAGATAATGTTTTTGATAATAGAAAGAACAAAACAACATGCATCTAATGCAATAAAAGCTCCAAGAGGCGGATGTGGGGGCGACCTGCCAACAACTAATACAACAACTTTTGCTCCATTACCCATCTTGAGGTCCATCTCGCCTCTCTGTAGTCTCCTAGGCCTTGCCGAACCTGCTAACGATTGCATATATGATAAGCACTCACTGGTATCCAATACCCATGTGTTATCATAAGAGTCCGACAAATGGAGACTGATCATGAATGTACCGAAGCTTCATCAAGCTTTTGTTTCGCCCTTTCTGCAAGTACTCTTTGCAGTTTCTCTTCCGGTGCCCATCTTTACCGGATTGGAGCACAGCGGCCTTTGTCCTTTCTTTGGGTCTTTCTTAGCAACCTTTGCTTTTAACTTGTTTGCCCTTGCCCTTTCCCTTCTTAAGGGACATTTACGCTTTCCTTTTCTTTTTCGGTCTCACCAGTGTAGAGAACTGGCTTCTCTTTCTTAATAGTACTCTCTGCCTCCCTCAACATATTGAGGAGCTCTAGGAGAGTCACCTCAAGCTTGTTCATATTAAAATTCATTATGAACTGTGAAAAGGAATCTGGTAGGGACTGAAGCACAATGTCCATACATAAGTTATCCTCTAGGACCATTCCTAGACCTGTGAGTTTCTCTATCCACTCAATCATCTTTAGGACATGGTTCTGAACCGGTGTCCCCTCAGTCATCCTAGCGCGGAAAAGGCTCTTGGATATCTCATATCATTGAGTCCTTCCTTGTTCCTCAAACAATTTTTGGACATGTAGGAGAATGGATCGGCATCCATCTTTTCATGTTGTCTCTCTGTAACTCGAGTCATAGAGCCCAACATATAGCACCGAGCAAGAGTGGAGTCATCAATGTACTTCACGTGGCGGCGATCTCATCCTCGCTTGCCCCTTCTTGAGGCGTAGGCATCTTTGTATCAAGGGCATTACCACGATTTTTCTCATTTGTGAGAACAATTCTCAAGTTACGGAGCCAATCCAGTATAATTTGGACCAAGAAGGCGGTTGACATCAAGTATGCCACGTAAGGGATTTGAAAGCGACATTTTCTGAAAATAAAAATGTAGCAGAAATGAATAACATGCAGATTTTGCAAGAAATAAACTATCAAGATATGGACTTCTATCTTAATATGCTCCCACTATTTTAGCCAATTCCTTGCCTTTAAAATCCCTTTCCAAGCAGTAGAGTGATATGTTCTTATTGATATTTCCCAGATTGATTCCTTTGAAAAATACCTAGTAGAAACCCAAAGTGACCATAAGAAACATTTGTTTTGCAAAAGATCCCACAATTGCCGTACCAGACATGCTTTATTCCAATCTTTAATATTTCTCAAGTTTATTCCCCCTTCATCGTTTGGTTTGTAGATGCTGTCCTAATTTATCATATGCATTGCCTTATCATTTGTACCATTCCAGAAGAAATTCATTAATAACCGTTCAATATCTTGGAGAAGTCCAACAGACAGAAGAAATGCATTAGACCAATATAAGGAATAAGAGTACAACACCGAACGAATGAGTTTAAGCCTTCCTGCTTTTAATAGAAGCCTATTTTTCCAGGAAGAAATTCTATTCTTTATTTTTTGCAGGATAGGCTGATAGTGGGTTTTGTGAATGCCAGTCGATATGAGTGGGAGACCTAGATAAGGAACTGGCAAGCTTCCCTCACTAACCCCTAGAGTGTGTACAATAAGGTCCTTTTCCTTAATGCAATGACCTATATATACTTTACTTTTCGCATGATTTAACCGAAGGTCAGAAACTATACCAAAGTCGTTCAGAATAGATGCCGGGTTCCTTACTGAAGTTGGATCATTTTGGAGAAAGATAAGTAAATCATTTGCAAAAGTTATATGTGATATATGAATAGAACCAGCAATTGGTAGCATTGGGTACCTTAATGCTACCATTTGAGACTGCGTGTTCCAACATACAGCTAAGTCCTTCCATTACAATAGTAAATAGATACAGAGAGAGTGGATCACCTTATCGGATGCCATTCATGCTCCCAAAAAAATAAATAGGTGAGCAAATAAAGAGTATCGAAAACTTTGGAGTTTCCAAGCAACTTTGAATCCAATTAAACTATTGCTATGGGAAGTTCATATCGAGGAGCATCTTATAGATAAATTTTCTATTAACTGAATCAAAAGCTTTTCGTAAATCAGCTTTAAAATAGATTTTTGTCTCTCTTGTTTTTTAGTACAGATCTTTGACCAAGTCATTACATACATAATGTTATGATATATACTTCTTCCTTTGATGAAAGCAGCCTGATTTGGACTAATGATCTTCTATATGACCTTTTGCATTCTATCTGCCAATACTTTGGAGATGATCTTTTAAATAAAGTTGCATAATGATTTGGGTCGATAGTTCTCTAGTGAATCAACCCCTGCATTCTTAGAAATTAGAGAGATAAAAGTGTAATTCATCTCTCTAAGAATATGACCAAAAGAGAAAAAATGTTGTCAAGCCTTAATCACATCATTTCCAATAATAGACCAAGCAGATTGATAAAATTCAGTTGGAAATCCATCTGGACCAAGGCTTTTGTGCTTCGGTGAGTTAAAGACAACTCTTACAATTTCGTCATCTGTAATTGGGGCATTGAGGATTAAAATGGCATCCGAGTCAAGTTTTCTAGTTGGCTCCACATGAATGTTACTAGGTTGCTCGGCTTGATTGAGTAAGGAATAAAAAAATTGCTCAGTGTGTGCTTTAACCTCATCTAAATTCTCAATAAGATTATCATCTTTGTCTCTACATTTCTTGATACGGTTAATGGTGCTTCGAGTAGCAATGGAAGCATAGAAAAATTTAGTATTGGAATCTCCTAGTGTAAGCCAATGCTGTCGAGACTTCTGCTTTGTAAAACTTTCCTCCTGTTTTAAGGCTTGTATGAAGTTAATTCTGGCTTCTATCTCTTTGTAGATAATATTCTCATTATGGGGTTGAAGTTGCAACTCATGTTGCAATGACATTAGTTCCTTTCTGCAGAATTGAACTCTGGTGATAATATTGCCAATGATGTTTGTATTCCACTCCTTAAGTACTGCTTTACAAGTTTTGAGCATTTGACATAAGATGTAAGAGGGGGATCGATGCACATTAACATTCCAAGCAGATCTGATGACATTAACATATCCTTGTAGTACTTGTTGGAGCAACCTAGCTAGAGAGGTTTGTTGGGTCATGAGTTTGTTGAGGCAGAATATCCTTGTTGGCAATGTTTGTTGCGGCCTGAGTTTGTTGAGGAAGAATATCCTTGCTAGCGAGATTTGTTTGGGCCTGAGTTCGTTGAGACATAAAGTCCTAGTTGGTACAATGAGTGGATATTGGAATTCCTATTGTGGACGGATCCAATGATATTGGAAGAGATGAAGTTCCTGAATTATGCTTCTCCTGTCCACTAGTACCATGGGAAACATCTGTTATGGAAGGCTTCGACATAATAGGAAGAGATAAAATTTTGGATTTGTCCTTCTGTTCATGGTGCTATCCTTTCGAGTCGTAATGCTCTATAGTCTTCGCCACTATCGGTGCTACTGCCATTGGAGGAGACTCGCCTTGCTGCTGAGGCACTTGACATGGTCGATAGACCTTAGTGATCGGTTTCAGAGTTTGCTGACAGGCTCCATTTGCATGACCAAAAGATAAGCAACACTGACATTGTTGTGGCTTCCAGGAATATGAGACATGTACCTTCCAAGTGTTTCCATCAAGATCATGATAGAAAACCATATTAGGAAGATCTTCGTCGGAAGAAACTAGTACACATGCTCGTGCAAATGCTAATCTCGTCTGAGCTGTTGTTGCTTTGTCGATGTAGAGTGGTTGTCCTATAGTTCTGCATAACTTTACAATAAAACGTCGACTCCAAAGATATAGAGGAAGGCCTTGAAAGGATACCCATAATGGAATAGATTGCAGGCTATCTAACTCCAGACAATCATCAGGAGACTAGCGTCGTAGAATCATTGGATGGCCGCGAATAGTCCAGAATCCTTCGATGACCCGTTGTAAATCTTCTTTAGAGTATAGCTTGCAAACAAAGAATCCGTTCTCCAGCATATGAAGATCAAATGATGATATTCCCCATCGAGTTTTGATAAAGCAGGATAGTGG
Source organism: Musa schizocarpa (assembly GCA_900464855.2). NCBI lineage: Eukaryota > Viridiplantae > Streptophyta > Magnoliopsida > Zingiberales > Musaceae > Musa > Musa schizocarpa. The sequence goes on along the minus strand of LS990925.1, from coordinate 12,233,157 downwards.
GAAATAAGATGTTTTGATACCTACCACATAGCCAACAATCGCCATAGACCATGTCTCAATCAACTCTGCTAAATCAGTAGTCTCGTATATAGCAATCCTCTTATCAGCCTGAACTTCTGGAGTAATAAATTCCAAGCTTAGATCCGGACTTCTAACCAAAGCCTTGAAGAGGCTAGTCCAAGGTCGAGGGTTCCTGAAAATGAAAGCAGGCTCCCTCAATCTAGAGCGTGACCTGCTTCGATGCTGCTTCGTCAAAGGAGTTTCTCTTTAGAGCCAAAGTTTATCTAATCTTGGATTTCCGAGGTCCTGGCGATACCATCGCCATTACTGGGCGGTACCATCATCTGACACCTGACACTAGGTGATACTACTGCCCAGTCTGGGCGGTACCACTGGCCAAACTGGGCGGTACCATCGCCTGATAGAGCTCGGAGACCAAGCTCTGGCAGTACCAACGCTTGATAGGTTGGCAGTGCCACCGCCAACCAAGAATTCAAGGGCTGAATTGGGTGCTCAATTCAGCCCTATTAAGGGCCCAATTTGCTCCTAATTAAGTTAGTGGGATTACCTCTCATTCCTAACTTAATTTACTCCCTAACTATAACAATTAAGACATGTTTACTACACTTTTTGTTTCGGCACGTCAATTGCTCTTCTGGCGAGCTTCTGGTGTACTTCCGGCGAACATCTGACGAACTCTCAATAATGCTCTAGCGGACTCCCGGTAAGCTCCTAAACTTTGCAATAATCTTCTTGACGAGTTCCGATAAGCTTCTACGGCAATCTCCTAGACTTCTTGGTTGGTTCCCGTAGAACTTTCGATGAACTTCCGGACTTCCGTCGAACTCTTGAACTCCCAATGGGATCTCGATCTTGACTTCGACATAATACCCGCTTTATGTCTTATTGCCATCGTAGTTAATCCTGCACACTTTTCTCAACATATAGATTAGATCAAACAAATTACAATTAACTTCATCAACAAAATTTGAGATTCAACAATCTCCCACTTTTGATGATGACAATCAATTAATGATGGAGTTAACTTTAACTCCCCCTATCTATATGCCATACTTGAGAAAAGACATTCTTGAATTCAAGGCCTTTGAATTCAAGAGACATTTTGTTAAGTTAAGTTCATTTAAACTTATCAATAAACACATCATGATTCCTATCATGATCTAATATTTTGAAAATGATGTCAAAGCATTACATCCATTTTTAAGTATACAAATATAAAAGATGATAAATATAGCAATTCATCATGGCAAGATATCAAATTGTAAAAATAGCAAGTTAAGCTTTAGATATCTTATGAAAAAAATTATCAAGCCAACATTTCAAGTATCTATGATGAAATACATTACATATATTTGTCATCAATTTACCACAGTTTGGTATTATTTCTCCCCCTTTGTCATCATCAAAAAGGAGAACGATTCAATAATGAAAGTATGGTAAAAATTCATGCCACATTTCAATTTGTATACTAATCATATTTCAAGCATTCATGATATGGTATCATTCAAAAGTTCTCCCATTAAAAATTATAAATATTAATGAGATAGCTTCCATCAACTTCTCCCTTTTTATATTTCATCAAAACTTCACATGAAGAAGGAGAGTGAGGAAAATAAATTGAGAACCAACTTTATGAAATGATTTGAATCAAGTCAAAAACGATAAAAGAGTTTCATTAAATTATGCTTCAATTTTCACAAGGTTCAAGATATTCATGTGAAATCAAATCATCACTCTTACAAGTGTTCATCTCATACTAAAAAATTCATAAAAATTCTTCATTTATTAAGAAAGAATTCATGTGAAAGAATCATCATATGAAGGATAAAAAAAATTTCAATAAAAGAAATTCCATGAATGATCACATCAAATCAATTTCTCATTAAAAATTAACAAGAGATAAACCTGTGTGAGATGCATTTGTTAATGAAATCCATGAAGTGATAAAAAATCATTAAGTGATGGAGCAAGGGTATGAAGTAAACTTTATATAGCATAGACTCATGAAATCTCCATTCAAGGAATACATTAAGTGAAAGATAGTCCGGAAAAGATATGCATTAAATTCATATATTCAGACAAATTAACATTCCTAATTCTCTTCTAATAAATCAAATTGTTCTTCACTTAAAGGCTTTATAAAAATATCGGTAAATTGATGTTTTATATCAATAAACTCTAGGAGTACATCATGATTATTAGCATGATCTCATATAAAGTGATGTCTAATATCAATATGTTTAGTTCTAGAGTGTTGAATGAGATTTTTTGTTATCAAATTTTATGGGGATGTTTTTAAGATGAATCTTATAATCCTCTAAAGTGTTTTTCATTCACACAACTTGTGCACAACATGTACTAGCTACAATATACTCAGCTTCGGTTGTAGATAGTGAAACCGAGTTTTGTTTCTTGAATGACTAAGAAACAAGTGCATGTCCTAAAAACTGACATGTTCTAGATGTGCTTTTTCTATCTAATCTACATCTAGCAAAATCCGCATCAGCATATGCAATTAGTTCAAAGTTCTCGAATTTTGGATACCATAATTCTAGATTAGTGTTACCTTTAAGATATCTAAGAATTCTCTTAACTATTTTAAGATGAGATATCTTAGGATTAGATTGAAACCTAGCACAAAGACCTACACTAAACATGATATCCGGTTTAGTTGTGGTGAGGTATAGCAGACTTCCTATCATACCCCTATAAGTTTTTTTATCAAAGATTTCTCCACTTTCATAAATGTCTAACTTAGTGGAGGTACCCATGAGAGTATTGATAGCATTTGAGCTATCCATATTAAACCTTTTTAGAAAATCTAAAGCATATTTTGTTTAACTAAGAAAGATGTCATTACTTAGTTGTTTGATTTATAACCCTAAAAAGAAGGTTAATTCTCCCATCAAACTCATTTCAAATTCATGACTGATACTTTTAGCAAATGATTCATAAAGAGATTTATTCATGGAACTGAAAATAATATTATAAACATAAATTTGAATAATAAGAAAATTATTTTTAAAATTTTTGATAAATAATGTAGTATCGACCTTATCATTAGAGAAAATATTTTCAATAAAAAAATAGCGAAGTCTCTCAAACCAAGCCCTTGGGGCTTATGTTAAACTATAGAGAGCTTTAGTGAATTTAAACACATGATTAGGGAGACTATCATTCTCAAATCCGGGAGGTTTTTCAATATAAACTTCTTCAGAAATAAAGCCATTAAGAAAAGTGTTAGGATCGGAGCGGCACTAAGAGGAGGGGGTGAATTAGTGCAGCGGTGAAGTGCGATAAACTTTTCACGATTTAAACACTTTTCGAAAACTTCGTACGATAAAAGCAACGTTTTCGTTTAAAACCGTTTCGATTGCGTTTTAACATGAAGAGATAAGTAAGACGGAGACAAAGCAGTATAGCATTAAAGTGCAAATGGTTTGTAGTAATATAAATGACAATAAGTAAATGCAAACCAGAGATTACGCCGATATTACAGTGGTTCGGTCAAATGACCTACATCCACTTGCGAGACCCCTCTTCGATGAGGCTCCCACCTTCCACTAGCAAATCTCTTGAAAGGGAAGGGTAAATACCCCTCTTACAACTTTTACAAGCGGTTCACTCTCTTACAGATTTTCAGCAAGAAAGAAGGAGGTGAACACTAGCAAATTGAAAACAAGACTAGCAAAGACTCTTCTAAGACTTTTCTCTCAATCAATTGCTTCTCAAAAAGTTGTTATCTTAGCTGAGATTTGAGGGGTATTTATAGGCCTCAAGAGGATTCAAATTTGGGCTCCAAAATTTGAATTCTCTTTGGGTTCCCGATGCAAGCGGTGCCACCGCTTGTCAGTGGCGGTGCCACCGCCTGTCAGTTTCTGACATTGACAGTGGCTTGCGGTGCCACCGCCCAGCCAAGCGGTGCCACCGCCCAGCTCTCAGGTGCTGGGCGGTGCCACCACCTAGGCCAATTCAACTCACTGGTTGGGCTCCATACATGGCCCAAACTAGTCCGAACTCGAGCCTAATTGGCCCCTACTTGGGTTATAGGATTAACACCTAATCCTAACCCTAATTAACGTGCTAACAATGAATTTCAAGACATTTTCTAAGCTATTACAAAGTTTGTAAGTCAAGACCTCTTCCGGCGAGCTTCCGACGAACTTCCGACGGTCTTCCGATAAACTCTCGGAAACCATTCTGCGGACTCCCGGCAAGCTCCTAGACTTCACGATTTGATCTTGGCGAGTTCCAACTGCTAGTCATAGGTGCCCAGCAAGCCAATCACTTGAGTGATGGCACGTGTGACTTGATACAGAATCTTTTTGCTTATTATATTTTGGCGTATATCACTTTATAACTATTGCATAAATGCATATATATATTGTGATGTCCTTGGATTTGTGCAATGGGAATCGGATCGTGATGAGATCACGATAATGAGATCGATTCACCTTTAAACACATATCCTAAATAATCCCGATCATAGGTTACTCGAGAGGGACATCGTGATAACCGGATAGACTGGTGTGCTGTATACCCGTCCATATGATGGATGCAGCTGGTCTCATAGCTGCTCGTGTAGGGACACTAGGGATACAGTACAGGTGCTCATTGGAGAATGAGTTCACTGATTGATCCGCTTACAGAATGCTGGATGGTTGATGATGCCTTATTGTCAGACAGCGATTCCATAGTCCTAGTGGTGTATCTGGTCCTTAGACTTGAGACACCAAGGATGTCCTGTATGAGTGCTACACTCTTTGATACCAGACTTATAGGTTTAGCTGTCCCAGATCTAGTACAGCTGGTCATTGGGAGTGGTAGTCGACCTTACGAGGGCTATTGAGTGTCGATAGAGGATCATCCACTCTCGGCGTCATGAGAGGAATATCCTATGTGTTCTTGCTCGGACAAATCCCTGGCCAATAAAACTATCTATGCCATTTTGAATCTCTTGAAAGAAATGTTGAGATTTTGATAATTTGGATGATTTGAATTTGAATGAGTTTTATTCAAAATCATGATCTTGATTCCGTGATATTTACAAATTAAGATTTATTATGAATCAAGATTTTTTCATTAATCGATCTCCTAAGATTTTCTTTTGATTATTTATGAGTAGGTTTTTCAAAAAGAAATCATGCCTTTTGGTATTCATATGTTCTAATCCTTCATGATATGATTTTTATACAATTCCTTGTATTCATGAAATGTTTATCGCATCACCCAATTACTTTCTTCTTGATATTCCTTATGTGGTGATTAAAATTATGCATGAAATACTCTTGATATTATTTTGATGTATACAAATGAAAAGTTATAATCATGAATAATCAGATGAAATTTGACAAGTTAATATCTTCATGATTTGAAATATTTATACTTTGAAATTATGCATGCAATTGCTTTGTATTGTGATGATATATGCATTATGAATACTTTATTATCATATATGAAAATAGTGATAAACATTTTGAAAATAAATATTTGTATCATGTTAGATGATTTTATATCATGTGCATGATGAGTTATAGTGATGATTGAAACAATGATTGAAATGCGTTAAATGATGAATGTTTGGTATCATGATCAATATGTTGATAAATGCTTGAAAATTTTAATGTTTAAGTATCATGTATGATATGCTTATTAATGATGATTGATTTATTTTTTGGTATCATGCATGAAAAATAAGGTTATTGAAATTGTGTATGTTTTAATTTGAATATATAATGATGCACAAATAAGAATGATACTTACCTTTGTCATAATATGAAAATTGATATAAGGGTCTTCCCTTCTTCTTGACAATGACAAAGGGGGAGCAAGAATTTCTAGCGTGGACATCATGAAAAGAGGCAAACTAACTAGCTTGCACAATTCAAGATAAAAGCAAAAAATTGCACTTCTCAAAAGAGAAGATGCAAATGTAACATTTGCCAAATTGTTTGCTTGCCTCATGTAAAATATTATCTCTTGCTAGTTTGGCATTTTTGCTAGCTTGTATGTTGCAAAACTTGATCACTTTTTCAAACATTTTGCTAGCTTACACTTTGCAAAGAAAGCAAAAGTGACACTTCTAGAAGAAAGTGCTTGTTATTTTGAACATCACAAGCTTGCCTATCTTCAGAAACAAAAATTGCAAAAGTGCTATCTTGCCTATCTCAAGAAGCAAAACTTGCAACTTGCACATTGCAATAGGAAGCAAGAATTATGAGCTTACACAAGAAAGCTATCTTACATTTGCTTTCGAAATTTTTGCTAGCTTGTATATTGTGAAACTTACATATCGTAAACATTGCTAGCTTGTAGTCTAAAGAGAAGCAAAAATTTGCTATCTCAAAAGAAGCAAATGTGCTATCTTGCCTATCTTAAGAGGCAAAAATGCTAACTTGCACATCTAGCAAAACCTGACAAATTTGCATATTTCAAGAAGCAAGAGTTGCTTTCTTGAACATCTCAATATTGCTAGCTTGCATGATGTAGAACTTACTATCTTGAACATTACCAAAAGTGCTATCTTGTATGCTGTAAAACTTGCATATCTAAAACTTGATAGCTTGAATGTCCTAAGCATGATGCATTACTTGCTAAATTTTCTAGATTCAAAACTGCATGATGATAAAACTTAATATTATGTTTTTCATGCAATGAGTTGAACTTATATTACCAACATAAAGAATAGTTGTACTTCTCCTTTTTGTTGATGACAAAGGGGGAGAAGTATGTTGATGACATGATATGCATAAGTTTATGCATATGTACATGATGATTCATGATGAATATTGCAATGACTTGAATTCTGCTTGAATTCAAGGTTCTATAAATATGGCATATTGATAGGGGGAGTTTGTTTAAACTCTGGGAGTTAAGGTTAACTCCGTCATTAAGAGGTTGTCATCATCAAAAAGTGGGAGATTGTTGAATCTCGTATTTTGATGATGAAACCACTTGATATGTGTTTATAATTTAAACTGCATTTTGAGTGATGCAGGTCTACTCGATCAGGATTAGACAATTAACGCAGGAGGAATTGACGTTGAGCCAGAGGAGATCACGTCAGGATATTAGACGGCAGAAGGCTTCGGACGTCGGGCATCGGGCCAAGGAGAGCGGAATTATGCCAAGGATATCGGGGTTGCGGAGGTCAACCGCCGATTGGGCAACAAGCCGCAAGAGAGGACGATGCGCTGAAGAATCGGACGAAGCGCCAACCAATGACGTGCCGGGCAACGGAATGTCAATTCACGTTGTAATAATTGTCTAGATCGGAGTAGAGTTTGGCTTAAGTGTGCAGAACTAACTACGATAACCAGAAAACACAAAGCAAGGATACCAGAGTCAAGTTCGATGGACGTTTAAGAGTCCGAAGAATCGTCGGAGATGCTGCCAGAACCAACAAAGAAGAAATCGGGAACCTGTCGGAATTTTCGGAAGTTCGCCGAAGAGATCGTCGGAGGTTCACGGAGATCACTGAGAAGGCTCGGCTACTCATTAAAGTCATCACAAGTTCGGGAGCTTGCTAGGAGCCCATTGGAAAAAGCTCACCGGAACAAGACTCGACGTTCGCGATTGAAATATTGCTTAGGATGTGTTTTGTTAAGTAGTTAACTTGCAATTAGGATTAGGATTAATAAATAATCCTATATCCTGGTTAGGGGCCAACTGGGCCCAAAATTAGACTGGGTTTGGGCTAAGTTTGAAGCCCAACCAGTCAACCGAAAAGTCTGGCGGTGGCACTGGCAGACTGGGCGGTTGCACCGCCCATTGCCCGAGAGCCAGGCGGTGGCACCGCCTAGCACTATTAGCGCTTAACACTGACAGGCGGTGGCACCGCCAGCATCGGGAACTCCACGAGAATTCAAATTTGGAGCCCAAATTTGAATCCTCTTGAGGCCTATAAATACCTCTCAAATCTCAGCTGAGATTACAACTTTTTGAGCAGCAATTGTTTAAGAGAAAGGCCTTAGAAAAGTCTTAGCTAGTCTTGTTTTCAATTTTCTAGTGTTCACCTCCTTCTTTCTTGCTGAAAATCTGTAAGAGAGTGAACCGCATGTAAAAGAGTTGTAAGAGGGGTATTCACCCTTCCCCTTTAAGAGATTTGCTAGTGGAAGGTGGGGGCCTCATCGAAGAGGGGCCTCGCAAGCGGATGTAGGTCACTTGACCGAACCACTTCAAAATCGACGTAATCTCCGGTTTGCGTTTATGTTTATGCATTTTGTTGAATCTCGTATTTTGATGATGAAACTACTTGATATATGTTTATGATTTAATCTGCGTTTTGAGTGACGCAGGGTTCTTCGATCAGGATGAGACAATTAAAGCAGGAACATCATGTTGTGCTGGAGGAATATGTCAGAAGATTGGACGTCGGGCCGGTGGATCGGTCGACGTATCGATAGAAGGCTTCGGGCCGTGGACTCGGGCATCGGGCCAAGAAGAGCGGGTAGTGTGCCAAGGATATCGGAGTTGCGGAGTCAACTGGCCGATTGGACAATAGGCTGTAGGAAAGGACGATGCGCCGAAGAATCGGACGAAGCGTCGAGGGACCAATGACATGCCGGACAACTTGGTTAATTGCTTTGGATTAATTGTCTCGATCGAAGTTTTTGTTTTGAGTGTGCAGGATTAACTACGATGAAAGTAAGACATGCAGCAGGAGTTGCGCCGGAGTCATGACAATGATCACGTTGGGAGTTCGAGAGCTCGACGGAAGTTTGGACAGTCGTCGGAGGTTCTACGGGAACAAATCCGAGAAGTCCAGAAGCTTGCCAAAGGAGCTCGTCGGAACTTGCCAAGTGGATCGTCGCAGTCCAGGAGTTTGCCGGAAGTCCGCAGGAGCATCACCGAGGGTTCATCGAATGATCGACGGAAGTTCGCCGGAAACTCCCCGGAAGAAGCGAGCGATGCACCGAAGCAAGCTGCAGAATATGTCTTAGGAAATAGTCGTAGTTAGCACTTTGATTAAGTTAGAAATGGGAGGTGATCCCATTAGCTTAATCACGGGCAATTGGGCCCTGAAGAAGTCAAATTGGGTGAATGGTTCAACCCATTCGGACCAAGTTCTTGTGGGAGGTGCAACCGCCCAGGCAGGGAGGTAGCACCGCCGTGCTATGTCTCCCAGCGAGGCTGGGCGGGCAACAACCCCCAGCCAAGAGGTGCAACCGCCCTGGGGCTCGATCTCCGGCGAGACTAGGCGGTGCAACCTCTGTCGAGGAGGTAGCACCGCCAGAGCTCAAGTTCGAAGCTCTGCCAGGCGGTGCAACCTCTCCGGTCAAAAGCGGTGCAACCGCCTGAGCTTGGTCTTCGAAGCTCTGGCAGAGAGGTGCAACGCCCACGACAGAGGTAGCACCGCCCAGAGGCTCGATCTTGAAGCTTTTGCGGGGCGGTGCAACCTCTCGACCACGAGGTGCAACCGCCCCTGATCCCGAATTTCGGGATTTAATCGCTTTTGAGCTCCAAATTTGAACTGGGTTGGGGCCTATAAATACCCCACCCATTCAGCACTGAAAGAAACAGCATATACACTCGAAATCTTGCTGTCTTTCTGTGTTTCTTAGAGCTCAAAACTGCTAGTTCTCCTCCTTCTATTCTTCAAGTTTGAATTGTAAAGAGAGGAGAGAAAACTTCTGTAAGGGTTGTCTCCTAAGCCCGTAAAAAGGAGTGAATCTGTAAGAGGGTGGTTGGCCTTCGCCTATTGAAGGAAGGCTTCTAGTTGACGTCGGTGACCTCGTCGGTGGAGGAAGCCAAAAGTGGAGTAGGTCAAGATGGACCGAACCACTCTAAATCTCGGTTTGCATTTCCTTTGAGTATTTTACCTTCACTGCAAACTTCTCAATAGCTTACTGCCCTTTGCAATTTTACGAACGAGTTTCAAGTTTTAGACGAAAATATGCATTTAGATGTAAAACTGCATTTAGACGTAAATCGGCTTTCCTCGTACAATCATCAGATTTCAGTTTATGTTTACGTCTTGATTTCAACTGCATACTGCCTTCTGCGATTTACAAATGAGTTTCAAAGTTTAGACGTAAATCTGTGTTTAGACGTAAATCTACGTTTAGACGTAAATCTGCGTTTAGACGTAAATCTGCTTTTTGCAGATTACTTTTTGAGCTGTACAATAGCAGCACACTATCATTATACTTTTGCTTAAACTGCGTTTTATCTAAACAAGTGATTTACGAATCGACACTTAGACGTAAATCTGTTTCTTCGTACGAACGTCGGATTTCAATTTGCACCGATATTCTGGTTTTCATCATTGCTGCAAACTGCCTGCATAGATTGACTGTAACCTTGCTTAGTATCAACTCTCATACAGAGTTGTCCTTATCGTTCAAACGCAGCTTTCGGTTTTAATCGCAGAAAGTTTTCCGCTGCACTAATTCACCCCCCCACTCTTAGTGCTCTCGATCCTAACAATTGGTATCAGAGCGGGGTATTTCTCATTTCGGATTTACACCCGAGAGAAATGGCTCTTCAAGAGGGCTTTTCGGTCTTTCGTCCACCGTTCTTTAACGAATTGGACTACACTTATTGGAAAACTCGAATGAGAGTTTTCTTGATTTCTCTAAATCTGGATTTATGGAATATCATTGAAAAACGGTTTTCAACTTCCTCTAAACCGATGAACTAATGGTCGGATTTAGAGAAGAAGTATTTTTTTTAAACATAAAAGGCTATGAATGCCTTATTTTGCTTTGGACAAAAAAATGAGTTCAATCGGGTTTCTTTGTGCTTAAACAGCTTTTCGATATCTGGGCACTCTTGAAATCACGCACAAAGGGAACTAGTAGAGTCAAAGACTCGAAAGTTAATATTTTACTGCATGATTTCGAGCTTTTTTTCATATGAAACCAAGCTTAAAACCGTTGTTGACATGTACACCCGTTTTACGGATGTCGTCAATGGTTTAAAATCACTTGGTAAAAGCTTTTCGGATTTTGAACTCGTTAACAAAGTTTTGCGCTCACTTTCTAAAACTTGGGATTCAAAAGTAACTGCTATTCAAGAATCGAAAAACTTGAACCAATTTCCACTTGAAGAACTAATTGGTTCATTGATCACATATGAAATGACGTGCAATGCACGTGAAGAACTTGAGAACCACCTTCCAAAGAACAGGAAGGATTTGGGACATAGAACATTTGAAGACCACTCGAGCATAAGCTCAAGTGATAGTGAACTTAAACTACAAATGAAACAAAAATTAAAAAGTAAAAAGAACGGAACTACTTGCTTTGAACGCAAGAAGAAGAACAAAAATTGGGATGAATCGAGCTCCTCTGAAGACGAGGAGAAAATCAACAAAGGCGGGGTGGCAAACTACGCCTTTACGCCTTTCGACGTTGAGGCAATCAAAATGCTTTTAATTTACTTTGAAATTACATAATGCTTTTCATAATGCATTTTTCTTTTTTATTTTCTTAAAAATTGCATGTTTAATAATTTTATAATGAAAATAGAAAAAATTAGGAATCATACTTATCATTCTAGTAATTTTGAAAATAATCATGAAAATTGCTTGTTTATGATAAACAAAATGATTTTGATTAAAAATACATTATTAAATCATGCTATATGTGGTTGAGAAGTAATAATGTGTATCATGTTGATTTCCATTGTTATTTCTCGATTTTGAGTATATGAAATCATGTTCAATTTGAAGTTATGATTAATGAGTATATATTTTTGAAATTATGGTGATTATCGATTTTCATGATAATAACAGTGGCTTTAAAAAAAAAAAAAAAATTTTTGTTGATGCATGAAAAGGCATGCTAACATGAAATCGATCACTTAAAATGAAACACTTAAAAAGGGGGAAAATATATTATCAATGAAATCATGAATCTATTTATGTTTTGTGAGCCATAGAAATGATTTTGATGACTTAAAATTGAAATGAGTTTTATCAAAATCATGATCTTGATTTATCAAATTGAATGAATTGAAAATGAATAATGATTTTTCTCTTGAATGATTGTGACTTGTATTCCTTGTATTCATGATATGATTTCTATGCAATTCCTTGTATTCATGAAACATTTATCTCATCACTCAATTATTTCTTTTCAATATTCCTCAAGTGATGATATGAATGCATGAGATATTCATGATTTTATTTTTTCGATCATGCATGGTAGGATGCAACGTGACAAATTAATACCATGATTATTTGAAATAATATGAATGATGATTTGGAATCATGCATATAATAATGAGTTTATATGTTTTAAAAAATGTGCATGTTTTAATTTGAAAATATAATGATGCATAAAGGAGATTTATACTAATCTTTGTCATGATTTAAAAATTGATGTAAAGGGTTTTTCCCTTCTTTTTGACAATGACAAAAGGGGAGATAGCTAGCTTGCACAATTCAAGAAGAAAGCAAAAATTGCACTTCTCAAAAGAGAAGAAATTGCTTTCTTGAACATCTCAAAATTGCTAGCTTGCGGGCCTTAAAATGTAGAAATTTTTTGCTAGCCTGTATATGGTAAACTTGCTATCATACCACCATGATGATGAGCATGCCTTGTCTTCATGATTATATTTGAAAAACTATGGCAAAAATATGTCCGAATGATTAAACGTGTTAAAATTATTTTTAGGACTTTTTTGATTAAATGATCAAATCACTTGATTACCATAATGACTTTACACAATTACTTGCCATGTTGGAAATTATGTGCTTGAATACAAAAATTTCCATGATAATAAGCATGTTTTACCTTCATGATTGTAATTGAATATCTCTAGTAAAACCCTGTCCGAATATATGAAAGTGTCAAATTTTGTTTTCGGATTTTCTTGATCCTAACAATTGGATTTTCTTGATACATTATCCTCTTCCGAATTTAACAAGCATATGTCATATCAAGTTTAATTCACATCATTGATTTTTGACATATGGAATCATCTAGCAAATGCACTTATCATGTGAAAAATATTTTTCGAAAAACATATTTGATGATTCCCTCTTATAAAAGGAAGATATTTTTACATACAAAGATTTGACTCACATACATATCTTAATCCTTGCAAAAATGAAGTGTGCTTTAATATCTTATCGATTTGAACTTCACATATGGCTTTCCTCCTTCATGTAAAAAGATAACAAATAAAAAGGAAGAAGCAATAAAAGCTATCTCCATGTCATGTTTTCCTCGAGATGTTTGCATTACTGGTATCCTATCACTCACTATTGGAAAATGACATGAACCAACTTATGGCATCGCACTTATATTTAAAATTTGCTTATATCGTTCTCCTTGTTGTTGATGACAAAGGAGGAGAAATATATGAATTGATATGTTTGCTCTCACTAATGGTTGCTATGGTTGCTATCACTGATGCTATGATTAGGCCATACTTGCATCACCAAGAAATATATGATTGCTATCATTGCTATATGCCCTGTATCAAGATATCAAACAAAAATTTGCATCGTACGAGCTGATATCTTACCATGTGATGCAATGCTACACTTGCTAAAATATTCGAAATGTGTACATCATGAAATGATATCAAAATCTTGCTTCACAGCTTTACATGTCGATATCATGCCATATGATGAAATGCTACAATTGATAAACACTTGAAATAGTTGCGTTACGATATCAAAAGCTAACACTGCAAAGGAAGCAAAAATTTGCTAGCTTGCAACTTGCATATTTCAAGAAGCAAGAGTTGCCTTCTTGAATATCTCTAAACTGCTAGCTTGCAAGTTCTAAAATGTTGTAACATTGCTAGCTTGCATGTGCTATCTTGTATGCCGAAAAACTTACATATCAAACACTTGATAGCTTGAATGTTCTAAGCTTGATGTAACATTTGCTAAATTTTCTGGCTTCAAAACTGCATGATGATAAAACTTGATATTACGTTTTTCATGCAATGAGTTAAACTTACATCACAAACACTTGAATGTGGTACTTCTCCTTTTTGTTGATGACAAAGGGGGAGAAGTATGTTGATGACATGACATGTTATGCTTAAGTTTATGCATAAGTTCATGATGATGAGTTGCAAGTATTCATGATGAATATTGCAATGACTTGAATTCAGTTTGAATTCAAGGTTCTATCAATATGGCATATTGATAGGGGGAGTCTGTTTAAACTCCGGGAGTTAAGTTTAACTCCGTCATCAAGTAGTTGTCATCATCAAAAAGGGGGAGATTGTTGAATCTCGTATTTTGATGATGAAACTACTTGATATATGTTTATGATTTAATCTGCGTTTTGAGTGACGCAGGGTTCTTCGATCAGGATGAGACAATTAAAGCAGGAACATCATGTTGTGCCGGAGGAACATGTCAGAAGATTGGACGTTGGGCCGGTGGATCGGTCGACGTATCGACAGAAGGCTTCAGGCCGTGGACTCGGGCATCGGGCCAAGAAGAGCGGGTAGTGTGCCAAGGATATCGGAGTTGCGGAGTCAACTGGCCGATTAGGCAATAGGCTGCAGGAAAGGATGATGCGCCGAAGAATCGGACGAAGCGTCGAGGGACCAATGACATGCCGGACAACTTGGTTAATTGCTTTGGATTAATTGTCTCGATCGAAGTTTTTGTTTTGAGTGTGCAGGATTAACTACGATGAAAGTAAGACATGCAGCAGGAGTTGCGCCGGAGTCATTACAATGATCACGTTGGGAGTTCGAGAGCTCGACGGAAGTTCGGACAGTTGTCGGAGGTTCTGCGAGAACAAATCCGAGAAGTACAGAAGCTTGCCAAAGGAGCTCGTCGGAACTTGCCAAGTGGATCGTCGCAGTCCAGGAGTTTGCCGGAAGTCCGTAGGAGCATCACTGAGGGTTCATCGGATGATCGACGGAAGTTCGCCGGAAACTCGCCGGAAGAAGCGAGTGATGCACCGAAGCAAGCTGCAGAATATGTCTTAGGAAATAATCGTAGTTAGCACTTTGATTAAGTTAGAAATGGGAGGTGATCCCATTAGCTTAATCCTGGGGCAATTGGGCCCCTGAAGAACTCAAATTGGGTCGAATGGTTCAACCCATTCGGACCCAGGTTGATGTGGGAGGTGCAACCGCCCAGGCAGGGAGGTAGCACCGCCCAGGCTATGTCTCCTAGTGAGATTGGGTAGTGCAACCGCCCCAGCTAAGAGGTGCAACCGCCCAGGGCTCAGTCTCCGAGTGAGACTGGGCGGTGCAACCTCCTCTGTCAGGAGGTAGCACCTCCAGAGCTCAAGTTTCGAGCTCTGCCAGGCGATGCAACCTCTCCAGTCAGGCGGTGCAACCGCCTGAGCTCGGTCTTCGAGCTCTGGCAGAGAGGTGCAACCTCCCCTAACAGAGGTAGCACCGCCCAGAGGCTCAGTCTTCGAGCTCTGCCAGGCGGTGCAACCTCTCCAGTCAGGAGGTGCAACCGCCTGATCCCGGAATTCTGGGATTTGATCGTTTTGAGCTCCAAATTTGAACTGGGTTGGGGCCTATAAATACCCCACCCATTCAGCACTGAAAGGAACAGCATATACACTCAAAATCTTGCTGTCTTTCTGTGTTTCTTAGAGCTCAAAACTGCTAGTTCTCCTCCTTCTATTCTTCAAGTTTGAATTGTAAAGAGAGGAGAGAAAACTTCTGTAAGGGTTGTCTCCTAAGCCCGTAAAAAGGAGTGAATCTGTAAGAGGTTGGTTGGCCTTCGCCTATTGAAGGAAGGCTTCTAGTTGACGTCGGTGACCTCGTCGGTGGAGGAAGCCAAAAGTGGAGTAGGTCAAGATTGACCGAACCACTCTAAATCTCAGTTTGCATTTCCTTTGAGTATTTTACCTTCACTGCAAACTTCTCAATAGCTTACTGCCCTTTGCAATTTTACGAACGAGTTTCAAGTTTTAGACGAAAATCTACATTTAGACGTAAAACTGCATTTAGACGTAAATCGGCTTTCCTCGTACAATCATCAGATTTTAGTTTACGTTTACGTCTTGATTTCAACTGCATACTGCCTTCTGCGATTTTACAAACGAGTTTCAAAGTTTAGACATAAATCTGTGTTTAGACGTAAATCTGTGTTTAGACGTAAATCTGCGTTTAGATGTGAATCTGCTTTTTGCAGATTACTTTTTGAGCTGTACAATAGCAGCACACCGTCTTTATACTTCTACTTAAATTGCGTTTTATCTAAACAAGTGATTTACGAATCGACACTTAGACGTAAATCTATTTCTTCATACGAACGTCGGATTTCAGTTTGCGTCGATATTCGGGTTTTCATCATTGCTGCAAACTGCCTGCATAGATTGACTGTAACCTTGCTTAGTATCAACTCTCATACAGAGTTGTTCTTATCGTTCAAACGCAACTTTCGGTTTTAATCGCAGAAAGTTTTCCGCTGCACTAATTCACCCCCCCCCTCTTAGTGCTCTCGATCCTAACACATTTATCTTTTTGCAAACCTTTACTTTGCTAAGTTCACTGCCCTTGTCTTATTACGTACGCTTTCAATGCAATTGAAACGGTTTCAAACGAAACATTATTTTTATCGTACGAAAGATTTGTTGAAACCAATTGTTTTAATCCGCTGCACTAATTCACCCCCCCCTCTTAGTGCCACTCCGATCCTAACATGTCCTAGTGGACACCTCCTCATATACCCTATCTCAATGGTGTATCTGAAAGGAGGAATCGCATAATGGTACACATGGGGCAATCCATGATGAGTTTCGTCGACCTCCCCGTCTCATTCTAGGGATACGTCCTAGAGACTGCAGTTTACCTTCTAAACAAAATTCCAACTAATTGGGTAGAGTCTACACTATGTGAGATATAGAAAGGGAAGAAGTTTGATCTTAAGGTTGTTAAGATTTGGGGCTGTCCTGTGCACATTATAAGACACAACCCCGACAAATTGGAATCTAGGATAGAATGGTGCATATTCATAAGATTCCCTAAGTAAACTAATGGGTATTATTTACATCACCTCGTGGACCAAAAAGTCTTTGTAGCCAAGATAGTAGTGTTCTTTGAGAAGGAACACATTCTTTGTGGAGATAGTGGGAGCATGATAGAGTTGAGCAAGGTTAGAGAACCTAGCTCAAGCACCATTCTGTAGCTTGAGTTTGTTCAGGTACCTAGAACACAAGTTCTAACTTTACATAAGTCTAGTAGAGTCTCTCATCCTCTTGAAAGATATGTAAGACATATTATGGGAGAGCATATTGAGGATATTGATCCTCAAACATGTTGAATCTCGGATTTTGATGACGAAGTCAATTGTCATTTGTTATCTAATCCATATGTTGAGATAAGCATGTAGGATTAACTACGATGAAAGAAAGACATGCAGTAGGAGTTGCGCCAGAGTCAAGACTATAATCACATTGGAAGTTCGAGAGTTCGACGGAAGTTTGGACGGTCATCGAAGGTTTTACGGGAACAAATCCGAGAAGTCCAGGAGCTTGCTAAAGAAGCTCGTCGGAACTCACCAAGTGGATCGTCGCAAGTCCAGGAGTTGGCCGGAAGTCCACTGGAGCATTATCGAAGGTTCATCGGATATTCATCGGAAGTTCGCCGGAAGCTCGTCGGAAGATGCGATTGACGCACTGGAACAAGTTACGGTAAATGTCTTAAGAAATATCATAGTTAGCATGTAGATTAAGTTAGGAATGAGAGGTGATCCCATTAACTTAATCTGGGGGCAATTAGGCCTTAGATAGACCCAATTTGGGCCGAATGGATCAACCCATTCGGACCAGAATTCCTGGTAGGCGGTGGCACCGCTAGGGTCGGCGGTGGCACCGCCCAGGAGATAGTCTCCCAGGAAAGCTGGGTGGTGCAACTGCCCAGGTTAGGCGGTGGCACCGCTTGGGCTTAGTCTCCAAGCGAGAATGGGCGGTGCAACCGCCCTAGTCAGGCGGTGGCACCGCTTGGGCTTAGTCTCCGAGCGAGAGGCTCAATCTATGAGCTGCCATGCAGTTGTACCGCCCCAGTCAGGAGGTAGTACTGCCAGGACCCCAGAAATCCAGGAAAAGACACTTTTGAGCTCCAAATTCAAACCAGTTTGGGGCTTATATAAACCCCACCCTTTCCTGCATGAAAGGGCAACTAAAGGCACTGAAAATCCAATCATACTCTATATTTTTTAGAGTTCAAAAGTGTTGTAAAGGCTTGAAGTTATCCTCCCTCTTTTCTTCCAAGTTTTAAGCTTTCAAGAGAGGAGAGAAAATCTATAAGGGTTGTCTCCTAAGCCCGTCAAAAAGAGTGAAACCGTAAAAGGGTGGTTGGCCTTCGCATATTGAAGGAAGGCCTCTAGTGGACGTCGGTGACCTCGTTGGTGGAGGAAGCCAAAAGTGGATATAGGTCAAGATTGACCGAACAACTGTAAATCTCGGTTTGCATTTACTTTGAGCATCTTATCTTTACTGCAAACCTCCTTAGTAGCTTACTGCCTTCTCCTCATTTATGAACGTGTTTCATAGTTAAGTATTTTCCGAATCGGCATTAAGACGGAAATTGGTTTTATCGTACGAACATTAAATTTCAGTACATTCTAATTTCTATCATAATTGCAAACAACCTTTATATCTTTGCTTTAACTGCATCTCACTTGATCACAAGTTAAAGTGATTTACGAATCGGCTTTCATACCGAAATTACTTTTATCGTACGAATGTCGTATTCCAATTTGCTATTACATTATGTTGTCTATCTTAAACTGCAAACTGCCTCTATATATTTGCTTTAACTGCATCTCGCTTGATCACAAGTTAAAGTGATTTATGAATCGGCTTTCTTAACAAAATTGCTTTTATCGTACGAATGCAGTTTTAATCGTTGAAAGTTTTCCGCTACACTAATTCACCCCCCCTCCCCTCTTAGTGCACTTGATCCTAACAATTGGTATTTGAGCGGGGTTAACTCTCAAATGGATTAAAACCCAAGAGAGATGGCATATGCCGGAAACCAAGAGGGCTACTCTATTACACGTCCACCCATGTTCAGTAGGACGGACAACACCTATTAGAAGACCCGAATGAGGATCTTCCTTATTTCAATGGACTTTGAACTTTGGAATCTTATCGAAAATGGATTTTCGAAGTCTTCTCTTCCAATGATCGATTGGAATGAATTAGAGAAGAAGACTTTCGCTCTTAATGCAATGGCTATGATGCCTTATTTTGTGCGCTTGACAAAAATGAGTTCAATCGTGTTTCGTTTTGTGATACCACGTTTGATATTAGGCATACACTCGAAGTAACTCACGAAGACACAAGTAGAGTGAAAGAGTCAAAAATCAATCTTTTGATACATTCTTTTGAACTTTTCGGAATGAAACCGAGTGAGACTATTGGCGACATGTACACCCATTTCACGGATGTCATTAATGGTCTAAAAGGACTCGGCAAAAGTTTTTCAGATTTTGAACTCATAAATAAGATTTTAAGATCCTTTCCTAAGAGTTGAGACCCTAAAGTCACTGCTATTCAAGAGTCTAAAGATTTAAACAACTTTCCTCTTGAAGAACTAATCGGGTCATTAATGACCTATGAAATGACTTGCAAGGCTCATGAAGAGAAAGAAGACATCCTTCCAAAGAATAGGAAGGATATGACACTTAGAACTTTAGATGACCACTTGAGAGAAAACTCAAGTGATGAGGACTGTGACGATGACTTGGCACTTCTAACAAGGAAATTCAAAAAATTCATTAAGAGAAATAAGTTTAAAAGTGACACAAAAAATAAACTTGAACCCAAAAAGGACCAAGTTATTTGCTACGAGTGCAAAAAGCCGGGACACTACAAATGTGATTGTCCCCAAGCCAAGAAGAGAACATCAAAGAAGAAGGCGCTCAAAGCAACGTGGGATGACTTGAGTGCATCCGAAGAAAAGGAGTCCAACACCGAGTAAGTTGCTCATTATGCCTTAATGACCATCGGAGAAGAGGTAACAAATTTGATTGATGTAGATTTATGATTTGATGAATTATTAAATGCCTTCCATGACTTATTTGATGAATGCAAAACAATTAGTAGAAAATATAAATTGCTGAAAAATAAGTATGATAGTCTTGTTAGCAATTTTGATAAATTAAAAATTACATATTCTGATTGGTTAGCTCAATGTGAAAAATGTCATGATCTAGAAACACTCCAAAAGGAAAACTTGCTACTTAAGGACACCTTGAAGAAATTCGAGATTGGTAGCAAGTCTTTGAACATAATCCTTGCAAACAAGGGTCACATTGATACCAATGAGGGTAAAACATAGAATAGATTTCCAAATAACCCTGATGGAAAAAAAATTTTTAGATAGAAAACATTACAGTAGACAAGGAATAAACTGATACCGGAAGCACTAACGAAGCAACTTTGATAAAAACGAAAAGTAGCTCACCACCAAGATTAAAATCACAATGTGATATAGAAAGTTCACCACCCGACGGAAATTAAATAAGGATACAGAAAGTTCACCACCCAACGGAAATTAAACGAGGATACAAAACTAGAAAATAAAATCACAATGGGATACAGAAAGTTCACCATCCAAGAGATACAAGTTTAAGGGGGTTCTCTAAGAGAGCTTCTACCTAGATATTATCAGTTTCTAAAGTCCTTTCTAAGCCCTAAATGCCAAAATAAATACTAGTGCATGAAACAACCCTTCATGCATAGGGAATTTCGAAATTAAGTGCTTTACAGCTGCTAACCAACTTCATTAATATTTTCCTTAGCCATGAAGAAAAGCACCATGATACAGCTTTACAACTGCCAACCAACTCCATTAATGTATTCATTTGTGCATTGAATATGCTGATGATCTGTCTTATCTGAATAGGTTGAGTTGAAGATTATGTAGCAATATTGTTGGCTGAAAAAAATATCATATTATCAGTATGGTCTATATGAATAGATTGTAGCAAATTAGACACTCCTGTGTCAATCTCCCCTGGTTGAAAAAGACTTGTCTTCAAGTTCTTATTTGTTTCGTTATCATGATTATAAAAAAAACTTAAATCATCCACATTAAATGTTAGGGATACTCCGTAATCTTTAGGTAGCTCAATCTCATAAGCATTTTTGCCAATTCTCTTAAGCACCTTGAATGGACCATCACCCTTTGGTTTCAATTTTCCAAATTTGCCCGGCGGAAACCTCCCCTTTCTTAGATGAATCCAAACTAAATCACCTGCATTAAACTCCACATGTTTTCTGTGTTTGTTAGCAGCTTGCATGTACCTCTCATTTTATTTCTCAATAGTTGCTTTCACACCCTCATGCAACTTCTTTATCTGCTTAGCTCTTTCATCAGTATCTCCACTAAATTGCTTTATTGTAGAATGAGGGATTAAGTCTAAAGGACCAGTAGGATTAGCACCATAAACTACCTCAAAAGTACTCTTACTAATACTATGATGCATAGAATGATTGTAGGCAAACTAAATTTGTGGAAGAATGACATCCCACTGCTTAATATTCTTGCCAACATAGCTTCTAAGCAAATTTCCCAAGCTTCTGTTTGTTACCTTAGTTTGCCCATCGGTTTGTGGATGATGCAAGCTGCTGAAATTCAAAGAAGTATCCAGCTTCCTCCAAAGTGCTCTCAAAAATGACTAACAAATTTTGAATCTCGATCAGACACCATAGTTCTTGGAATACCATGCAATTTAATAATCTCCTTAAAATATAAATCAGCAATATGAGATGCATCATTCGATTTATTGCATGGAATAGAGTGAGACATTTTTGAAAATCTGTCAACAACAACCATGATAGAATCCTTGTTCCTTTGAGTTCTTGGCAGTCCCAAAACGAAATTAAGACTCACATCCTCCCATGGAGCATTTGGACATTAGATACATCACATTCAACATCAAACACATTGTCAAAATTTGGTAGAACTAAGAAAGGAGCTAAAGCTCAAAAGCATCATTAGCTTCACTAGTCCATTTGAATTTATCACATTTTAGACATTCGATGATTGGAGCGACAATAGAGCTGAAACCCTTGATAAATCTTCTGTAAAATGAAGTTAAGCCATGGAAACTCCTCACATCATGCAATGAAGCAAGTGTTGGCCAATTGAGAATTGCCTCTACCTTACTTTGATCCATCATGATTCCATCTTTTGAAACAACATACCCTAGAAACACCACACTAGAAGTAAAAATCACACTTCCTTAGATTAGCATAAAGTTTTTGATGCCTCAAAATAAGAAAAATCTCTTTCAGATGATTCATATGCTCCTCTTCGCTCTTGATGTACACCAATATATCAACAAAATAAACTACAACAAATATTCCAATGCATGGCTTAAGTATGTGATTTATAAATCTCATGAAGGTGCTAGGAGCATTAGATAGCCCAAATGGCATAACCAACCATTCATAGAAGCCTTCTCTAGTTTTAAATGTTGTTTTCCACTCATCTCCGGGCCTCTTTCTTATTTAGTGATAATCACTCCTCAAATCAATTTTTGAGAAAATATAAGCACCATACAATTGATCAAGTAAATCATCTAACCTTGAAATAGGAAAGTGATAGTCCACTTTGATTTTGTTGATGGTGCGACTGTCCACGCACATTCTCGAAGAACCATCCTTGTTTGGAACCAACAAGGTTGGAACCATACAAGGACACATGCTCTCCCGAATTAACCCTTTTTTCATCAATTCATCAACTTGCCTTTGAAGTTCTTCATGCTCCTTGGGACTCATTCTATATGCTGCCTTATTAGGTAGAACAACCCCCGAAATAAGATCAATATGATACTAGATATCTCTCAAGGGTGGAAGGCCATGTGGAATCTCTTCTGGCATAACATCTACAAACTCTTCCAGGATTTGTTTCATGATTGCTAGTGTCTCCTTGTGTTGTTCATTTTCCTCTACGACTACTAGAGCCATAACATGACCTCCCTTATCTAATTCATCTTTGCATTCACCATAGGACATAAATGTGCTAACTTTCTTCTTTGTTGCACTGATTTCGGATGGTTATAATGGAGCTAAAATAATCTTCTTTTCATTCACCTTAAAAGAATAAGTATGTTTGTAGCTGTCATATAACACCCTTCTATCATAATGCCAAGGTCTTCCCAACAGCAAATGGCAAGCATCCATAGGAGCAACATCACACCATACTTCATCTTTATAATACTTGCCAATAGAAAATGAAACTAAACATCTTTTAGTTACATTGATGTCATTTCCTTTTTGCAACCAACATAACTGGTATGGATGTGGATGAGGGATGGTATCCAACTATAGCTTCTGCACCATCTCCAAAGATACCACATTCTCAAAGCTGCCACTATCGATGATCACCAAGCACACTTTGCCAAGAGTAGTGCATTTAGTGTGAAACATATTTTTTCTCACCCAACTTTCATCGTCGGTCACATATGACACTTGTAAACTACGTTGCAATACAATAGACAAACCATGATCAGCATAAGTAATCTCTTCCTCATCATCATCGTATTTTGGTTCATCGTCAGCTTCATCTTCTCCTCCACCACTATGATCTTCAACCAAAGTTACAATCCTCCTATTTGGACAATCTGAAGCGATATGCCCAAAACCATGACATTTGAAGCATTTTCGGCTACTTGGGGTAGAAGAGTTAGGTGTTTTTTTTGCTGCTAGCAGATTCTTCACCCTTTTCTTGCACCTTTGATATCACCTTGCTTTGGATAGTAGGCTTGGAACTTCCTCCTTTTGTATATCCTTCTTTTGAGCCGTACCAAAAACTCTTTTCAAACTTCTGTTACTTTTTAACTTTTAATGCCAACTTGCTCACATCATTTAAAGACCAATATGGTTGTAGCTGAACAACTTTAGCAATCTCATACTTCAGATCTCCTAAGTATCTTGCAATTGTTTGCTCTTCCAGTTCCACAAGCTCTCCTTTTAACATCGAATTATCGAATTCTGTAGTGTACTCCTCCACACTAAGATCTTTTTGCTTGAAATTATATATTTTGATAAAGATTTCTCGCCTATAATTATGAAGTAAATAATTTCTCTTCAGCTCCCTTTTCATTTTCTCCCATGTAACAATCTTACTATTCCCCTCACGTTTTCTTTGTTTCTTCAGATTTTCCCACTAAAAAGATGTGTTACGCTTGAGTTTAAGTGCCACAAGTTTGACCTTCTTTTGTTCTCGTGGTTCATAAAAATTAAAAATTCTTTCTACTGTATTAAGCCAATCGATAAAGTCATCAACATTTATTTTACCTTCAAATTCTGGAATATCAAATCTGGGGTTATATTTATTCTACCACTCGTCTTGGACTCCATTTCTTCTCCGACATCTTTTCAACTCCTTTGGAAGAAGAGGTGTATCATCATCATAAGTAAACTCTCGAGCGTCATTTTCATGCTGGTTGTGTCTACTTTGAAGTTCGTTGATTATTTCATTTTTTCTTGTAGGCTACGCAGTAATTTTCGTAACTGCAGCCTCAACGACTCAGCGTCATCTTCATGGTCGCTACCTTCACCAACTACATCTTTTCCATTCTGCCTTGCCCTAATCTCTAGCATTTAGCTCTGATACCAAACTAATACCGGTGAGGGTAAAACGCAGAATGGATTTCCAAATAACACTGATGGAATAATTTTTTTCAGATAGAAAATGTTACAGTAGACAAGGAACAAACTGATACCGGAAGCACTAACGAAGCAACTTCGATAAAAACAAAAAGTAGCTCACCACCAAGTTTAAAATCACAATGGGATACAGAAAGTTCACCACCCAATGGAAATTAAACGAGGATACAAAACTAGAAAATAAATAACTCACCACTTAAGGATGCATCCAAGAGATACAGAGTTTAAGGGGGTTCTCTAAGAGAGCTTCTGCCTAGATATCATCAGTTTCTAAAGTCTTTTCTGAGCCCTAAATGCTAAAATAAATACTAGTTCATGAAACAACCCTTCATACATAGGGAATTTCGAAATTAAGTGCTTTACAGCTGCCAACTAACTCCATTAATGTATTCCTTTATGCAAGGAATATGTTGATGAGCTGTCTTATCTGAGTAGGCTGAGTTGAAGATTATCAGTATGGTCCATATGAATAGATTGTAGCAAATTAGACACTCCCGTGTCACACATTCCCAAAAGAAGTGGAATCGGATTTGTGAGAAGTCCTCACCAAAATCCAACCACCTTCATAAAAGGCCATTTCTTATATGTTCAGCACCAAAGCAAATACAACTTTTGTTGCAAATATGGACATAAAACGTATCATTGTCCATTCAAGAAAATTAGTCCGAACAAACTGATTTGGGTTCCAAGGAACCATGATAAACTCTATGCAACATAATATACAATGTAGATCAGTTTTTTAGGCACCCAAAAGTAAATGGGTACCTAAAAATTATCCTTTCTTATAGAGACATTCACCATCACAAGCTAGGAGCAAGAGATGGTACTTTGATAGTGGATGCTCAAGGCATATGACCAGATCCATCTTAATTCTCTAAGCTCACTAGCATAGACAAAGGCTATGTCACCTTTGAAGAAACAAAAAGGGTAAAATCATTGGCAAAGGAACCATAGGTAACAAATCCAACTTCTTTATTGAAGATGTTTTGTTAGATGATGGTTTAAAACATAACCTCTTAAGCATTAGTCAATTATGTGTTAAAGGATATATCATCAAATTCGAATCTAATGCTTGCATCATTGAAAAACCACACAAAAACACATCTATGATTGCATTAAAACAAAATAACATATACACCATTGACATCAATGATCTTTACAATGGAATGTATTTCTCGGTTTGGAATGAGGATGCTTGGCTTTGGCATAGGAGATTAGGTCGTACTAGCATATAACTAATCACTCAATATCATCCAAATAACTTGTACGTGGAATTCCTCATATCAAGTTCAACAAAGATAATGTGTGTGATGCTTGTCAATTAGGAAAACAAATTATAAGTGGTTTCAAATCTAAGAATCAAATAAGCACCTCTAGGCCCTTACAATTGATCCATATGGACTTGTTCGGACCAATCTCTACATTAAGCGTAGGAGGTAGCAAATACACCTTTGTCATTGTAGATGACTATAGTAGATACACATAGACTTATTTCTTGTAACACAAAAATGAATGCTTTAGATATTTCAGCAAGTTTTGTAAACTTGTTCAAAATGAAAAGGGTTTTATGATTTCATCAATTTGAAGTGATCACGGTGGTGAATTTCAAAACCGTGATTTCCAAGAATTTTGTGAATCTATTAGATACAACTATAACTTCTCTACTCCAAGAAATCCTCAACAAAATAGAGTAGTAGAAAAAAAGAATAAAAATTTACAAGAAATAGCAAGAACCATGTTGAATGAATATAGCCTACACAAATACTTTTGGGCCGAAGCCGTAAACACTACATGCTATATTTTGAATAGAGTTCTAGTAAGACCCTTACTCACCAAAACCCCCTATGAGTTGTGGAACAATAAAAAACCTAATGTTTCATATTTTAAAGTTTTTGGGTCTAAGTGTTTTATCTTGAATGAAAAAGATGCTTTTGAAAAATTTGATGCTAAATCCGATAAAGGAATTTTTCTTGGTTATTCTTCGGTTTCTAAATCTTTTCGTATCTTCAATAAAAGAACTTTAATTAAAGAAGAATTCATTCATGTTGTTTTCAATGAGATTTCCAAAATCAAGAAAAATGATTTTGATGATGATGTTAATTTTGATTCTTTGAACTTAAATGAAACTCCTCCAACTAGCAACTTGGATGCATCCACTTCCAAAATATCCTTACCCAAGGATTGGAAGTATGTAGATGCTCATCCTAAGGAGCTAATCCTAGGAGACACATCTAAGAGGGTTCAAACACGTTCTTCTCTTAAAAATTTTTGTGCCAACGTCGCTTTTCTCTCCCAAATTGCACCTAAATGTATTGACGAAGCCATGAAAAATGATTCATGGATTATCGCAATGCAAGATGAGTTAAATCAATTTGAGAGAAATAAGATGTGGAAACTTGTTCCTAGGCCAAATGACCATTTAGTTATTGGTACTAAATGAGTCTTTAGAAACAAGCAAGATGAATATGGTATCATGGTTAGATACCAGGCTAGATTAGTGGCCAAAGGTTTCTACCAAGAAGAAGGTATCGATTACGAAGAAACCTTCGCTCCTATGGCTAGATTAGAAACCATAAGGATAATCCTTGCTTATGCTAGTAATAATAATTTTAAGTTGTTTCAAATGGACGTTAAAAGTGCTTTTCTTAATAGCTTTATTTCTAAAGAAGTTTATGTTGAATAACCTCCCGGATTTAAAAATAATAGCCTCCCTAATCATGTATTTAAATTAACCAAAGCTCTTTATGGCTTAAAACAAGCCCCAAGGGCTAGGGCTTGGTATGATAGACTAAGTACTTTTCTTATTGAAAATAATTTCACAAAAGGCAAGGTCGATACTATATTGTTTATCAAGGATTTTAAAAATAATTTTCTCATTGTTCAGATTTATGTTGATGATATTATTTTTGGTTCTACGAATGAATCCTTTTGTGAATCTTTTGCTAAAACCATGAGTCTCGAATTTGAAATGAGTTTGATGGGAGAATTAACCTTTTTCTTAGGCTTACAAATTAAGCAATTGAGCAATGGTATCTTTATTAGTCAAACTAAATATGCTTTAGATCTTCTGAAAAGATTTAGTATGGATAGCTCAAATGCTATTAACACTCCTATGAGCACCTCCACTAAGTTAGAAGTTGATGAAAGTGGAGAAAGCTTCGATAAAAAAACTTATAGGGGTATGATAGGAAGTTTACTTTACCTCACTACAACTAAACCAGATATCATGTTCAGTGTAGGACTTTGTGCTAGGTTTCAATCGAACCCTAAGATATCTCATCTCAAAGCGGTTAAAAGAATATTTAGATATCTTAAAGGTACCACAAATCTAAGATTATGGTATCCAAACTCCAAGAATTTTGAGTTAATTGCTTATGCTGATGCGGATTTTGTTAGGTGTAGACTAGATAGAAAAAGCACATCAGGAACATGTCAATTTTTGGGACACTCCTTTGTTTCCTGGTCATCTAAGAAATAAAACTCGGTTACACTATCAACAACCGAGCTGAGTATATTGCAGCTAGTGCATGCTGTGCACAAGTTGTATGGATGAAAAACACCTTAGAAGATTATAAAGTCCATCTTAAAAACATTCCCATTAAATGTGATAACACAAGTGCAATATGTTTAATAAAGAATCCAGTTCAATACTCAAGAACAAAACATATTGATATTAGACATCACTTTATACGAGATCATATCACTAATCATGATGTAATCATAGAGTTCATAGATACTAAGCATCAACTAGTTGATATTTTTACAAAACCACTAAGTGAAGAACAATTTGATTTCATTAGAAGAGAATTAGGAATGTTAATATATTCGAATGCATGAACTTGTTAAGATTATTTTTTGGACTTTTTTGATTTAATAATCAAATCACTTAATTGCCATGATGATTTTACATAATTACATGCCTTAATTACATGTTGAAAATTATGTGTTTTGGATACAAAAATTTTCATCATAAAAAGCATGTTTTATCTTCATGATTGAATTTGAAAATCTATAGCAAAACCTCATTTGAATGCATGAAAGGGTTAAATTTCATTTTTCGGATCTTCTTGATCCTAACAATCGGATTTTCTCGATACATTATTCTCTTTCGGACTTTTTAAACATATGTCATATCGAGTTTTGGATTCACATCATTGATTTTTGACATATGAAATCAACTAGCAAATGCATCTCTCATAGACTTATCATATGAAAAATATCTTTCGAGAAATGGATTTGATGATTCCTTCTTATATCTTTTGAGAAATAGTTTTACGTGTAAGGATTTGATTCACACACATATCTTGATTCTTATAAAAATGAAGTGTGTTTTAAGATCTTATCAATTTTAACTTCATTCGAGTAAGCTCTTAATTGGCTTTCCTCCTTCATGCAAAAAGATAATAACAAATAAAAAGGAAGAAGTATTAAAAGTTATCTCCATGTCATGTTTTCCTTGAGATGTTTGCATAATTGGTATCCTATCACTCATTGTTGGAAAATGACATGAACCTAGTTATGACATAAATAAATACCACACTTATGCTTAAAATTTGCTTATTTTGTTCTACTTTTTGTTGATGACCAATGGGGAGAGATATATGAATTGATGCTATAAGTATTGATGCTATGATTATGCCATGCTTGCATCATCGAAAATATATGAATTGATGATAACTATGATTGCCATATTTGTATTATGCCATGTTTGCATCATAATTTTACTTGTCGATATCTTACCATGTGATGAAATGCTACGATTGCTAAACACTTGAAATGTTTGCTTTACGTTAAGATATCAAAAGGTTAAATTGTAAATTTACATGTTGATATCTTATGTTGAACTGCTACCATCATTCATATTTGAAATGTAAAACTTGGGAATGAATGTCGAGTCTTGACATCATTTTCAGTAAGATCAATTGATTTCATCATCAAAATCCAAGATTCAACAATCTCCCCCTTTTTTATGATTACAATCAATTGATGACAGAGTTAAACATAACTCCCCCTATCGACATACCATATTATGAGAAGATAAAAACTCTTGAATTCAATCTCTTTGAATTCAAGCCTAAACCAATACGTTCCATCCGTTGAACTTATCATTATTTTCTATAAGCATGAGCAAATATAAAACTTCGTATTTCTCATAATTTCAAGCTATGAAAATTATTTTCAACTCGAATGATAAAAGACAATTATCATTTCGACAAGTGATATGAACTTTCAACATAAATCTCATGCTATAAATGTAAGGCATGATTTCATATGATCATGAGATGAAATGACAACCAATCTAAAACTTTCATATTGTGATATTCTCAAAAAGTTTTACGATGCATATAAGATATTTTTGCGATGCATATAAGACATTTGCATTACACAACATATTAGCTTTTGCAAATCATATAAGTCATGCTATCACATTTGCGATGCATATAAGATATTTGCATTACACAAGCTTTTGCAATTCATATAAGTCATGCTATCGATGCATATAAGACATTTGCATTACACAATATATTAACTTTTGCAATTCATATTAGTCATGCTATCACAACATATTAGCTTTTGCAATTCATATAAGTCATGCTATCACATTGGCACAAGTCATTAATCTTTTGCTCATTCTTCTCCCCCTTTGTCATCATCAAAAAAGAGATGAGACTTTAAGCGTACAATTTGTGATCATAAAATCATTAGAAAAGGAGTTCAGCATAAAGATCGATCATACAAAATTCATCTCACTAGAAAAATTCAGCATTCATACAAAAAGGAGATGGCAAAATGACAACGCTTTAATTTTGCATTAAGATTAACTATACAAGGATCATATGTCATGGTAATAGAATAAGAAGTCATATTGATTAATCCTTAGGAGGAAATCCATAGTTCTTATACATAACATCTATCTTTTGAATCATTTGTCATAGTTCCCTCAAAATTTCTGCTTGTTGTAATTGAATTTGCTATTGCTGTGATTTGAGTTGCTCTTGTTGTGATTTGATTTGATGTAATTTTGCCATAATGTGATCTTCAGAAGATGAAGCAGGAGCTGATTCTGAAGGTGCTGCACCAAAGGGACTAGGAGGAGGAGATTCATTTCCCCTAAAAATTAGTGTTTCAGGGTGTTCGATTGGTGGGGGAACTAGATCAGTCTTTTGAGCAGGTTTCTATTGATAGTGGTAAATTGATCAACTTAAATTATTTCTTCATCTAGTGAGACACAAATATTATGGGCAAGTATTAATCGAGTGACTAACCCCACATATGGTAACATTGTGTCTTTAGCTATTATGTCCTGCATTTGTTGCCGGATTAAGTATCCAAACTAATTATGTTGGTCGGTCATTATCCAATATATAGTGCTTAGCTCTATTTGACTAATTTCATCATGATGAAATTGTTTGAGAAGTAGTATTCTAGTCATGATGTGATGAATAAATTTAGAGATAAAGGGCAATAAGTGCTCGTAACTTTTGGGAATCATGTCTAGGTTTGGATTTGCAAAAATAGTTTCTAGGGCTTCGGAGTAGGTTGCTCCTATTGCATTGATATCCCATTTATTTCTAAAATAATAGCCCTTGTCCTTTTCGGTAATTTTAATTAATTCGCATATAGTGCTATCAAAGATTTTAATTTGTGTTCCTAAGAGGGCGGTAGATAAGTTATTATTGTCCACACATAAGTTTGAGTAAAATAACCTAACTAACCTTGGATAAATTGGTTTATTGATTTGTAGGATAGGTAAGACATCTAAATGTGCAAACCATTTAATGGGTTCTAGGTTTCCAAGTTCTTCTAGATCAACATATTTACCCTTATGTATTTTTCTTGTTTCGAAATTAGGAAACCTAAGAATTATTTCGTTAGATCTAAAAAGGTTTTAGTCATAGGAATCTCCTTCCACCCTCTTCCCTTTTGTTCTTGATGATATCTTAGGAGCCATATCTAATCAAGATGATAGATCAAGTAAAAAACTATAAAGAGTAGGCCAAATAATGAGAGGAAGGAAGAAAGATTTCAGATTTTACCTTATGGAGATTTCCTTGAGAGGTAGAGAGTTTGATCCAACAAGAATCCCTCTCTTAGGCTTCTAGAGGTTAGAATGAGGGTGAGAGAGGTTTAGAGGGTTCTAGGGAGGGTTCTCACGGGTTGGGGGTGGTTCCACTACCGACCCTAACTCATGTACTTATATGAAGATTCTCGGGCAGTACCACCGCCAATCCGAGCGGTGACACCGCCTGGGGAACGAGCGCCCAAGCAGTGCCAAAAAAAATTTTTCTATCCCTCCTTTTTTTTTTTAGAGGTATTTAATTCAAGATAGAATAGGGTCTTGGATTGCTTTTTAAGATGTCATTTGGAATCCAAAAACAAAGAAGAAGTCAAATCCACGAAAACCGGAAAGAGGATGAAATATTTCAGAAAATACATACAATCAAGCTCATTCACACGGACAATTTAAAATGTCTAGTTCCCTTCTAATAAAGTCAAATTGATCTTCATTTAAGGCTTTTATAAAAATATCTACTAATTTATGTTTTGTATCAATAAACTCTAGAATGACATTATTGTTAAGGACATGATCACGTATAAAATGATGCCTAATATCGATATACTTAGTTCTAGAGTGTTGAATTGGATTTTTAGTAAGACAAATGGCACTTGTATTATCACATTTTATGGGAATGCTCTTCATGTAAATTCCATAGTCTTCCAATGTATTCTTCATCCTAACAACTTGTGCGCAGCATGCACTTGTAGCTATGTATTCGGCTTCCGCCATAGATAGTGCAATCGAATTTTGTTTCTTGGAAGTCCAAGAAATAAATGCATGTCCTAAAAATTGGCATGTTCTGGATGTATTTTTTTTATCTATCCTGCTTCCGCCAAAATCGGCATCTACATAAGTTATTAAATCGAATTTATCAGATTTTGGATACCATAATTCTAAATTGGGAGTTTCTTTAAGATATCTAAAAATTCTTTTAACACTTTTAAGATGAGATAATTTAGGATTAGATTAAAACCTAGTGCAAAGTCCTACACTAAACATGATATCCGGTCTAGTCGCAGTGAGGTAAAGTAGACTACCTATCATTTCCCTACACGTTTTTTGATCAAAGTTTTCACCATTTTCATCCATATCTAACTTAGTGGAAGTACTCATAGGAGTGTTTATCACTTTTGAACCATCCATGTTAAATGGTTTTAATAGT
This sequence comes from Musa schizocarpa, assembly GCA_900464855.2. NCBI lineage: Eukaryota > Viridiplantae > Streptophyta > Magnoliopsida > Zingiberales > Musaceae > Musa > Musa schizocarpa. Next base: position 12,200,342 of record LS990925.1, on the reverse strand, counting down.
TCTAAAGTATATTTAGATTGATTAAGAAATATATCATCACTAAGTTGTTTAATTTGTAATTCTAAAAAGAAGGTTAATTTACTTATTAGGTTCATTTCAAATTCATGACTCATACATTTGACAAATGATTTATATAGTGATTCATCCGAAGAACCAAAAATAATATTGTCAACATAAATTTGAACAATAAGAAAAATATTTTCAAAATATTTAATAAACAATGTAGTATTAACTTTGCCTTTTGTAAAATTATTTAAAATAAGAAAGGAACTAAGCCTTTCATACCAAGCTCTAGGAGCTTGTTTTAAGCCATAGAGAGCCTTAGTCAATTTAAATACATGATTAGGAAGAAGAGAATTTTTAAATCCGGGAGGTTGTTCAACCTACACTTCTTCGTAAATAAAACTATTCAAGAAATCACTTTTAACATCTATTTGAAATAGTTTAAAATCATGACTACTAGCATAGACAAGGAGCATCCTAATGACTTCTAATCTTGCCACAGGAGCGAAGGTCTCTTCGTAGTCGATACATTCTTCTTGGTCGAACCACGATACCGCATTCACCTTGCTTGTTTCTAAATATCCATTTAGTACTAATGACTAAATGGTCACTAGGTCTAGGAACAAGCTTCCATACATCATTCCTCTCAAATTGGTTCAATTCCTCTTACATTGCAATAACCCATGAATCATCTTTCAAGGCTTCGTCAATGCATTTAGGTTCAATTTGAGAAAGGAAGGCGATGTTAGCACAAAAATTCTTGAAGGAAGAACGAGTTTGAACCCCTTTTGATATATCTCCTATAATTAGCTCCTTTGGATGAGCATCTACATACTTCCATTCATTGGGTAAGGAAATTTTGGAAAAAGATATATCCAAGTTGCTATTTTAAGGAGGGGGTTCATTTAAATTCAAATTATCAAAACCAAGATCATCATCAAAATTATTTTTCTTTAACTTAGAAATTTCATTAAAAACTACATGACTAGACTCTTTTATAACTAAGGTTCTTTTGTTAAAAACACGTAAAACCTTAGAAACATAAGAGTAACCAAGAAAGATACCTTCATCGGATGTAGCATCAAATTTTCCTAAGGCATCATTTTCATTCAAAATAAAGCATTTGCAACTGAAAACTTTAAAATAAAAAATATTTGATTTTTTGTTATTCCATAATTCATAGGGAGTTTTTGATAGAGATGGTCTTATTAGAACCCTATTCATGACATAGCAAGCCATATTAACGACTTCGGTCGAAAAATACTTAGGTTGACTATGTTCATTTAACATGGTTCTTGTCATTTCTTGTAAATTTCTATTTTTTCTTTCAACTACCCTATTTTGTTAAGGATTTCTTGGAGTGAAGTTATGATTATATCCATTGGATTCACAAAAACTTTGGAAGTCACGGTTTTGAAATTCACCACCGTGATAACTCCGAATTGATGAAATCATGAAGCCTTTTTCATTTTAAGTATGTTTACAAAATTTAGAGAAACATTTGAGACAATCATTTTTGTGAGCCAAGAAATAGGTCCAAGTATATCTACTATAGTCATCGACAATTACGAAGGCATATTTGCTTCCTCCTAGACTCATTGTATCAATTGGTCTAAATAAGTCCAAATGGATCAATTGTAATGGTCTAGTGGTGCTAATTTGATATTTTGGTTTGAAACTAGTTTTTATTTGTTTAACTAGTTGACACGCATCATATACTTTGTTCTTAACAAACTTCATATTGGGAATCCCTCATACTAACTCTCTAGATGAGATATTAGTTATTAGTTTCATACTTGCATGACCTAATCTCCTATGCCAAAGCCAAGCATCATCACTTAAAGTGAAGAAGCACATTTCATTACTCAATTCATCAAGGTTGATGGTGTAGACATTATTTTGTTTTAAAGCCATCATTAACATGTTATTATTTGGTTTTTCAATAATGCACACATTGGATTCAAATCTAACGATATAACCTTTATGGCATAATTGACTAATACTTAAGAGATTGTGTTTTAATCCATCAACTATTTATATATCATCAATTGAAAATTTTAATTTGTTACCTATGGTTCCCTTGCCAATGATTTTGCCTTTGTTGTTGTCTCCGAAGGTGACACACCCTTCTTCTTTGCTAGTGAGCATAGAGAAATGAGATGGATCTCTAGTCATGTGTCTTAAGCATCCACAATCAAGATACCATCTCTTGCTCCGAGCTTGTGGGTTTGTCTACAAAAGAGGATGGTTTTTAGGTACCCATTTGATTTTGGGTACCTCAAAAATTGATCTACCAATTTTGTTATTCATCATTGAACTATTTATAGTTCCTTTAGGAGCTCATATCAACTTATGTGGACTAATTTTCCTAAATGGATATTTGTAAGCAACATGTTCAGATTTACAACAAAAGTTGCATTTCAAACGAGGTGAAACATGTAATGTGGGTCCTTTAATGAAAGTGGTAGGATTTTGGTAAGATCATCTCACAAAACCAATTTCACTTCTATTTGTGACATGACCCTTTTTTGCAAGGATCATGTCCAATCCCTTGCTACCGACCTTAAACTTGTTTAAGGTCTCTTTAAATAGTAAAATTTTATTTTTTATTGCTTCTAAGTGTTCACACTTAGAGCATGGAGGAGTTTGAAGACTATCAAGCTTATTTTATAGTAAGACATGCTTTCTTTAATAGATTAAACTTCTTACTAATAGTTCTACACTTAACAAATAATTCATGAAAAGCGATAGAAAATTCATCGAAAGATAAATATTCATTAATTAAATCACATACCTCTTCTCCTAAAGCCATTAGCGCGAAGTTTGCCTCCTCTTTATTGCTAGCTTCTTCACTTTCAGAATCACTTGAATCGTCCCAAGTCGCTTTTAAAGCTTTCTTCTTCTTCGATTACTTCTTCTTGGCTTGGGGGCATTCATTTTTTAAGTGCCCAAGCTTCTTGCATTCGTAGCATATTACTTGGTCCTTTTTATATTCAAGTTTGTTTTTAATGTTATTTTAAAATTTGTTCTTTCTTATAAATTTTTTAAACTTTTGAGTTAAAAGTGCAATGTCATCGTCACTGTCCTCATCACTTGATGTTCCTTTTAAGTGGTCTTCTTTTGATGTAAGCACCATATCCTTCCTGTTCTTTGGAAGGGGGTTCTCGAGCTCTTCATGAGCATGGCATGTCATTTCGTAGGTCATTAGAGACCCAATAAGTTCTTCAAGAAGAAATGTTTTAAGGTCCTTGTCCTCTTGAATGGTCGTAACTTTTGGATCCCAACTCTTTGGAAGGGAACTTAAAATTTTAGGTACTAGTTCAAAGTTAGAAAAACTTTTACCAAGAGCTTTGAGTCCATTGATGACATCCGTAAAATGGGTGTACATGTCTCCGATGGACTCACTTGGTTTCATTCGAAAAAGTTCATAAAAGTACACAAGAATGTTGATTTTTGATTCTTTCACTCAGCTAGTGCCTTCATGAGTGACGTCAAGAGTTCTCCAAATATCAAAAGCCAAATCACAAATTGAAATGCCATTAAATTCATTCTTGTCCAATGCACAAAATAAGGCATTCATACCCTTTGCATTTAAAGCAAAAACTTTCTTCTCCGATTCATCTCGTTCGCTTATCGGAAGAGAAGATTTTTGAAATCCATTTTCGACAATAGTCCAAAGCTTGAAATCCATGAAAATGAGGAAGATCCTCGTTTTTTTTGTAAGTAAAAGTAAATTGATTGTTGTAAAGTTTCTATAAATAGCTTTATCTATACAAGTCATAGACAAAGCCAAGTAACTTATAGAGTGTACATGCGGTAGTCATGACTACACATGCTATAGACTATAACTCCTAACGTAGCCAACAAATAAAATATATGTCCAGATATGTCAAGATTATCAGTGGGTACAGAATTTAACATCATTCCCAAGATCTTTAGTTAATAACAAAATTAAATTTGATAAAAATATCTTTTTCTCTTCAGGTAATGTGCTCCAATTTGAGATCGTGCTCTCTACTAGATCTTGAGTCTCTAATAATCTCTGTCAAGAGCTGAGCATTGTTTGTGTATTGATATTCAAATATTCCGCTACATCTCTCTTTCCACATCCACCAAATAACGCATCTGAAAGTAACCTTTGCCAATTGTGTGAGATGCCCTTTTCTTGAGAAATATTGCATGAGGTCGCCTAGTTCTTGATGCAAGTTTGGTTGCGACAGCCTATTGAGTTTAAATCGCTGGAGAATCTCCTTCCATATCCATTTAGTATAGTCACAAGCAAAATCGAGGTGGTCAACAGTTTCTTCTTTTTGCATACAAAGGGAGCATCGGTTAACATGGTAGAATTGTCTATTATAGGTAGTTTATTGAGAAGGGCCTGCCATGTACATAGGGAATGTCTCTATGATCCCGATCGATCCCATGTCCAACTGCTTGGGATCCATTTTTTATTTCTTTGCCTGATTTGATTCCATGCGGATGTGACACTAAATTTACCATTATCATGAGGCCAAAGAAGTATATCTGAAGAGTTTTTTCTGATTGGAATAGCTGTGATAGTTGGCCAAATTGATATCATTTCGGGAGAAATAGGATTAGGGAGACACTAGGTACTGTTAGCAATGAACTCGGAAACCTTCGAATCTTTGGGAGCCCCAAGATTTTTTTATATTTTGTCACCATATAATTGAAATATACTCTTCCCATTCACCCAAGGATCATACCACATATTAGTATTAGTTCCAGAAAAGATTGCATAAGAAATGTGTTTAATTAGCCAATTCCTTGCCTTTAAAATCCCTTTCCAAGCTATAGAGTGGTATGTTTTTGTTAATATTTCCCATATTGATTCCTTTGAAAGATACCTAGCAGAAACCCAAAATGACCATAAGGAACATTTGTTTTGCAAAAGATCCCACAATTGCTGTACCAAACATGCTTTATTCCAATCTTTAATATTTCTCAAGTTTAGTCCCCCTTCATCTTTCGGTTTGCAAATGCTGTCCCAATTTATCATATACATTGCTTTATCATTTGTACCATTCCAAAAGAAATTCATTAATAACCGTTCAATATCTTGGAGAAGTCCAACAGGCAGAAGAAATGCATTAGACCAATATAAGGAATAAGAGTACAACACTAAACGGATGAGTTCAAGTCGTCTTGCTTTTGAAAGAAGCCTATTTTTCCAGGAAGAAATTCTATTCTTTATTTTTTGCAAGATAGGCTGACAATGGGTTTTATGAATGCCAGTCGATATGAGTGGGAGACCCAGATAAGGAACTAGCAGGCTTCCCTCACAAACCCCTAGAGTGTGTGCAATAAGGTCCATTTCCTTAATGCAAGGATCTGTATATACTTTACTTTTCGCATGATTTAACCGAAGGCTAGATACCATACTAAAGTCGTTCATAATAGATGCTAGGTTCCTTACTGAAGTTGGATCATTTTGGAAAAAGATAAGTAAATCATCTGCAAAAGTTATGTGTGATATATGAATAGAACAAGCATTAGGTACCTTAATGCTACCATTCGAGACTGCGTGTTCCAACATACAGCTAAGTCCTTCCATCGTAATAGTAAATAGATACGGAAAGAGTGTATCACCTTATCGGATGCCATTCGTGCTCCCAAAAAAACCAATAGGTGAACCATTAAATAGTATCGAAAACTTTGGGGTTTCCAAGCAACTTTGAATCCTATTAACCCATTGCTGTGGGAAGTTCATATCGAGGAGCATCTTATAGATAAATTTTCTATTAACTGAATCAAAAGCTTTCTGTAAATCAGCTATAAAATAGATTTTTGTCCCTCTTGTTTTGAGTGTAGATCTTTGACCAAGTCATTAGCAAGCATAATATTATGGTGTATACTTCTTCCTTTGATGATAGTGGCCTGATTTGGACTAATGATCTTCTTGTTGAATCTCGAATTTTGATAATGATGTTAATTATCATTTGTTATCTAATCCATATATTGAGATAAGTATGCAGGATTAACTACAATGAAAGTAAGACATATAGTAGGAGTTGCGCCAGAGTCAAGATTATGATCACGTTAGGAGTTCGAGAGCTCGACGGAAGTCCGGACGGTCGTCGGAGGTTCTGCGGGAACAAAATTGAGAAGACCAGGAGCTTACAAAAAGAAGCTCGTCGGAACTTGCCAAGTGGATCGTCGCAAGTTCAGGAGTTTGCCGGAAGTCCGTCGGAGCATTGTTGGAGGTTCATCGGATGTTCGCCGGAAGTTCGCCGGAAGAAGCGATTGACGCACCAGAACAAGCTGTAGTAAATTTCTTAAGAATTGTCATAGTTAGCATGTAGATTAAGTTAGGAATGAGAGGTGATCCCATTAACTTAATCTTGGGGCAATTAGGCCCTTGAAAGACCCAAATTGGGCCGAATGGCGGTGGTGGCACCGCTTGGGTCAGCGGTGGCACCGACCAGGGCTCAATCTATGAGCTTTGGTTGGGCGGTGCAATCACCTGAGCTCGGTCTCTGAGCTCTGGCTGGGCAGTGCAACCGCCCTAGTTAGGCGGTGGCACCGCTTAAGCACAGTCTCCGAGCTCTGGTAGGAGGTGCCAACGCCGCTTTTGTGCTAACGCCGCTTTTCTCTCCCAAATTGAACCTAAATGTATTGACGAAACCATTAAAGATGATTCATGGATTATCGTAATGCAAGATGAATTAAATCAATTTGAGAGAAATGAGGTATGGAAGCTTTTTCCTAGGCCAAATGACTATTTAGTTATTGGTACTAAATGGGTCTTTAGAAATAAGCAAGATGAATATGGTATCGTGGCTAGAAAGAAGGCTAGATTAGTGGCCAAAGGTTTCAACCAAGAAGAAGGTATCGATTACAAAGAAACCTTCGCTCCTGTGGCTCGATTAGAAGCCATAAGGATGCTCCTTGCCTATGCTAGTTGTAATAGTTTTAAGTTGTTTCAAATGGATTTTAAAAGTGCCTTTCTTAACGGCTTTATTTTCGAAGAAGTTTATCTTGAACAACCTCCTGGATTTAAAAATAATAGCCTCCCTAATCATGTGTTCAAATTAAATAAAGCTCTCTATGGTTTAAAACAAGCTCCTAGGGCTTGGTATGAGAGACTTAGTTCTTTTTTTATTGAAAATAATTTCACAAAAGGCAAAGTTGATATTACATTGTTTATCAAGAATTTTGAAAATAATTTTCTCATTGTTTAGAATTATGTTGATGATATTATTTTCGGTTCTACGAATGAATCTCTTTGTGAATCTTTTGCTAAAACCATGGGTCTCGAATTTGAAATGAGTTTGATGGGAGAATTAAGCTTTTTCTTAGGCTTACAAATTAAGCAACTAAGCAATGACATCTTTATTAGTCAAACTAAATATGCTTTAGATCTATTGAAAAGATTTAATATAGATAGCTCAAAAGCTATTAACACCCCTATGACCACCTCCACTAAGTTAGAAGCTCATGAGAGTGGAGAAAGCTTCGATCAAAAAACTTATAGGGGTATGATAGGAAGTTTACTTTACCTCACTACAAATAGACCAGATATCATGTTCAGTGTAAGACTTTATGCTAGGTTTCAATCGAACCCTAAGATATCTCATCTCAAAGCAGTTAAAAGAATACTTAGATATCTTAAAGGTACTACAAATCTAGGATTATGGTATCCAAAATCCGAAAATTTTGAGTTAATTGCTTATGCTGATGCGGATTTTGCTGGGTGTAGACTAGATAGAAAAAGCACAATAGGAATATGTCAATTTTTGGGACATTCCCTTGTTTCCTGGTCATTTAAGAAATAAAACTCGGTTGCACTGTCAACAACCGAAGCTGAATACATTGTAGCTAGTGCATGCTGTGCACAAGTTGTGTGGATGAAAAACACCTTAGAAGATTACAAAGTCTATCTTAAAAACATTCCCATTAAATGTGATAACACGGGTACAATATGTTTAACAAAGAATCTCATTCAACACTCAAGAATAAAATATATTGATATTAGACATCACTTTATACGAGATTATGTTACTTATCATGATGTAATCATAGAGTTCATAGATACTAAGCATCAACTAGCTAATATTTTTACAAAACCTCTAAGTGAAGAACAATTTGATTTCATAAGAAGACAATTAGGAATGTTGATGTGTCCGAATGCATAAACCTGTTAAAATTATTATTCGGACTTTATTGATTGAATGATCAAATCACTTAATTACCATTACATACCTAAAATAATATATTGGAAATTAATATAAAAATTTCCATAACTATGAGCATGTCTTCATGATTGTATAGTCTTGTCTGATTGCATGAAAGTGTTCAATTAAATTTTCGGTTCCAATCGGATTTCATGAATAAATTATTCTCTTTCGGACTTAATAAACATATGTCACATATAATTTGATTCACATCATTGATTTTTGACAAATAGAATCATCTAGCAAATGCATATCTTTTAGACTTATCATGTGAAAAATATTCTCTTTGAGAAATAGATTTGATGATTCCTTCTTATAAAATGAAGATATTTTTATGTGCAAAGATTTGATTCAAATAAATATCCTGATCCTTGTAAAGCTTGCCTTAATATCCTATCGATTTGAACTACACAAATGGCTTTCCTCCTTCATGCAAAAAGATAATAACAAATAAAAAGGAAAAAGTTTTCACTCTATAATATTCATGTCATGTTTTTCTTGAGATGTTTGTATAATTTATATCCAAATGACATGAACCTACTTATGGCATCACACGTATATTTAAAAGTTGTTTATAACGTTCTCCTTTTTGTTTATGACAAAGGGGGAGAAATATATGAATTGATGCTATAAATACCATATTATGTTGAAAAAAGCAGATATATGAATTGATGCTATGATTATGCCATGCTTGCATCATCAAAAATATATGAATTACTGATAACTATGATTGCCATATTAGCGATATGCTATGTTTGCATCATGATAAGATATCAAGAACTTGTATAATAGTCCTACGTGTTGATATCTTACCATGTGATGAAATGCTATGATTGCTACAATTTCTTGAAATGTGTGCATCATGTTAAGATATCAAAATCTTACTTCGAAATTTTACATGTTGATATCTTACCATATGATGAATTGCTATCATTACCATCATTCACATTTGAAATTTGAAAATGGATGTCAAGCCTTGACATCATACATCATTTTCAGAGAGATACATCATGATGGGAATCATGATGGGAGTATTGATAAGGTTAAATGATTTTAACTTATCAATATGTCTCTTGAATTCAAAGGCTTTGAATTTAAGAATGACTTATCTCAATTATGGAACATAGATAGGGGGAGTTAAGGTTAACTCCATTATCAATTGATTGTCATCATAAAAAAAGTGGAGATTGTTGAATCTCGAATTTTGATGATGACGTCAATTGTCATTTGTTATCTAATCCATATGTTGAGATAAGTGTGCAGGATTAACTATGATGAAAGTAAGACATGCAACAGGAGTGGCGCTGGAGTCAAGACTATGATCATGTTGGGAGTTCGAGAGCTCGACGGAAGTCCAGACGGTCGCCGGAGGTTCTGCGGAAACAAGTCCGAGAAGTACAGGAGCTTACCAAAAGAAGCTTGTCAAAACTCGCCAAGTGGATCGTCGCAAGTCTAGGAGTTTGTCAGAAGTCCGTTAGAGCATTACCGGAGGTTCGTCGGATGTTCGCCGGAAGTTCGCCGGAAGAAGCGATTGACGCACCAGAGCAAGCTGTAGTAAATGTCTTAAGAATTGTCGTAGTTAGCATATAGATTAAGTTAGGAATGGGAGATGATCCCATTAACTTAATCTTGGGGCAATTGGGCCTTTGAAAGACCCAAATTGGGCCGAATGGATCAGCCCATTCGGACCCAGATTACTTGGCCAGAGGTAGCACCGCTTGTGTAGGCGGTGGCACCGCCTAGGGCTCAGTCTCTAAGCTTTGGCTGGGCAGTGCAACTGCTTGAGCTCGGTCTCCGAGCTTTGGCAGGGCGGTGGCACCGCCTGAGCTCAGTCTCCGAGCTCTGGCAGGAGGTGCAACCGCCCTTGTCAAGCGATGGCACCGCCTAGAGGCTTAGTGTCCGAGCTTTGCCAAGCAGTGCAACCGCCCCAGTCAGGCGGTGCAACCGCTAGACCCCGGAATTCCGGGAATTGACAATTTTGAGCTTAGAATTCAAACTGGTTTGGGGCCTATAAATATCCCACTCTTTCAGCAATGAAAGAGCAACCAAAAGCCACTGAAATCCTGATCTTAGTTTATGATTTTTTGAGCTCAAAAGTGTTGTATGAGTTAAAAGTTCTCCTTCCTCTTTTCTTCCAAGTTTTGATTTGTCAAGAGAGGAAAGAAAATTCTATAAGGGTTGTCTCCTAAGCCCGTCAAAAGGAGTGAAATTGTAAAAAGGTGGTTGGCCTTCACCTATTGAAGAAAGGCCTCTAGTGGACGTCAGTGACCTCGTCGGCGGAGGAAGCCAAAAGTGGATGTAGGTCTAGATTGACCGAACCACTCTAAAATCTCGGTTTGCACTTACTTTAAGCATATTATCTTTACTGCAAACCTCTTTAATAGCTTACTGCCTTTTGTGCATTTACGATCGTGTTTCAAAGTTCAATACTTTTCGAATCGGCGTTTAGACGTAAATCAGTTTTATCGTACGAATATCATATTTCAGTTTACGCTTACATTCTAATTTCCATCATAACTGCAAACTGCCTACATAGACTTGCTTTAATTGCATCTTGCTTGATCACAAGTTAAAGTAATTTACGAATCGGCTTTTCTATTGAAATCGCTCTTATCGTACGAACGAAGTTTTAATCATCGAAAGTTTTCCATTGCACTAATTCCCCCCTCTTAGTGCTCTTGATCCTAACACTTCTGTATGACCTTTTGCATTCTATCGGCCAACAGTTTGGAGATGATCTTGCAAATAAAGTTGCATAATAATATGGGTCGAAAGTTCTCTAGTGAATCAGCCCGTGCATTCTTAGGAATTAGAGAGAAAAAAGTGCAATTCATCTCTCTGAGAATATGACCTGAAGAGAAAAATTGTTAGCAAGCCTTAATCACATCATTTCCAATAATAGACCATGCAATTTGATAAAATTCAGCTAGAAATCCATCTGGACCAGGGCCTTTGTACTTCGGTGACTTAAAGACAACTCTTACAATTTCATCATATATAATTGGGGCATTGAGGATTGAAATGGCATCCGAATCAAGTTTTCTAGTTGGCTCCAAATGAATGTTATTAGGTTGCTCAGCTTGATTGAGTAAGGAATAAAAAAATTGCTCAGTGTGTGCTTTAACCTCATCTAAATTCTCAATAAGATTATCATCTTTGTCTCTACATTTCCTGATATGGTTAACGACCCTTCAAGTAGCAATGGAAGCATAGAAAAATTTTGTATTGGAATCACCTAGTGTAAGCCAATGCTGTCGAGACTTTTGCTTTGCAAAACTTTCCTCCTGTTTTAAGGCTTGTTTGAAGTTATTTCTGACTTCTGTCTCTTTGTAGATAATATTCTCATTATGGGGCTGAAGTTGCAGCTCATGTTGCAATGACATTAGTTCCTTTCTGCAGAATTGAACTCTGGTGGTAATATTGCCAAAGATGTTTGTATTCCACTCCTTAAGTGCTGCTTTACAAGCTTTGAGCTTTTGACATAAGATGTAAGAGGGGGATCCATGCACATTAACATTCCAAGCTAATTTGATGACATCAAGGAACTAAGGATGAGTACTTCACATATTAAAGAATCTAAACGGTTTCTTACCTCTTGGTGTCGCTTTGTCTATGTGTATGTATATTAAAGAATGATCAGAAAATAATGGAGCATCATACTCAAGAAGTGAATCTGGATAAATTATTAACCATTCCTGATTAATCAAACACCTATCAAGTCAAGCCATTATTTTTCTGTTAGCAGCACCTTGATTATTCCAAGAGAGCCAATTACCCACAGATTTCATATCAATCATTGTAGTAGTATCTATGTAATCATTAAAACTTTGAAGCTGGCTTTCTGAAAGTTGTCTACCCCCCACTTTTTCATTTGGGTACCGAACAGTATTAAAATCTCCAAGAATAATCCAAGGTATATTAAAACAGCCATTTGCAATATTAGTCAGGTTAGACAAAACAGTATTTCTTTCTTGCATACTGTTTGAAGCATATATACCAGTGAAATTGAATTGAGAGCCATTCTTGTTATCTTCCATCTTAAGATGGATGAATTGATCAGTAACAGAAATAAACCAGACATTAATAGAGTTAGGATGCCATAAGACCCATATTCTACCAAAAGTTTCATTAGAGTCATTGGTAAACAGTTCTGCGTCTGGCCATATTAAATTCTTTTATGCTTGCACTCGCGATTGTTTAATTTTCATTTCCACTAGAATAACAATATCACATGCGGTAGACTTGATTATTCTGTTGAGCTCCTGGTATTTCTTAGGCTTATTAAGTCCACGAACATTCCAGTATGTAATCTTCATCAATAATAAACAAATGGAAAATGTAGTAAGATATTCATCCTACGACTTTGGATGGAGTGGACCATCCTTTTTCTTATCCTTCGGTTTTGCATTTTCCTCCCGCACAATATCCTTACCTTTTATGGCTTTATTCCTATATTTATCCACTTCATCTACAGCTTACAGATGTTTAAACTTTAAAATACCTTGAATCATGTGGTCTTAGTTGGCAGGGTTTGTTGAAGCACGATATGATTGTTGTGGCATAATATCTTGGTTAGTACTTATTAGAGCAACCTGGCTAGAGAGGTTTGCTGGGGCATGAGTTTGTTGAGGCAAAATATCCTTGTTGGCGATGTTTGTTGCGGCTTGAGTTTGTTGAGAAAGAATATCCTTGCTGGCGAGATTTGTTTAGGCCTGAGTTCGTTGAGACACAAAGTCCTGGTTAGTACAATGAGTAGATATTGGAATTCCTATTGTGGATAGATCCAATGATATTAGAAGAGATAAAGTTCCTGACTTATGCTTCTTCTGTCCACTAGTACCATGGGAAACTTATGTTATGAAAGGCTTCGACATAATAGGAAGAGATAAAATTTTGGATTTGTCCTTCTGTTCACGGTACTGTCCTTTCGAGTCAGAATGCTCAATAGTCTTCGTCACTATCGATGCTATTGCCATTGGAGAAGACTCGCCTTGTTGCCGAGGCACTTGACGTGGTCGATAGACCTTAGTGATCGGTTTCGGAGTTTGCTAACGGGCTCTATTTGCATGACCAAAAGATAAGCAATGCTGACATCGTTGTGGCTTCCAGGAATATGAGACATGCACCTTCCGAGTGTTCCCATCAAGATCACGATAGAAAACCTCATTAGGAAGATCTTTGTTGGAAGAAACTAGTACACATTCTTGTGCAAATGCTAATCTCGTCTGAGCTACTGTTGCTTTGTCGATGTATAGTGGCTGTCCTAGAGTACTGCATAACTTTGTAATAAAATGTCGACTCCAAAGATGTAGAGGAAGGCCTTGAAAGGATACCCATAATGGAATAGATTGCAAGCTATCTAACTCCAAATGGACATCAGGAGACTAGCATCATAGAATCATTAGATGGCCGCAAATAGTCTAGAATCCTTCGATGACACATTGCAAATCCTCTTCAAAGTATAGCTTGCAAACAAAGAATTCGGTGTCTAGCATATGAAGATTAAATGATGATATTCCCCATCGAGTTTTGATAAATGAGGATAGTGGGAAATAAGATGTTTTGAGACCTACCACATAGCCAACAATCACCATAGACCATGTCTCAATCAACCCTGCTGAATCAGCAGTCTCGTATACAACAATCATCTTATCAGCCTAAACTTCAGGAGTACAGAATTCTAAGCTTAGATCCGGAGTTCCAACTGGAGCCTTGTAGAGGTTAGTCCAAGGCCGAGGATTACTGGAAATGAGAGCAGGCTGCCATGATCTAGAGCACGACCTGCTTCGATGCTGCTTCGTCGAAGGAGTTTCTCTCTGGAGAGGATATGGTCGAGGAGCAACTTGAGAGGTAAGGGTAGGGAGTCTTGCCATCGTATCTACCCTCCCGCCACCGTCACTAGCCCCAAGGGCCATCACTGCCATGTTTGATCCCTTCTCTAATCACTGCTACAGTACCGTCGCCCTTGGAAATTGTCGATGCTGTAGCAGATCAGATCGTTGTTACAGTACCGTCGCCCTAGGTAGATCTGGTCGCCGCTACAGTATTGTCGCCCTTGGGGAGAAGCCAACGCAGCAGGAGATCAAATCATCGCTACAGTACCATCGCCCTAGGGAGATCAGATCACTGCTACAATATCATCGCCCTGTGGGAGAAAGCCGATGCTGTAGGAGTCAGATCGCCCTAGGGAGATCTGGTCGCTGCTACAGTATCATCGCCCTTGGGAAACAACCAATGCTGTAGGAGATCAGATCACCGCTACAATGGCATCACCTTAGGGAGATCTGGTTGCTGCTACAGTACCGTCACCCTTGGGAAATAGTCGGCGCTACAGGAGATCAGATCACCGCTGTAGTGCCGTCGCCCTGGGGAGATCTGGTCACTGCTATAGTACCGTCACCGCTATAGTACCGTCGTTGCTAAGTTTTCTTTTAACTAATTTGAATGAGGAAGATCCTCATTCGAGTTTTCCAATACGTGTAATCTGACCCATTAAATATAGGCGGATGTGTAATGGAATAACCCTCATGCATGCCAAAGTAAGCTATCTCTCTTCAGTTTTAAACCAATTATGAGAGTGAGCCTAGCTCTGATACCAATTATTAGGATCGGAGCGGCACTAAGAGGTGGGGGTGAATTAGTGCAGCGGATTAAAACTTGTAAGTTTAAAAATGATTTCGTAAATGCATAAAGATTTCGATTCGACAAAGAATGACTTGGTAAAAGTAGCTCGAGTAAAGTAAGGAGATGGAAACCAAAAGCTTGTTGTTATGTAAATAACGGTTTCAGAAAGGTAAACACTCACACATTCAAGGAACATACCAATTTAAAGTGGTTCGGTCAAATGACCGACATCCACTTGCGAAGCCTTCTTCGATGAGGCTCCCAACTTCCATTGGCAAATCACTTTGAAGGGGAAGGACAAATACTCCTCTTTTAACATTTTATAAGTGGTTCACACTCTTACATATTTTCAAAGAGAAAGAGGGAGGTGAACAATTAAGCTATTGAAAACAAGACTTACTAAAGACTTTGCTAAGGTTTTATCTCAATCTCTAATATCTCAAATGTTGTTTTCTCTATTGAGAATTGAGTGGTATTTATAGGCCTCAAGAGGATTTAAATTTAGGCTCCAAATTTGAATTGATTTTGGGTTCCCGGTGCTAGTAGTGCCACTGCTTGTCAGTGTCTGACTGTTACAGTGTACTAGTGGTGCCACCGCCAGAACTCTCGGGTTCTGGGCGGTGCCACTGCCCAGTCCGGCCGGGTGCTAGGCGGTGCCATCGCTTAGTTCGGCGATATGATAGAACCCTTGCAGATTCTAAACTTGGGGTTGATCTCTTTAGGGGATCGGCCTCCTTGGAACTCTATAGGGGTTCCTCCCTCCAAGTTGCTGCTCAAAGGCTGCAGAAAAGATTCATCTATTGCTTATCAAAAGAGAAGGAATACATGGCTATTTATAGGGCTTCTAAACCCTAACTCCTAATAGGACTCCTACTTAAGACTCTTACTTCTAACCAACTCCTAATATGACTCATACTCAAGACTCCTATTCCCTTACAACTCTTAATTCTTCTCTAAGAAAAAACCTCCTAACAGAATGTCCCTCTCAATTAGGACTCTCCTAGTTAGAGTCCTAATAGAGTGTCCCCTCTCAATTAGGACTCTCCTAGCTAGAGTCCTAACAGACCCATCCCTCTTCAAATCAGCCTTGTCCTCGAGGTTGAGATTCCATGAACTCGGGAACCGGTCTTCACTCCTCATATGGTTCCCATGTGGCGTCATCAAGTGTTAGATTATTCCAATGCACTAGTGCCCGGTAGAGGGATGTGTGCACGCATCACCATCCCACGATCGAGGATAGCCCGTGGTTGGGCTTGAATAACTCCATCCTCAGTTGTGTTGGGCGTTGGATCTGGGTGACTCGTGTTCTCCCAACTTGGGCTTTAGGCATGATACGTGGGAAGACGGGATGAATTTTGGCATCCTCGTGTAATTTAAGTCTATATCGGCGGCTCCAATACGCCTGTGATCCGATAGGGCCCATAAAAATGTGGGGATAGCTTCATGGAGGCTCAGTGTTAATAGAGAGTTACTTGTATGGTTGTAGGGCTTAAGATAAACCCAATCTCCCAATGAAAATTCTCTTTCTTCGTGGGTATTGTCGACTTTTGCTTCATTCGGCTTGAGCAGTAGAGAGATTATCTTTTAATAGTTGTAAGAGTTTGTCCCTATCAATCAATTCTTGGTCAACTTTGATCTACCTTGGTCGAGCCAATTACATACTTTGGAATCACAAGTGCTTTGGTCGACCATACAATGCTTCATAAGGGGCACATTTTGTAGAGGCGAATGATATGTAGTATTATACCACCATTCGCCCATGGAAGCCATTTCGCCCACTCTTTTGGTGTGGTCGCTAAAAAACACCGGAGGTACGTCTCTAAGTACCTATTTACCACCTCTGTTTGGCCGTCAGTTTGTGGATGATACGCTGTGCTCATCTTGAGTTTGGTGCCTTGTAACTGAAATAACTCGGTCCAAAATTTACTAGTGAAGATCCTGTCATGATCACTTATGATGGACCTTGGCATCCCAGGCAGTTTAACAATATTTTCTATGAAAATCTGGGCAATACTAGCAGCAGTGTAGGGATTTCTCACAGCACAAAAATGAGCATATTTCGTAAGTCGATCAACCACCACGAGAATCATGCTTTTACCTTTGGAAGATGGCAGCCCTTCAATAAAGTCCATGGAGATGTCAGTCCACACCGAGTCTGGTATGGGTAGTGGTTGTAGCTTCCCTGGATTTGCCATAGTTTCACCCTTGTGCTGTTGACATATATCACATTGTGCCACATATTCAGTAATAATTTTTTTCATCCCTCTCCAATAAAAAATTTGCTTCACTCTTTTGTAGGTTCTTAGGAATCCAGAGTGCCCTGCTGAAGGTATAGAGTGCATTTCATGCAAGATGATTGCGATGCAAGGGGAGTCAGGTATAAGCACAATGCGACCTTTGTAGCGTAAATCCCTTGAATCCCAAGTGTAGTGGGCTATTGCACTTGGATCCTCCAATTTTTTTATGATCTTGCTGATCTCTGGATCCTTCTTCCATTCTTCCCTAATGTCCTCGAGGAGACCGGTGGTAGGAACGGAGATGGCTGAAACCTTAGCTTGTTCAGGTAGCCGTGAGAGTGCATCTGCAACAACGTTTTCTTTTCCCTTTTTGTAAATAATTTCATAATCAAATCTAAGAAGTTTGGTTACCCATTTATGCTGCTCAGGGGATGATATCTTTTGCTCCAAAAAGTACTTGAGACTTTTATGGTCAGTTTTAATTTGAAATCGTCGGCCGATCAGGTAGGGTCTCCACCTCGTTATTGCGTGTACAATGGCAAGCATCTCCTTATCATATACTGACATATTTTGATGGGAGGGAGATAATTCCTTGCTAGTATATGCAAGTGGGCGACCATTTTACATGAGAGTGGCTCCAATTCCGACTCCAGATGCGTCGGCCTCAATGATGAAGGGTCTATTGAAATCTGGTAGCGCAAGTATCGGCGTCGTTGTCATGGCTGCTTTAAGTTTGTTAAAGGCAGCAGAGGCTTTGTCCGACCATTGGAAAGCATCTTTTTTCAGTAAAGAAGTGAGTGGTGCACTGATCTTCCCATAGTCCTTAACAAATTTTCGGTAGTAGCCCGTTAGTCCAAGGAACCCCCACAGTAATTTCACGTTTGTAGGTTTCGGCCAGCCTTGCATTGCCTCAATTTTTGTTGGGTCTACCGCCACTCCTTCTTCTGATATTACATGCCCAAGGTACTCTACTTTTTGCTGGAGAAAGCTGCACTTTGGTTGCTTAACAAAAAGAGTATTCTCCCGAAGGATCGTCAAAACAATCCATAAATGCTGAAAGTGAGTCTCAAGAGAAGGGCTGTAAACGAGAATATCATCGAAAAATACCAGCACAAATTTACGAAGAATGCTCCGAAATATATCATTCATAAGACTTTGAAAGGTTGAAGGAGCATTAGTGAGTCCAAAAGGCATTACCAAGAATTCATAATGGCCATCATGTGTGCGAAATGCAGTTTTTGGAATGTCATCGTCACATACCTGAATTTGGTGGTAACCGGATCAGAGGTCCAACTTCGTGAAGACTCGAGCTCCTTTCAATTCATCAATAAGTTCATCCACCACAGGTATAGGGTATTTGTCCTTGAAGGTGATGCCATTTAAAGCTCGGTAGTCGATGCACATCCGCCAAGTTCCGTCCTTCTTGCGTACAAGTAGCACCGGTGAGGAATACGGGCTGCAACTTGGTCGAATCACCCTTGTTTCAAGCATCTCCTTTACGATCTTTTCAATTTCATCTTTCTAGAGGTCAGCATATCGGTATGGTCGAGTGTTCGCTGGTGGCTTGCCCGGAAGGATTGGAATTCGATGGTCATATTGGCGAGAAGGAGGAAGACCGCGCGGTTCAGCAAATACGTCGACAAATTCAGTAAGCAATTGGGCAAGATTTTGATCTTCAAATTCTATTTTCTTCCCCTTTGGGTGCTGCTGGAGGTGTATCAAAAAGGCACCATTTACCTTATGTAAAACTTTCTCCATTCGTTGGGTTTAAACAGTGGTAACGTTGCTTCCGCGCTTCCCGCGTAGGATGATATGTTTCCCCTTACAGTAGAATTTCATAATTAATTTAGAAAAGTTCCAAGAGACATCACCTAGTGTAGTCAGCCATTCTATACCAAGCATTGCCTCATAGTCATCGATAGGTAGGAGGAAGAAATCGATGATAATTTCTTGGTCTTGCAGTAATAGTTTCACCTGTGGGCATCTTTGGTCGCACTTTAGGATTCTGCCGTCGGCAACCTTTACGTCGAACTTGCTGCAACCTTCAATATGCAGTGCCATCCGAGCAGCAACCTTACTATTCAGGAAGTTATTAGTGCTACCCGTGTCGATGGGAATAGTGATCGGCTGTTGTTTGAGAAGGCCTCCAACTTTCATCGTTTGCTGATTTGAGTAGCCAGCTAGTGCATATACCGTAATGTCGGTCGGCTGTGGCTCTTCTTCCATATCTTCTTCTTCATGTTCAAGGCTCTCTTCTAGATGTTCAATGACCTCTTCTTCTACTGGTACAATCATAAGAAGTTTACCTTTTTTACAGCGATGCTCGCGTTTCCACGGCTCGTCGCAATGCCAACATAACCCCTTCGCAGATCGCTCCCGAAGTTCTTCTCTTGTTAACGTTTTCGGTGCAGGGACTCGGTTGATAGTAGGGGGGGCTGAGGGCTTTAGTATTGTAGGTCGTGGAGTGATCCTAGTCCTCCGGGCTTCATGGTTCAATCACTCCTCTTGAAATCGTGCGAAAGAGATGGCTGCCATAAGAGTGTATGGTTGTCGTGCCTTATCTTCTCCCCGGATCTCTGGCTTTAGGCCCTCAACAAAAGTCCCCAATAACTATTTTTCAGACCAATCACGAGTTTGATTAGATAACCTTTCAAACCTGGTTTGGTACTCCTGAATGGTGGAGGTTTGTCGGATCTTTGCTAGTTGTCCGTCAATGTTCTCATAATGAGTTGGTCCGAAGCAGATCAGTAGTCCTTCTTTGAATTGTCGCCATGAAAGGACTCCATAAGTATGTTCAAACCAGTCAAACCATTGTATGGCATCCCCTTCAAGATGTATAGATGCAATTTCCACCATGGATGCATCTGCAGTTTTATGGTACCGAAAATATCGTTCCGCGCACGAGATCCAACCAATTGGGTCTCCTTCTTCCCATCTAGGGAAGTCCACTCTCATGCACGAATAGTTGGGGTCGGTCATAGAGCCTCCCCTCTCTTGGAAGTCATCTCTTTGGGCATGATGTGATTGGTTAGAGCTCTCTCCTTGATGTTGTTGGGAAATCATGGGGGGGCGACATCATATGCGCAGCGGAAGAACAAGAAAACAAAAATCCCCGATTCCCAAAAAGATGTTCGTCGTCGTGCGAAGATTGGTGCGCAAAAATCCGCAAAACACAAAACTGCGTATAGAGATTGTGTTACCTAGGGAGATCGTATATCCCTGTTTCCTTGCAGATCCTTAGGAGAGGGTGAAGGAGGTCAAGCGTCCTCCTCTCTAGCGGTGATCCACACAGCAGGGTTGCGATGACCCTCAAAACTCCAGGCCTCTGAGGTGGAGAGGGAGAGGAGAATAGGAAGGGCAAGCAAAGACTTTAGCCTATGAGGCTGTGAATCCCTCCTATTTATAGAGATCCCGTGTCAAACCCTAATGGGTCCTTCCGTAGTGGGTATTGGATCTGCATCCAATAAGACAAGGGCTCCGTCGGATATCTCATATCCGAACCTCTACTCATCGCAATGCCTACCATATGTGTGTGACCCTCTAGGCCCAATATCGAGCTGGCCGTGAGTCATACCTGTCAGAACTCCTTCTAACTCAGTGAATTATTATCTCTGTAATAATTCACTTTCGACTCATCGACTTCACGGACGTACTAGGCCACTACGCCAGTAGTCCCCAAATGATCTGGGAATCCAATCCATTGGACAATGTCGTCCTCGATTACCATGTACCTATAGTCCCTCATCCATCTAATATCTCAGAGACCGTATATCGAGCATGGTGTTGTGGACCCATACGGTTTCTACCGAAGTCTCGCTCTAATCGGATTCTCAGGAGAACTCTTTTCTCTCAACCCGAATGACCCTGGCCAGGATTTGTTTGAGCAAGAACACATGGGATATTCCTCTCATGATGCCGAGAGTGGATGATCCTCTATCGACACTCAATAGCCCTCGTAAAGGTCGACTACCACTCCCAATGACCAACTGCGTACTAGATCCGGGACAGCCAAACCTATAATTCTGGTATTAAAGAGTGGAGCACTCATACAGGACATCCTTGGTGTCTCAACTCTAAGGACCGAGATACACCACTAGGGACTACGGAATGGCTGTCCCGACAATAAGGCATCTTCAACCATCCAAAGCATTCCGTAAGCGGATCAATCAGTGAACTCATTCTCCAATGAGCAGCATCTTTGTATCCCTAGTGTCCCTACACGAGTAGCTATGAGACCAGCTGCATCGATCATATGGACAGGTATACAGCACACTAGTCTATCCGGTTATCACGATGTCCCTCTCGAGTAACCTATGACCGGGATTATTTAGGATATGTGTTTAAAGGTGAATCGATCTCATTATCGTGATCTCATCACGATCCGATTCCCATTGCACAAATCCAAGGACATCACAATATATATATGCATTTATGCAATAGTTATAAAGTGATATACGCCAAAATATAATAAGCAAAAAGATTCTGTATCAAGTCACACGTGCCATCACTCACGTGATTGGCTTGCTGGGCACCTATGACTAGTAGATGTAATTTCTTCGGGCTTGGTGGTCGGCCCAGACTGAATTCGGTAAGGAGAGTCCGAATCTTATCCTCCATTCGTGCCTCAAAGGCTTCAAATTTAGCATTGATTGCCTCCTCAGATGCCATAGTATATGACTCCAAATCTGTGATGTTAAGATCTCTCTTTTGTTGACGAGTTAAAGGCATGTATAGGTTTGATAGAAATCAGTGAAAGTTTGCTACAGAATTGTGTTGTCTTATAAGAGCAGAATTATCGTCGAAGAAACAACGGTTTCTCAACGAAATCTTCACAAAAAATTTGAGAGATTTGAGGAGAGAGTTGACAGCAATATCTCAGTTTATATGACAACAAGGATGTCCATCAAGAAAATTTTGGTAGTAACAGCAAGAAAATTGGTGTAAGTTGCGATAGCAGAATTCTCGTCGAAAAATTTCAGCAACTTACGATGAAAATTTGCAGCAATATAGGAACGAATTTTTTTTTTTTTTTGGCTTTTCAGATAGGGATAAATAAATTGCAGCAGTAGTAAGGTAGGAAACTAGAACCTGTTGCAATTCACGGGGAGATCAAAGGATAATCTGCGGTGGTGGAGATGATGGCGGAATTCGGCGACGATCTTTTAAGCAATTGTGGGAATCGCTTTGGATGGTTGTGGAGGGTTGATGGATGGCTATGGAAGGGCAGCGAGACGCCAAGAATGCTGCTCTGATACCAGGTGATAGAACCCTTGCAGATTCTAAACTTGGGGTTGATCTCTTTAGGGGATCGGCCTCCTTGGAACTCTATAGGGGTTCCTCCCTCGAAGTTGCTGCTCAAAGGCTGCAGAAAAGATTCATCTATTGCTTATCAAAAGAGAAGGAATACATGGCTATTTATAGGACTTCTAAACCCTAACTCCTAATAGGACTCCTACTTAAGACACTTACTTCTAACCAACTCCTAATATGACTCATACTCAAGACTCCTATTCCCTTACAACTCTTAATTCTTCTCTAAGAAAAAACCTCCTAACAGAATGTCCCTCTCAATTAGGACTCTCCTAGTTAGAGTCCTAACAGAGTGTCCCTCTCAATTAGGACTCTCCTAGCTAGAGTCCTAACACGATACCATCGCCCGACCTTTCGGTTTCTGGGCGGTGCCACTGCCCGACCTTACGGGTCACTGGTTGGGCTCTTGATTTGGCCCAAACCAGTCTGTATTAGGGCCCAGTTGGCCCCTAACCAGGTTATAGGATTAACCCTTAATCCTAACCCTAATTACATACAAACTATGAAATTAAGATATAGTCCTAAGCAAGTTTTTAACTGGCAACGTCGAGTTTCCTTCTGACGAGCTTTTCGGTGAACTTCCAATAGACTTCCGATACACCCTCAGATTTTTTCCGGTGGACTCCCAGCAGGCTCCCGATTTTGTGGCGAGTTCAGCGAGTCTTTGGCAAGTAGCCAAACCTTCTCGGTGATCTCCGCGAACCTCCGACGATCTCTCCGGCGGACTTTCGAAAACTTCGACAAGTCCCCGATTTCTTCTTAGTTGGTTCCGGCAGCACTTCCGACGAATCTTTAGACTCTTGACGGACTCTCAAACACCCACCAAACTTGACTCCAGTAGACTTGCTTTATGTCTTCAAGCTATCATAGTTAATACTGCACACTTAACTCAATAATATGGATTAGATCAATTAACCCATGAATTGATTTCATCATCAAAATCCAAGATTCAACACCAACATGCTCTCGGTAATCTCACAATGAACTCTCGGTGAGCTCCCGGTATATAGTTCGAGTCTTTGACTCTAGCCCATCATCTGCTTTACGCCTTACTGCTATCGTAGTTAATCCTGCACACTTATCTCAACACAAAGATTAGATCAAATAATTAATCAATTGATTTCATCATCAAAATCCGAGATTCAAGAGAGGGGGAGGAGAATAGGAGAGGAAGCAAAAAGCTCTAGCCTATAAACTTTTGAATCCCTCCTATTTATAATGGTCCCCATCAACTTAACCACAATGGATCCTCCTCTTTTGGGTATTGGATCTCCATCCAACTACCCAAGCCCTTTCAGCTCCCATATTGAGTATTGGATCATCCCTAGTGAGTAACTATATTGTATCCCTAGTGTCCCTATACGAGCAACTATGAGACTAGCTGCATCTATCATATGGACGGGTATACAACACACAATTTTGTCTGGTTATTTCGATGTCCCTCTTGAGTAACATATGACCGGGATTATTTACGATCTGTGTTTAAAGGTGAATCGGTCTCATTAATTTGATCTCATCACGATCTGATTCCTATTGCACAGATCCACGAACATCACTATATATATATATATATATATATATATATATATATATATATATATATATATATATATATATATATATATACAACAAGCAATATAAAGTGATAAATATCAAAATATAATAAGCAAAAAGATTGTGTCGAGTCACATGTTCCATCACTCACGTGATTGGCTTGCAGGGCACCTATGAGTAGTAATCTCCCACTTGACCTAAAGCTAATCACTTATGTGTCTAATCCCCATCAGACCCTTGTGTCACTCAAAGACGATATGAGACAACGACTTTGTTAATAGATCTGCAATGTTATCTTCAAATGGAACTCTTTCCACTGCAACATCTCCTCGAGTCATGATATCTTTAATAAGTTGGAACCTCCTCTGAACACATTTGATAAGACCCGAGTTCCCTCATTTGAGCAATTGCCTTGTAGTTGTCACAAAATAAAAAAATTATCTCCTGATACATGTTACAACTCTCAGATCTATGATAAATTTCTTCATCCAGACTCCCTCTTTTGTTGCCTCTATTGTAGCAATGTACTCTACCACTATGGCTAAGTCAGTAATAGTATTTTTCTTAGAACTCTTCTAGCATACTGCTCCTCCATTCAGGGTGTACTCATACATCGAATTTGACTTGCTATCATAGTCATCGGACTAAAAACTCGAGTCTGTGTAGCCTTCAACCTTGAGGCTACTACCTCCATATACTAGTAAAAGATCCTTAGTCCTTCTCAAGTACTTAAGGATACAATTTATTGTTTTCTAGTGCTCCAAGCCTAGATCCTCTTGATACTTGCTCGTGACACTTAGAGCATACGCTATGTCAAGCCTGGTACATAGCATGGTATACATGATAGACCCTATTACTGAGGCATAGGGTATCATATCTATTGTCGCCCTTTCTTCAGGAGTCTATGGGGACAAACTCCTCGAAAGCAATATCCCATGTCTCATCGATATGAGACCTCTCTTAGAATTTTTTATGCCAAACCTTTTGACAATGGTGTCTATGTACCTAGATTGGGATAAGCCAAGCATTCTGTTAGAACCCTTGCAGATTCTAAATTTAGGGTTGATCTCTTTAGGGGATCAGCCTCCTTGGAACTCTATAGGGGTTCCTCCCTTCAAGTTGCTGCTCAAAGGCTACAAAAAAATTTCATCTATTGCTTATGAAAAGAGGAGGAATACATGGCTATTTATAGGGCTTTTAAAACTCCTAATAGGACTCCTACTTAAGACTCATACTTCTAACCAACTCCTAATAAGACTCTTACTCAAGACACCTATTCTTTTATAACTCCTAATTCTTCTCTAAGAAATAACCTCCTAACCCTAGCTGGCCTCTTCACATCTTTAATAGGAGTCAGCTTAGGTAGGTTTTACATGAATGTCCCTCTCAATTAAGACTCTCCTAGCTAAAGTCCTAACAGACCCGCCCTCTTCAAATCAGTCTTATCCTCAAGGTTAACAATTCATGAAGTTTGGGAATTTAATCTTCAAGTCGTCATAGTTCTCCCAAGTGGCAACTTTTGTTGGTATATTCGCCCACTATATTAGCACTTTAGTAGTGGGTCATCATCGTTGAGTCATGATCCGTTGATCAATAATGGCACTTGGCTAGGTCTAGAGTTCTCCTTGTGTAGTCATATTTGGTGGGTGGTTTTGGGTTGTCTCCAAGCACCTATTTACAACTTTCGTATGGATGTCAGTTTATGAGTGATATGCCATACTCCTTTTCAATTTAGTACCCTGCATATGGAATAACTTTATCCAAAATCTGCTTGTGAAGATGTAAGTAGAATTTGTCACAAGCACAATGTGTCCCTTATAGCATAATTCTTTTGAGTCCCAATTATAATAAGCCATGGAGCTTGGTGCTTCCTCTAATTTTTTTATGATCTTACTGGTCTCCGGATCTTCCTGTCATTTTCTATTAATATCCTTAAGGAAGTCACTAGTCGAAAGTGAAATGGCCAAAAATTCAGCTTGTTTGGGTAGCCGTGAAAGCGCATATGCAACAACATTCTCTTTCCCCTTTTTGTAAGTTATTTCATTATCATATCCAAGAAGCTTCGTTACCCATTTTTGCTACTCGGGGGAAGATATCTTCTGCTCCAAAAAATATTTTAGGCTTTTATGGTCGGTCTTGATTTGAAAACATCGCCCGATCAAGTACGATCTCCACCTCGTTGTTGCGTGCACAATGGCAAGCCTCTCCTTATCATATGTTGACATGTTTTGATGGGAGGGAGACAATGCCTTACTAGTGTATCTGAGTGGTCGACCATCTTGCATGAGAACATCTCAAATTCTGACTCTAGATGCATCGGCCTCAATGATGAAGGGTCGGATGAAATCTAGTAGCGCTAACACCGGCATCGTCGTCATGGCTGCCTTAAGTTTGTCGAAGGCAACAGAGGCTTTGTCTGACCATTGGAAGGTATCATATTTTAGTAGAGAAGTGAGTGGTGCACTGATCTTTCCATAGTTTTTCATGAACTTGTGGTTGTAGCCTGTTAAACCGATAAAGCCATATAGCAATTTTATGTTCCTCGGGGTTGGCCAAATTTGCATTACTTCTATTTTGGAGGGGTCCACCATCACACCTTCCTCTGATATGATATGCCCAAGATATTTCACCTTTTGTTGAAGAAAGCAAAAATTCATAGTGGTCATTTGATACCGGTGAGGGCAAAACGCAGAATAGATTTCCAAATAACACCGATAGAATAATTATTTTTTTCAGATAGAAAACATCATAGTAGACAAGGAACAAACTGATATCGGAAGCACTAACGAAGCAACTTTGATAAAAATGAAAAGTAGCTCACTACTAAATTTAAAATCGTAATGGGATATAGAAAGTTCACCGCCCAACGGAAATTAAATGAGGATACAGAAATAGAAAATAAAAGACTCACCACTCAAGGATGCATCCAAGAGATATAGAGTTTAAGAGGGTTCTCTAAAAGAGCTTCTGCCCAGATATCATCAGTTTCTAAAATCCTTTCTAAGCCCTAAACCCCAAAATAAATACTAGTGCATGAAACAACCCTTCATGCATAGGAAATTTTGAAATTAAGTACTTTACAGCTACCAACCAACTCCATTAGTGTATTCCTTAGCCATGAAGAAAAGCACCATGATATAGCTTTACAACTGCTGACCAACTCCATTAATGTATTCCTTTGTGCAGGGAATATGCTGATGAGCTGTCTTATATGAGTAGGCTGAGTTGAAGATTATGTGGCAATATTATTGGCTGAAAAAAATATCATATTATCAGCATGGTCCATATGAACAGATTGTAGCAAATTAGATACTCTCGTGTCAATCTCCCCTGGTAGAAAAAGACTTGTCCTCGAGTCCTTGTTTGTTTCGTCATCATGATTATAAAAAGGACTTAAATCAACCACATTAAATATTAGGGATACTCCGTAATCTTTAGGTAACTCAATCTCATAAGCATTTTTGCTAATTTTCTTAAGCACCTTGAATGGACCATCAGCCTTTGGTTTCAGTTTTTCAAATTTGCCCGGCGGAAACCTTTCCTTCCTTAGATGAATCCAGACCAATTCACCTGCATTAAACTCCACATGTTTTCTATGTTTGTTAGCAGCTTGCATGTACCTCTCATTTTGTTTTTCAATGGTTGCTTTCACACCCTCATGCAGCTTCTTTATCTACTTAGCTCTTTCATCAGCATCTCCACTAAATTGCTTTGTTATAGAATGAGGGATTAAGTCCAAAGGACCAGCAAGATTAGCACCATAAACTCCCTCAAAAGGATTCTTACCAATACTATGATGCATAGAACGATTGTAGGCAAACTCAATTTGTGGAAGAATGACATCCCATTGCTTAATATTATTGCCAACATAGCTTCTAAGCAAATTTCCCAAGCTTCTGTTTGTTACCTCGGTTTGCCCATCGATTTGTGGATGATGCGAGTTGCTGAAATTCAAAGAAGTACCCAGCTTCCTCCAAAGAGTTGTCCAAAAATGACTAACAAATTTTGAATCTCGATCAGACACCATAGTTCTTGGAATACCATGCAATTTAACAATCTCCTTAAAATATAAATCAACAATATGAGATGCATCATTCGATTTATTGCATGGAACAAAGTGAGACATTTTTGAAAATCTGTCAACAACAACCATGATAGAATCCTTGTTCCTTTGAGTTCTTGGTAGTCCCAAAACGAAATCAAGACTCACATCCTCCCATGGAGCATTTGGCACTGGCAATGGAGTGTACAAACTAGAATTTTGACTTCTTGTTTTTGCCAAATGACACAATCGGAATTGCTTCACATGTCTATCCATATCTCTGAACATTTTAGGCTAGTAGAAATTTGATTGAACAAGAGCTAGAGTCTTGTCCCTACCGAAATGTCCTCCCAAAACACCACCATAAGCTTCAGCTAGAATTACTTGTCTCAAAGAACAAGATGGAACATACAAAGCATTAGCTCGAAAAAGAAAACCATCAAAGATAAAAAATTATTGAAAGGATCCTGATTTATAATTATGCTATATCGAGCCGAAATCCACATCGTTCTCATATAGATCTTTGAATGTTTCAAATCCAACCACTTTGACTTCCATTGCTGATAATAAAGAATGTTTTCTGCTCAATGCGTCAGCAACTACATTTTAAACACTAGATTTGTGCTTGATTGTAAAGTTGTAAGATTGTAAAATCTCCACCCAAGCTGCATGCCTCTTATTTAGCTTGTGCTGGTGATTAATGAACTTTAATTCCTCATGATCAGAATATAGAACAAATGGCTTGGCAAGAAGGTATTGACTCCAATGAGACAAAGCTCGATAAATTACATAAAACTCCTTATCATAAGTAGAGTATTTCTTTCTCGTATCATTCAGCTTTTCACTAAAAAATGCAATGGGCTTTCCGTCTTGGCTCAAAACAACACTAATTCCCACATTAGATGCATCACATTCAACTTCAAACACATTATCAAAATTTGGTAGAAATAAGATAGAAGCTTCGGTCACTTTTCTTTTCAAAAGCTCAAAAGCATCATTAGCTTCACTAGTCCATTTGAATTTGTCACATTTTAGACATTCGGTGATTGGAGTAACAATAGAGTTGACACCCTTGATAAATCTTCTGTAAAACGAAGTTAAGCCATGGAAACTCCTCACATCATGCAATGAAGCAGGTGTTGGCCAACTGAGAATAGCCTCTACCTTACTTTGATCCATCATGATTCCATCTTTTGAAACAACATACCGCAAAAACACCACACTAGTAGTAAAGAAATCACACTTCTTTCGATTAGCATAATGTTTTTTATGCCTCAAAATAAGAAAGATCTCTTTTAGATGATTCATATGCTCCTCTTCGCTCTTGCTGTACACCAATATATCGTCAAAATAAACTACAACAAATATTCTAATCATGCCTTAAGTATGTGATTCATAAATCTCATGAATGTGCTAGGAGCATTAGATAGCCCAAATGGCATAACCAATCAATCATATAAACCTTCTCTAGTTTTAAATGCTGTTTTTCACTCATCTCCGGGTCTCATTCTTATTTAGCGATAGCCACTTCTCAAATCAATTTTTGAGAAAATACAAGCACCACACAATTGATCAAGTAAATCATCTAACCTTGGAATAGGAAAGCGATAGTCCACTATGATTTTGTTGATGGTGCGACTGTCCACGCAAATTCTCCAAGAACCATCCTTCTTAGGCACTAACAAGACTGGAACCGCACAAGGACTCATACTCTCTCGGATTAACCCTTTTTTAATCAATTCATCAACTTGCCTTTGAAGTTCTTCATACTCCTTGGGACTCATTCTATATGCTGCCTTATTAGGCATAATAGCCCCCGGAATAAGATTAATATAATGCTGGATATCTCTCAAGGATGGAAGGCCATGGGGAATCTCTTCTGGTATAACATCTTTAAACTTTTCTAGCATTTGTTTCATGATTATTAGTGTCTCCTTGTGTTGTTTATTTTCCTCAACTACTACTAAAGCCATAACATGACATCCCTTGTCTAATTCATCTTTGCATTCACCATAGGACATAAAAGCACTAACTTTCTTCTTTGGTATATTGATTTCGGATGGTTGTAATAGAGCTAAAATAATCTTCTTTTCATTCACCTTAAAAGAATAAGTATGTTTATAGCCGTCATACAATACCCTTCTATCATAATGCCAAGGTCTTCCCAACAGCAAGTGACAAGCATCTAGAGGAGCAACATCACACCATACTTCATCTTTATAATACTTGCCAAAAGAAAATGAAACTAAACATCTTTTAGTAACATTGATGTCATTTCCTTTTTGCAGCCAACATAATTGGTATGGATGTGGATGAGGGATGGTATCCAACTTTAGTTTTTGTACCATCTCCAAAGAAATCACATTCTCAAAGCTGTCGTTGTAGATGATCACCAAGCACACCTTGCTAAGAGAAGTGCATTTAGTGTGAAACACATTTTTCCTCACCCAACTTTCATCGTCGGCCACATAGGACACTTGTAAACTATGTTGCAATACAATAGACAAACCATAATCAGTATAAGTAATCTCTTCCTCATCATCATCGTATTTTAGTTCGTCCTCAGCTTCATCTTCTCCTCCATCACTATGATATTCAACCAAAGTTACAATCCTCTTATTTGGACAATCTGTAGTAATATACCCAAAACCATGACATTTGAAGCATTTTCGGCCACTTGGGGTAGAAGAATTTGGTGTTTTTTTGCTGCAAGCAGATTCTTCACCCTTTTCTTGCACCTTCGATATCACCTTGCTTTGGACAGTTGGCTTGGAACTTCCTCCTTTTGTATAGCCTTCTTTTGAGACGTACCGAAAACTTTTCAAACTTCTGTTGCTTTTCAACTTTTAATGCCAGCTTGCATACATCATTTAAAGACCAATATGGCTATAGTTGAACAACTTTAGCAATGTCAAACTTCAGACCTCCTAAGTATCTTACAATTGTTTGCTCTTCTGGTTCCATAAGCTCTCCTTTTAATATCAAATTATCGAATTCTGTAGTGTACTCCTCCACACTAAGATCTTTTTGCTTGAAATCATGTATTTGAGAAAGATCTCTTGCCTATAATTATAAGGTAAATATTTTTCCTTCAGCTCCCTTTTCATTTTCTCCCATGTAATGATCTTACTCTTCCCCTCACGTTCTCTTTATTTCTTTAGATTTTCCCATCAAAAAAATGCATTACGCTTGAGTTTGAGTGCCACAAATTTAACCTTCTTTTATTTTAGTGGTTCATGAAAATTGAAAATTCTTTCTACTGTATTAAGCCAATCGATAAAGTCATCAACATTTATTTTACCTTTAAATTCTGGAATATCTAGTCTGGGGTTATATTTATTCTGCCATTCATCTTGGACTCCATTTCTTCTCTGACATCTTCTCGACTCCCTTGGAAGAGGAGGTGTATCATCATCAGAAGTAAACTCTCGAGCATCATTTTCATGATGGTTGTGTCTAATTTGAAGTTCGTCAATTATTTCATTTTTTTCTTGTAGGCTGCGCAGCAATTTTTGTAGCTGCAGCCTCAATGACTCAGTGTCATCTTCATGGTCGCTACCTTCACCAACCACATCTTTTCCATTCTGCCTTGCCATGATCTCTAGCCTTTAGCTCTGATACCAAACTGATACCGGTGAGGGTAAAACGTAGAATAGATTTCCAAATAAAACCAATGGAATAATTGTTTTTTCAGATAGAAAACATCATTGTAGACAAGGAACGAACTGATACCGAAAGCACCAACGAAGCAACTTTGATAAAAATGAAAAGTAGCTCACCACCAAGTTTAAAATCGTAATGGGATATAGATAGTTCACCACCAGACGGAAATTAAATGAGGATACAGAACTAGAAAATAAAAGACTCACCACTCAAGGACGCATCCAAGAGATATAGAGTTTAAGGGGGTTCTCTAAGAGAACTTCTGCCTAGATATCATCAGTTTCTAAAATCCTTTCTAAGCCCTAAACCCTAAAATAAATACTAGTACATGAAACAAACCTTCATGCATAGGAAATTTTGAAATTAAGTGCTTTACAACTGCCAACCAACTCTATTAATGTATTCCTTAGCTAAGAAGAAAAGCACCATGATACAGCTTTACAGCTGCCAACCAACTCCATTAATGTATTCCTTTGTGCAGGGAATATACTAATGAATTGTCTTATCTGAGTAGGCTAAGTTGAAGATTATGTGCAATATTATTGGCTGAAAAAAATATCATATTATCAGCATGGTCCATATGAACAGATTGTAGCAAATTAGATACTCCCGTGTCACCGTTGTGTGTTCGAAAGGCGATTTTCGGTATGTCTTCTTCGCACACTCATATTTGATGATACCTAGATCGAAGGTCCAGCTTTGTAAAGATTTGTGCTCCCTTTCATCTAGCAATTCATCTACTATTAGAATAAGATATTTATCCTTGATGGTTATGTCATTGAGAGCTCGGTAATCAATGCATATTCGTCATGTTCCATCCTTCTTGCATACAAGTAGCACCGGTGAAGAGTAGAGGCTGCAACTTGGCTGAATAACTCTTATTTTGAGCATCTATTTTACGATCCTTTCTATTTCATCCTTCTTGAGATGTAGATACTGATATGACTGATCATGCCAATGGGTAAGAGGTAGGTTGTGCGGTTCATCAAATATATTTAAAAATTCAACAAGCAAAGGAAGTAGGTTTAGATCTTCAAATTCTATTGGCTCTCCCTTAGTTTACTGTTCAAGTTGTACCAAAAAGCTGCTACATGCTTTATGCAAAACCTTCTCCATTTGTTGTGTGCAAATCGTCGTTACGTCGCCCCCAAGTTTCTCGTGTAGTATCACCTGTTTCCTCTTATTGTAAAATTTCATAATTAGTTTCATAAAATTTCAGGAAACATCACCTAATATCATCAATCATTTAATTCTAAGCATGGTCTCATGATCATCAAGAGGGAGGAGGAAGAAATATGCAATTCTCTTGGTACTACAACAACAGTTTCACTCGCGGGCGCCTATGATCATACTTCAAAATCCATTTGTCGACGACCTTAACATCAAACCTGTTGTAATTCTCGATAGGTAAGGTCATCTGGATAGCAACCTTACTATTTAGGAAGTTATTAGTGCTGCCCATATCATTAAGAACAGTGATCGATTGTTGTTTGAGAAGGCCTCCAACTTTCATCGTTTGCGGGTTTGAGTAGGTGGCTAGTGCATGTATCGTAACTTCGATCGGTTGTGGCTCTTCTTCTGCATCTTCTTTTTCATGTTCAAGGCTATCTTTTAGATATTCAATGACTTCTTTTACCGATTCAATCATAAGAAGTCTCCCTTTAGTACAGCGATGCTCACGACTCCACAGCTCGTCACAATCCCAACATAACCCCTTCGCAGATCGCTCCCGAAGTTCTTCTCTTGTCAAACTTTTTAGTGTAGGGACTCGGTTGATCGTAGGGGGGGTTGAGACTTTGGTATTACTAGTTGGGGATTAACCCTAGTCCTTCAGGCTTCATGGTTCAATGGCTCCTCTTAAAATTGTGCCAAAGAGATGGCTGCCATAAGCGTGTATGGTTGTCACGCTTTAACTTCTCCCCAGATCTCATACTTCAAGCCCTCAATGAAGATCCCCAATAGCTATTTTTGAGACCAATCATAAGTTATATTAGATAATCTTTCAAACCTGGTTTGGTACTCTTAAATGGTGGAGGTTTGTTGGATCTTTGCTAGTTGTCCATCAATATTCTCGTAATCGATTGGTCTAAAGCAGATCAACAGTCCTTCTTTGAATTGTCGCCATAAGAGGACTCCATGAGTATGTTCAAACTAGTCAAACCACTATATAGCATCCCCTTCAAGATGTATAGCTGTAATTTTCATCATAGATACGTCCGCAGTTTTGTGGTACCAAAAATATCACTCTACGCATGAGATCCAACCAATCAGGTCTCCTTCTTCCCATCTAAGGAAGTCCACTCCTTGCATGGATAGTTGGGGTCGGTCATAGAGCCTCCCCTCTCTTGGAAGTCATCTCTTCAGCCTTGGTTCGATTGGTTAGAGCTCACTCCTTGATGTGATTTCTTTGGGCTTGGTGGTCGGCCCAAACTGAGTTTGGTAAAGAGAGTCCGAATCTTATCCTACATTCAAACCTCGAAAGCTTCGAATTTAGTATTAATTGCCTCCTTAGATGCCATAGTATATGTCTTCAAATATATGATGTTAAGATCTCTCTTTTGTTGTCGAGTTAAAGACATGTATAGGTTGAAAGAAGTGATAGTCGAAAGGGTTGGTGGATTGGTGGATGTAGGCTGCAGTTTAGGCTTGTTTTGTGGCTGTTTTGGGTGCAGTTTGAGGGTGTGGTTTAGTGGAGTTTTAGGGCTGTGGATGAAAGTTTTAGAGCTGTGATAGATGGCAGTAAAGGTTTGATAGAAATCAGTGGAAGTTTGCTGCAGAATTGTGTTGTCTTGTAAGAGCAGAATTATCGTTAGAGAAATAGTCGTTTCTCGATGAAATTTCGACCAAAAACTTGAGAGATTTGAGGATAGAATTGATAACATTATCTCAATTTATATGACAGCAAGGATGTCCAATTTAATCAAGAAAATTTCAGCAGTAATAGCAAGAAAATTGGTGCAAGTTGCGATAGCAGAATTCTCGTCGAAAATTTCAATGATTTGTGATAAAAAATTATAGCAACACAAAATTATTTTTAGAGATGAATTTCTTAATAGATCAATCTTAGATGGAAGCCAAGATGATATATGATGTGTTAAGGCAACAATATGCGGCTGAAATTTTTTGGAGCATAGATTTTTAAGTGTAGCAGATTGGACGTAAAAGATCAGTAGTTTATAATGAGAATTTTTCGACAAAACCAAATGGAAATCCACTGTTAGGAAGTGTCAAAGCTATCATAAAAATTTTATAGAGATTTGGATAGAAAAAAATATAGTATCAAGATCAAACAAACAGTGCTATATGGCTGAAATTTTATAGTACAGATTTTCAAGTATAGTAAACTAGACATAAAAGATCAATGGTTTGTATTGAGAATTTTTTGACAAAACCAAAGGGAAATCTGATTTTAGGAAGTGTCAAAGTTTGCATAAAAATTTTGTAGAAATTTGGATAGAAAAAACATAATAGCAAGATCAAACAGACTGTGCTATGCGGTTGGAATTCTGCGATGTATCTTTCGTTGTAGAGATGAAAACTTTGTAATGAAAAGTTTATGCAGCAATATAGGAATAATTTTTTTTGGATTTTTGAATAAGGATAACTAAATTGCAGCAGCAGTAAGGTAGGAAATCAGAACCTATTGCAATTCATGGGGAGATCAAAGGATTATCCATGGTGGTGGAGATGACGGTCGAATTTGGCGATGATCTTTTCAGCAATTGTGGGAATTGCTTTGGGCAGCTATAGAGGGATGATGGATAGCTATGGAAGGGTAGTGAGATGCCAAGAATGCTGCTTTGATACCATGTGTTAGAACCCTTATAGATTCTAAACTTGGGGTTGATCTCTTTAAGGGATCGGCCTCCTTGGAACTCTATAGGGGTTCCTCCCTCCAAGTTGCTACTTAAAGGCTGCAGAAAAGATTCATCTATTACTTATGAAAAGATGAGGAATACATGGCTATTTATAAGGCTTCTAAAGCATAACTCCTAATAGGACTCCGAATCAAGACTCCTACTTCTAACCAACTCCTAATTTGACTCCTACTCAAGACTCCTATTCCTTTACAACTCCTAATTCTTCTCTAAGAAACAACCTCCTAACCCTAGCCAGCCTCTTCACCTCTTTAATAGGAGTTGGCTTAGGTAGGTTTTATATAAATGTCCCTCTTGTTAGGATCAAGAGCACTAATAGGGCGGGGGGTGAATTAGTGTAGTGGAAAACTTTCGATGATCAAAACTGCGTTTGTACGTTGAAATCCGATTCCGATGTAAAAGTCATTTCATATAGATAATAACTTTGAAAGCTTACGGAAACGTATTTGAAGTAAAGTAAGGAAGGCAGTTTGCAGTTAAGATAAACAACACAAAGGAAATGCAAACCAAATTTTAGAGTGGTTTGGTCAAACGTGACCTACATCCACTTTCGGCTTCCTCCTCCGCCGAGGTCACTAGCGTCCACTATAGGCCTTCCTTCAATAGACGAAGGCCAACCACCCTTTTGCAGTTTCACTCCTTTTGACGGGCTTAGGAGACAACCCTTACAGAATTTTCTCTTCTCTCTTAAAAGATCAAAACTTGGAAGAAAAGAGGGAGGAGAACTTCTAGCCTTTACAACACTTTTGAGCTCTAAAAATCACAGAGTAAGATTAGATTTTCGGTGCCCTTTCATGCAAGAAAGGGTGGGGTATATATAGGCCCCAAACTAGTTTGAATTTGGAGCTAAAAAATGTCATCTCCTGGATTTCTGGGGTCCTGGACGTACTACCATTAGATTGGGTGGTACGACCGCCCGATAGAGCTTAGAGACCGAGCTCTGGCGCTGCCACCGCTTGACTGGGGCGATTCCACCGCCTAGTCTCACTCGGAGACTGAGCCCAGGCGATGCCACAGCTTGACTAAGGCAGTTGCACCGCCCAGCTTTCCTAGGAGATTGAGCTCTTGAGCGGTGCCATTACCGACCCAAGCGGTGCTACCGCCGGCTAGGATATCTGGGTCCGAATGGGCTGATCCATTTGGCCCAATTTGGGTCTGTCAATGGCCCAATTGCCCCTAGATTAAGTTAATGGGATCACCTCCCATTCTTAGCTTAATCGACATGCTAACTATGATATTTCTTAAGACATTTACTACAACTTGCTCTGGTACATCAATCGCTTCTTCCGGCGAGCTTTCGGCGAACTTCCGGCGAACATTCGACGAACTCTCGGCAATGCTTCGGTGGACTTCCGGTAAACTCCTGGACTTGCGATGATCCACTTGGCAAGTTCCGACGAGCTTCTTTGGCACGCTCCTAGACTTCTCAAATTTGTTCCCACAGAACCTCCGACAACCATCCAGACTTCCATCGAACTCTCGAACCCCCAACGTGATCATGGTTTTGACTCCGGTGCAACTCCTGCTGCATGGTCTTACTTCCATTGTAGTTAATCCTGCACATGTAAAGTAAACTTTGATCTAGACAATTAATATTAAGCATTAATTAAGTTGTCCAGCTTGTCATTGGTCCCTCGATGCTTCATCCAATTCTTCGGCTCATCGTACTCTCCTGCGGCCTATTGCCCAATCGGCCAATTGACTCCGCAACTCCGATATCTTTGGCACAATACCTGCTCTTCTATGCCTGATGCCCGAATCCATAGCCCAAAGCCTTCTATCGATACGTCGATCGATCCACCGGCCCGACGTCCAATCTTCTGACATGTTCCTTCGGCCCAACATGATTTTTCTTACTTTAATTGTCTCATCCTGATCGAAGCATCCTCCGTCACTCAAAATGTAAATTAAAACATAAACATAATTATCAATTGGTTTCATCATCAAAATACGAGATTCAACACTTCTCAATTAGGACTCTCCTAGCTAGAGTCCTAACACATCCTCTTGGATCTATCTCTATATATCTGAATCTCTAAGATATAGGATGCATCTCTTAAGTCCTTCATGGAGAAGCATCTAGATAACCAGGCCTTTACTATGAATAGCATTCTTACATCATTCCCAATGATTAGAAAGTCATCCACATATAATACCAAGAAGATGATAGCACTCCCATTTACCTTCTTGTACATACAAGGCTCATCTTCATTCTTAACGAAGTCATAAGATCTGATTGCCTCATCAAATCTTATGTTCCAACTTTGGGAAGCTTGCTTTAGTTCATAAATTGATCTAAGCAACTTGCACACCTTATCTAGGCAGTCCTTGGATACGAATCCCTCGGGTTGTATCATATACACCTCCACCTTGAGGTTGTCATTGAGGAATTTGGTTTTCACATCCATCTGCCAGATCTCATAATCATAGTGTACTATGACAACCAATAGAATTCAGATGGATTTTTGCATGACTACGAGTGAGAAGGTTTCGTCATAGTCAACACTAAGCCTTTGATGATACCCCTTGGCCACTAGCCTTGGTTTTTAGGTCTATACCTTTCCATCTACTCCGATTTTTTTTTTCAAGATCCACTTGCAACCGATGGGTACAATACCCTCGAGTGCATCAATTATTAAATCTCGGATTTTGATGATGAAGAAAGAAAGACATACAGTAGGAGTTGCGCTGGAGTCAAGACTATGATCACGTTGGTGGTTCGAGAGTTTGATAGAAGTCCGGATGGTCGTCGGAGGTTCTGCGGGAACAAATTCGAGAAGTCCAGGAGCTTGCCAAAGAAGCTTGTGAAACTCGCCAAGTGGATCATCGCATGTCCAGGAGTTTGCCGGAAGTCCATCGAAGCATCGTCGAAGGTTCGTCGGATGTTTGCCGAAAGTTCACCGGAAGCTCGCGGGAAGAAGCGATTAATGCACCGGAGCAAGTTGTAGTAAATGTATAAAGAATTATCGTAGTTACCATTTAGATTAAGTTAGGAATGGGAGATGATCCCATTAACTTCATCTGGGGGCAATTGGGCCCTTGATAGACCCAAATTGGGCCGAATGGATCAACCCATTCGGACCAGAATTCCTGCTAAGCGGTGGCACCACTAGGGTCGGTGTAACCACCTAGGTTAGGCGGTGGCACCGCTTGGGCTCAATCTCTGAGCGAGACTGGGTAGGGCAACCACCCCTGTCAGGCGGTGGCACTACCCAGAGGCTCAGTCTCCGAGCTGCTAGGCGGTTGTACCGCCCTAGTTAGGAGGTAGTACCGCTAGGACCCCGAAAATATGGGAAAAGACATTTTTTAGCTCCAAATTCAAATCAGTTTGGGGCCTATATATACCCCACCCTTTCCTACATGAAGGAACACCGAAAATCCAATCTTACTATATGATTTTTAAAGCTCAAAACTTTTGTAAAGGCTAGAAGTTCTCCTCCCTCTTTTCTTCCAAGTTTTGAGCTTTCAAGAGCGGAGAGAAATTCTATAAGGGTTGTCTCCTAAGCCTTTCAAAAGGAGTGAAACTGTAAAAGGGTGGTTGGCCTTTGACTATTGAAGAAAGGCCTCTAATGGACGTCGGTGACCTTATTTGAGGAGAAAGCCAAAAGTGGATGTAGGTAAAGATTGACCGAACCACTCTAAATCTCGGTTTGCATTTACTTTTCTGTTCTCTATCTTTACTGCAAACTGCCTCCATAGCTTTACTTTAAGTTCACTTCGCCTAATCTAAGTTAAAGCAACTTTCGAATCGGCTTTCATACCAAAATCGCTTTTATTGTACGAACGTCGTATTTCGGTTGGCAATTACATTCTATTCTCTATCTTAATTGCAAACTATCTCTATATCTTTACTCTAACTACATCTCGCTTGATCACAAGTTAAAGTGATTTCCGAATCGGCTTTCTTATCGAAATTGTCTTTATCATACGAACATCGTTTTAAATCATCAAAAGTTTTCCGCTACACTAATTCACCCCCCTCTTAGTGCTCTTGATCCTATTAATTGGTATCAGAGCGGGGTTAACTCTCAAATGGATTATAACCCAAGAGAGATGACATACGTTGGAAACCAAGAGGGCCACTCTATTACACGTCCACCCATGTTTAATAGGACGGACTACACCTATTGGAAGACCTGAATGAGGATCTTCCTTATTTCAATGGATTTTGAACTTTAGAATCTTGTCGAAAATGGATTTTTGAAGTCTTCTCTTCCGATGATGGATTGGAATGAATTGGAGAAGAAGACTTTCGCTCTTAATGCAAAGGCTATGAATGCCTTATTTTGTGCACTTGATAAAAATGAGTTCAATCGTGTTTCGGTTTGTAAAACTGCGTTTGATATTTGGCATACACTCAAAGTGACTCATGAAGGCACAAGTAGAGTAAAAGAGTCAAAAATTAATCTTTTGATATATTCTTTTGAACTTTTCCAAATGAAACCGAGCGAGACTATTTGAGACATGTATATCCGTTTCACGGATGTCATCAATGGTCTAAAAGGACTCAGCAAAAGTTTTTTGGATTTTGAGCTCGTAAATAAGATTCTAAGATCCCTTCCTAAGAGTTGGGACCCTAAAGTCACTACTATTCAAGAGTCTAAAGATTTAAATAATTTCCATCTTGAAGAACTAATCGGGTCATTAATGACCTATGAAATGACTTGCAAGGCTCATGAAGAGCAAGAAGACATCCTTCCAATGAATAGGAAGGATATGACACTTAGAAATTTAGATGACCACTTAAGAGAAAACTCAAGTGATGAGGACTATGATGATGACTTGGCACTTATAACAAGGAAATTCAAAAAATTCATTAAAAGAAACAAGTTTAAAAATGACAAAAAATAAATTTGAACCCAAAAAGGACCAAGTTATTTGCTACGAGTGCAAAAAGCCAAGACACTACAAAAGTGATTATCCCCAAGCCAAGAAGAGAACATCAGAGAATAAGGCGCTCAAAGCAACGTAGGATGACTCGAGCGCGTCCAAAGAAGAGGAGTCCAACAATGAGCAAGTTGCTCATTATGCCCTAATGGCTTTCGGATAGGAGGTAACAAATTTAATTGATGCAGATTTATCATTTGATGAATTATTAAATGCCTTCCATGACTTATTTGATGAATACAAAACAATTAGTAGAAAATATAAATTGCTGAAAAATAAGCATGATAGTCTTGTTAGCAATTTTGATAAATTAAAAACTAAATATCATGATAGTTTAGCTCATTGTGAAAAATGTCATGATCTAGAAACTCTCCAAAAGGAGAACTTGCTACTTATGGACGCCTTAAAGAAATTCGAGGTTAGTAGCAAGTCTTTGAACATGATCCTTACAAATAAGGGTCACGTTCCCAAAAGAAATGGAATTGGATTTGTGAGAAGTCTTCACCAAAATCCAACTATCTTCATAAAAGGCCCTATCTTACAAGTTCAGCACCAAAGCAAATGCAACTTTTGTTACAAACATAGACATAAAAGGTATCATTGTCCATTCAAGAAAATTAGTC
This sequence comes from Musa schizocarpa, assembly GCA_900464855.2. Taxonomy (NCBI): domain Eukaryota; kingdom Viridiplantae; phylum Streptophyta; class Magnoliopsida; order Zingiberales; family Musaceae; genus Musa; species Musa schizocarpa. The sequence goes on along the minus strand of LS990925.1, from coordinate 12,159,329 downwards.
CGAACAAACTGATTTGAGTTCATAAAGGAACCATGATAAACTCTATGCAATATAATATATAATGTAGATAAGTTTTTGAGGCCCCCAAAAGTAAATGGATACCTAAAAATTATCTTTTCTTGTAGAGACATACACCATCATAAGCTAGGAGCAAGAGATGGTACCTTGATAGTGGATGCTCAAGGCATATGACCGAAGATCCATCTCAATTCTCTAAGCTCACTAGCATAGACGAAGGCTATGTCACCTTCGGAGACGACAATAAGGGTAAAATCATTGGCAAAGGAACTATAGATAACAAATCCAACTTCTTTATTGAAGATGTTTCGTTAGTTGATGGTTTAAAACATAACCTCTTAAGTATTAGTCAATTATGCGATAAAGGATATATCGTCAAATTCGAATCTAATGCTTGCATCATTGAAAAACCACACAAAAACACAACTATGATTGCATTAAAACATAATAACGTATACACCATTGACATCAATGATTTGTGTAATGAAATGTATTTTTCGGTTTTAAATTAGGATGCTTGGCTATGGCACAAAAGATTAGGTCACGCTAGCATGAAACTAATTACTCAAATATCATCTAAAGAACTTGTACGAGGAATTCCTCCCATCAAGTTCATCAAAGATAATGTGTGTGATATTTGTCAATTAGGAAAATAAATTAAGAGTAGTTTCAAATCTAAGAATCAAATAAGCACATCAAGGCCCTTACAATTGATCTATATGGACTTGTTCGGACCAATCTCTACATCAAGCCTAGGAGGTAGCAAATACACCTTCGTCATTGTAGATGACTATAGTAGATACACATGAACTTATTTCTTGAAACACAAAAATGAATGTTTTAGATATTTCACCAAGTTTTGTAAACTTGTTCAAAATGAAAAGGGTTTTATGATTTCATCAATTCGAAGTGATCACGGTGGTGAATTTCAAAACCGTGATTTCCAAGAATTTTGTGAATCTAATGGATACAACTACAACTTCTCTACTCCAAGAAATCCTCAACAAAATGTAGTAGTAGAAAGAAAGAATAGAAATTTACAAGAAATGGCAAGAACCATGTTGAATGAACATAGCCTACCCAAATACTTTTGGGCCAAAGCCGTAAATACTGCATGCTATATTATGAATAGAGTTCTAGTAAGACCCTTACTCACCAAAACTCCCTATGAGTTGTAGAATAATAAAAAACCCAATGTTTAATATTTTAAAGTTTTTGGGTGTAAGTGTTTTATCTTGAATGAAAAAGATACTTTAGGAAAATTTGATACTAAATCCGATGAAGGAATTTTTCTTAGTTATTCTTTGGTTTCTAAAGCTTTTTGTATCTTCAATAAAATAACTTTAATTATAGAAGAATCTATTCATGTTGTTTTCAATGAGATTTTCGAAATCAAAAAAATGATTTTGATGATGATGTTCATTTCGATTCTTTGAATTTAAATGAAACCCTTTCTCCAACTAGCAACTTGGATGCATCCACTTTCGAAACATCCTTACCTAAAGATTAGAAGTATGAAAATGCTCATCCTTAAAAAGTTTTATGCCAACGTCGCTTTTCTCTCCCAAATTGAACCTAAATGTATTGACGAAGCCATGAAAGATGATTCATGGATTATCGCAATGCAAGATGAGTTAAATCAATTTGAGAGAAATGAGGTATGAAAGCTTGTTCCTAGGCCAAATGACCATTTATTTATTGGTACTAAATGAGTCTTTAGAAACAAGCAAGATGAATATGGTATCGTAGTTAGAAACAAGGCTAGATTAGTGGCCAAAGGTTTCAACCAAGAGGAAGGTATCGATTACGAAGAAACCTTTGCTCTTGTGGCTAGATTAGAAGCCATAAGGATGCTCTTTGCCTATGCTAGTAATAATAATTTTAAGTTGTTTCAAATGGATGTTAAAAGCACGTTTCTTAATGGCTTTATTTCTGAAGAAGTTTATGTTGAACAACCTCTCGGATTTAAAAATAATAGCCTCCCTAATCATGTATTTAAATTAAGCAAAGCTCTCTATGGTTTAAAACAAATCTCAAGGGCTTGGTATGATTTACTAAGTACTTTTCTTATTAAAAATAATTTCACAAAAGGCAAGGTCGATACTACCTTGTTTATTAAGAATTTTGAAAATAATTTTCTCATTACTCAGATTTATATTGATGATATTATGTTTGGCTCTACGAATGAATCCTTTTGTGAATATTTTGATAAAATCATGAGTCTCGAATTTGAAATAAGTTTTATGGGAGAATTAATCTTTTTCTTAGGCTTACAAATTAAGCAACTAAGCAATGACATCTTTATTAATCAAACTAAACATGCTTTAGATTTGATAAAAAGATTTAATATGGATAGCTCAAAAGCTATTAACACTCCTATGAGTACCTCCACTAAGTTAGAAGTTGATGAAAGTGGAGAAAGCTTCGATCAAAAAACTTATAGGGGTATTATAGGAAGTTTACTTTACCTCGCTACAAGTAGACCAGACATCATGTCCAGTGTAGGACTTTGTGCTAGGTTTCAATCGAACCCTAAGATATCTCATCTCAAAGCAGTTAAAAGAATATTTAGATATCTTAAAGGTACCACAAATCTAGGATTATGGTATCCAAAATCTGAGAATTTTAAGTTAATTGCTTATGCTAATGCGGATTTTCCTAGGTGTGGACTAGATAGATAAAGCACATCAGGAACATGTCAATTTTTGAGACATTCCCTTGTTTCCAAGTCATCTAAAAAACAAAACTCGGTTGCACTATCAATAACCGAAGCTGAGTATATTGCAGCTAGTGCATGCTGTGCACAAGTTGTGTAGATGAAAAATACCTTAGAAGATTATAAAGTCCATCTTAAAAACATTCCCATTAAATGTGATAACACAAGTGCAATATGTTTAACAAAAAATCTCATTCAACACTCAAGAACAAAACATATTGATATTAGACATCACTTTATACGAGATCATGTCACTAATCATGATGTAATCATAGAGTTCATAGATACTAAGCATCAACTATCTGATATTTTTACAAAACCACTAAGTGAAGAACAATTTGATTTCATTAGAAGAGAATTATGAATGTTAATATGTCCGAATGCATGAACTTGTTAAGATTACTTTTCGGATTTTTTTTAATGATCAAATCACTTAATTGCCATGATGATTTTACATAATTACATGCCTTAATTACATGTTGGAAATTATATGTTTTAGGATAAAAAAATTTCCATGATAATAAGCATGTTTTAACTTCATGATTGAATTTGAAAATCTATAGCAAAACCTCGTCCGAATGCATGAAAGTGTTAAATTTCATTTTCGGATCTTCTTGATCATAACAATTGGATTTTGTTGATACATTATTCTCTTCCGGACTTAATAAACATATGTCATATCGAGTTTTTCATTCATATCATTGATTTTTGATATATGGAATCAACTAGCAAATGCATCTCTCATAGACTTATCATGTGAAAAATATCTTTCGAGAATTAGATTTGATGATTCCTTCTTATATCTTTTGAGAAATAGTTTTACGTGCAAGGATTTGATTCACACACATATCTTGATTCTTGTAAAAATGAAGTTTGCTTTAAGATCTTATCAATTTTAACTTCATTCGAGTAAGCTCTTAAATGGCGTTCCTCCTTCATGCAAAAAAGATAATAACAAATAAAGAGGAATAAGCAATAAAAATCATCTCCATGTTATATTTTCCTTCAGATGTATGTATAACTGGTATCCTATCACTCATTATTGAAAAATGACATAAACCTAGTTAAAATTTGCTAATATCATTCTCCTTTTTGTTGACGACAAAGGGGGAGAAATATATGAATTGATGCTATCAATGCCATATTTGAATTTGAATTATGTTAACATATCAAAATCTTGCATCGAAATATATGATAAATTGGTGATATAACTGCTATGATTGCCATATTTGCACTATGCCATATTTGCACTATGTTATTTCTATATTTGCACTATGTTAAGATATTTAGAGCATATATCACAATTCTACAAATTGATATGTGATGAAATGCTATGATTGCTAAACACTTGAAACGTTTGTATTATGTTAAGATATCAAGAACTTACATCGCAGTCTTACGTGTTGATATCTTACCATATGATGAATTGCTACGATTGCTATCTTTCACATTTGAAATGTGAAACCTGAAAATGAATGTCAAGCCTTGACATCATTTTCAGAGAAATACATCATGATAGGAATCATGATGGGAGCATTGATAATGTTAAACGATCTTAACTTATCAATATGTCTCTTGAATTCAAAAGCTTTGAATTCAAGAATGACTTATCTCAAGTATGGCATATAGATAAAGGGAGTTAAAGTTAACTCCATTATCAATTGATTGTCATCATAAAAAAGGGGGAGATTGTTGAATCTCAGATTTTGATAATGAAGTCAATTGTTATTTGTTATCTAATCCATATGTTGAGATAAATGTGCAGAATTAACTACGAAGGGAGAAAAATATGCAGTAGGAGTTGCGCCGGAGTCAAAACCATGATCACGTTGCCTCCTCGTAGGTCTGAGAATCAATATCCTCAACATCCTCTCCTCCAATATGTCTCACATATCTCTCAAGAGGATGGGATACTCTACCAGAACTATATAAAGTTGGAACTTATGTGTTAGGTACCTAAACATACTTGGGCTATTAAGTGATGCTTGAGCTAGGTTCTCCAACATCACTCAACTCTATCATACTCCCACTCTCTCCGCCAAGAATGTGTTCCTTCTCAAGGAACACTACTCTCTTGGCTATAAAGATCTTTTGGTCCTCAATATGATAGAAATAATACCCACAAGTTTCCTTAGGGTATCCCACGAACTTGCACTGCTCCATCCTTGATTCCAACTTATCGAGGTTATGTCTTTTAACGTAGGCAGGGCAGCCCCAAATTCTAACAACCTTAAGATCGGGCTTTTTTCCTTTCCATATCTCATATGGTGTAGACAATACCAATATAGTTGGAACTCTGTTCAGAAGGTAAGATGCGATCTCTAGGGTATATCTCCAGAATGAGATGAGTAGATCAATGAAACTCATCATGGACCGTACCATGTCTAACAGCATACGATTCCTCCTTTCAGATACACCATTGAGCTAAGGTGTATAAAGAGGTGTCTATTGAGATAGAATCTCATGGTCCTTGAGTAACTAGGTAAACTCTGTACTTAAGTACTCACCTCCTCAATCTGATCGAAGAGTCTTGATACTCTTTCCAATCTAGTTCTCCACTTTATTCTTATACTCTTTGAATTTCTCAAAGGCCTTAAACTTGTACTTCATTAAGTACACATGTCCATACCTTGAGAAATCATCAGTAAAGGTAATGAAGTAGGAGTAACCACCAATGACATGAGTTGACATGGGTCCACATACATCACTATGTATAAGTTTTAGTAGTTCAATAGATCTTTCTCCAGTTCCACTAATTGGAGAGTTGATCAGTTTTTCCGCCGTAGATAGTGCAACTAAATTTTGTTTCTTGGAAGTCCAAGAAACAAGTGCATGTCCTAAAAATTGACATGTTCCGGATGTACTTTTTCTATCTATCCTACACCCGCCAAAATCGGCATCTGCATAAGCTATTAAATCGAATTTTTCAGATTTTGGATATCACAATCCTAAATTTGGAGTTCCTTTAAGATACCTAAATATTCTTTTAACACTTTTAAGATAAGATAATTTAGGATTTGATTGAAACCTAGCGTAAAGTCCTACACTAAATATAATATCCGGTCTAGTCACGATGAGGTAGAGTAGACTACTTATCATTCCCCTATATGTTTTTTGATCGAAATTTTCACTATTTTCATCCATATCTAACTTAGTCGCAGTACTCATAGGGGTGTTTATTGCTTTTGAATTATCCATGTTAAATCATTTTAACAGTTCTAATGTATATTTAGATTGGTTAAGAAATATACCATCACTAAGTTGTTTGATTTGTAATCCTAAAAAGAAAGTTAGTTCACCCATTAAGCTCATTTCAAATTCATGACTCATACATTTGGCAAATGATTCACATAGTGATTCATCCGAAGAGCCAAAAATAATATCGTCAACATAAATTTGCACAATAAGAAAATTATTTTTAAAATATTTAATAAACAATGTAGTATCCACCTTGCATTTGGTAAAATTATTTAAAATAAGAAAGGAACTAAGCCTTTCATACCAAGCTCTAGGGGCTTGTTTCAAGCCATAGAGAGCCTTAGTCAATTTGAATACATGATTAGGAAGAAGAGAATTTTCAAATCTGGGAGGTTGTTTGACATATACTTCTTCGGAAATAAAACCATTCAAGAAGGCACTTTTGATATCCATTTGAAATAGTTTAAAATTATTACTACTAGCATAGGCAAGGAGCATCCTTATGGCTTCTAATCGAGCCACGGGAGCGAAGGTTTCTTCGTAATCGATACCTTCTTCTTGGTTGAAACCTTTGGCCACTAATCTAGCCTTGTTTCTAACCACGATACCATTTTCGTCTTGCTTATTTCTAAAGACCCATTTAGTACCAATGACTAAATGGTCACTAGGTCTAGGAACATGCTTCCATACCTTATTCCTCCCAAATTGATTCAATTCCTCTTGCATTGCAATAACCCAAAAATCATCTTTTATGGCCTCGTCAATGCATTTAAGTTCGATTTGAGAAAGGAAGACGGCGTTAGCACAAAAATTCTTGAAAGAGGAACGAGTTTGAACCCCTTTTGATGTATCCCCTATAATTAGCTCCTTTGGATGAGCATCTATATACTTCCATTCCTTAGGTAAGGAAATTTCGGAAGACGGTGCATCCAAGTTGCTATTTTGAGGAGGGGGTTCATTTAAATTCAAATTATCAAAACCAAGATCATCATCAAAATCATTTTTCTTTAAATTTGAAACTTCATTAAAAACTACATGAATAGACTCTTCTATTACTAAGGTTCTTTTGTTAAAAACCCGAAAAGCTTTAGAAACGGAAGAGTAACCAAGAAATATGCCTTCATCGGATTTAGCATCAAATTTTCCTAAGGCATCCCTCTCATTTAAAATAAAGCATTTACAACAGAAAACTTTAAAATAGGAAATATTTGGTTTTTTGTTATTCCATAATTCATAGGGAGTTTTTTATAAGGATGGTCTTATTAGGACTCTATTCATGATGTAGCAAGCCGTATTTACGGCTTCGGCCCAAAAATACTTAGGTAAACTATGTTCATTTAACATAGTTCTTGCCATTTCTTGTAGGTTTCTATTTTTTCTTTCAACTACTTGATTTTGTTGGGGATTCCTCGGAGTGGAGAAGTTGTGATTGTATCCATTAACTTCACAAAAATTTTGAAAGTCACGGTTTTGAAATTCGCCACTGTGATCACTCCGAATCGATGAAATCATGAAACCTTTTTCGTTTTGAGTGAGTTTACAAAATCTAGAGAAACACTTGAAACAATCACTTTTGTAAGATAAGAAATAGGTCCAAGTGTATCTAGTATAGTCATCCACAATTACAAATGCATATTTGCTTCCTCCTAGACTTGTCGTATCAATTGGTCCAAATAAGTCCAAATGAATCAATTGTAATGGTCTAGTGGTGCTAATTTGAGTTTTTAATTTGAAACTAGTTTTTATTTGTTTACCTAGTTGACATGCATCGCATACTTCGTCCTTAATAAACTTTATATTTAGAATTCCTCGCACTAATTCTCTAGATGAGATCTTAGATATTAGTTTCATGCTTGCATGGCCTAGTCTCCTATGCCAAATCCAAGCATCATCATTTAAAGCAGAGAAGCACATTTCATTACTTAGTTCATCAAGGTTGATGGTGTAGACATTATTTTGTTTTAATGCAATCATAGTCATGTTATGGTTTGGTTTTTCAATAATACATACATTTGATTCAAATCTAACGATATAACATTTATCGCATAATTGACAAACACTCAAGAGATTATGTTTCAATCCATCAACTAGTAAGACATCATCAATAGAAAATTTTAATTTGTTACCTATGGTTCCCTTGCCAATGATTTTCCCTTGGTTGTTGTCTCTGAAGGTGACGTACCCTTCTTCTTTGCTAGTGAGCATAGAGAAATGAGATGGATCTCTAGTCATATGTCTTGAGCATCCACTATCTAGATACCATCTCTTGCTCCTAGCTTGTGATGGTGTATGTTTCTACAAGAAGGGATTATTTTTAGGTACCCATTTTCTTTTGAGTGCCCTAAAAACTGATTTAACTTTTTCATCATATTGCATAGAGTTGATCATGGTTCCTTTAGGAACCCAAATTAGTTTGTTCGGACTAATTTTCTTGAATGGACATTTATAAGTTTTATGTCCATATTTGCAACAAAAGTTGCAATGGCTTTGGTGCCGAACATGTAAGACGGGGGCCTTTAATGAAGGTGGTTGGATTTTGGTGAGGACTTCTCACAAATCCGATTCCACTTCTTTTAGGAACGTGACCCTTATTTGTAAGGATCATGTTCAAAGATTTGCTACCAACCTCGAATTTCTTCAAGGTGTCCTTAAGTAGCAAGTTCTCCTTTTGGAGAGATTCTAGATCATGGCATTTTATACATGGAGCTAAACTATCATGATATTCAGTTTTTAATTTATCGATATCACAAGTGAGACTATCATGCTCCTTTTTTAGCAATTTATATTTTCTACTAATTGTCTTACATTCATCAAATAACTCATCAAAAGCATTTAATAATTCATGATAAGGTAAATCTGCATTAATTAAATCCGTTACCTCTTCTCTGATGGCCATTAGGGCGTAATGAGCAACTTGCTCGATGTTGGACTCCTCTTCTTCGGATGCGCTTGAATCATCCCACGTTGCTTTGAGCGCCTTATTCTTCGATGTTCTCTTTTTGGCTTGAGGACAATCGTTCTTGTAGTGTCCTAGTTTTTTGCATTCATAGCAAATCACTTGGTCCTTCTTTTGTTCAAATTTATTTTTTATATTATTTTTAAATTTGATCTTCCTAAAATATTTTTTTAATTTTTGAGTCAAAAGTGCAATGTCATTGTCACTGTCCTCATCACTTGATGTTCCTTTCAAGTAGTCTTCTTGTGATTTGAGTGCCATATCCTTCCTGTTCTTTGGAAGGGGGTTCTCCAGCTCGTCATGAGCTTGACATGTCATTTCGTAGGTCATTAGAGACCCAATGAGTTCTTCAAGAGGGAATGTTTTAAGGTCTTTGGCCTCTTGAATGACCGTAACTTTTGGATCCCAACTTTTAGGGAGGGATCTTAAGATTTTAGTTACTAGTTCAAAGTTAGTAAAATCTTTACCAAGAGCTTTGAGTCCATTGATGACATCCGTAAACCGGGTGTACATGTCTCCGATGGACTCACTTGGTTTCATTCGAAAAAGTTCATAAGAGTGCACAAGGATGTTGATTTTGGACTCTTTTACTCGGCTAGTGCCTTCATGAGTGACCTCAAGAGTTCTCCAAATATCAAAAGCCGAATCACAAATTGAAACACGATTAAATTTATTTTTGTCTAGTGCACAAAACAAGGCATTCATAGCCTTTGCATTTAAAGCAAAAACCTTCTTCTCCGATTCATTCCATTCGCTCATCGGAAGAGAAGATTTTTGAAATCCGTTTTCAACAATAGTCCAAAGCTCAAAATCCATAGAAATAAGGAAGATCCTCATCCGAGTCTTCCAATACGTGTAATCCGACCCATTAAACATAGGTGGACGTGTGATAGAGTGTCCCTCATCAATGCCGGAGTAAGCAATCTCTCTTGGGTATTAAACCAAATATGAGAGTGAGCCTTGCTCTGATACCAATTATTAGGATCGGAGCGGCACTAAGAGGGGGGGGTGAATTAGTGCAGCGGATTAAAATGTTGGTTTCAACAAATCTTTCGTACGATAAAAATCGGAATCGGAAGTGCTTAACTTGAAAGCGTATTCGCAAAGTTGTGCAGCAAAGGTTATGATGAAATAAAGCAAGTAAGAAGGTTTGCAGTAATGTAAATAGCAGTAATGAAATGCAAACCATAGATTACGTCGTTTTTGAAGTGGTTCGGTCAAGTGACCAACATCCACTTGCGAGGCCCCTCTTCGATGAGGCTCCCACCTTCCACTACCAAATCTCTTGAAAGTGAATGGTGAATACCCCTCTTACAACTCTTTTACAAGCGGTTCACTCTCCTACAGATTTTCAGCAAGAAAGAAGGAGGTGAACATTAGCAAATTGAAAACAAGACTAGCTAAGACTTTTCTAAGGCCTTTCTCTTAAACAATTGCTGCTCAAAAAGTTGTAATCTCAGCTGAGATTTGAGGGGTATTTATAGGCCTCAAGAGGATTCAAATTTGGGCTCCAAATTTGAATTCTCATTGGGTTCCCGATGCTGGCAGTGCCACCGCCTGTCAGTGTCAAACGCTAACAGTGCTGGGCGGTGCCACCGCCCAGCTCTTGGGTGTTGGGCGGTGCAACCGCCCAGTCTGGCAGTGCCACCGCCAGACCCTTCAGTTGACTGGTTGGGCTTCAAACTTAGCCCAAACCAAGTCTAATTTTGGGCTCAGTTGGCCCCTAAGCAGGATATAGGATTATCTCTTAATCTTAATCCTAATTACAAGTGAACTACATAACAAAAAAAACATCCTAAGCAAGTTTTCAACCGCGAACGTCGAGTCTTGTTCCGGCGAGCTTTCCGACGAATTTCTCCCGACGGACTCCCAACAAGCTCCCGAACTTGTGATGACTTTAATGAGTAGCCGAGCCTTCTCGGTGTTCTCCATGAACCTCCGACGATCTCTTCAGCAAACTTCCGAAAATTCCGATAGGTTCCCGATTTCTTCTCGGTTGGTTCCGGCAGCATCTCCGATGATTCTTCGGACTCTTAAACGTCCATCGAACTTGACTCCGGTATCCTTGCTTTGTATTTTCTGGTTATTGTAGTTAATCCTGCACACTTATCTCAATAATATGGATTAGATCAATTAACCCATCAATTGATTTTATCATCAAAATTCGAGATTCAACAGTAAAGTGATGCTAAATTTATTAGCTTGCATAATGATAAAACTGAAGATCATGATTATATTGCAATAATTTGAACTTTTATGTCCAAATACTTGATATTTGTAACTTCTCCTTTTTGTTGATGACAAAGGGGGAGAAGTATGATCATGTTATGCATGATGAAATTTACAATGACTTGAATCCAGCTTGAATTTAAGGTTCTATCAATATGGCATATTGATAGGGGGAGTTAAGGTTAACTCCATCATCAATTTATTGTTATCATAAAAAAGGGGAAAATTATTGAATCTCAGATTTTGATGATGAAACCAATTGATAAGTGTTTATGAATTGATATGTGTTTTGAGTGACGCAGGATGCTTCAAATAGGATGAAACAATTAAAGTAGGAAGAATCATGTCGGGCCGGTGGAACATGTCAGAAAATTGGACCTCTAGTCGGAGGATCAAATGACGTATCGACAGAATGCTTCGGGCCATAGATTTAGGCATCGGGCTAAAAAGAGCATAAATTGCACCAAGGATATCGAAGTTGCAGAGGTCAACTAGTCGATTGGGCAATAGGCCGAAAGAAAGGACGATGCGTCGAAGAATCGGATAAAGCGTCAATGGACCAATGACATGCCGGACATGATTCATACTTAGTAATAATTATCTAGATCAAAGTGTGTTTTTATATTTGCAGAATTAACTACGATATCAAGGAATAAAACAAAATGAAGTCCTAGAGTCAAGAACGTAATTTCATTAGGAATTCAAGAGTACGTCGGAAGTCCGGACGTTCATCAGAAGTTTTGTTAGAATTGATCGAGAAGTCCTAGAGCTTACCAAAGAATCTCATCAGAACTCACCTAGAAGATCATCATGAAGTCTAGGAGCTTGCTAGGAGTCCGCTGGAACATTGCCGAGAGATTGTCGGAAGTTCGCCGGAAGCTCGATGGAAGAAACCTAGACTTACAAACTTTGTTTAGCTTAGTAAATGTCTTAAAATTTATAGTTAGCACATAATAGGGATTAGAATTGGGCCAACCTAATTAGGGAATAGTTGAGCCAAGTTTGGGCTATGTTGGGCCAAGAGAAAGGCCCAAACAATGACCAAACAGGTGAAATAGTCGTGGCATAGTCTCCGAGACTATGTTAGGCGATGGTACCACACAGACTTAGACTCCAAGATTGTTTGGGTAGTGGTATCGCTAGTCTGGGCGGTGTTACCACCTAGTGTAAGGCTACAGGCGATGGTATTGCCCATACCCTGAAATTTCGGGGGTTTGAATTTTGGGCTCCAAATTTGAATCCATTTGGGGCCTATAAATACCTCAGCTATTCCTACATGGATAAGCAAGAAATATTAAGCAAAACCCTATGATTCTAAAGTTATAAACCTTAGAAAGTTGAGTTCCCTCCTCCCAAAGCTTAGAGAGTTCTAAGGGAGGTGTGAGAGGGATACCTTGTAAAAGAGGGTTATAAAAGTTTGTCTCCTAAACCTGTGAAAATGAGAAGAGGGGTATAAATGGGTAGTTGGTCTTCGCTATCGAAAGAAGAATGATAGTGGATGCTAGTGGCCTCGACGGAAGAGGAATCGACAAAGTGGATGTAGGTCACGACGATTGAACCACTATACAAATCTGGTTTGCGTTTCTCTTGTGCAATTTACTTTATTGCAAACTGTTGGGAAATCAAGGGGGCGACATCATATGCGTAGCGGAAGAACAAGAAAACAAAAATCCCCGATTCCCAAAAAGATGTTCGTCGTCATGCGAAGATTGGTGCGCAAAAATCCGCAAAACACAAAACCGCGTATAGAGATTGTGTTACCTAGGGAGATCGTATATCCCTGTTTCCTTACACATCCTTAAGAGAGGGTGAAGGAGGTCAAGCGTCCTCCTCTCTAGCGGTGATCCACACAGCAAGGTTGCGACGACCCTCCTCAAAACTCCAGGCCTCTGAGGTGGAGAGGGAGAGGAGAATAGGAAAGGCAAGCAAAGACTCTAGCCTATGAGGCTGTGAATCCCACCTATTTATAGAGATCCCGTGGCAAACCCTAATGGGTCCTTCCCTAGTGGGTATTGGATCTGCATCTAATAAGACAAGGGCTCCGTCGGATATCTCATATCCGAACCTCTACTCATCGCAATGCCTACCATATGTGTGTGACCCTCTAGGCCCAATATCGAGCTGGCCGTGAGTCATACCTGTCGAGAACTCCTTCTAACTTCGGTGAATTATTATCTCTGTAATAATTCACTCGACTCATCGACTACGGACGTACTAGGCCACTCTGCCAGTAGTCCCCAAACGATCTGAGGGAATCCAATCCATTGGACTGTCGTCCTCGATTACCATGTACCTATAGTCCCTCATCCATCTAATATCCTAGAGACCGTATATCGAGCATGGTGTTGTCAGACCCATACGGTTTCTACTCGAGTCTCGCTCTAATCGGATTCTACCGGAGAACTCTTTCTCTCTCAACCTGAATGACCATAGCCAAGGATTTGTCTGAGCAAGAACACATGGGATATTCCTCTCATGACGCCGAGAGTGGATGATCCTCTATCGACACTCAATAGCCCTCGTAAGGTCGACTACCACTCCCAATGACCAGTTGTACTAGATCTGGGATAGCCAAACCTATAAATCTGGTATTAAAGAGTGGAGCACTCATACAGGACATCCTTGGTGTCTCAAGTCTAAGGACCAGATACACCACTAGGACTACGGAATCATTTGTCGTCCGACAATAAGGCATCATCAACCATCCAAAGCATTCCATAAGCGGATCAATCAGTGAACTCATTCTCCAATGAGCACTGTCTTTGTATCCCTAGTGTCCCTACACGCAGCTATGAGACCAGCTGCATCCATCATATGGACGGGTATCTGACACACCAGTCTATCCGGTTATCACGATGTCCCTCTCGAGTAACCTATGACCGGGATTATTTAGGATATGTGTTTAAAGGTGAATCGATCTCATTATCGTGATCTCATCACGATCCGATTCCCATTGCACAAATCCAAGGACATCACAATATATATATGCATTTATGCAATAGTTTTAAAGTGATATTCGCCAAAATATAATAAGCAAAAAGATTCTGTATCAAGTCACACGTGCCATCACTCACGTGATTGGCTTGCTGGGCACCTATGACTAGCACAAACCACTTTACTTGCTTTACATCCACTACGCTCTTCCGTATGCTTTCAATATTAATACCTTTATGAAATGATTTTTTGTCAGAAATTGATTTAATCGTAATAAAGTTTTGAACCGACGTAATTTTTACCGCTGCACTAATTCACCCCCCCTCTTAGTGCCTACTCTTTTCCTCATAGGTATATCATCGAATCAGACTCATCTTATAACAATGGTGTTAACTTAACTGAACATCATGATTAGTCGAGTCCCTCGAGACTATGATGATTCGGAGGCCGAACAGGATGGAAATCACTAGGAGTTATGACCGGCAAGAGTTGCCTACCTTTCGGGCTTAGTGTGATTGGTCGAGTCCCTCGAGGTTGTACTAAGACGCTAATTGGATCTCGATCTCCACTAGAAGTATGTCAGAGACATTCATTTCACATGCTGAGGGTGTCACGTGACTTTCCAATAAAATAATGGGAGCATATTAAGATAGAAATCTATATCTTGATTGTTTATTTTTGTAAAATCTTCATGTTATTTATTTCTTCTGCGTCTTTATTTTCAAAAAATATCACTTTCAAATCTCTTACATGGCAAACTTGATGTCAACCGCCTCACTAGTCCAAATTGTATGGATTGGCTCTGCAACTTGAGAATTGTACTCACGACGGAGAAAATCGCGTGCATCCTTGATACAGTGATGCCTACGCTTGAGAAAGGGGCAAGCAAGGATGAGATCGCTCGCTACGTGAAGTACATTGATGACTCCACCTTTGCTCAGTGTTACATGTTGGCCTCTATGACTCCTAAGTTACAGAGATAGCATGAAAAGATAGATGTTAGATCCATTCTCCTACATGTCCGCAAACTGTTTGAGGAAGAGGGAAGGACTCAGTGATATGAGATATCCAAGAGCATCTTCCACACTAGGATAAGTGAGGGGACCCCGATTCAGAACCATATCCTAAAGATGATTGAGTGTATAGAGAAACTCAAAGGTCTAAAAATGGTCCTAGAGACTTTAATGAGTAGCCGAGCCTTCTCGGTGATCTCCGTGAACCTCCGACGATCTCTTCGGCGAACTTCCGAAAATTCCGACAGGTTCCCGATTTCTTCTCGGTTGGTTCCGGTAGCATCTCCGACGATTTTTCGGACTCTTAAACGTCCATCGAACTTGACTCCGGTATCCTTGCTTTGTGTTTTCTGGTTATCGTAGTTAATCCTGCACACTTAACTCAATAATATGGATTAGATCAATTAACCCATCAATTGATTTTATCATCAAAATCTGAGATTCAACAATCTCCCCCTTTTTGATGATGACAATCAATTGATGACGGAGTTAAACATAACTCCCCCTATCTATATGCCATATTATGAGAAGATAAAAACGCTTGAATTCCATCCCATTGAATTCAAGCATAAACCGATAAGTTCTAACCGTAGAACTTATCGTTATTCTCATTAAGCATAATATAAATGCGAAACTTCGATGAAAATCCTTTTCAAGTCGAAAGATAAGAGGCAAATTTTACTACGATAGGAGATAAAGATTTTCAACAAGAATTTCATGATATACATGTTAGACATGCTTTCAATATGATCAATCGATCTTGCGATATTCTCAAAGATTTTGCAAGGCATATTCTCAAAGATTTTGAAAAGCTTTTGCAATTTACATAAGCCATGCTATTAAAATGATACAAGTCATCACTTCTCTCCCCCTTTGTCATCAACAAAAAGGGAATGAGACTTGAAGCACATAGTTTGTCATACAAAGATTTTATCATTCAAAATTATGTATGCTAAAATATTTACGCAGAGTTCATCTTTAAATGAAAATTCAGCATTCATCCATATTATCAAATCTCCTCTTTCTATAAGTAACAAAAGTTGTAGATGTACAAGGAAGAGATTGGGATAAGACAAAAAAAATTTCAAGTAGTAACTCCAATAAGTCAAAATCATAATTCGAATACAAATTCATTCAAATTCAATTCGTCAACTTGAAACTCATAATCAAGCTATCAAAATCAATTTCGAGATTCAAAATATCATAAAATCATTAATTTTGATCAGATGGGAGCGGTGTTTGACTCAAGATAGGATAAGAAAATTTAACATGTCATTAGAATCGAAAGAGAAGGATCTGATTCACCGAGGAACGGAGAGAAGATGAAAAAACTTTACGAAAAATCCATTGAAACAAGTTTATTTTTTAGGGATAATTTAACATACCTAATTCCCTTCTAATGAATTCAAATTGGTCTTCATTCAAAGCTTTTGCAAATATATCTGCTAATTGATGCTTTGTGTTAATGAATTCTAGAACAACATCATTGTTAAGGACATGATCGCGTATGAAATGATGCCTAACATCGATATGCTTAGTTCTAGAGTGCTGAATTGGATTTTTAGTAAGACATATGGCACTAGTATTATCACATTTTATGGGAATATTTTTAAAGTGAATTCCATAGTCTTCTAATATATTTTTCATCCAAACAACTTGTGTACAGCATGCACTTGCAGCAATGTACTCGGCTTCCGCCGTAGATAATGCAACTAAATTTTGTTTCTTGGAAGTCCAAGAAACAAGTGCATGTCCTAAAAATTGACATGTTCCGGATGTACTTTTTCTATCTATCCTACACCCGCCAAAATCAGCATCTGCATAAGCTATTAAATCGAATTTTTCAGATTTTGGATACCACAATCCTAAATTTGGAGTTCCTTTAAGATACCTAAATATTCTTTTAACACTTTTAAGATGAGATAATTTAGGATTTGATTAAAACCTAGCGCAAAGTCCTACACTAAACATAATATCCGGTCTAGTCGCGGTGAGGTAGAGTAGACTACCTATCATTCCCCTATATGTTTTTTGATCGAAATTTTTACTATTTTGATCTATATCTAACTCATCATGGACGGTATCATGTCTAACAGCGTACGATTCCTCCTTTCAGATACACCATTGAGCTAAGGTGTATAAAGAGGTGTCTATTGAGATAGAATCTCATGGTCCTTGAGTAACTAGGTAAACTCTGTACTTAAGTACTCACCTCCTCAATCTGATCGAAGAGTCTTGATACTCTTTCCAGTCTAGTTCTCCACTTTATTCTTATACTCTTTGAATTTCTCAAAGGCCTTAAACTTGTACTTCATTAAGTACACATGTCTATACCTTGAGAAATCATCAGTAAAGGTAATGAAGTAGGAGTAACCACCAATGACATGAGTTGACATGGGTCCACATACATCACTATGTATAAGTTTCAGTAATTCAATAGATCTTTCTCCAGTTCCACTAATTGGAGAGTTGATCAGTTTTTCACAAAGGCAAGGCTCGTAGGTTGCATATGACTTATAGTCTAATGGATATAGATATCCATCCTTTAGCAACTTTTAAATCCTTCCCTTATTGATGTGACGTAGCCTATAATGTCACAGGTATGCACTGTTCACCTCATCTTATTTGCTCTTAGACATACTTACATTCATGATATATAGAGTAGTGTCTAGCATAAACAAACCATTATGTAATGTTTCTCTCGTGATGATATCATCATCTAATAATATTAAACAACCATCATTCTCAAAAAATAATTTATATCCATTAACTATTAAACATGAAATGAAAATAATGTTTATGAAAATAGAAAGAACAAAATAACATGCATCCAATGCAATAATCGCTCCACCATACAGATGTAGTGCAACCTCGCCAACAGCTACTGCAGCAACTTTTGCTCCATTGCCCATCTTGAGGTCCATCTCGCCTCTTGCCAATCTCTTAGGCCTTGCCAGAACCTACAAAGAATTACAAATATAATAAGCACTATCGGTATCCAATACCCATGTGTTATCATAAGAGTCTGACAAATGGAGACTGATCATGAATGTACTTGAAACTTCTCCAAGCTTCTATTTCACCATCTATGTAAAGTATTATTTACAGTTCTTCTTCCAATGCTCATCTTTCTCACAGTGGAAGCACTGGCCTTTGTCTTTTGCCGGGTCTTTCTTAGCAACCATTGCTTTACCTGGTCTGCCCTTGGCCTTGCCCTTTTTAAGAGACTTTTCTACTTTCCTTTTATTTCTGGTCTCACTAGTGTAAAGAACTGGCTTCTCTTTCTTGATAGTGCTTTTTGCCTCCCTCAACATATTGAGGAGCCCAGGAGAGCCACCTCAAGCTTGTTTATATTAAAATTCATTATGAATTGTGAAAAGGAATATGATAGGGATTGAAGCACAAGATCCACACAGAGGTTTATTGAATCTCGAATTTTGATGAGGAAACCAATTGATAGTGTTTATGATTTAATCTACATTTTGAGTGATGCAAGGTGCTTCGATCAGGGAGAGACAACTAAAGTAGGAAGAATCATGTAGGGCCGGAGAAACATGTCAGAAGATTAGACGTCAGGCCGAAGGATCAGTCGACGTATCGACAGAAGGCTTCAGGCCATGGATACGAACATCGAGCCAAGAAGAGTAGATATTGTGCCAAGGATATCAGAGTTGCGGAGGTCAATTGGCTGATTGGGCAATAGGCCGTAAGAGAGGACGATGCGCCGAAGAATCGGACGAAGCGTCGATGGACCAATGACATGCCGGACGACATGATTCATACTTAGCAATAATTATATAGATCGAAGTGTAATTTTATGTGTGCAGGATTAACTACGATCGCAAGGCATAAAGCAAAATGAAGTCCCGGAGTCAAGAACGTAATTTCGTTGGGAGTTCGAGAGTTCGTCGGAAGTCCGAACGTTCATCGAAAGTTCTACCAGAATTGACCGAGAAGTCCTGGAGCTTACTAGAGAAGCTCATTGGAACTCGCCAAGAAGATCATCATGAGGTCCATGAGCTTGCCCAGAGTCCGCCGGAACATTGCCGAGAGATCGTCGGAAGTTCACCGGAAGATTGCCGGAAGCTCATTGGAAGAAACCAAACTTATCTTGCTTAGATTATATCTTAGGAATTGTAGTTAGCATATAATTTGAGTTTTGATTGGGAGATAATCCCATCAACTTATTAGGGGCCAACTGGGCCCGAAGGTGGGCTGGTTTAGGTCAGATTCAAGGCCCAACCAGGGTGTTGAAACCTTAGCCAACGGTGGTATCGCCTGGGGAACACCATCCTAGGAAATCTTGGTAGTGGTGCCACCTAGGCTTGGCCATGGTACCATCAGTAGCAATGCTGCTAGCGGTGGTACCACCCTTGTTCGGCGGTGGTACTTCCCAGTAGTAGATCTTGCGACGGTAGTACCACCAATACCCAAGAAACCTGGGATGAGACCTTTTTAGGCTCTAAGTTTTAAATCAACTTGAAGCCTATAAATACTCCTCTCATCCTTAGTTAAAAAACAAAAGCACAGAGAATTTAAAGACGGAAAAACGCTATTGTAATCTCTTGTGAGAATCCTCCTCTTCTAGTTTATGTGTCAGAATAGTTTGAGAGAGGAATGAGTGCTTGTAAAGGTTGTCTCCTAAACCCAGTAAAAGGAGAAGAGGGGTGTAAAAAGGAGGTTGATCATCACTTATTAAAGGAAGATCGATAGTAGATGCCGATGGCCTCGACGGAAGAGAAATCGGAGGAGTGGATGTAGGTCACGACGGCCGAATCACTATAAACCGGTTTGCATTTATGTTTTACCATTTATCTTAACTACAAACTGCCTTCCTTGCTTTACATCAACTACACTTCCATATACTTTCAATCTAAAGATCTATCCGAAATGGTTTTCATCAAAATTAAATTTTATCATACGAAGGTTTTTCTAATGGACGTAATTTTTACCGTTGCACTAATTCACCCCCACCCCCCCTCTTAGTGCCAACTTGTTCCTAACAGTTGGTATTAGAGCATTATCTTCTCATTTAGTTTAACACCCAAAGAGAAATGGCTCTTTTCGGCTTTCAAGAGGGTCACTCTTTCATTCGTCCTTCCTTTTTTAATGGGATGGACTACACTTATTGGAAAACTCGAATGAGAGTTTTCTTGCTTACATTGAATCTTGATTTATGGCACCTAGTAGAATTTGGTTTTCAAAGGTCTTCTCTTCCAATGAACCATTGGAATGATTTGGAGAAGAAGACTTTTCTCTAAATACAAAGGCTATAAATGTCATATTTTATGCTTTAGATAAAACTGAGTTTATCTAAACTCAGTCAAGTTCGATGGACATTTAAGAGTCCGAAGAATCGTCGGAGATGCTACCAGAACCAACCGAGAAGAAATCGGGAACCTGTCGGAATTTTCGGAAGTACGCCGAAGAGATCGTCGAAGGTTCACGGAGATCACCGAGAAGGCTCGGCTACTCATTAAAGTCATCACAAGTTCGGGAGCTTGTTGGGAGTCCGTCGGGAGAAGTTCGTCGGAAAGCTCGCCGGAACAAGACTCGACGTTCGCGGTTGAAAACTTGCTTAGGATGTTTTTTTTGTTATGTAGTTCACTTGTAATTAGGATTAGGATTAAGAGATAATCCTATATCCTGGTTAGGGGCCAATTGGGCCCAAAATTAGACTTGGTTTAGGCTAAGTTTGAAGCCCAACCAATCAACTGAAGGGTCTGGCGGTGGCACTGCCAGACTGGGCGGTTGCACCGCCCAGCACTTGAGAGCTGGGCGGTGGCACCGCCCAGCACTATCAGCGTCTGACACTGATAGGCGGTGGCACCGCCAGCATCGGGAACCCAACGAGAATTCAAATTTGGAGCCCAAATTTGAATCCTCTTGAGGCCTATAAATACCCCTCAAATCTCAGCTGAGATTACAGCTTTTTGAGCAGCAATTGTTTAAGAGAAAGGCCTTAGAAAAGTCTTAGCTAGTCTTGTTTTCAATTTGCTAGTGTTCACCTCCTTCTTTCTTGCTGAAAATCTGTAAGAGAGTGAACCGCTTGTAAAAGAGTTGTAAGAGGGGTATTCACCCTTCACTTTCAAGAGATTTGCTAGTGGAGGTGGGAGCCTCATCGAAGAGGGGCCTCGCAAGTGGATGTAGGTCACTTGAC
Organism: Musa schizocarpa; assembly: GCA_900464855.2. Taxonomy (NCBI): domain Eukaryota; kingdom Viridiplantae; phylum Streptophyta; class Magnoliopsida; order Zingiberales; family Musaceae; genus Musa; species Musa schizocarpa. Next base: position 12,138,105 of record LS990925.1, on the reverse strand, counting down.
TGAACTACTTCAAAAATGGCGTAATCTCTGGTTTGCATTTCATTACTGCTATTTACATTACTGCAAACCTTCTTACTTGCTTTATTTCATCATTACCTTTGCTGCACAACTTTGCGAATACGCTTTCAAGTTAAGCACTTCCGATTCCAATTTTTATCGTACGAAAGATTTGTTGAAACCAACATTTTAATCCGCTGCACTAATTCACCCCCCCCCTCTTAGTGCCGCTCCGATCCTAACATTTACAACATGTATAATCACCAAATTATCATTAATTTTAAAGATGTACAAGATTGCAAATTATGCAAGTTTGCAATTTTGTTTCTTAAGATAGGCAATCTATTAATTTTTTGGTGATGTTCAAGATAGCAACCTCTTTCTTCTCTTTTGAGAAGTGCCATTTTAGCTTCCTTTGCAAAGCGCAAGCTAGCAAAATTTTATATTATTTTATAATATGCAAGCTAGAAATTTGGCAAGTGTTACTTCTCTTTGAAGTATGAAGGCTAGCAAGTTTTTTGAAAACATAATACAAACAAGCAAGCAAGATACAATGTTTTACATGAAGCAAGCTAACAAGTTTTGCATCTTTTTGTGATATGTACGTTTGCAATTTTTGCTTCTCTTTAGATGTCTAGCAAGCAAGCAAGTTTTTCTCCTTATAATTTGTGAGCTAGCAAATTTTACACATATGAAAGTTGGCAAGATTTTTGCATCTTTTTGAGATGAGCAAGCTTTTGCTTCTTCTTGAAGTATGTAACCTAGCTAGCAAGTTAGCAAAATTTGCTCCCCCTATGTCATTATCAAATAGAAGGGAAGAATACAATGTTGTAATTCTTTTCCCTTTTTATCAATCTTCACATCATTACAATGGTAAAGTATCAACCTTATTTCAATATGTTTGTGCATCATTATAGTTTCAATTTACAACATACACAATTTTAAAACATTATGTTGAATCTCGAATTTTGATGATGAAACTACTTGATATATGTTTATGATTTAATCTGCGTTTTGAGTGATGCAGGATGCTTCGATCAGGATAAGACAATTAAAGCAGGAAAATCACGTTGTGCCGAAGGAACATGTCAGAAGATTGGACGTCGGGCCGGTGGATCGGTCGACATATCGACAGAAGGCTTTGGGCCATGGATTCGGGCATCGGGTCAAGAAGGGCGGGTATTGTGCCAAGGATATCGGAGTTGTGGAGTCAACTGGCCGATTGGGCAATAGGCTGCAGGAGAGGACGATGCGCCGAAGAATCGGACGAAGCGTCGAGGGACCAATGACATGCCGGACAACTTGGTTAATTGCATAGGATTAATTGTCTCGATCGAAGTTTTGTTTTAAGTGTGCAGGATTAACTACGATGGAAGAAAGACAAGCAGCAGGAGTTGTGCCGGAGTCAAGACAATGATCACATTGGGAGTTCAAGAGTTCGATGGAAGTTCGGACAGTCGTCGGAGGTTCTGCGGGAACAAATTCGAGAAGTCAATAAGATTGCCAAAAGAAGCTTGTCGGAACTCACCAAGTGGATCGTCGCAAGTCCAGGGGTTTGCCAGAAGTCCGCAGGAGCATCACCGAGGGTTCATCGGATGATCGACGGAAGTTCGCCGGAAACTCGCCGGAAGAAGCGATTGACGCACTGGAGCAAGCTGCAGAAATTGTCTTAGGATTTATCGTAGTTAGAACAATGATTAAGTTGGAAATGGGAGGTGATCCCATTAGCTTAATCTTGGGGCAATTGGGCCCCTAAAAAACCCAAATTGGGCCGAATGGATCTACCCATTCGGACCCTGATTGCTGTGGGAGGTGCAACCGCCCAAGCCAGGAGGTAGCATCGCTTGGGCTAAGTCTCCCAGGGAGACTGGGCGGTGCAACCACCCCAGCCAGGAGGTGGCACCGTCTGGGGCTCAGTCTCCGAGCGAGTTTAGGCGTTGCAACCGCCCCGGACAAGAGGTAGCACCGCCTGAGCTCAGTCTTCGAGCTCTGGCAGGCGGTGCAACCGCCCCAGTCAGGAGGTGCAACCGCCTGAGCTCGGTCTTCGAGCTCTGGCAGGCGGTGCAACTGCCCCTAACAGAGGTGGCACTACCCAGAGGCTCAGTCTTCGAGCTCTGCCAAGCGGTGCAACCGCCCCAGTCAGGAGGTGCAACTGCCTGATCCCGGAATTCCGGGAATTGACAGTTTTGAGCTCCAAATTTGAACTGGGTTGGGGCCTATAAATACCCCACCCATTCAGCACTGAAAGAGCATAGATCTACACCGAAATCTTGATATTTTTCTGTGATTCTTAGAGCTCAAAATTGTTGTAAAGGCCAAAAGTTCTTCTCTCTCTTTTCTTCTAAGTTCTGAGTTGTAAAGAAAGGAGAGAAAATTTCTGTAAGGGTTGTCTCCTAAGCCCGTCAAAAGGAGTGAAACTGTAAAAGGGTGGTTGGCCTTCGCTTATTGAAGGAAGGCCTCTAGTTGACGCCGGTGACCTCGTCGGTGGAGGAAGCCAAAAGTGGAGTCGGTCAAGATTGACCGAACCACTCTAAATCTCGGTTTGCATTTACTTTTAGCATATTATCTTTACCATAAACCTCCTCTGAAGCTTACTGCTTTCTGCGCATATACGAACGGGTTTCAAGCTTTGCACTTTCCGAATCAGCGTTTAGATGTAAATATGCTTTTTCGTACGATCATCATATTTCAGATTACGTTTACGTTTTGATTTTTACCATAACTGCAAACTGCCTTTATACCCTTGCTTAAACAGCATCTCGCCTAATCAAGTGATTTATGAATCAGCATTTAGACGTAAATCAGTTTCTTCGTACGAACGTCGTATTTCAGTTTGCGCTTATATTCTGGTTTTCATCATAACTGCAAAATGCCTTCATAGATTGACTTTTAACATCATCTTGCTTGATCTTAAGTTAAAGTAATCTTAGAATCGGCTTTCAAACAGAAATCGTTTTTATCGTTGGAACGTAGTTTCGTTTTAATCGCAGAAAGTTTTCCGCTGCACTAATTCACCCCCCCCCACCCCCCCCTCTTAGTGCTCTTGATCCTAACACATTACACATTATCATTATTCTATGCATGATACTAAAAATAAATCAATCATCATATCATACATGATACTCATAAGCTAGTAAATTTATATCATTTTAGAGCATCAAAACAATATCATGAGTATTTCATGCATTTATATCATCACATGAAGAATATCAAGAAGAATTAGGTGATGAGATATACTTCAAGAATACAAGGAATTATACAAAGCCAAAAAATCATATCATGAAGAATGAGATTATGTGAATACCAAAAGACATAATTCATTTTGACAAATATCCTCTTAAATATTCAAAGAGAAATCTTAGGAGATCAAATAATAAAAGATATTCAAATGAAATTTTAAGTCATGAATTTCGAAAAAGATATTCAAATGAAATTTTAAGTCACGGATTTTGAAAAAGATATTCTCTTTAGTAAATCACAAAAGGAAACATAGGAGAAAAAGATTTTAATTCATGCAAAAGAAATCTTATGATTCACATAGAAAAATCTCCTCTTTAGTAAAATACCAAGAAAAATCTTAGGAGTACAAAGAAAAGATCTTGATTAAAAAATATATATCAAGTAATTCCAACAAACCAAGATCATAATTTTGATAAAACTTATTCAAATTCAAATCATCAAAATCTCAACATTTCTTTCAAGAGATTCAAAATGGCATAAATAATTTATTGATCTCTTAGTGAAAAATCGATAAGATAGAGAAAAAGAAAATTTTCAAAAAATGCTTTCCTCATTTTGTTTCAACTTATTGATTGATTTTATACATGCATGTTCTTTTCTTTCAAATCCATGCATCATTCATTAACACCAAAAAAGAACTTTCAAAAGATCGCAAAAGTTATCCTGCATAAGTTTGAAATATAAACTTGTTAAACATGCTTTCAAGTCATCATTATATTTTCATTAAGATATATTTTTCTTTTTGTGTATTTCATTTTAAGTGATTGATTTCATATAAGCATAATCAAGTTTTTTTTTTTTGTATGAAAACATACATCATAGTTTAAAGTCGAAAAGGTTAAAATATCAAGCATGATTTCATAAAGAATTTTTAATCAAAATTATTTTATTTTTTTTATCATAAAACATGTAATTTTCATGATTACTTTTAAAATCACTAGAAAGGTAAGCATGATCCAATTTTATTTTTGCATTTTTATTAAACATGCAATTCGAAAAAAATATAATTTTTCTAATCTGATTTAAGAACAACTCATAAAAAGCATTATGTAATTTTGAAATAAATTAAAGGAGTTTCATTTGAGTTGTTTACCTCATTATCGAATGTCATTAAGGCGTAGTTTGCCACCTTGCCTTTGTTGATTTTCTTCTTATCTTCGGATGAGTTCAATTCGTCCAAAGTCGCCTTCTTCTTCTTTTTAATTTCATTTTTAATTTTCGATTCATGTTTTAAAATTTTCATATGGAGTTCAAGTTCACCATCACTTGAGCTTACGCTCGAGTAGTCTTTAATTGTTTTAAGTCCGAAATCCTTCCCATTCTTTGGAAGGTGGTTCTCAAGTTCTTTACATGCATTGCACGTTATTTCATAGGTCATCAAAGACCCTATAAGTTCTTCAATTGGAAAATGGTTTAAGTACTTTGATTCTTATATTGTCATTATTTTCAAATCTGAATTTTTAGAGAGCGATCGTAAAATCTTGTTAACAAGTTCAAAATCAAAAAAACTTCTACCAAGTGCTTTTAAACCATTGACGACATCCATAAAATGGGTGTACATGTCTATAATGGTTTCGCTTGGTTTTATATAAAATAGTTCAAAATCATGCATTAAAAGATTGACTTTAGAAACTTTTACTCTACTCGTGCCTTCGTGCATGATTCCAAGAGTGTGCCATATTTCGAAAGTCGTTTCACAAGTAGAAACCCGATTAAACTTAGTTTTATCCAAAGCGTAAAATAGAGCATTCGTAGTTATAGCATTTAAGGAAAAAGTCTTCTTCTCCAAATCATTCCAATGGTTCATTGGAAGAGAAGACCTTCGAAAACTGTTTTCGATAATACTCTATAAATTCAAATCCAACGAAAGTAAGAAAACTCTCATTCGAGTTTTTCATTATATGTTGTCCATCTCATTGAACAAGGGAGGACGAATGAGAGAGTGACCCTCTTGAAAGCCGAAAAGAGCCATTTCTCTTGTGTGTTAAACTAAATAAGAAATATGAGGCTCTGATACTAATTGTGAGGAAAAGAGTCGACACTAAGAGGGGGGGTGAATTAGTGCAGTTGTAAAAATTACGTCGTTTCAAAACTTCATTGCGATTAAATCTGTTTCTAACGAAAAACTATTTTGTAAACGTATTAACTTTGAAAGTGTATGGAAGAGCATAGTGGATGTAAAGTAAGTAAAGTGGTTTGCGGTAAAGTAAATTGCATAAGAGAAACACAAACCAGATTTTTATAGTGGTTCGATCGTCGTGACCTACATCCACTTCACCGATTCCTCTTCAGTCGAGGCCACTGGTATCCACTATCGGTCTTCTTTCAATGGGTGAAGACTAACTACCCTTTTACACCCCTCTTCTCCTTTTCATAGGTTTAGGAGACAACCTTTTACAACCCTCTTTTACAAGGTATCCCTCTCACACCTCCCTTAGAACTCTCTCTAAGCTTTTGGAGGAGGGAACTCAACTTTATAAGGTTTACAACCTTAGAATCATAGGATTTTGCTTAATATTTCTTACTTATCCATGCAGGAATAGCTGGGATATTTATAAGCCCCAAATGGATTCAAATTTGGAGCCCAAAATTCAAGGTACGGGTGGTACCCCCGCCTGTAACCTTACAATAGGTGGTACAATCGCCCAGACTGGCAGGGCCACCACCCAAATAGCCTCGGAGACTGTATCTGGGTGGTAGCACCACCTGACATAGTCTCGGTGATTGTGCCACGATGGTTTCACTTGTTTTATCACTGTTTAGGCCTTTCTCTTGGTCCAACATAGCTCAAATTTGGCCCAACTGTCCCCTAATTAGGTTGGCCCAATTCTAATCCCTATTATGTGCTAACTATGAATTTTAAGATATTTACTAAGCTAAACAAAGTCCGTAAGTCTAGGTTTCTTTCGGCGAGCTTTCGGCGAGCTTCCGACGATCTTCCGGCGAACTTTCAACGATCTCTCAGCAATATTCCAACGGACTCCCAGCAAGCTCCTGGACTTCATGATGATCTTCTTGATAAGTTTCGATGAGCTTCTTTGGCAAGCTCCAGGACTTCTTGGTCAATTCCGATAGAACTTCCAACGAACTGTCACGAACAAAGTTCTAAACAGAATGTTTGATGTAATACTTATGTATGTCCGTGTTTTTCTGTTTGTTCATGCTTTGCACAGCATGTAGAGGAATAGTCAAAGGCTTAATAGCCTTATTTTAGTTGGGTTTGGTGGCCTTCTTAGGTTTGTAAATAAATGTTGTGTCATGTGGACACTTGTAAGAGATATTCGGTCTATAGTGGACCATTTTGACCATTTGTTGTGCAACCATTTAGAGCTTGTAAAGTCTGTTTGTAATTTGCATTGTCTATGAAGTGTTTCCTGGAATGTTTACTTATGGATCCTGAGTGAGGCGCTTTCTCTAACCCGTTTTCTCTTTTGTAGGTCCTAAGGGATCATGGGAGGTTTCAGGGAGGCTGACCTTTGCGGATGGACATACAAGGGTGCTGCACAACTTAGGTAAAACTAGCTAAGTCTATAACAGATGGTATCAGAGCAGGACAAGCACTCGTAGAAACACTTGACATGAAAATATGGGGGACCTAGAGGGGCTGCATTGTGGGCAGTCAGTACAAGCGCGACCATTTGGAGGGAAAATGGGCATGAAGATGTAGGGAAAAAGAGTGGCTTGGAGGAGCGGGCATTTGAGATTGGCATTCAGAGGAATGGCCAACCCTTCACACAAGAGGCACCATGAGAACAAGTAAGCTTGGAAGAATGCAGAATATACAAAGGTTGGAATGGCTGAGTTCGAGCTACGGCTCGACGTTGACAATATACTTGATGGTGCTCAAGGCAAGCGAGGCGCTTGGTAAAAGATGAGACCATGCAAGGTGGAATGAGTTACTCAATGACCAAAAGAGTTATGCAAAGCTCATAGAGGTGAGGGGAATTGCTAACTCGAAGAATTCAGTACTCATGCATGGGCTTCTATGTGGACAATGAAATGTTTGCGACCATCCCAAGGTGATCGAAACTCGGTGCAATGGAGCATTGAAACTTTCTCTTCGGCATATGAAGGATATGTCCGTAGGAGGCTGAAGTGTGCAGTGAGTTCAGTATGTTGCTTGGCCTTGAATGGTGTAGTGGGGGCTATATTGACATCAAGTCATAATCTAGCAAGTGCGTTTGCAGGAGACAAAACAATGCATAGTTTGTTCAGTAAATCGGAGTAGTCCAAGAGGATGATGGTATTTGAAACTTTTAGAGAGAAAAAAGCATAGAGAAATATTGCTCTAACAGGCTAGTTATCCAAGAGGGATAGATCCCGGTTCTCCCGAGGGAGAATTATGTGCAACAGACTGCACACGTTGAGGAGGAGTACCTCAAAAACAATAACTCCACAAAGCTCAATGGACCAAGCGAGTGGCGAGGAGTTGTCACATGATCTCACTTGAGAGAATGCATTAGTGGATGCATTGCAAGATCAAGTGGGGGAGTAATCCAAAGCAACACAAATAAAGGCACATTTGGAGTTGATATGGAGATCAGACTCAAGGGAGGGCTGACTCGTGGAATAGTGGGTGCGAGGGCCACCATCAACTCAATGCATAACAAGGAGCAGAGCAACTTGGGTGTAACTTGGTGAAGTACCCAAGCCGCATGAAGGGAGCCAGCACAGAAGATAGAACATGGAGTGGAGGCATAGAGCTTTCCTTGGACAGAGGTCAAGGACATGAACTCTTGCAGAGGCAAGAGCAGGATCATGTTGTTCCATGGGTCCTTCATTCTGATGGAGCGGACTCATCTTGCATGGTGCCAACGATGAAGGGAGCTTTTGGGCCTTGGCAAAGGGCAAGAGGACACGAAGATGGGTACTCTTGAAGAATATGTCATAGTGTTGCCATTCAAGTTGCCATGAAGGAAGCAGTGCATAACAGAGATTATGCTGGTAGGGGTAGAGGCCCAGGATCTATTGAATCTCAGATTTTGATGATGAAGTCAATTGTCATTTGTTATCTAATCCATATGTTGAGATAAGTGTACAGGAGTAACTACCAAGAAAGAAAGACATGCAGTAAGAGTTACGCCGGAGTCAAGACCATGATCACGTTGGGGGTTCGAGAGTTCGACGGAAGTCTGGATGGTCGTCGGAGGTTCTGCGGGAACAAATCTGAAAAGTCTAGGAGCTTGCCAAAGAAGCTCATCGGAACTTGCCAAGTGGATCGTCGCAAGTCTAGGAGTTTGCCGGAAGTCCGTCGGAGCATCACCGAAGGTTCGTCGGATGTTCGCTGGAAGTTCATCGGAACAAGCGATTGACGCACCGGAGCAAGTTGTAGTAAATGTCTTAAGAAATATCATAGTCAACATATAGATTAAGCTAGGAATGGGAGGTGATCCCATTAACTTAATCTAGGGGCAATTGGGCCCTTGATAGACTCAAATTGGGCCGAATGGATCAACCCATTTGGACCAGAATTCTTGCCAGGCAGTGGCACCGCTCAAGAGATGGTCTCCCAGGAAAGCTGGGCGGTGCAACCGCCCAGTTTTGGCGGTGGCACCGCCTGGGCTCAGTCTTCGAGCGAGACTGGGCGGTGCAACCGCTGTCAGCCGGTGGCACCACCCAGAGGCTCAGTCTCCAAGTTGCCAGGCGGTTGTACTGCCCCAATCAGGAGATAGTACCGCTAGGATCCCGAAAATCTAGGAAAAGACATTTTTGAGTTCCAAATTCAAACCAATTTAGGGCCTATATATACCCCACCCTTTCCTGCATGAAAGGGCACCGAAAATCCAATCTTACTCTGTGATTTTTAGAGCTCAAAAGTGTTGTAAAGGCTAGAAGTTCTCCCTCTTTTCTTCCAAGTTTTCATCTTTCAATAGAGGAGAGAAATTTTGTAAGGGTTGTCTCCTAAGCCCATCAAAAGGAGTGAAGCTATCAAATGGTGGTTGGCCTTCGCTTATTGAAGGAAGGCTTCTAGTGGACGTCGGTGACCTCATCAGAGGAGGAAGCCGAAAGTGGATATAGGTCACGTTTGACCGAACCACTCTAAAATCTGGTTTACATTTCCTTTGTGCTATTTATCTTAACTGCAAACTACCTTCCTTACATTACTTCAAATACGTTTCCATAATCATTCAAAGTTACTATCTATACGAAATGATTTTTACGTCAGAATCGGATTTCAAGATACAAACGTAGTTTCAATTGTCGAAAGTTTTTCACTGCACTAATTCACCCTACCCCCCCCCCTACCCCCCCTCTTAGTGCTCTTGATCCTAACAGTTGATATTAGAGCAAGATTAACTTTCAAATGGATTATAACCCAAGAGAGATGGCATACACCAAAAACCACGAGGGCCACTCTATTACATGTCCACCCATGTTTAATGGGATGGACTACACCTATTGGAAGACCCGAATGAGGATCTTCCTTATTTCAATGGATTTTGAACTTTGAAATCTTGTCGAAAATGGATTTTTGAAGTCTTCTCTTCCAATGATCGATTGGAATGAATTGGAGAAGAAGACTTTCACTCTTAATGCAAAGGCTATGAATGTCTTATTTTGTGCACTTAAGAAAAATGAGTTCAATCGTGTTTCGGTTTGTAAAACCGTGTTTTATATTTAGCATACAATCGAAGTGACTCACGAAGGCACAAGTAGAGTGACATCAAAAATCAATCTTTTGATATATTCTTATGAACTTTTCCAAATGAAACTGAGCGAGACTATTGGTGACATGTATACTCGTTTCACAGATATCGTCAATGGTCTAAAAGGACTCGACAAAAGTTTTTTGGATTTTTAGCTCGTAAATAAGATTCTAAGATCCCTTCCTAAGAGTTGGGACCCTAAAGTCACTACTATTCAAGAGGCTACAGTTTTAAACAACTTCCCTCTTGAAGAACTAATCGGGTCATTAATGACCTATAAAATGACTTGCAAGGCTCATGAAGAGCAAGAAGACATCCTTCCAAAGAACAGGAAAGATATGGCACTTAGAACTTTAGATGACTACTTCAGAGAAAACTCAAGTGATGATGTTGGGAAATCATGGGGGCGACATCATATGCGCAGCGGAAGAACAAGAAAACAAAAATCCCCGATTCCCAAAAAGATGTTCGTCGTCGTGCGAAGATTGGTGCACAAAAATCCGCAAAACACAAAACTGTGTATAGAGATTGTGTTACCTAGGGAGATCATATATCCCTGTTTCCTTGCAGATCCTTAGGAGAGGGTGAAGGAGGTCAAGCGTCCTCCTCTCTCTAGCGGTGATCCCACAGAGGGGTTGGGCGACCCCTCCTCAAAAAACCCCGGCCTCTCGAGGTGGAGAGGGAGAGGAGAATAGGAAGGGCAAGCAAAGACTTCAGCCTATGAGGTCTGTGATCCCTCCTATTTATAGAGATCCGTGTCAAACCCTAATGGGTCCTTTCCTAGTGGGTATTGGATCTGCATCCAATAAGACAAGGGCTCCGTCGGATATCTCATATCCGAACCTCTACTCATCGCAATGCCTACCATATGTGTGTGACCCTCTAGGCCCAATATCGAGCTGGCCATGAGTCGCATTTTGTCGTAACTCCTCCTAACTCGGTGAATTATTATCTCTGTAATAATTCACTCGACTCATCGACTACGGACGTATTTAGGCCACTACCAGTAGTCCCCAGGCGATCTGGGGAATCCAATCCATTGGACTGTCTCGTCCTCAATTACCATGTACCTATAGTCCCTCATCCATCTAATATCCCAGAGACCATATATCGAGCATGGTGTTGTCGGACCCATAAGGTTTCTACTCGAGTCTCGCTTAATCGGATTCTCAGGAGAACTCTTTTCTCTCAACCCAAATGACCGCCAGGATTTGTCTAAGCAAGAACACATGGGATATTCCTCTCATGACGCCGAGAGTGGATGATCCTCTATCGACACTCAATAGCCCTCGTGAAGGTCGACTACCACACCCAATGACCAAATTGCACTAGATGCGGGGACAGCCAAACCTATAAGTCCGGTATCAAAGAGTGGAGAACTCATACAGACATCCTTGGTGTCTCAAGTCTAAGGACCAGATACACCACTAGGACTCTTGGAATCGTGTCGACAATAAGGCATCATCAACCATCCAACATTCGTAAAAGCGGATCAATCAAGTGAACTCATTCTCCAATGAGCACTCAGATTGTATCCCTAGTGTCTTTACACGAGCAGCTATGAGACCAGTTGCATCCATCATATGGGCGGGTATACACTTTCAGACACCGGTCTATCCGGTTATCACGATGTCCCTCTTGAGTAACCTATGACCGGGATTATTTAGGATATGTGTTTAAAGGTGAATCGATCTCATTATCGTGATCTCATCACGATCCGATTTCCATTGCACAAATCCAAGGACTTCACAATATATATGCATTTATGCACTAATTATAAAGTGATATACGCCAAAATATAATAAGAAAAAAGATTCTGTATCAAGTCACACGTGCCATCACTCACGTGATTGGCTTGCTGGGCACCTATGACTAGCAATCTCCCACTTGACCTAAAGCCAATCACCTATATGTCTGATCCCCATCAGACTCCTGTGACGCTCAAAGACAATCTGAGACAACAGCTTTGTCAGTGGATCTGCAATGTTATCTTCGGATAGAACTCTTTCCACTGCTACATCTCCTCGGGTCACGATCTCTCGATAAGGTGGAACCTCCTCAGAACATGCTTAGATTGACGATAAGACCTAGGTTCCTTCGGCTGAGCAATTGCCCCGTTGTTGTGTAATATAGGGGAGATCGGCTCGCTACCCTAAGCACGACTCCCAAATCTGTGATGAACTTCTTCAACCAGACTCCCTCCTTTGCTGCATCGATGCAGCAATGTACTCCGCCTCGTGGTCGAAGTCAAGAATGGTATCTTGTTTGAACTCTTCCAACACACTGCTCCTCCATTCAAGGTGTACACATAACCTGAATTCGACTTGCTATCATCGACATCAAACTGAAAACTTGAGTCAGTGTAGCCTTCAACCTTAAGGCTATTACCTCCATATACTAGTAAAAGATCCTTAGTCCTTCTCAAGTACTTAAGGATACACTTACTGCTTTCCAGTGCTCCAAGCCTAGATCCACCTGATACCTGTTCGTGACACTTCAGAGCATGCGCTATATCAGGCCTAGTACATAGCATGGCATACATGATAGACCCTATTGCTGAGGCATAAGGTATCATATCCATGTTCGCCCTTTCTTCGGAGTCTTTGGGGACATATTCAGAAAGCGATATCCCATGTCTCATCGGGTATGAGACCTTTTTGGAATTTTCCATGCCAAACCTTTTGACAATAGTTTCTATGTACACGGACTGGGACAAGCCAAGCATCCTCTTGGATCTATCTCTATAGATTCTAATCCCCAAGATATAAGATGCTTCCCCTAAGTCCTTCATGGAGAAGTATCTAGATAACCAAGCCTTTACTATGGATAGCATTCCTATGACATTCCCAATGATGAGGATGTCATCCACATATAACACCAAAAATGTGATAGCGCTCCCACTTACCTTTCTGTATACACAAGGCTCATCTTCTTTCTTAACGAAGTCATAAGATCTGATTGCCTCATCAAATCTTATGTTCCAACTTGAGGGAAGCTTGCTTTTAGTCCATAAATGGATCTAAGCAACCTACACACCTTATCCGGGTAGTTCTTGGACACCTAATCCCTCGGGTTGCATCATATACACCTCCTCCTCGAGGTTCCCTGAGGAATGCGGTTTTCACATCCCATCGCCAGATCTCATAATCATAGTGTGCTGCAATAGCCAATAGAATTCCGATGGATTTTAGCATTGCTACTGTGAGAAAGTTTCGTCATAGTCAACACCTTGCCTTTGACGATACCCCTTAGCCACTAGCCTTACTTTATAGGTCTCTACCTTTCCATCTACTCCGATCTTTTTCTTAAAGATCCACTTTGCAACCGATGGGTACAATATACCTTCAAGCATCAACTAGGTTCCAAACCTTATTGGAGTACATAGAATCTATCTCGTAATTCATGGCTTTTTTCCACTTCCTGAGTCTATACTCATAATAGCCTCCCAGAGGGTCTGAGGATCAATATCCTCACACCTCTGCTCTAATATGTCCCACATATCTCTCGGGAGGATGGAATACTCTATCGCACTCCATGAAAGTTGATACTTGTGTATTAGGTACAGGGGAATGCACTCGGGTCAGAGTGGTGCTTGAGCTTGGTTCTCCAACTAAGCCAATTCTATCATTCTCCCACTGCTCCCAAGAATGTGTTCCTTCTCAAGGAACACTGCTCTTAGCTACAAAGACCTTTTTGGTCCTCGAGATGATAGAAATAATACCCACAAGTTTCCTTTGGGGTATCCCACAAATTTGCATCGCTTCGTCCTTGATTCTAACTTATCGGGTTTGTGTCTTCTAACATGGGCAGACAGCCCTGCATCTTAACAACCTTAAGATCAGGCTTCTTCCCTTTCCATATCTCATATGGTGTAGACACTACCGACTTAGTTGGAACTCTGTTTAGAAGGTAAGTCATGTTTCTAGGGCATATCCCGAGAATGAGATGGGTAGGTGTAAACTCATCATGGACCATACCATATCTAATAATGTACGATTTTTCCTTTCATAGACACCATTGATTTGAGGTGTATAAGGAGGTATCCATTGGGATAATATCCCATGGTCCTTGAGGAAACTGAGTAAACTCTGTACTTAAGTATTCACCTCCTCGATCCGATCAAGTGTTTTGATACTTTTTCCAATCGGTTCTCCACCTCATTCTTATACTCTCTGAATTTCTCAAAGGCCTCAGACTTGTACTTCATTAAGTACACATATCCATACCTTGAGAAATCGTCAGTAAATGTAATGAAGTAGGAGTAACCTCCAATGGCATGAGTTGACATGGGTCCACATACATCACTATGTATGAGTTCCAACAACTCATTGGCTCTCTCTCCAGTTCTACTAAATGGAGATTTGGTTGGTTTTCCATTTAATGCAAGGCTCACAAGTTGTATATGACACATAGTCGAATGGATCTAGATATCCATCATTTAGCAACTTTTGAATCCTTCTTTCATGGATGTGACCTAGCCTACAATGCCATGTGTATGCAATTGTTTCAACTCATCTCGTTTCCTTTTGGACATATTTACATTCATGATATGTGGAGTGGAGTCTAACATAAATAAACCATTATGCAATGTTCATTTCGTGATGATCTTATCATCTAATAATATCGAACAACCATTGTTCTCAAAAACAAATTTATATCCACTAACTGCTAAAACATGAAATGGAGATAATGTTTTTGATAATAGAAGGAACAAAATAACATGCATCTAATGCAATAAAAGCTCCACTAGGCAGATGTAGGGCGACCCGCCAACAGCTAATACAAAGAACTTTTGCTCCATTACCCATCTTGAGGTCCATCTCTCTCTCAGTAGTCTCCTAGGCCTTGCCGAACTCCTAACGATTGCATATATGATAAGCACTACCTGGGTATCCAATACCCATGTGTTATCATAAGAGTTTGACAAATGGAGACTGATCATGAATGTACCAAGCTTCATCAAACTTTTGTTTCAGCCCTTTCTGCAAGGTACTCTTTGCAGTTTCTCTTCCAATGCCCATCTTTACCACAGTGGAAGCACCGGCCTTTTGTCCTTTTGTCTGGTCTTTCTTAGCAACCTTTGTTTTACCTTGTTTGCCCTTGCCCTTTCCCTTCTTAAGGGACCTTTTGCTTTCCTTTTCTTTTGGTCTCACCAGTGTAGAACTGGCTTCTCTTTCTTAATAGTACTCTCTGCCTCCCTCAACATATTGAGGAGCTCGGGAGAGTCACCTCAATCTTGTTCATATTAAAATTCATTATGAACTGTGAAAAGGAATACGGTAGGGACCCAAGCACAATGTCCACACACAAGTTATCCTCTAGGACCATTCCTAGACCCTGTGAGTTTCTCTATCCACTCAATCATCTTTAGGACATGGTTCTGAACCGTGTCCCCTCACCATCCTAGCTGAAAAGGCTCTTGGATATCTCATATCGTTGAGTCCTCCCCCTGTTCCTCAAACAATTTTTGGACATGTAGGAGAATGGATCGGCATCCATCTTTTTCATGTTGTCTCAGTAACTCGGGAGTCATAGAGCCCAACATATAGCACTGAGCAAGAGTGGAGTCATCAATGTACTTCACGTGGCGAGCGATCTCATCCTCGCTTGCCCTTCTTTTGGTAGGCATCACTTTGTATCAAGGACGCATACCATTTTCTCCGTGAGAACAATTCTCAAGTTACGGAGCCAATCCAAGTATAATTTGGACCAGTAAGGGGGTTGATATCAAGTATGCCCATGTAAGGGATTTGAAAGCGACATTTTTAGAAAATAAAGATGTAGCGTAAAATGAATAACATGCAGATTTTGCAAGAAATAAACTATCAAGATATGGACTTCTATCTTAATATGCTCCCACTATTTTACTAACGAGTCATGCGACACCCTCAGCACGTGAAACGGAAGTCTCCAGCAGACTTCTAGTGGGGTTCAGGATCCAATCAACGTCTTAGAGTAACCTCGAGGGACTCGACCAATCACACTAAGCCTAAAAGGTAGGCAACTCTTGCCGATCACAACTCCTTGTGATTCCCGTCCTGTTCGGCCTCCGAATCACCATGTCCTCGAGGGACTCGACCAACCATGATGCTCGGTTAAGTCAACACCTTCGTTACAAGATGAGTCTGATTTGATGATATACCCTCGAGGGACTCGACCAAGCATACCATGTCCCTCAGTCACACGGTGACATCTCTATGTCGTAAAGCAAGATAGCTTAATCGCGATATAGGTGAATCTCGAGGGACTCGACCAACTCAACCTACACCGTCGGGTTCCTACTACCATAACGATGGAAGGCCACGTGGGTCAATCTAATTGCCTCACATTTACCCGAATTTAATATTATCGAGATGTTTCTATAATTTGGTCTCCTAATATGACATGTTACACATATACATATTTAATATATATCTACATCGCATGCAAATATATATACATATCTAGTATGTGTATAAGCAATCACATCGAGATGATCATGGACCACAACCTAATATGATTAGGCCCGAGCCAGAGGGCCTAATCACTCACATCAAGATCTATGTGTGCAACGGTGCATCTCCATGCCCTGTGATCGTCCATCTCGCCCTCGCCGGTTCATTCGACATCTTGATGCATCTCCATGCATCACGATCGTCCGCCTCGTGGGTCCCGCTTATCATTATCCACGCCCGCTGCGCCTCCTCATGTGATTACAACTTAATCATAGGCACGCAGGCCCGATTAATAAACGAGAAATATAATGGAGGTTCGCAGACCTCAATAATATTAATCACAAGTATACACATCACACGGTCCATGATCATCCGTCCACACATCATACATCACATGTATAAATAATCATCATCATGTAGGACTACTAGATAATAATAAAAATAATAATCAACTAAACCTTTTAATTAATTAATATTTTTCTGAAATCAGGGACATGTAGGGAATTTCTCAATTCCTAAGGGTATTTTCATAATTTGGACAAAAGACAGAAACTGGAATTTCTCAAATTCACAAGGGCAAAACTGTCCTTTTGCCCAAAACCCTAATTCCCTCTGCTGCTGCCGCCGCCGCCACCCTGCTGGCGGCGGCCTGTGCGGCGAGGGCGAGGGCAGTGCCCTCGCTTGCAGGCGGCACGCCCGCTGGGGGCGCTGCCGCTGCAGGTGGGCGGCCCCCCCGGGCGCCGCCGCCTCCATGGCGGTTCGTTCTGCCATGAAGGCGCCAGGCAGCGCCCAGGCGGTGCTGCCTCGCTGGCGGCCGCACCTGCAGGGTTTTTGCCAGCGGGGAGCAGCGCCAGGCGCCGCTGCCCTGCGGTGCCTCACCCTCAGCCAGCTGCTGCTCCGCGGGCGCCTCTGCCCGCGGGTCAGCGGCCGCAGGCGCCTTCTACCCGCTGGCTGCCAGCCCGCCCGCCGCGAAGCCTGCTGCAAAGCAGACCGCCGGCCGGCTGCTGCAGGCACAGCGCTTACGCATGCACCGGCGCTGTGGTGCCTGGCTGTGGCTGCGGCTGCTACTGCAGGTGGCTGCAGGCATGCAGATCGAGGGCAGCAACTGTTGCTGCCCTTCCTCGCTTTTGCGTCAACGATTTTGACGTCAATATTCTTCCTAAACACAACACACGTAGTTCAAAACCAATCATTCGCACGAACAACCTGGCTCTTGTTGAATCTCGTTTTTTGATGATGAAACCACCTGATATGTGTTTATAATTTAAACTGCATTTTGAGTGATGCAGGTCTACTCGATCTGAATTAGACAGTTAACGCAGGAGGAATTGACGTTGCGCCGGAGGAGATCACGTCAGGATATTGGACGGCAGAAGGCTTCGGACGTCGGGCATCGGGCTAAGGAGAGTGGAATTGCACCATGGATATCGGGGTTGCGGAGGTCAACCGCCGATTGGGCAACAAGCCGCAAGAGAGGACGATGCGCTGAAGAATCGACAAACGCCAACCAATGACGTGCCGCAACGGAATGTCGATTCGCGTTGTAATAACCTGTAGATCGAGTAGAGTTTTGGCTTGCATGTGCAGGATTAACTATGATAGCGATGAAGACATAAAGCTTAAACAAAGTGCGGAGTCAAGCACAAAGAATTCGTTGGGAGTTCAAGAGTTCGACGGAAGTCCAAGGATCGCCGGGAACGCTGCCGAACTAGCCGAGAATGAGTAGGGAGCTTGTCAAGGGTTTTTGGAAGCTTCGGCCGGAAGGGAAGGTTGGGAAGTTCGCAGAGTTTGCCGAGAAAGATCGGAGCTTGTCAAGAAGCTCGTTGGAACTCGCCAAGATCAAATCATGAAGTTTAAGAGCTTGCCGAGTCCATGAGAATGGTTTAGAGAGTTTATCGGAAGACCGCCGAAAGTTCGCCGGAAGCTCGCCGGAAGAAGTCTTGACTTATGGACTTTGTAATAGCTTATATAATGTCTTTAAAATTCGTAGTTAGCATGTTAATTAGGGTTAGGATTAGGTATTAATCCTATAACCCAAGTAGGGGCCTATAACACTATAGGCTGAAAACACTATAGGCGGTGGGCTGAAAACACTGTAGTGGGCTGAAAACACTGTAGGCGGTGGCACCGCCCAGCACCCGAGTGCTGGGCGGTGACACCTCCTTGGCTGGGCGGTTGCACCGTCCAGCACCCGAACGCTGGGCGGTGGCACCGCCAGCATCGGGAACCCAAAGAGAATTTGAATTTTGGAGCCCAAATTTTGGAGCCCAAATTTGAATCCTCTTGAGGCCTATAAATACCCCTCAAATCTCAGCTGAGAACATAACTTTTTGAGCAGCAAGAGTTTGAGAGAAAGGTCTTAGAAAAGTGTTAGCTTGTCTTCTTTTCAATTTGCTAGTGTTCACCTCATCTCTTCTCGAAAATCTGTAAGAGAGTGAACCGCTTGTAAAGAGTTGTAAGAGGGGTATTTACCCTTCCATTTCAAGAGACTTGCTAGTGGAATGTCGGAGCGTCATCGAAGAGGGGCCTCGCAAGTGGAATAGGTCATTTGACCGAACCACTCTAAAATCGGCATGATTCTTGGTTTGCATTTCATTATTGCTATTTACATTATTGCAAACCTTCTTATATGCTTTAGTTCCTTATTACTTTTGCTGCGCATATTTAAGAATATGCTTTCAAGATTAAGCTTGTCAAGTTCCCGCTCTTATCATACGAAAGATTTTTTAAAAACCGAAGTTTTAATCCGCTGCACTAATTCACCCCCCCCTCTTAGTGCTGCTCCGATCCTAACAATTGGTATCAGAGCCACGGTTTTCTACTTCGGTTTAACACCCAAATAGAAATGGCTCTTTATGGCTTTCAAGAGGGCTTATCGGTTTTTCGTCCACCGTTGTTTAACGGATTGGACTACACTTATTGGAAAACTCGAACGAGAGTTTCTTGATTTCTATGAATTTGGATTTATGGAATATTGTTGAAAACGGTTTTCAACTTCCCTCTAAACCGATTAACGAATGGTCGGATTTAGAGAAGAAGTATTTTTCTTTAAACGCAAAGGCTAGGAATGCCTTATTTTGCGCTTTGGACAAAAATGAGTTTAATCGGATTTCTACGTGCGAAACGGCTTTCGATATTTGGCGAACACTTGAAATCACGCACGAGGGAACTAGTAGAGTCAAAGACTCGAAAGTTAACATTTTATTGCATGATTTTGAGCATTTTCAAATGCAACCAAGCTAGACTATAGGCGACATGTACACCCGTTTCACGGATGTCGTCAATAATCTAAGAGTTCTTGGTAAATCTTTTTCGAATTTTGATCTCATAAGCAGAATCTTAAGATCCCTTCCAAAAAGATGGGATTCTAAAATAACCGCAATACAAGATACAAAAGATTTAAATATTTTTCCACTTGAAGAACTTATCGGCTCATTGATGACATATGAAATGGTGCGCAATGCACATGATGAACACAATGAACACTTGAACCACCTTCCAAAGAATAGGAAGGATTTTGAACTCCGGACAAATGAATACCACTTGAGCGATGACTCAAGTGATGAGGACAATGATGAACTTGAACTTCGAACGCTAACTCTTAATAAGTTCATTAAACAAAAATCTAAAATGAACAATGAACTTGAACGGAGGAAGAGGCCAAAGAAAAGGAAGGCACCCAAGGATGAATCAAGAACTTCCAAAGGTGAAACGGCGAATTGGGCTTTGATGGGCTTCGACCACAAGGTAAGTAACTCAACTCTCTTGAATTATTTTGAAATTACTTGATGTTTTCCATGATGTATTTTCTCTTTTCTTTTGAATATTTATTTTTCTTGAAAATTGTATGTTTTATGTTAATAGAATAAAATGTTAGATTTAAAAATAATATATATATATGTGCTTGAGAAGCAAGAATGTGTATTTTGATGATTTCCATATTAACTTTCAATGATGATGCATGGTTTTTATATGAAAGGCTTAATGATATTTTTTTTAAAACCTTGTCTTTGGTTTTCAAACATGATGTATGTTTTTGACATAAGAACAAAACTTGAGCATGCTAATATAAAGTCAATCACATAAATTAAAACTAAAGAAGTTTTAGTTATCTATAAGAATCATTCAAAATTATGTTCAATGAAACCATTGCATAATAATGTAATGAAAATATTAAACATTTTGAAATCATGTTTTAGTGTCATGCATAATGATCATGCTTAATAAATTTCAAAAATTATGCATATGAATCTTGTGATTTATGGATTATTGATTTTACCATAATGAAAGTGCCTTATTAATCTTTGTTGTAATAAATCTTACACTTTCGGTTTTAAACATTATACATGTTTTTATTTGGTATAAGTGAAATAAAATCATATGAATTGAAAACAACTAAAAAGAGGAAAAATATTTTTCCTTGAAAAATTATTTTTCTCTATCCTATTGATCTTGATGTTTATTATGATAAATCTATGTATACCATTTTGAATCTCTTGAAAGTAATGTTAATATTTTGATGATTTTGATGATTTAAATTTGAAAAAAGTTTTATCAAAATCATGATATTGATTTCTTGGAATAACATGAGATTACCTTTGATGATCATTTTGATTCATGGAATTTTGGATTCATGACTTGGTCTTACATTTGTTTATGAGATGGTTGAAATCTTTGTACGTTTGAATTCTTCCCTTCTCCTTTCAATTTATGCATGTTATATGTTAAAGATTTAAAACCATGTTTTAGTATTATGCATATCTAAGAAATATTGATGTGACAAATTGAATAAGTTGAAAATGAATGATGATTTTCTCTTGAATATAACTTGTGATATTTTTTTTATATAAATCATCATTTTAATTTCTTGACATTCGATACATGAGATTTTATTATAAATCAAAATTTCTCATTAATCGATCTTCTATGATTTTACTTGATATTCTCTTGAGAGGAGATTTTCTAAATGAATCATGATTTTTCCTTGTGAGTTCTTGGAGTTATTACTTGATTTTTCTTTTAAAACAAGATCTCTTCTTTGTACTCCTATGATTTTTCTTGATATTTTATTTAAAGAAGATATTTACTATATGAATCATGTCTTTTGGTATTCAAATGATTTTATCCTTCATGACATGATTTCTTTGTATTTATGGCTTCCATGGCTTGAAATGTTTTGATATAATGCATGCAATGATAAAATATTCATAAAGTTAAAATGATGTATGCAATACTTATGATAATGATGTACATGATGTATTTATTGCGTATGATGTGTGTTTGGTATCATGATCAACATGTTGATAAATGCTTAAAAATTTTAATGTTTGAGTATCATGTATGATATGCTTATTAATGATGATTGATTTATTTTTCGGTATCGTGCATGAAAAATAAGGTTATTGAAATTGTGTATATTTTAATTTGAATATATAATGATGCACAAATAAGAATGATACTTACCTTTGTCATAATATGAAAAGTGATATAAGGGTCTTCCCTTTTTTTTGACAATGACAAAGGGGGAGCAAAAATTTCTAGCGTAGACATAATGAAAAGAGGCAAACTAACTAGCTTGCACAATTCAAGATGAAAGCAAAAAATTGCACTTCTCAAAAGAGAAGATGCAAATGTAACATTTGCCAAATTGTTTGCTTGCCTCATGTAAAATATTATCTCTTGCTAGTTTGGCATTTTTGCTAGCTTGTATGTTGCAAAACTTATCACTTTTTCAAACATTTTGCTAGCTTACACTTTGCAAAGAAAGCAAAAATGATACTTCTAGAAGAAAGAGCTTGTTATTTTGAACATCACAAGCTTGCCTATCTTAAGAAACAAAAATTGCAAAAGTGTTATCTTGCCTATCTCAAGAAGCAAAACTTGCAATTTGCACATTGCAATAGGAAGCAAGAATCATGAGCTTACACAAGAAAGCTATCTTACATTTGCTTTCGAAATTTTTGCTAGCTTGTATATTGTGAAACTTACATATCGTAAACATTGCTAGCTTGTAGTCTAAAGAGAAGCAAAAAGTTACTATCTCAAAAGAAGCAAATGTGCTATCTTGCCTATCTCAAGAAGCAAAACTTGCAATTTGCACATTGCAATAGGAAGCAAGAATCATGAGCTTACACAAGAAAGCTATCTTACATTTGCTTTTCGAAATTTTTTTTTTGCTAGTTTGTATATTGTGAAACTTACATATCGTAAACATTGCTAGCTTGTAGTCTAAAGAGAAGCAAAAAAGTTGCTATCTCAAAAGAAGCAAATGTGCTATCTTGCCTATCTTAAAAGGCAAAAATGGTAACTTGCACACCTAGCAAAACTTGACAAATTTGCATATTTCAAGAAGCAAGAGTTGCTTTCTTGAATATCTCAATATTGCTAGCTTGCATGATGTAGAACTTACTATCTTGAACATTACCAAAAGTGCTATCTTGTATGCTGTAAAACTTGCATATCTAAAACTTGATAGCTTGAATGTCCTAAGCATGATGCATTACTTGCTAAATTTTCTAGCTTCAAAACTGCATGATGATAAAACTTAATATTATGTTTTTCATGCAATGAGTTGAACTTATATTACCAACACAAAGAATAGTTGTACTTCTCCTTTTTGTTGATGACAAAGGGGGAGAAGTATGTTGATGACATGATATGCATAAGTTTATGCATATGTTCATGATGATGTGTTGCAAGTATTCATGATGAATATTGCAATGACTTGAATTCTTCTTGAATTCAAGGTTCTATCAATATGGCATATTGATAGGTGGAGTTTGTTTAAACTCCGGGAGTTAAGGTTAACTCCGTCATCAAGTGGTTGTCATCATCAAAAAGGGGGAGATTGTTGAATCTCGTATTTTGATGATGAAACCACCTGATATGTGTTTATAATTTAAACTGTGTTTTGAGTGATGCAGGTCTACTCGATCAGAATTAGACAGTTAACGCAGGAGGAATTGACGTTGCGCCGGAGGAGATCACGTCAGGATATTGGACGGCAGAAGGCTTCGGACGTCGGGCATCGGGCTAAGGAGAGCGGAATTGCACCAAGGATATCGGGGTTGCGGAGGTCAACCGCCGATTGGGCAACAAGCCGCAAGAGAGGATGATGCGCTGAAGAATCGGACGAAACGCCAACCAATGACGTGCCGGGCAACGGAATGTCGATTCGCATTGTAATAACTGTCTAGATCAGAGTTGAGTTTTGGCTTGCATGTGCAGGATTAACTACGATAACGATGAAGACATAAAGCGAAACAAAGTGCGGAGTCAAGCACGAAGAATTCGTTGGGAGTTCAAGAGTTCGACGGAAGTCCGAAGGATCGTCGGGAACGCTGTCGGAACTAGCCGAGAATGAGTAGGGAGCTTGCCGAAGGGTTTTTTGGAAGCTCGCCGGAAGGTTCGTGGGAAGTTCACAGAGTTTGCCGAGAAAGATCGGAGCTTGCCGAAGAAGCTCGTTGAAACTCGCCAAGATCAAATCGTGAAGTTGAAGAGCTTGCCGGGAGTCCGCAGAATGGTTTCCGAGAGTTTATCGGAAGACCGCCGAAAGTTCTCCGGAAGCTCGCCGGAAGAAGTCTTGACTTATGGACTTTGTAATAGCTTATATAATGTCTTTAAAATTCGTAGTTAGCATGTTAATTAGGGTTAGGATTAGGTATTAATCCTATAACCTAAGTAGGGGCCTATAACACTGTAGGCTGAAAACACTATAGGCGGTGGGCTGAAAACACTATAGTGGGCTGAAAACACTGTAGGCGGTGGCACCGCCTGGGCTGGGCGGTGGCAACGCCCAGCACCCTAGTGCTGGGCGGTGACACCTCCTTGGCTGGGCGGTTGCACCGTCCACCACCCGAACGCTGGGCGGTGGCACCGCTTGGCTGGGCGGTGGCACCGCCAGCATCGGGAACCCAAAGAGAATTTGAATTTTGGAGCCCAAATTTGAATCCTCTTGAGGCCTATAAATACCCCTCAAATCTCAGCTGAGAACACAACTTTTTGAGCAGCAAGAGTTTGAGAGAAAGGTCTTAGAAAAGTGTTAGCTTGTCTTCTTTTCAATTTTCTAGTGTTCACCTCATCTCTTCTCGAAAATCTATAAGAGAGTGAACTGCTTGTAAAGAGTTGTAAGAGGGGTATTTACCCTTCCATTTCAAGAGACTTGCTAGTGGAAGGTGGGAGCCTCATCGAAGAGGGGCCTCGCAAATGGAGTAGGTCATTTGACCGAACCACTCTAAAATCGACGTGATCCTTGGTTTGCATTTCATTATTGCTATTTACATTATTGCAAACCTTCTTATATGCTTTAGTTCCTTATTACTTTTGCTACGCATATTTAAGAATATGCTTTCAAGATTAAGCTTGTCAAGTTCCGCTCTTATCATATTTAAAGATTTTTTAAAACCGAAGTTTTAATCCGCTGCACTAATTCACCCCCCTCTTAGTGCTGCCTCCGATAACAGCTCTAATACCACCCGTTGGGAAATCATGGGGGCGACATAATATGCGCAGTGAAGAACAAGAAAACAAAAATCCCCGATTCCCAACAAGATGTTCGTAAATGGATGCGAAGATTGTGCAAAAAAATCCATAAAAACACAAAAACTGCGATAGAGATTGTGTTACCTAGGGAGATCGATATATCCTGTTTCCTTGCAGATCCTTAGGAGTGGGTGAAGGAGGTCAAGCGTCCTCCTCTCTAGCGGTGATCCACACAGCAGGGTTGCGACGACCCTCCTCAAAACTCCAGGCCTCTGAGGTGGAGAGGGAGAGGATAATAGGAAGGGCAAGCAAAGACTCTAGCCTATGAGGCTGTGAATCCCACCTATTTATAGAGATCTCGTGTCAAACCCTAATGGGTCCTTCCCTAGTGGGTATTGGATCTGCATCCAATAAGACAAGGGCTCCGTCGGATATCTCATATCCGAACCTCTACTCATCGCAATGCCTACCATATGTGTGTGACCCTCTAGGCCCAATATCGAAGCCTGGCCGTGAGTCATACCGTCGAGAACTCCTTCTAACTCGGTGAATTATTATCTCTATAATAATTCACTGACTTATCGACTACTGGACGTTTAGGCCACTACGCCAGTAGTCCCCATGACGATCTGGGGGAATCCAATCCATTGGACCTGTCTCGTCTCGATTACCATGTACCTATAGTCCCTCATCCATCTAATATCCCGTAGACCGTATATATCGAAAGCATGGTGTTGTCGGAATCCATAAGGTTTCTACTCGAAGTCTCACTCTAATCGGATTCTCAGGAGAACTCTTTCTCTCTCAACCCGAATGACCCGGCCGGGGATTTGTCTGAGCAAGAACACATGGGATATTCCTCTCATGACGCCGAGAGTGGATGATCCTCTATCGACACTCAATAGCCCTCGTAAGGTCGACTACCACTCCCAATGACCAATTGACTAGATGGGGACAGCCAAACCTATAAGTCTGGTATCAAAGAGTGGAGCACTCATACAGGAAATCCTTGGTGTCTCAAGTCTAAGGACTAGATACACCACTAGGACTACGGAATCGCTATCTGACAATAAGGCAGCATCAACCATCCAGCATTCCGTAAGCGGATCAATCAGTGAACTCATTCTCCAATGAGCACCTGTACTGTATCCCTAGTGTCCTTACACGAGCAGCTATGAGACCAGCTGCATCCATCATATGGACGGGTATACAGCACACCAGTCTATTCGGTTATCACGATGTCCCTCTCGAGTAACCTATGACCGGAATTATTTAGGATATGTGTTTAAAGGTGAATCGATCTCATTATCGTGATCTCATCACGATCCGATTCCCATTGCACAAATCCAAGGACATCACAATATATATATGTATTTATGCACTAATTATAAAGTGATATACGCCAAAATATAATAAGAAAAAAGATTCTGTATCAAGTCACACGTGCCATCACTCACGTGATTGGCTTGCTGGGCACCTATGACTAGCAGATGAGGACTGTGACGATGACTTGGCACTTCTAACAAGGAAATTCAAAAAATTCATTAAGAGAAACAAGTTTAAAAATGAAACAAAAAATAAATTTGAACCCAAAAATGACCAAGTTATTTGCTACGAGTGCAAAAAGTCGGGACACTACAAAAGTGATTGTCCCCAAGCAATGAAGAGAACATCATAGAAGAAGGCGCTCAAAGTAATATGGGATGACTTGAGTGCGTCCGAAAAAGAGGAGTCCAACACCGAGCAAGTTGCTCATTATGCCCTAAAGGCCATCGGAGAGGAGAGACATACACCATCACAAGCTACGAGCAAGAGATGGTATCTTGATAGTGGATACTCAAGGCATATGACCGGAGATCCATCTGGACTTGTTCGGATCAATCTTTACATCAAGCCTAGGAGGTAGCAAATACGCCTTCATCATTATAGATGACTATAATAGATACACATGGACTTATTTCTTGAAACACAAAAATGAATGTTTTAGATATTTCACCAAGTTTTGTAAACTTGTTCAAAATGAAAAGGGTTTTCTGATTTCATCAATTCGAAGTGATCATGGTGGTGAATTTCAAAACCGTGATTTCTAAGAATTTTGTGAATCTAATGGATACAACCACAACTTCTCTACTCTAAGAAATCCTGAACAAAATGGAGTAGTAGAAAGAAAAAATAAAAATTTACAAGAACTGGCAAGAACCATGTTGAATGAACAAAGTCGTCCCAAATACTTTTGGGCTGAAGCCGTAAACACTGCATGCTATATTTTGAATAGAGTTCTAGTAAGACCCTTACTCACCAAAACTCCCTATGAGTTATGAAATAATAAAAATCCCAATATTTCATATTTTAATGTTTTTGAGTATAAGTGTTTTATCATGAATGAAAAAGATGCCTTATGAAAATTTGATGCTAAATCTGATGGAGGAATTTTTCTTAGTTATTCTTTGGTTTCTAAAGCTTTTCGTATCTTCAATAAAAAAAACTTTAATTATAGAAGAATCTATTCATGTTGTTTTCAATGAGATTTCTGAAATCAAGAAAAGTGATTTTGATAATGATGTTAATTATGATTCTTTGAATTTAAATGAAACCCCTTCTCCAACTAGCAACTTGGATGCATCCACTTCCGAAACATCCTTACCCAAGGATTGGAAGTATGTAGATGCTTATCCTAAGGAGCTAATCCAAGGAGACACATCTAAGGGGGTTCTAACACGTTCTTCTCTTAAAAATTTTTGTGCCAACGCCGCTTTTGTCTCCCAAATTGAACCTAAATGTATTGACGAAGCCATGAAAGATGATTCATGGATTATCGCAATGCAAGATGAGTTAAATCAATTTGAGAGAAATGAGGTGTGGAAGCTTATTCCTAGGCCAAATGACCATTTAATTGTTGGTACTAAATGGGTCTTTAGAAACAAGCAAGATGAATATGGTATCGTGGTTAGAAACAAGGCAAGATTAGTGGCCAAAGGTTTTAACTAAGAAGAAGGTATCGATTATGAAGAAACCTTCGCTCGTGTGGCTAGATTAGAAACCATAAGAAAGCTCCTTGCCTATGCTAGTAATAATAATTTTAAGTTGTTTCAAATGGATGTTAAAAACACTTTTCTTAATGGCTTTATTTCTGAATAAGTTTATGTTGAACAACCTCCCGGATTTGAAAATAATAGCCTCCCTAATCATGTATTTAAATTAACCAAAGATCTCTATGGTTTAAAACAAGCCCTAAGGGCTTGGTATGATCGACTAGGTACTTTTCTTATTGAAAATAATTTCAAAAAAGGCAAGGTCGATACTACATTGTTTATCAAGAATTTTGAAAATAATTTTCTCATTGTTTAGATTTATGTTGATGATATTATCTTCGGTTTTACGAATAAATCCCTTTGTGAATCTTTTGCTAAAACCATGAGTCTCGAATTTAAAATGAGTTTGATGGAAGAATTAACCTTTTTCTTAGGCTTAAAAATTAAACAACTAAGCAATGATATCTTTATTAGTCAAACTAAATATGCTTTAGATCTGTTGAAAAGATTTAATATGGATAACTCAAAAGCTATTAACACTCCTATGAGCACCTCCACTAAGTTAAAAGTTGATGAAAGTGGAGAAAGCTTCGATCAAAAAACTTATAGGGGTATGATAGGAAGTTTACTTTATCTCACTACAAGTAGACCAAACATCATGTTCAGTGTAGGACTTTGTGCTAGGTTTAAATCAAACCCTAAGATATGTCAAATCAAAATGGTTAAAAGAATATTTAGATATCTTAAAGGTACCACAAATCTAGGATTATGGTATCGAAAATCTGATAATTTTGAGTTAATTGCTTATGCTGATATGGATTTTGTAGGGTGTAAACTAGATATAAAAAGCACATCAAGACCATGTCAATTTTTGGGACATTCCCTTATTTCCTAATCGTCTAAGAAATAAAACTCGGTTGCACTATCAACAACCGAAGTTGAGTATATTACAGCTAGTGCATGCTGTGCACAAGTTGTGTGGATGAAAAACACCTTAGAAGATTATAAAGTCCATCTTAAAAATATTCCCATTAAATTTGATAACACGAGTGTAATATGTTTAATAGAGAATCTCATTCAACACTCAAGAATAAAATATATTGATATTAGACATCACTTTATATGAGATCATGTCACTATTCATGATGTAATCATAGAGTTCATAGATACTAATCATCAACTAGCTGATATTTTTATAAAACCACTAAGTGAAGAACAATTTGATTTCATTAGAAGAGAATTAGGAATGTTAATATGTCCGAATGTATGAACTTGTTAAGATTATTTTTTGGATTTTTTTTAATGATCAAATCACTTAATTGCCATGATGATTTTACATAATTACATGCCTTAATTACATGTTGGAAATTATGTGTTTTATGATACAAAAAATTTCCATGATAATAAGCATATTTTATCTTTATGATTGAATTTGAAAATCTATAACAAAACCTCGTCCGAATGTATGAAAGTGTTAAATTTCATTTTCGGATCTTCTTGATGCTAACAATCAGATTTTCTTAATACATTATTCTCTTCCGAACTCAATAAACATATGTCATATCAAGTTTTTAATTCATATCATTGATTTTTGACATATGGAATCAACTAGCAAATGCATCTCTCTAAGACTTATCCTTTGAAAAATATCTTTCGAGAAATGGATTTGATGATTCCTTCTTATATCTTTTGAGAAATAGTTTTATGTGCAACGATTTGATTCACACACATATCTTGATTCTTGTAAAAATGAAGTATACTTTAATATCTTATCAATTTTAACTTCATTCGAATAAGCTCTTAAATGGCTTTCCTCCTTCATGCAAAAAGATAACAACAAATAAAGAGGAAGAAGTAATAAAAATAATCTCCATGTCATGTTTTACTTGACATGTTTGTATAACTGGTATCCTATCACTCATTTTTGAAAAATGACATAAACCTAGTAAAAATTTGCTAATATTATTCTCCTTTTTGTCGATGACAAAGGGGGAGAAATATATGAATTGATGCTATGAATGCCATATTTGAATTTAAATTATGTTAAGGTATCAAAATCTTGCATCGAAATATATGATAAATTGGTGATAGAATTGCTATGATTACCATATTTGCACTATGCCATATTTGCACTATGTAAGATATCTAGAGCATACATCGCAAGTCTACAAATTGATATGTGATGAAATACTATGATTGCTAAACACTTGAAACGTTTGTATTATGTTAAGATATCAAGAACTTACATCGCAGTCTTACATGTTGATATCTTACCATATGATGAATTGCTACGATTGCCATATTTCACATTTGAAATGTAAAACTTGAAAATGGATGTCAAGCCTTGACATCAGTTTCAGAGAAATACATCATGATAGAAATCATGATAGGAGCATTGATAAGGTTAAACGATCTTAACTTATCAATATGTCTCTTGAATTCAAAAGCTTTAAATTCAAGAATAACTTATCTCAAGTATGGCATATAGATAGGGGGAGTTAAGGTTAACTCCGTTATAAACTGATTGTCATCATAAAAAAGGGGAAGATTATTGAATCTCGGATTTTGATGATGAAGTCAATTGTCATTTGTTATCTAATCCATATGTTGAGATAAGTGTGCAGGATTAACTACGATGGAAGAAAGACATGCAGTAGGAGTTATGCCAGAGTCAAGACCATGATCACGTTGGGGGTTCGAGAGTTCGACAGAAGTCCAGACGGTCGTTGGAGGTTCTGTAGGAACAAATCCAAGAAGTCCAGGAGGTTGCCAAAGAAGCTCGTCGGAACTCGCCAAGTGGATCGTCGCAAGTCCAGGAGTTTGCCGGAAGTCCGCCGGAGCATCGCTGAAGGTTCGTCGGATGTTCGCCGAAAGGTCGCCGGAAGAAGCGATTGACGCACCGGAGCAAGTTGCAGTAAATGTCTTAAGAAATATCGTAGTTAGCATGTAGATTAAGTTAGGAATGGGAGGTGATCCCATTAACTTAATCTGGGGGCAATTGGGCCCTTGATTGACCCAATTTGGGCCGAATGGATCAACCCATTCGGACCAGAATTCTTGTCAGGCAGTGGCATCGCCAGGGTCGACGGTGCCACCGCCCAAGAGATGGTCTCCCAAGAAAGCTGGGCGGTGGCACTGCTTGGGCTTAGTCTCCGAGCGAGACTAGGCGATGCAACTACCCTAGTCAGGCGGTGGCACCACCTGGGCTCAGTCTCTGAGTGAGACTAGGTAGTGCAACAGCCCTTGTCAGGCAGTGGCACTGCCCAAAGGCTCAGTCTCTGAGCTGCCAGGCAGTTGTACCGCCCCAGTCAGCAGGTAGTACCGCTAGGACCCTGAAAATCCGGGAAAAGACATTTTTGAGCTACAAATTCAAACCAATTTAGGGCCTATATATACCCCACCCTTTCCTGCATGTAAGGGCACCGAAAATCCAATCTTACTCTGTGATTTTTGAGCTTAAAAGTGCGGTAAAGGCTAGAAGTTCTCCTCCCTCTTTTCTTCTAAGTTTTCATCTTTCAAGAGAGGAGAGAAATTTTGTAAGGGTTATCTCCTAAGCCCATCAAAAGGAGTGAAGCTGCAAAATGGTGGTTGGCCTTCGCTTATTGAAGGAAGGCCTCTAGTGGACGTCGGTGACCTCGTTGGAGGAGGAAGCCGAAAGTGGATATAGGTCACGTTTGACCGAACCACTCTAAAATCTGGTTTGCATTTCATTTGTGTTATTTATCTTAACTACAAACTGCCTTCCTTACTTTACTTCAAATATGTTTCCGTAATCTTTTAAAGTTATAATATGCACGAAATGATTTTTATGTCGGAATCGGATTTCAACGTACAAACACAGTTTCAATTGTCGAATGTTTTCTACTGTACTAATTCACCCCCCCCCCCCCCCTCCCTCTTAGTGCTCTTGATCATAACAGGATCCAGACAACAACATACCATTTTCAGTGAAGTCGGTAGACTTCAGGAGCTACTAAACGGACTATCCTAGTGCGGTACTTCATCTAGGTGTGACCCAAGAGTGGGTGGATGAAGGTCGATTGCCAAAGGAGCGAACAAAATCGAAGGTGGAAGAAACCCTGCAATGTATTGGCAGAGGCTACACATTGAGAGATCACAATTCGAGTTTATCCCATAAGGATTAGAATGCAATAAAGATGTCACTAGGAGGCGACATGGGAAACGGATCATGGTGGAACAGTTCGTGGCAATGCGATACATACAACATAGTCCCGTGAGGGACTATATTATACGGAGGTATGATCAGGAACTATTGGAAGCTCCACGTCAGTGAACAACACAATGGCAAGAAGGGCTATGGATTCTAGGAGTGATGGGCATGGTATTGCACAGGCGGGTCTTTTGTGCGTGCATTGAATTTTGCATCGGATGAAAGTCTTGGTCATCAGCATATGGGGGCTATGTTCCACAAAGGGAAAAGTTTGAATGCAAGTACCAGTGAGTCCCATGGGAGGGACTTGGTCATGCAGATGTATGATTAAAGCAGCTAGAGAGTTGGACTGCTCTAGAACCCATATTCGCTCAAGGGAGCTCGACAAGTCAGAGGACAAGGTCGAGTAAGCGAACGTTGCTACCAAGGAAGCTAAGGAGAACAGAATCGGTACAAACTCTACAATGTGATGGCATAGGCCATGCATGGGAGTTGCAGTCTGTCTTTCTATTGACAAAAGGGAGCTGCTTGGAGAACACAAAGGTGTTGAAGTAGGGGGTCAAAAGGGGCGAGGAAGCAACGACGAGTCTCAAGGGACTTAGTTACCCAAAATCAAGCATTAATTAGAATAGAGGTGGACTCAGAGGAGTGCCACAGAGATATATCTACTGATCATGAAGAAAAGGGATGCAGATACGAGGCGATGGATAGTAGGGCCATAGGCATGGCAGTGCCATGGTACCATAGAGGCGGGACTTCCATGAAAGTCATTGATCCCTTGCTCTCATGGAGGGAGAGTGCTTGATCATGAAAGGGGCCGAGGAGGTGGAGCATGCAGAGGCAAACTCTAAGTACCAAGACAAGGCTGAAGGGCAAAGGCCAAGGAACTTCGTAAGACCGGTGTCAACGAGCTTCTCATCAAGATAGCTGAAAGTAAAGGACTTCGGGTCATGCAAGAGTGCACGACCAAGGAACAAAGTAGGCAGTACGTGGTGCTGTACCTTTGCTACTCAATAGAGTAGGCAACAGGGTTGATGGAGAAGACAGTACAATCCCATAGGCGACCAAACCTATTAGAGAATTACTCCAAGTTGGGGTGAAAACTTCCTGCATTCCAGAAGTTCAATGGTATTGAGAAGGTGAATCACAGTAGCTAACTCAATGTAAGGAGTGCAAACACTTCGAGTGCTTCAGAAGTGTGAGCAAAGAGCAGGTGAAGATCAGTAACCAACTCGATGCATAGAGTACAACCCTTAAGGAGGTGGGCGAAGTAAAGTAACCATGACCTTCTCAACTCTTAAGAGAATGGGTGAAACCAAGTACCCCAATTCTCTTATTTATCTAGCAAAGGAGCGCTGCACAGGTTCAAAGACCCTTCAAAGATGATAGAAGACAATAGTTATCAAATCCTCACCAATGGTGATCAGTGCTACTGAGAATAGATTATCCGCTTTAATTCCTAACAGAATGCCAATCGAAAGCAGAAGCGATGCGAATAACTAAGTGAAAGAATAGTTAATGGGTAAATTTTATGGAGGAATGACCCAAAACTTCATAAGTTTGTGAGGCGATGCTCCTTAAAGCTCCAACAAGCATCCACCCAGTTCAAACAACATGAGGCATTTGAGAGACTAGCACATAGTAAGGTTGGTCTTTTCCTTCATCTGGAGGATCTGTAGGAACCAACAGGGATCTACACAACTCAGCCAACCCCACACTAGAGTCAGAGTCATTAGCGAGTTGAAGCAACATGACGGATCAAAGGTTTGATTACTCAAAAACAATAGTGGAGAGCAACTGGGAGCTAAGAGGTGCATTGCAGTTGGAGTAGAAGATTGAAGACTTAGCAAAGGTGAGGAGTTGTAGTGTCGGCAAAGGCTTCGACGAGGATATCGAAGGAATAACTGGGGGAGAATGTCATGAACAAAGTTCTAAATAGAATGTTTGATATAATACTTATGTATGTCCATATCTTTTTGTTTGTTCATACTTTGCACAGCATGTAGAGGAACGGTTGAAGGCTTAACAGCCCTATTTTAGTTGGGTTTAGTGGCCTTCTTAGGCTTGTAAATAAAGATTATGTCATATGCACACTTATAAGAGATATTCGGTCTGTAGTGGATCATTTTGACCCTTTGTTGTGCAACCGTTCAGAGCTTGTAAAGTCTGTTTGTAATTTACATTATTTATGAGGTGTTTTCGGAAATGTTTGCTTGTGGATCCCGAGTAAGGCGCTTTCTCTAACCTGTTTTCTCTTTTGTAGGTCTTATGGGACCATGGGAGATTTCAAGGAGGCTGACTTTTGTGGACAGACACGCAAGGGTGCCGCACGACTTAGGCAAAACTAGCTAAGTCCGTGACAAAACATCCGAGCTTTCGACGAACTCTCAAACTCCCAATGAAATCACGTTCTTGACTCTGGGACTTCATTTTGCTTTATGCCTTACTATCGTAGTTAATCATACACATGTAAAAACACATTTCGATCTAGACTTATTACTAAGCATGAATCATATTGTCCACAATATCATTGGTCCATCGACACTTCGTCCGATTCTTCGATGCATCGTCCTCTCTTGCAGCTCAATCGGCTAGTTGACCTCCATAATTCTGATATCCTTGGTGTAATTTTCACTCTTCTTAGCCTGATGCCTAAATCCATAACCCGAAGCATTCTGTCGATATGTCATCTGATCCTCCGGCTAGATGTCCAATCTTCTGACATATTCCATCGGCCCAACATGATTCTTCCTGCTTTAATTGTTTCTTCCTAATCGAAGCATCCTGCATCACTCAAAACGTAGATCAATTCATAAACACTTATCAATTGGTTTATCATCAAAATCCGAGATTCAATAATACCCTCGAGGGACTCGACCAAGCATATCATGTCCTCAGGTCACCGATGACGTATCTATATCGTAGGCAAGATAGCGAATCACGATATAGGTGAGCCTCGAGGGACTCGACCAACTCAACCTCCATCAAGAATTGGTCCCTACCAATAACGATGAAAGACCACATGGGTTAATCTAAATGCCTCACGTTTACCAACTTAATATTGTCGAGAATGGAGTTTCTTTGATTTGATCTCCTAATATGATATGTCACACACATACATATTTAATATATATCTATATCGTATGCAAATATATATACATATCTAGTATGTGTATAAATAATCACACATCATATGAGCAATTACACTAGATGATCATGGACCATAGACTAATGTGATCAGGCTCGAGCTAGTGGGCCTAATCACTCACATCAAGATCTATGTGTGCAGCGGTGCATCTCCAAGCCCTTTGATCATCCATCTCATCCTCGTCGGTTTTGTCGGCATCTCGACGCATCTCTATGCATTACGATCATTCGTCTCATGGGTCTTGCTATCACTTCCATGCTCCCGCTATGCCTCCTCATGTGATTACAACTTAATCATAGTCATGTAAGCCCGAAAATAAATGAGAAATAAAATGGAGGCTCAAAGGTCCCAATAATAATAATCACAAGTACACACATCACACCGTCCATGATCATCCGTCCACATATCATACATCATATGTATAAATCATTATCATATAGGACTACTAGATAATAATAAATAATAATAATAAATAATAATAATCAATTAAAATATTTAATTAATTAATATTTTTTTTTTGAAATCAGGGACATGTAGGAAATTTTTTTGAATTCTAAGGGGCATTTTTATAATATAGGTAAAAGATAAAATCTGAAATTTTTAAAATTCTAAGGGGCAAAACTTTCTTTTGCCCAAAAAACCCTAAGCCTCTTTCTCCCTCTCCCTCACTACGGCCGCCACCACCTTGCCGGTGGCGGCCAGTGTGCGAGGAGCACGGGGGAGTTGCCCTTGCCTGCGTGTAGTTTGCCCGCGGGCGGCGTCACCCCAGCAAGTGGGCACCCCCGCAGGTAGGCGCCCCTACGAGTGCCACCGCCTCCACGGGCAGTTCTACCCACGGGGCTACCCCGCCGAGTGGTTCTGTCCACGGGTGCAGCGATCACAAGCGCCATTACCCTATGGTGCCTCACCTCACGGGCACAATAGCCGTAGGCGTCGTTACCTAATGGTGCCTCTACACGTGGGCTGCCAATGGCAATGCCAACGGCTGTAAGTTATCAATCGCTGGCAACAAGCCTGCTGCACATAGATGGCAACGAGGGCAGCAAAGGTAGCAATAGTTGCTGCCCTTTCTCACTTTTGCATCAACGATTTTGACGTTAAAAGATTCTCCAAAACATAACACACGCAGTTAAAAACCAATTTTTGTATGAGAAACCTAGCTCCGATACTACTGGTGGGAAATCTTTGGAGTGACATCACATGCACAGTGGAAGAACAAAAAAATAAAATCCCCAATTCCCAAAGATATATTTGTCGTCATGCGAAGATTGGTGTGTAAAATTCCGCGAAATAGAAAATCAAGTGTGAGATAGATTGTGTTACCTAGGGAGATCGTATATCCCTGAATCTCTACAGATCTCTAAGAGAGGGTGAAGGAGGTCAAGCGCCCTCCTTTCTAGTGGTGATCCACATAGCAGAGCTGTGATAATGCTCCTCAAAACTCAAGGTCTACTATGAGGTGAAGAGGGGGAGGAGAATAGGAGAGGAAGCAAAAAGCTCTAGCCTGTAAACTATTGAAACCCTCCTAATTGATCATCTCATATTGGGTATTGCATCATCATCAAACTACCCAAGCCTCTTAGATTAGTGGATCTTTATTCAATAATCTCTCATGAGCTCTTATTGGATCTCATCCATAGGATCCAATAATTCAGGGGCTTATTGGATATCCAATAAGATAGGGACTCCGGCGGATATCTCATATCCGACCTCTACTTATCGCAATGCCTACCATATGTGTGTACTCTCTAGGCCCAATATTGAGCTGGCCACGAGTCATACCTGTACGAATTCCTTCTGGCTTAGTGAATTATTATCTTCAAAATAATTCACTCGACTCATCCGTTGTGGATGTACTAGGCCACTATGCCGTAGTCCCCAGATGATACAAGAGAATCTAATCCATTGGACTCGTCTATCCTCAATTTCCATGTACCTACAGTCTCTCATCCATCTAATATCCCAGAGACCGTATACCAGACATAATGCTGTTAGATTCATACGGTTTCTACTCGAGTCTCGCTCTGATCGGATTCTCCTAGAGAACTCTTTCTCTCTTGATCCAAATGACCCTAGTCAGGGATTTGTTTGAGCAAGAACACATGGGACATTTCTCTCATGACACCGTGAGTGGATGATCCTCTATCGACACTTAATAGCCCTTGTAAGGTTTATTGAATCTCGGATTTTGATGATAAAGTCAATTGTAATTTGTTTGATTTAATTTATATGTTGAGAAAAGTATGCAGGATTAACTACGATGGCAGTAAGACATAAAGCAGGTGTTGTGCCAGAGTTAAGATCAAGATCTCATTGGGAGTTTGAGAGTTCGACGGAAGTCCAGACGTTCGTCGGAAGTTCTGCGGGAACTAACCGAGAAGTCCAGGAGCTTGCCATAGAAGCTCATCGGAACTTGCTAAGAAGATCATCGTAAAGTCAAGGAGCTTGCCAAGGGTCTGCCGGAACATTGTCAAGAGTTCATCGGATGTTCGCTAGAAGTACGTCGGAAGCTCGCCGGAAGAGGAATTGACGCACCGGAACAAGAAGCATTGTAAATTGTGTCTTAATTATCATAATTAGATCATAAATTAAGCTAGGATTAGGAGGTACTCCCATTAACCTAATTATGGGCCAATTGGGCCCTTAACAGGGCTGAATTGGGTCGAATTGAGCACCCAATTAAGCTCCTAAAAATATGGCCGGTGGTGGCACCGCCTGGAAAGCAGTGCCCCTGGATTCCTAGGCAATGGTACTGCCTAGAATGGGTAGTGGTACCGCCGGCAGCAGTGCTGCCAATGGTGGTAACACCCCTGTTTAGCGATGGTACCGCCCAGGGTCATATCAACGGTAGTAGGACCACCCAGTAATGACGGTGGTACCTCCAGTACCCCAGATTCCGGGGATGTGACACTTTTTGACTCCAATTTTGAAGCCATTAAGGCCTTAAAATCCCCACCCTTTTTTTCATAAAAGGGCACAAAACTATTGGCATAATCTTGAAGTCTTAAAGTGTTGTAAAAGTTATAGTTCTCCTCCTTCATCTCTTAGTCTTGTAACTATCCAAGAAAGAGGAGTGAGACTTTGGCACATAGGCATACTCGAAGTGACTTATGAAGGCACTAGTAGAGTGAAGGAATAAAAAATTAACATTTTAGTGCATTCTTATGAGTTGTTATGAATGAAATCGAGTGAGACTATTGGAGACATATACACTTGATTTATGGATGTTGTCAATAGTCTAAAAGGATTTGGTAAAGGTTTCTCAGATTTTGAACTTGTTAATAAAATTTTGAGATCCCTTCCAAAGAGTTGGGACCCTAAAGTAATGATCATTCAAGAGGCCAAAGATCTAAATATTTTTTCTCTTGAAGAACTAATTGGATCACTAATGACTTATGAAATAACATGTAAAGCTCATGAAGAGCTTGAGGACACCCTTCCAAAGAAGAGGAAAGATATAGCATTGAGAATACAAGATCACTTGAAAGAAAACTCAAGTGATGAGGACCTTGATGAAGAATTGGCAATATTAACAAGAAAATTTAAAAAAATTATAAAAAAAAATAAATTCAAAAATGATACTGAAAATAAATTTGAACCAAAGAAAGAACAAGCGATATACTATGAATGCAAGAAGCTGGGACACTTCAAGAGTGAATGTCCTTGAGCAAAGAGGAGGTAACTAAAGAAGAAGGCGCTCAAAGCTACATGGGATGACTCAAGTGCTTCCGAAGAAGAGGAGCCAACCAACACTGAGCAAGTTACTCACTATGCGCTAATGGCTATTAGAGACGAGGTAACAAGTTCATTAGACATAAATTTAACTTTCGATGAGCTTTCAAATGCCTTTCATGAATTATTTGATGAATGTAGAATTTTGAGTAAAAAGTATAATTCTTTGTAAAAGGAACATGCTTCTCTTATTAGCAATTTTGATAGAGTAAAGGTTAAGCATGAAAATAACTTAGCTCCCTGCACAAAATGCCATGATTTAGAAAATACTTCAAAAGGAAAACTTGCTACTCAAAGATACCTTGAAGAAATTTGAGGTTGGTAGCAAGTTCTTGAACATGATCCTTGCCAACAAGGGTCACATTCATAGGAAAGGCGGAATCAGATTTGTGAGTAGCTCTCACCATAATCCAACCACCTTTGTTAAAGGTCATACCTTGCATGTTTCACCCCAAAAGATAATGTAACTTTTGTTGTAAATTTGGGCATGTAGCTTATCATTATCCATTTAAGAAATGTAGCCCACATAAATTGATTTGGGTTCCTAAAAGAACCTAAAATGACTCAATGTAAAATGATAAGCAATTTAGATCGATTTTTTATGCATCCAAGGTCAAATGGATACTAAAAATCATCCTTTTTTTGTAGAAATGTTTACCATCTTAAGCTAGGAGCAAGAGATAGTACCTTGATAGTAGATGCTCAAGGCATATGACTAAAGATCCATCTCAATTCACTAATCTCACTAGCATAGACGAAGGATATGCCACCTTCGAAGACAATAATAAGGATAAAATCATTGGCAAAGGAACCATAGGTAACAAATCCAACTTATTTTTTGAAGATGTATTATTAGTTGATGGCTTAAAGCATAACCTCTTGAGCATTAGTCAATTATGTGATAAAAGATATATTGTTAAATTTGAATCTAATGTTTGCATTATTGAAAACCACACAAAAACACATATATGATTGTACTAAAATAAAATAACATATACACCATTGACATTAATGATCATTGCAATGAAATATATTTTTCGATTTTGAATGACGATGCTTGGCTTTGATATAGGAGATTAGGTCATGCTAGCATGAAACTAATCACCCAAATTTCATCTAAAGAACTTGTAAGAGGAATTCCTCATATCAAGTTCATCAAAGATAATGTGTGTGATGCTTGTCAACTAGGAAAACAAATAAAAGATAGCTTCAAACCTAAGAACCAAATAAGCAACTCCAGACCTTTGCAATTGATCCATATGGACTTGTTAGGACCCATTGCTACATCAAGCCTAGGAGGTAGCAAATATGCATTTATCATCATGGATGATTATAGTAGATACACAGGGACTTATTTTTTGGCACACAAATGTAAATGCTTTAGATCTTTCTCTAAGTTTTGTAAACTTGTTCAAAATGAAAAGAGTTTTATGATTTTGTCAATTCAAAGTGATCACAGTGGTGAATTTCAAAACCATGATTTCCAAGAATTTTGTGAATCTAATGGATACAACCACAACTTCTCTACTCCAAGAAATCCTCAACAAAACAGAGTAGTAGAAAGAAAGAATACAAACTTACAAGAAATGGCAAGAACCATGTTAAATGAACATAGTCTACCCAAATATTTTTGGGCCGAAGCCATAAACACGGCATGTTATGTCATAAATAGAGTTCTAGTAAGACCCTTACTCATGAAAACTCCTTATGAGTTTCGGAATAACAAAAAACCCAATGTTACATATTTTAAAGTTTTTGGGAATAGGTGTTTTATATTGAATGAAAAAATGCTTTAGGAAAATTTGATGTTAAATCCGATAAAGAATTTTTTCTTGGCTATTCTTCTATTTCTAAAGCATTTCGTTTCTTTAATAAAAGAAATTTGATTATAGAAGAATCCATTCATATGGTTTTTAATGAGGTTTCTGAAATTAAGAAAAATAATTTTGATGATAATGTTAATTTTGATGCTTTGAATTTAAATGAAACACTTTTTTTATCTAACAACTTGGTGCATCTATTTCCAAAACATCCTTACCCAAGGATTGGAAGTATGTAAATGATCATCCTAAGGAGCTAATCATAGGAGATAAATCTAAAAGGGTTCAAACTCGTTCTTCTCTTAAGAATTTTTGTGCCAATGCCACTTTTCTATCCCAAATTGAACCTGCATGCATGTATGAGGCCTTGAAAGATAATTCATGGGTCATCGCAATGCAAGATGAGTTAAATCAATTTAAGAAAAATGAGATGTGGAAGCTTGTTCCGAGGCCAAATGACCATTTAGTTATTGGTACTAAATGGGTCTTTAGAAACAAGCAAGATGAATTTTGTATCATGGTTAGAAACAAGGCTAGATTAGTGGCGAAAGGATTCAACAAAGAAGAAATAATCGATTATGAAGAGACCTTCGCTCCTGTGGCATGATTAGAAGCCATAAGGATGCTCCTTGCCTATGCTAGTAGTAACAATTTTAAGTTGTTTTAAATGGATGTTAAAAGTGCTTTTCTTAATGGATTTATTTCCGAAGAAGTTTATGTTGAACAACCTCCCGAATTTGAGAATGATAATCTCCTTAATCATGTATTTAAAATGACTAAAGCTCTCTATGGATTGAAACAAGCCCCAAGTGCTTGGTATGATCAAAAATAATTTTTCTAAAGGCAAGGTTGATACTGCATTGTTTATCAAAAAAATTTAAAATAAATTTTTTATTGTTCGAATTTATGTTGATGATATTATTTTCGGTTCTACGAATGAATCTCTATGTGAGTCATTTGCTAAAAGTACGAGTCTTGAATTTAAAATGAGTTTGATGGGGGAATTAACTTTTTTTTTTAGCTTACAAATCAAACAACTAAGTAATGGTATATTTCTTAGTCAAACAAAATATGCTTTAGATTTACTAAAAATGTTTAATATGGATAGTTCAAAGGCTATCAACACTCCTTTGAGCACCTCCACTAAGTTAGAAATTTATGAAAGTGGAGAAAGCTTTGATCAAAAAGCTTATAGGGGTATGATAGGAAGCTTACTTTACCTCACCACAACTAGATCAGATATCATGTTTAGTGTAGTAGGACTTTGTGCTAAGTTTCAATCTAATCCTAAGATATCTCATCTTAAAGGAGTTAAGAGAATACTTAAATATCTTAAATGAACCACAAATCTAGGATTATGGTATCCAAAATCCGAGAACTTTGAGCTAATTACTTATGCTGATGCAGATTTTGCTGGATGTAGATTAGATAGAAAAAGTACATCAGGAACATGTCGATTTTTAGGACACGCACTTGTTTCTTGGACTTCCAAGAAACAAAATTCGGTTGCACTATATACAACTGAAGCTGAGTACATTGTAGCTAGTGCATGTTATGCACAAGTTGTGTGGATAAAAAACACTTTAGAAGATTATAAAATTTATCTAAAAACATTCCCATAAAATGTGATAACACAAGTGCAATATGTTTAACAAAAAATCCCATTCAACACTCTAGAACTAAACATATTGATATTAGGCATCACTTTATTGATACAAAACATCAATTAGCCAATATTTTTTACAAAGCCCTTAAGTGAAGAATAATTTGATGTAATGCTCTTCTCACTATGAAGTTTTATTCATAAATTTCTCATTCATGTGATACTCCTCTCCCATGAATTCTTCTCATGAAAATTAAAAATATTCCAATGGATATCTTAATATTTGAAAGATGAATTCTCGTATGTGATAATGAAAGCATGTGTGTGATAATTTTCATGGGGATTTGATTTCATATGGATATCTCGATCCTTTTCAAGAATCGCTTCTCTTTGTCAAAATAAAAGCATGTTTTAACATTTTTGGCTTGATTTAAATAATTTCACAAACATAGTTCTTCATAGATTCCCTCCTTGCCTTCTTTCCTCTTCTTCATGCAAAATTATGATGATAAGGGGAAGAAGTTGTTGGAATCTATCGTTTTAATGTTGATAACATCTAATAATAAGAACTTTTGAGTGTGAAACTTGCATGATTTCTTTTTTACCACACTTACATTGTTGAATTGTTCTCCTTTTTGTTGATGACATAGGGGGAGAAATAATACCATAATATGGTAAATTGATGACAAATGTATGTAATGTATTTCATCATATATACTTGAAATGTTTGCTTGATAAATTTTCTTCATTATGATAAGATATCTAGAGCTTAACTTATAATTTTACAAATTGATATCTTACTATAGAGTGATGAATTGCTATCTTTGTCATCTTTTATATTTGAAATATCATACTTGAAAATGGATGTCATGCCTTGACATCATTTTGAGAATGTTAGATCATGATAGGAATCATGATGTGTGTATTGATAAGTTTAAATGAACTTAACATGTTAATATGTCTCTTCAATTCAAATGCCTTGAATTCAAGAATGTCTTTTCTCAAGTATGGCATATATATAGGAGGAGTTAAGGTTAACTTCGTCATCAATTGATTGTCATCATAAAAAAGGGGAAGATTGTTGAATCTTGGATTTTGATGATGAAGTCAATTGTAATTTATTTGATCTAATCTATATGTTGAGAAAAGTATGCATGATTAACTATGATAATAGTAAGATATAAAGTAGGTGTTGTGCCGGAGTCAAGATCGAGATTTCATTGAGAGTTCAAGAGTTCGACGAAAGTCCAGACGTTCGTCGGAAGTTCTATGAGAACCAACCGAGAAGTCCAGGAGCTTGCCATAGAAGCTCGCCGAAACTCACCAAGAAGATCATTGTAAAGTCCAGGAGCTTGCTGGGAGTCTGTCGGAACATTGTCGAGAGTTCGTCGGATGTTCGTCGGAAGTACGCCGGAAGCTCACTGGAAGAGCAATTGGCGCATCGGAACAAGAAGCACTATAAATTGTGTCTTAATTATCATAGTTAGAGCGTAAATTAAGCTATAATTGGTAGATAATCCCACTAACTTAATTATGGGCCAATTGGACCCTTAATAGGACTGAATTGGGCCGAATTGAGCACCTAATTCAGCCCTTGAAAAAATGGCCAGTGGTGGCACCGCCTGGAAAGCAGTGTTGAATTTTGGATTTTGATGATGAAACCAGTTGATAAGTGTTTATGTTTTAATCTGTATTTTGAGTAACGTAGGATGCTTCGATCAGGATGAGACAATTAAACCAAGAAGAATCATGTTGTGCTAGAGGAAAACATGTCAGAAGATTGAACGTCGGGCCGGAGGATCGGTCTACATATCAATAGAAGGCATTGGGCATTGGATTCGGGCATCAGGCCAAGAAGAGCGGATATTGTACCAAGGATATTGGAGATGCAGAGTCCACTGGCCAATTGGGCAATAAGCCACAAGAGAGGACGATATGCCAAAGAATCGGATGAAGCGTCGAGGGACTAATGACATGCCGGACAATATGATTAATGCTTAGTATTAATTGTCTAGATCGAAGTGAGTTTTACATGTGCAAGATTAACTACAATAACAAGGTATGAAGCAAAATGAAGTCCCAAAGTCAAGGATGCAACTTCGTTGGGAGTTCGAGAGTTCATCGGAAGTCCGGAAGTTTGTTAGAAGTTCTGACGGAACTAGCTAAGAAGTCTCGAAGTTTGCAGAGAAGCTCGTCAGAAATCACCAAGAAGATCATCATGAAGTCCAGGAGCTTGCTAAGAGTCCACCGGAACAATGC
Source organism: Musa schizocarpa (assembly GCA_900464855.2). Taxonomy (NCBI): domain Eukaryota; kingdom Viridiplantae; phylum Streptophyta; class Magnoliopsida; order Zingiberales; family Musaceae; genus Musa; species Musa schizocarpa. The sequence goes on along the minus strand of LS990925.1, from coordinate 12,093,541 downwards.
CGTGAGGTCGTCGAAAGTTCGTCGGAAGATCGTTAGAAGCTTGTCAAAAGAAACCAAGATATAGGGACTTATTTAGCTTAGAAAATGTCTTAGGAATTGTAATTAGCATGTAATTGGGTTTGGATTTGGGCCAACCTAATTAGGGGCCAACTAGGCCCATGTAAAGACTATGTTGGGCCCAATAAAATGCCCAAACAATACCGCAAGAAGTCTGACCGTCGTGGCACAGTCTTCAAGACTATGTCAAGTGGTGGTACCGCCCAGCATTGCCCCACAGGCGGTGGTACCGCTAGACCTGGGCGGTGGTATCACCCAGGATAGTGTTAGTGTCAGACTAACACTAGGCGGTGGTACCACCCATGCTTAGGGAACCCGGGATGGGAAAGTATTAGGCTCCAAGTTTGAATCAACTTAAAGCCTATAAATACCCCTCTCATCCCTGGTTAAAGTACACAAGCACAAAGAGTTCAAAAGTAGAAAAACACTACCACAATCTCTTTAAAAATTCTCTCCTCCACTCTTAAGTTTAGAAATTTGTAAGAGGAGTGTGAGTGCTTATAAGGGTTATCTCCTAAACCCATAAAAAGGAGAAGAGGGGTGTAAAAGGTTATTGGCCTTCACCTATTGAAGGAAGGCCTCTAATAGATGTCGGTGGCCTCGACGAAAGAGGAATCGTAGGCGTGGATGTAGGTCACGACGACCGAACCACTATAAACTGCCATCTTCTCTGGTTTGCATTTCATTCCTGCTATTACCTTGCTGCAAACTTCCTTAAGTGCTTACTGCCTTCAATTCATTACGTACGCTTTCAAGTTAAGTTTCCGAAATCGGTATTTCATCGGAAACGGTTTTATCACAATGAAGTTTTTAAAGACATGATTTTTACCACTGCACTTATTCACTCCCCACCCCCCTCTCTTAGTGCCGACCCCGACTCTTGATCCTAACAATTGGTATTAGAGCCTCGTGATTTCTTGTTTGGTTTAACACCCAAATTGAAATGGCTCTTTTCGACTTTCAAGAGGGTCACTCTCTCGTTCGTCCTCCCTTTTTTAATGGGACAGACTACACATATTGGAAAACTCAAATAAGAGTTTTCTTGCTTTCGTTGAATCTCTATTTATAGAATTTAGTCGAAAATGGTTTTCAAAAGTCTTCTCTTCCAATGAACCATTGGAATGATTTAGAGAAGAAGGCTTTTTCTCAAAATGCAAAGGCTATGAATGCCTTATTTTGCATTTTAGACAAAAATAAATTTAATCGGATTTCTATGTGTGAAACAACCTTCAATATTTGGCATATTCTCGAAATCACATATGAAGGCACGAATAGAGTTAAAGATTCTAAGATTGACCTTTTAATGCACGATTTTAATTTTTTTCATATGAAACCAAGCGAAACCATTGGAGACATGTACACCCATTTTACGGATGTCGTCAATGGTTTAAAAGCTCTTGGTAAAAGCTTTACGAATTTTAAACTTGTTAATAAGATTTTAAGATATTTATCTAAAAATTGGAATTCGAAAATAATGGCAATACAAGAATCAAAAGATTTAAACTATTTCCCTCTCGAAGAACTAATAGGGTCTTCGATGACCTATGAAATGATGTGTAATGAATGTGAAAAACTCGAGAACCACCTTCCAAAGAATAGGAAGGATTTTTGACTTAGAAAATTTGAAGACCACTCGAGCATAAGCTCAAGTGATGGTGAACTTGAACTCATCACTATAAAATTTAAAAAGTTCATGAAACAAAAGTTGAAGAATAAAAATAAACTTAAAAAGAATGTAACTACTTGCTATGAACGCAAGAAGAATGAAGCGATCTTGGACAAATGAGTTCATCTGAAGAATAAGGACAATCCAATAAAGGTGAGGTGACAAACTTCGCCTTAACAGTTTTCGACGATGAGGTAATCAAAATACCTTTAATTTATTTCAAAATTACATGATGCTGTTCATGAGTTATTTTTAATTTAGTTTAGAATAATTATTTTTTGAAAATTACATGTTTAATATAATGAAAATACTAAAAAATTAGGATCTTGCTAGTAATTTTAAAAATAATCATGAAAAATAAACAAAATAATTTTGGTTGAAATTTTGAAATCATCCTTGATGATTTAATAATGCATAATGATATTTTGATACCATGATTGATGATTTTATTCTATGCATGAGATTTTAAAAATTATGCATGATGATTCTTGCAATTTATGGATTATCAATTTTTATCATGATGAAATGTTATTTTTTTGTTTTAAATAAGAAGAAAGGTTTTCATATAAAAACTTGAGCATATTAATTTGAAATCATGTTTAATGGGTTTATATTTTGAAATTATGAATGATGATTTTTGGGTGATTTATGCCTTATTTAACTTTGTCGTAATAAATTTTACACTTTCGGTTTTAAAGATGATACATGTTTTTATTTGGCATATATGAAATCAATCATATGAATTAAAACAATAACAAGAGGAAAGCTTTCTCTTTGAAAAAATTATTTTTCTCTACTCTATCGATTTCCAAAAAGGAGATTAATGAATCTATTTGTATCACTTTTGTGAATCTCTTGAAAATGATTCTGAAAATGTTTTTGATGATTTGGATGATTTGAATTTGAATGAGTTTTATCAAAGTCATGATTTTGATTTCTTGGAATTACATGAGATTTTTTTTCAAGATCTCTTTTTTGTATACCTATAATTTTTTGACATTTTATTTAAAGAAGAGATTTACTATATGAATCATGGCTTTTAGTATTTAATTGGTCTTATCCTTCATGATATGATTTCTTTGTATTTATGGCATGTATGGCTTGAAATTTTTGGAATGATGCATGCAACACTATGATTTTTTTTGAAATAATGTGAAAATTGATAATTATCATTTTCTGAAATAATACTCTAGAATGATGATTTCGAATAATGTATGTAAAGATGATTTTTCTCTTGATTTTAACTTATGATATTTTTTACGAATCATCATCTTGATTTCTCGATATTTGATACATGAAATTTTTCTATGAATTAAGATTTTTTTTTATGCTATGATTCTTCTTGGTATTCACTAAAAATAATGTAGTCAAATTAACCATGATATGCTACTTGACATCTTGATAATTTATGACTTAAATTTTATTATGTAAAATTCCTTATATTCATGAAATGTTTATCTTGTTAGGATTAAGAGCACTAAGAGGGGGGGGGGGGTGAATTAGTGCAGCGGAAATCTTACAGCGATTAAAACCGAAAGGTGCGGTCGTTCGATAAAATCTATTATGATGCAAAAGCCGATTCACAGTTTGTATCTAAGTGCAGTTTACGCAGTTTGCGTCTAAATGCAGTTTTGTGTCTAAATGCAGTTTGCGACTAAATGCAGATTGCGTCTAAGCGCAGTTTGCATCTAAGCGCAGTTTGCGTCTAAGCGCATATTGCGTCTAAGCGCAGTTTGCGTCTAAACACAGTTTGCGTCTAAGTGTAGTTTGCGTCTAAACACAGTTTGCGTCTGAGCGCAGTATGCGTCTAAACACAGTTTGCGTCTAAGCGCAGTTTACGTCTAAACGCAGTTTGCGTCCAAACACAGTTTACGTCTAAGCACAGTTTACGTCTAAACACAGTTTGCGTCTAAGCACGGATGACAGTTCGCAGTTATGAGTGGAATCAAAACGTAAACGTAAACTGCAAAGAAACTCGTTCGTAAAAGCGCAGAAGACAGTTTGCAGTTATAAATGGAATCAAGACGTAAACGTAAACTGCACAGAAACTCGTTCGTAAAAGCGCAAAAGACAGTTTGCAGTTATAAACAGACTCAAGACGTAAATGTAAGCTGCGATGTAAAGATCGTACGAAAACACCGTTTTACGTCTGAATGCAGATTCGGAAAGATTAGAACTTAGAAACTTGTTCGTAAAAGCGCAGAGAGCAGTAGCTATGTAGGAGGTTTGCAGTAATGATAAAGTGCTCAAAATAAAAGGAAACCAGAGATTTAGAGTGGTTCGGTCAGTCTTGACCTACTCCACTTTTGGCTTCCTCCACCGATGAGGTCACCGACATCAACTAGAGGCCTTCCTTCAATAGGCGTAGGCCAACTGCCCTTTTACAGTTTTTCTCCTTTTGACGGGCTCAGGAGACAACCCTTACAGATCCTTTCTCTCCTCTCTTTACAACTCAAGACTTGAAGAACAGAAAGAGGAGAACTTTTGGACTTTACACAAATTTGAGCTCTTAGAATCACAGAAAAGATCAAGAATTCAGTGTGGATCTGTGTCTTTTTCTGTGCTGAATGGGTGGGGTATTTATAGACCCCAACCCAGTTCAAATTTGGAGCTCAAAACGATCAAATCTCGGAATTCTGGGATCAGGCGGTTGCACCTCCTGACTGGAGAGGTTGCACCGCCTTGTCACGGACTTAGCTGGTTTTTCCTAAGTCGTGCGGCACCCTTGCGTGTCCGTCCGCAAGGGTCAGCCTCCCCGAAGCCTCCCATGGTCCCTTAGGTCCCACAAAAGAGAGAACAGGACAGAGAAAAGGCCTCACTCATGATCCACAAGCAAACATCTCCGAAAAACACTTTATAGACAATGCAAATTACAAACAGACTTTACAAGCTCTGAACAGTTGCACAACAAAGGGTAAAATGGTTGAGTTTGAGCTACGGCTCAACATTGACAACTATACTTTATGGTGCTCAAGGCAAGCGAGGTGCTTGGTAAAGGATGAGACCATCCAAGGTGGAATGAGTTGCTCAATGACCAAAAGAGTTATGCAAAACCTCACAGAGGTGAGGGGAATTGCTAGCTCGAAGAATTTGGTACTCATACATGGGCTTGTATGCGGACGATGGAATGTTCGTGGCCATCCCAAGGCGACCGAAACTCGACGCCATGGAGCATTGAAACTTTCTCTTCGGCATGCAAAGGATACATCCGTAGGAGGCTGAATGGTGCAACTAGTTCAGCATGTTGCTAGGCCTTGAGGGGTGCAGCGGGGACTGTATTGACGTGGAGTCGCAATCTAGCAAGTGTGTTTGCAAGAGGCAGAACAATGCATAGTTTGTTCAGCAGATCGGAGTAGTCCAAGGGGATGGTGGTCTCCGAAACGAAGAGAGATGTTGCTCCAATGGGACAGTTATCCAGGAGGGATAAGTACCGGCTCTCCAGAGGGAAAATCATGTGGGACGGACCTCACAAGTTGAGGAGGAGTACCTCAACAAAAAACAACTCCACGAAGCTCAATGGGCTGAGCAAGCGACGAGGAGTCGTCGCATGATCTCGCTTGAGAGAATGCATTGGTGGATGCATTGCGAGATTAAGTGGGGGAGTGACCCAAGGCAACACAAATGAAGGCACACTTGGAGTCGATACGGAGATCGGACCCAAGGGAGGGCTGACCCGTGGAATGGTGGGCGCGAGGGCCACCATCAACTCAATGCAAAAGCGAGGAGCGGAGCAACTTGGGTGTAACTTGGTGAAGTACCCAAGCCGCTTGAAGGGAGCCAGCATAAAAGTTGGAACATGGAGCAGAGGCACAGTGCTTTCCTTAGACAGAGGTCAAGGACATGAACTCTTGTAGAGGCAAGAGTAAGATCATGTTGTTCCATGGGTCCTTCATTCTGAAGGAGCGGACTCATCTTGCATGGTGCCAAAGACGAAGGGAGCTTCAGGGCACATGCACCTTATCTCGGAGGAGCATTTGATGGAGGAACTAAGGCGACTCAATTTACGGAGGCGAATTTGGGATCAGAAGGCCTTAGCACGGGGCAAGAGGACGCAGAGGCGGGTACTCTTGAAGAATATGCCACAGTGTTTGTAATTTGCATTGTCTATAAAGTGTTTTTCGGAGATGTTTGCTTGTGGATCCCGAGTGAGGCCTTTTCTCTGTCCTGTTCTCTCTTTTGTGGGACCTAAGGGACCATGGGAGGCTTCGGGGAGGTCGACCTTTTGCGGACGGACACGCAAGGGTGCCGCGACGACAAACAAAACCAGCTAAGTCCGCGGATGATGGTATCGAGCGGGACAAGCACTCATAGAAACACTTAGCATGCAAACATGGGGACCCTAGCAGGACTGCGTTGAGGGTAGTCGCATGACACGCGCGACCGTTTGGGGGAAAACGGGCATGGAGATGTTGGGAAGAGGAGTCGCTCAGAGGAGCGGGCATCTGAGTTTGGCATTCAGAGGAATTGCCAACCCTTCGCGCAAGAGGCACCACGAGAACAGACAAGCTTGGAAGAATGTGAAGCGCACAAAGGTTGGGATGGTTGAGTTTAAGCTACGGCTCAACGTTGACAACTATACTTGATGGTGCTTAAGGCAAGCGAGGTGCTTGGTAAAGGATGAGACCATCCAAGGTGGAATGAGTTGCTCAATGACCAAAAGGGTTATGCAAAAGCTCACAGAGGTGAGGGGAATTGCTAGCTCGAAGAATTTGGTACTCATACATGGGCTTGTGTGCGGACGACGGAATGTTCGTGGCCATCCCAAGGCGACCGAAACTCGGCGCCATGGAGCATTGAAACTTTCTCTTCGGCATGCAAAGGATACATCCGTAGGAGGTTGAATGGTGCAACTAGTTCAGCATGTTGCTAGGCCTTGAGGGGTGCAGCGGGGACTGTATTGACGTGGAGTCGCAATCTAGCAAGTGTGTTTGCAAGAGGCAGAACAATGCATAGTTTGTTCAGCAGATCGGAGTAGTCCAAGGGGATGGTGGTCTCCGAAACGAAGAGAGATGTTGCTCCAATGGGACAGTTATCCAGGAGGGATAAGTACCGGCTCTCCAGAGGGAAAATCATGTGGGACGGACCTCACAAGTTGAGGAGGAGTACCTCAACAAAAAACAACTCCACGAAGCTCAATGGGCTGAGCAAGCGACGAGGAGTCGTCGCATGATCTCGCTTGAGAGAATGCATTGGTGGATGCATTGCGAGATTAAGTGGGGGAGTGACCCAAGGCAACACAAATGAAGGCACACTTGGAGTCGATACGGAGATCGGACTCAAGGGAGGGCTGACCCGTGGAATGGTGGGCGCGAGGGCCACCATCAACTCAATGCAAAAGCGAGGAGCGGAGCAACTTGGGTGTAACTTGGTGAAGTACCCAAGCCGCTTGAAGGGAGCCAGCATAAAAGTTGGAACATGGAGCAGAGGCACAGTGCTTTCCTTAGACAGAGGTCAAGGACATGAACTCTTGTAGAGGCAAGAGTAAGATCATGTTGTTCCATGGGTCCTTCATTCTGACGGAGCGGACTCATCTTGCATGGTGCCAAAGACGAAGGGAGCTTCAGGGCACATGCACCTTATCTCGGAGGAGCATTTGATGGAGGAACTAAGGCGACTCAATTTTACGGAGGCTAAGTTGGGATCGAAGAAGGCGTTAGCACAAGGCAAGAGGGGCTTGAGGCGGGTACTCTTGAAGAATATGCCATGATGTTGTCATTCAAGTTGCTATAAAGGAGGTGATTAACGAAGATTGTCTTTGGTAGGGGTAGAGGCCCGGGATCGAGACAATGGTGCACTAATTGCAGCGAAGTCGGGGGGACTTTGGGAGCTACTAGGCGACCGGACTGTCCTAGAGCGGTGTTTTCATCGTGGTGTGACCCAAGAGTGGGTGGATGAAGGTGGATTGATTGGAGGAGCGAACAAAATCAAAAGAGTAGAGGAGACCTGCGATGTATTGGCAGAGGCCACACATGGAGGGTTTATAATTCGAGTTTTTCCACAAGGATGAGAATGCAATAGAGATGTCATCGGGGAGGCTGACATGGTGCAACGGATCGTGGTGGAACAGTTAAAGTGGCAATGCGATTCACACAACCTAGCCCCGTGAGGGACTAGATCATCTGGAGGTATGATTGGGAGCTACTTGGAAGCTCCACTTCGGTGAACAACACGACGGCAAGAAGGGCTATGGATTCAAGGAGTGAAAGCCATGGTACCGCAGAGGCTGGGTCTTCCGCGTGCATCGAATTTTGCATCGGATGAAAGCCTTGGTCATCGATATGGGGGCTGTGTTCCACCAAGGGAAAAGTTCGAATGCAAGTACCGTGAGTCCCATGGGAGGGACTTGATAATACAATGGTATGATCGTAGCAGCTAGAGAGTTGGACTGCTCTAGAGCTCATATTCGCTTAAGGAGCCCGACAAGTCGAGGACAAGGTCGAGTGGTTTAACGTTGCTACCAAGGAAGCTAAGCGAGAACAGAATCGGTGCAAACCCTACAACGTGATGGCGAGAGGCCGTGCATGGGAGTTGCGGTCTGTCTCTCCATCGACCGACGGACTGCTTGGAGAACACAGAGGTGTTGAAGCGGGGGTCGAAAGGGGCGAGGAAGTTTGGCGACAGCGAGTCCAGAGGGACTTAGTTACCCAAAATCAAGCATCGGTTAGAATGGAGGTGGACTCTGGAGGAGTGCCACGAGACATTTCTACTGATCGTGAAGAAAAGGGATGCGAATCAGGCTTGACGGATAGTAGTGCCATGGGCATGGCATGGCAGCCATGGTACCCAGAGGCGGGACTTCCGTGAAAGTCATTGATCCCTTGCTCTCATAGAGGGAGAGCTTGGTCGTAAAGGGGTCGAGGAGGTGGAGCATGCATAGGCAAACTCCAAGCACCGAGACAAGGTGGCTGAAGGGCGAGGCCAAGGAACTTCGTAAGACCGGTGTCAATAAGTTTCTCATCAAGATAGTCGAAAGTGAAGGACTTGGTCATGCAAGAGTGCACGACTAAGGAACAGCGAAGTCAAGGTCGATGATCTTTGTACCTTCGCCACTCGGGGAGTAGGAGGCATGGTTGATGGAGAAGATTTTACAATCCCGAGGCGACCAAATCTATTAGAGAATTACTCCAAGTTAGGGTGAAAACTTCCTGCATTCCGAAGTTCAATGGCATTGAGAAGGTGAATCACGGTAGCTAACTCAACGCGAGGGAGTGCAAACACTTCAAGTGCTTGAAGTGTGAGCAAAAGAGCGGTGAAGGCCGAGAACCCATTTCGATGCATGGAGTACAACCTCGAGGAGGCAAGCGAAGTCAAGTAACCATTGCCTTCTCAACCCTTAAGAGAATGGGCGAAACCGAGTACCCCAATTCTCTTATCTATCCAACAGAGGAGCTCTGCAGATGTTCAAAGACCCTTCAAAGATAATGGAAGATAATAGTTGTCAAATCCTCACCAATGGTGATCAGTGCTAGTGAGAGTAGATTGTCCGCTTCATTTCCCAACGAAATGACAATCGAAAGCGGAAGTGATGCGAACCTACTTGGATGTGACAACTAAGTGAAAGGAGAGTCACTGTGTAAATTTTGTGGAGGAAGGACCCAAAACTTCAGAAGTTTGCGAGACGATGCTCGTTAAAAGCTTCAACAAGCATCCACCCAGTTCAAGCAGCATGAGGCATTTGAGAGACTGGCGTAGTAAGGATGGTCTTTTCCTTCATTTGAGGGATCCGCAGAAATCAACAAGGATCAACACAACTCAGCCAACCCCACACCAGAGTCAGAGTCATTGGTGAGTTGGAGCAGCATGGTGGATCAAAGATTCGACTACTCAAAAACAGCAGCGGAGAGCAGTTGGGAGTCAAAATACACATTGTAGCTGGAGCAGAAGATTGAAGACTCAACAAAGGCGAGGAGTTGCAGTGTCGACAAAGGCTTCAACGAGGACGTCGAAGGGATAAGTGGGGGAGAATGTCACGGACAAACTTCGAAACAGGATGTTTGATGTAATGCTTATGTATGTCCGTGTCTTTCGGTATGTTCATGCCTTGTAGAAGCATGTAGAGGGGCGCCAAAGGCTTAATAGTCCCATTTTAGTTATGTTGGTGGCCTCTTTAGGCTTGTAAATAAAAGGTTGTGTCATGTGGACACGTCGCGAGATTCGATGCGTCAGAATGGACCATTTTACCCTTTGTTGTGCAATTTATTCGAGCTTGTAAAGTCTGTTTTTGTAATTTGCATTGTCTATAAAGTGTTTTTCGGAGATGTTTGCTTGTGGATCCCGAGTGAGGCCTTTTCTCTGTCCTGTTCTCTCTTTTGTGGGACCTAAGAGACCATGGGAGGCTTCGGGGAGGCTGACCCTTGCGGACGGACACTAAGGGTGCCGCCGCGACTTAGGCAAAACAGCCTAAGTCCGTGATGACTGGCGAGCTTCGAAGATCGAGCCCAGGCGGTTTCACCTCTGCCGAGATTGAAGACCGAGCTCGGCGGTTGCACCGCTTTGACTGGAGAGGTTACACCGCTGGCGAGCTTCGAAACTTGAGCTCTGGCGGTGCTACCTCGGCGAGGAGGAGGTTGCACCACCCGATCCCTTCGGAGGATCGAGCCCTGGCGGTTGCACCTCTTGGCTGGGGCGGTTGCACCGCCGGTCTAGCTGGGAGACATAGCACTGGGCGGTGCCACCTCCAACCTGGCGGTGCCACCTCTTTTTACTGCCCCCGGCTCACTTGGTTTGGCTCCCAAACTTGGGCCAAACCGGTCCGAACTTGAGCCAAATTGGCCCCTACTTGGGTTATAGGATTAACACCTAATCCTAACCCTAATTAACGTGCTAACTATAAATTTAAAGACATTTTCTAAGCTATTACAAAGTCCATAAAGTCAAGACTTCTTTCGGCTTAGCTTCCGGCAAAAACTTAGCGGTCTTCTTGAGATGAACTCTCGGAAACCATTCTGCGGACTCGGCAAGCTCCTAGACTTCACGATTTGATCTTAGCAAGTTCCAATGAGCTTCTTGGCAAGCTCCGATCTTTCTCGACCAGCTCTGGTAGCATTCGAAGCGAAAACCGGACTTCCGTCGAACTCTCGAACTTCGAACAAATCCCGGCGCTTGACTCCGACACTTTGTTTCGCTTTATGTCTTCATCGTTATCATAGTTAATCCTGCACAACAAAACTTTGATCGAGACAATTAATCCTAAACAATTTAACCAAGTTGTCCGGCATGTCATTGGTCCCTCGACGCCGTCCGATTCTTGGCGCATCGTCCTCTCCGCAGACCTATTGCCCAATCGGCCGGTTGACTCTGCAACTCCGATATCCTTGGCACAATACCCGCTCTTCTTGGCCCGATGCGAGTCCCGGCCCGAAGCCTTCTCGTCGATACGTCGACCGATCCACCGACCCGGCGTCAATCTTTCGATATGTTCCTTGAAGACAACATGATTTTCTTGCTTTAATTGTCTCATCGATCGAAGCATCTTGCGTCACTCAAAATGCAGATTAAATCATAAACATATATCAAGTAGTTTCATCATCAAAATCACGAGATTCAACAATCTCCCCTTTTTGATGATGACAACCACTTGATGACGGAGTTAAACTTAACCCCGGAGTTTAAACAAACTCCCCTATCAATATGCCATATTGATAGAACCTTGAATTCAAACTGAATTCAAGTCATTGCAATATTCATCATGAATACTTGCAACACGTCAACATGAACATATGCATAAACTTATGCATCACATGTCATGTCAGCAACATACTTTCATCAACATACTTCTCCCCCTTTGTCATCAACAAAAAGGAGAAGTATCACAATCAATCGTTTGTGATATTGATTCAACTCATTGTATGAAAATCATAATATCAAGTTTTATCATCATGCAAGTTTGCTAATATCAAATATCAACATGAAAAATTGCGATGAAAGCTTTTGATATCATAACGCAAACATTTCAAGTGTTTATCAATTGTAGCATTTCATCACATGGTAAGATATCAACGCGTAAAATTACGATACAAGTTCTTGATATCTTAACGCATGATGCAAACATGGCATAATGCAAGTTTGGCAATCATAGCATCAATTCATATATCTCTTAATGATGCAAGCATTGCAAATATGGCAATCATATCAATTCATATATCTCTTGATGATGCAAGCATAGCATCAGTGTTCATAGCATCAATTCATATATTTCTCCCCCTTTGTCATCAACAAAACGGAGAACGATATAAGCAAATTTTAAGCATAAGTGCTTGTTGTTATGTATGTGAAATAAATCCTTGCAAGTAAAAACACTTTCATCCATATTCATCAAATCCATTTCTCAAAAATTATTTTTCACATGATGTGTGTATGAGAGATGTATTTGCTAGTTAATTACATATGTCAAAAATCAATGATATGAACTAAACTTGATATGACATATGCTTGTTAAGTTTGGAAGAGAGTGAACTTGATATGTTAGATTCAAGAGAATCCGAAAATGAAATTTGACTCTTTCTTCCATTGGGACAAGGTTTTGCGATAGATATTCAATTACAATCATGAAGGTAAAGCATACTTTTTACCATGGAAGTTTTGTATTCAAGCACATAATTTTCAACATGTAATTGTATAAAATCATTATGCCAATCAAGTGATTCAATCATTCAATCAAGAAGGTTCGAAAAATAATTTTAACACGTTCAATCATTATGACGTATTTTTGCCATAGTTTTTCAAATACAATCATAAAGATAAGACATGCTCATCATCATGGTAGTATGATAGCAAGTTTACCATATACAAACTAGCAAAAAAATTTCTAAATTTTAAGGCCCATAAGCTAGCAATTTTGAGATGTTCAAGAAAGCAACTCTTGCTTCTTGAAATATAAGTTTTGCTAGATGTGCAAGTTAACTTTTGCTTCTTGAGATAGGCAAGATAGCATTCCTTGGTGATGTTCAATATAGCTAAGTTCTACATCATGCAAGCTAGTGAATTTTATAACATTTTAGAACATGCATAATCACCAAAGCATCATAAATTTTAATGATGTGCAAAATTACAAATTTTGCATGATTGCATTGTGTGTCTTGAGATCTGCAAGATAGCACTTCTTAGTGATGTTCAAGATAGCAATTTCTTCTCTTTTGATAAGTGTAATTTTTTTTGCTTTCTTCTTGAATTGTGCAAGCTAGCTATCTCCCCTTTTGTCATTGTCAAAAGAAGGGAAAAACCCTTTACATCAATTTTTAAATCATGACAAAGGTTAGTATCAATCTTATTTGTGCATCATTATATTTTCAAATTAAAACATGCAAGAGCACTCATACAGGACATCCTTGGTTTCTTAAGTCTATGGACCAGATACACCACTGGGAATACGGAATCATGGTCTGATAAGAAGGCATCATCAACCATTCAGCATTCCATAAGCGGATCAATTAGTGAACTCATTTCTCAATGAACACCTGTATTGTATCCCTAGTATCCCCACACGAGTAGCTATAAGACCAATTGCATCCATCATATGAACGGGCATACAACACACCAATTTGTCCGACTATCTCGATGTCCCTCTCGAGTAACCTATGACCAGGATTATTTAGGATTTGTGTTTAAAGGCGAATTGGTCTCATTATCGTGATCTCGTCACGATTTGATTCTCATTGCATAGATCCAAAGACATCACAATATATATATGTTGAATCTCATATTTTGATGATAAAATCAATTCATAATTATGTTTATGTTTTAATCTGCGTTTTGAGTGATGCAGGATGCTTCAATCAGGATGAGACAATTAAAGCAGGAAAAATCATGTTGTGCCGGAGGAACATGTTAGAAGATTGGACGTCAGGCCGATGGATCGTTCGACGTATCGACAAAAGGCTTCGGGCCATGGACTTGGGCATCGGACCAAGAAGAGCGGGTATTGCGCTAAGGATATCGGAGTTACAGAGTCAACTGGCCGATTGGGCAATAGGTCGCAAGAGAGGACGATGCGCCGAAGAATCGGACGAAGCGTCGAGGGACCAATGACATGCCGGACAACTTAGTTATTTGCCTAGGATTAATTGTCTCGATCGAAGTTTTGTTTTATATATGCAAGATTAACCACGATGGAAGTAAGACATGTAGCAGGAGTTACGCCGGAGTCAAGAGTATGATCATGTTGGGATTTCGAGAGTTCAATGGAAGTTCGGACGGTCGTCGGAGGTTCTACGAGAACAAATCCGAAAAGTCCAGGAGCTTGCCAAAGAAGCTCATCGGAACTCGCCAAGTGGATCGTCGCAAGTCTAGGAATTTGTCAGAAGTTCGTAGGAGCATCACCGAGGGTTCATCGGATGATCGACTGAAGTTCACCGGAAGCTCGTCGGAAGAAGCAATTTACGTATCGGAGCAAGTTACAGTAAATGTCTTAAGAAATGTCGTAGTTAGCATGTAGATTAAGTTAGGAATGGGGTGTGAACTCATTAACTTAATCTAGGGGCAATTGGGCCCTTGACAGACTCAAACTAGGCCGAATGGATCAACCCATTCGGACCAGAATTCCTACTAGGCGGTGGCATCGCCAAGGTTGATGGTGGCACCACCTAGGAGAGGGTCTCCTAGGAAAGTTGGGTAGTGCAACCGCCCCAAGCAAGCGGTGGCACCGCTTAGGCTCAGCTCCGAGCGATACTGGGCGGTGCAACCGCCCTTGTCAGGCGGTGGCATCGCCCAGAGGCTCAGTCTCCAAGCTCTGCCAAGCGGTGCAACCTCCCCTGTCAAGCGGTTGCACCGCCCAGAGGCTCAATCTCCGAGCTTTGTCAAGCGGTGCAACCGCCCCTGACAAGCGGTGGCACCGCCCAAAGGCTCAGTCTCCGAGCTCTGCTAGGCGGTGCAACCGCCAAACCCCAGAATTCCGGGAGATGACAGTTTTGAGCTCGGAATTCAAACTGGTTTGGAGCCTATAAATACCCTTCCCATCCCTGGGTAAAATACACAAGCATAGAGATATTAAAAGAGAGAAAATGCTACTGCAATCTCTAGAATTTCCCTCCTCTAGCTTAAGTGTTAGAATTCTATTTAAGAGAGGAGAGTGAGTGCTTGTAAGGGTTGTCTCCTAAACTCGGTAAAAGGAGAAGAGGGGTGTAAGAAGGAGATTGATCTTTGCCTAGTAAAGGAAGATCGTTAGTGGATGCCAGTGGCCTCGATAGAAGAGGAATCAAAGGAGTGGATGTAGGTCACGCATTGATCCAACCACTATAAACTCTCGCCTTTCTCCGGGTTTGCATTTACTTTGAGCATCTTATCTTGACTGCAAACCTCCTCAATAGCTTACTGCCTTCTGCTCATTTATGAACGTGTTTCTTAGTTAAGTATTTTTTGAATCGGCGTTTAAAATGGAAATCAGTTTTATCGTACGAACATCATATTTCAATTTACGGTTACATTCTGATTTCTATCTTAATTGCAAACTGCCTTCCTTACTTTACTTCAAATACATTTCCATAAGCTTTCAAAGTTATTATCTGCACGAAATGACTTTTACATCGAATCGATTTCAACGCATAAACGCAGCTTTTAATCGTCAAAGTTTTCTCACACTAATTCACCTCCCCCCCTTCTCTTTGATCCTAACAATATATATATATATATATATATATATATATATATATATATATATATATATATATATATATATAATATGCAAAAATTTATGCAACAAGCAATAAATGTCAAAAATATAATATGCAAAAATATTGTGTGTTAAGTCACACGTGCTATCACTCACATGATTGGCTTGTAAGGCACTTATGACTAGTAGTATCCTATCAATGTTCATCCTTTCTTTAGGAGTCTTTGGGGACATACTCCTAGAAAGCTATATCCCATGTCTCAGTGGTATGAGACCACTCTTGAAATTTTTCATGCCAAACCTTTTGACAATGGTGTCTATATACTTGGACTGGGACAAGCCAAGCATCCTCTTGGATCTATCTCTATAGATCCGAATCCCCAAGATATAGGATGCTTCTCCTAAGTTCTTCATGGAGAAGTATTTAGATAACCAAGTCTTTGCTATGGATAGCATTCCTACATCATTCCCAATGATCAGGATGTCATCCACATATAATACTAAGAAGGTGATGGCGCTCCCACTTACCTTTCTGTATACACAAGGCTCATCTTCGTTCTTAACGAAGTCATAAAATCTGATTGCCTCATCAAATCTTATGTTCTAACTTTGGGAAGCTTGCTTTAGTCCATAAATGAACCTATGTAATCTACATGCCTTACTATTATTATTTTTTTGGTAGGTTCTACACTCCTTAATCTTCACGCCTTATTTGGGTAGTCCTTGGACATGAATCTATTAGGTTGTATCATATACACCTCCTCCTTGATGTGGCCACTGAGGAACACGATTTTCACATCTATCTGCTAGATCTTTGTTATGATCTTTTTATTTTATGAGCTTTGAATAATGTTTATTGAGTCTATTTAGTTCAGTTAGAGTCAGGTAGAAGTTTATTTAATATTTATTTATTATTAAGAGTCCAAGTCCTAGTGGACTCTAGGTGGAACTCTATAAATAGTAATGTAACCATTTCTTTAAAGGAATCAATCAATGAATCAATCAATGAAATATTATTCTAGTATGTTATGACAAACCCTAGGAGGCCGATCCACTCAAAGTGATCAAGGAGGTCGATCACCTCGAAGTGATCATCCCCTTTTCTCTTCTTTATTTTATGATAAGACTTTAGGATTTTATCATTTGGTATTAGAGTAGTGATCCTCGATGTTCTCCCTGTAGTTCGTCATCTCAAAAAAAAAAAAAAAAAAAAAAAAAAAGAGAAAGAAAGAACGAAAGAAAGAAAGAGAGAGAAGAGGTCGACAGTCGTTAGTTGCACCCTTGCTTCCCTTCTCCACCACCGCCGCCGCTATAGGGCACCCGTTCTCCACCATCACAACGGCTGCCCAGCCACCAAGTAGCTAGCTATTGTCATTAAAGAGAGAGAGAAAGAGAGAGAGAGAGAGAGAGAGAGAGAGAGAGAAAGAAGAAGAGAGAAGGCCGGCAACCCACATCCCCTGCTTCCGGCCATCCCACTCGCTGCTGCTGCTCTTTGACCAGTGACCACCATCGCCAACTTCCTTGCCAGTGGCCACCGCCGCCCGTTGCATCCCACACAAACCACTACCGCCTCCTTATTCTCCATCGCCGCTCGCCTCGCCTTGGGTCACAGCCACAACCGCTCGACCTCCCCTCCTCGGTGATCGTTGGTGATGCTGCTCCTAGCCGCACCACCATCGCTGCCTCCATCTCCACCGCCACCTGCATCCCCTTAGGTCACAGCCACAACCGCCTATTGCCTCCCCCTCCTCGCGGTGACCAAAACAGGGCAACTCACCGATTGCCCTTGTTTCCAGCCACGTCACCACCACTGTCCATCACTTTTCCCAGCCGCCTCGGCGCCGTTCGATCACCACCACCCGCTCGATCACTGCCACCCGCCTCCCAACTGCAACCCTAGCTGCCTCCCCTTAGGTCATAGTCGCAGATGTTGATTCCTCTCCTCCACCATCATCAACAACAAAGCATCCTCTACTACCATAGCCCCGACCCTCGACCTCCTTCTCCTTCTCCACCGTCGCCGTTGCTTCCCGGCTGCTCGACCACCGCCGCTGCTGGTTCCGACCAACGTCTCCTAGCCATGACCCTCGCTGCCTCCTTCTCCACCGCCGCCCACCTCCTCTTAGGTCGTAGCCGCAACCGCTTGACCTTCCCTCCTCGCAACAACCAAAACATAGCAACTTTGCATTTTTTGTCGCAGCCACCGATCATTGCAGTACCTGGCTAGCAACCACCACCACCATTGCTTCCGGCCAACGACCAACCCCTCGTTCTATAGCAGCCGCCCTCCAGCAGCGCATGTAGCAACCATAGAAAGTATGCTCCCCTGCCTCAACCCTAGCAGTGCATGCACAACCGATTCCTCTTCTCAACCCCGACCGTTTCAACGCCGCCTCCCCCTTGCTTAACATCTTTTGCCGCAACCGTAGGTTGCCATAACTGTAGGTTGCCATCACCACAGGTTGCCATCACGACAACCTCAACCCTACTGCTTGGCGATTGCCCCTTGGGTCGTAGCATCTATAGCCACATCGACGCAGGCGCCTTCCAACCCTAGCGCTCTCACCCCATTCAGTGATAAAAACAGGGCAGCAACTCTTCCTCCAACGCAGCAATTGCATCACTACCCTCGACATCCACCTCCTCGGCAACTTCAAATCGACAGTACTAATGCCCTTGACTGACATCAAAAATAGGAGTTGAGATTATAGATTTGCAGTCTTACGCAATGGCCATCAATAACTCAGTGAAAGCACAAAAGGAAGCATTGGAAATCAAAATTGAGAATCGACTGCAAGAAACACTTAATGATTTTAAAAAGATCCTATTGGAGAGCCTTAGCAAATTTCAACAAAATGGGGGTTCAAGTTCTACATTGTACAAATTTGAAAATATAGGAAAACTACTCACACAAGAAGGTAGAATTTTCGATGGGAAGATGGAGATCCGACCAGTTGGCTCTCTAGGGCAGAAATTTTTTTTCATTTTCATAAAACCCTAGAAGAATCCATGGTAGAAGTGGCCTCAATCCAGCTCAATGGAGATGTAATGCAGTGGTACGATTGGTATGAAACTTCCCACTGAGTTCATTCATGGGAGCAGTTCAAAAGAGGGCTTCTTGTTTGCTTTGGCCCATCCGAATATGAGAATATTGTTGGCCCACTCATCAAAATTCGTTAGACTTCTATAATGTTGGAATATCATAGTAGCTTTGAAAGATTATCAAATCAAGCTAGAGATTGGTCGGAATGACAACTTCTATGTACATTTATTGGAAGACTTATTCAAGAGATCTGGTGTGAAGTTAAGGCTCATCAACCCCGTACTATGATAGCTGCGATCTCATTCAAACATTTACATGAGAAAAAAATTAGCATGGAAAGATCAGCAAGGGGTTTGTACTATGATGAAAAGTGGAGTATGGAGCACCGATGTAAACAAGGGCAACTTCTGATGATTGAACCAATTGGAGAGGAACCGAAAGCTAAGAATGTGAACTCCGATCATGAAGGTATAAATTCTAGTGAAGATGTTGGACCAACCATATAAACAATGTATGTAGTAGCCAGCTACTCTAACCCACAAACTATATAAGTTGGCAGAACTCTAGAACATTAGCTTGTTATAGTTTTGATTGACACTAGTAGCACTAACAAATTTATGGACAATGAGACTATTAATTGATTGACCCATCACATTGATGGCTATGATAGATTCAAAGTAAAGATCGTTGATGGATGAATTTTAACTTATGATAGCAAATGTTCAAAGATAAAATTGATTATACAGGGCTAGGAGTTTCTTGCAATGCTTACTACACTAAAAGATAGACATATTGCTTACACTATCAAAAAGTGGAGACCATACTTACTTGATCAACGGGTTGTGATGCATTGCAGATAGCCTATAGCTGAAGTGCTGAAAGAGAAGCTCTCGTGTTTGAAGCTGCTCAGCCTTGAGGACAAGGCTGATTTGAAAAGGGAGGAATTATTAGGACCCTTTTATTTTATGAGCTTTGAATAATGTTTATTGAGTCTGTTTAGTTCAGTTAGAGTCAAGTAGAAGTTTATTTAATATTTATTATTAAGAGTACAAGTCCTAGTGGACTCTAGGTGGAACTTTATAAATAGTGATGTAACCCTTTCTTTAAATGAATCAATCAATAAATTAATTAATAAAATATTATTCCAGTCTATTATGATAAACACTAGGAGGATGATCCCCTTGAAACGATCAAGGAGGCCGATCCCCTCGAAGTGATCGAGGAGGTCGATCCCTTTGAAGTGATCAACCCCTTTTCTCTTCTTTATTTTACGATAATACCTTAGGGTCTTATCAATCTCATAATCATAGTGTGCTACAATAGCCAATAGAATTGGGATGGATTTTAGCATGGCTATAAGTGAGAAGGTTTTGTCATAGTCTATACCTTACCTTCGACGATATTCTTCTTGAAGATCCACTTGCAACCGATGGGTACAATACCCTTGGGTGCATCAACTAGGTTTCAAACCTTGTAGGAGTAAATAAAATCTATCTCAAAATTTATGGCTTCTTACCACTTCCCGAAGTCTATACTCGTAATAGCCTCCTCGCAGGTTTGAGAATCAATATCCTCTCCTCTAATATGTCTCACATATCTCTCAAGAGGATGAGATACTCTGTCAGACCTACGTAAAGTTGAAACTTATGAGCTATGTACTTGAACAGACTCAGGCTGTGGAATGGTGCTTGAGCTAGGTTCTCCAACCTAACCCAACTCTATCATGCTCCTATTATCTCTACCAAGAATATGTTCATTCTCAAGGAATATCGCTCTCTTGGCTATAAAGACCTTTTTGTCCTCGAGATGATAGAAATAATACTCATTAATTTCCTTGGGGTATCCCACGAATATGCACCATTCTGTCCTGGATTCCAATTTGTCAGGGTTGTGTCTTGACGTGGGCAAGGCAGCCCCAAATCTTAACAACCTTAAGATCGGGCTTCTTTCCTTTCCATATCTCATATAGAGTAGACACCACCGACTTAGTTGGAATTCTATTCAAAAGGTAAGTTGTGGTCTCTAGAGCGTATCCCCAGAATGAGACGGGGAGGTCGGCGAAACTCATCATGGATCGCACCATGTCTAACACTGTGTGATTTCTCATTTTAGAAATACCATTGAGCTTGGGTGTATAAGGAGGTGTCCATTGGGACAAAATTCTATGGTCTTTAAGGAACTGGGTAAACTTTGTACTCACATACTTATCTCCTCGATCTGATCGAAGAGTCTTGATACTCTTTCCATTTGATTCTCCACTTCATTCTTATACTCCCTGAATTTCTTGAAGGCCTCGGACTTATACTTCATCGAGTACACATATCCATACCTTGAGAAATCATTAGTAAAAGTAATGAAGTAGGAGTAACCACTTAAGGCATGAGTTGATATGAGACCACATACATCACTATGTATGAGTTCCAACAACTCAGTGGCTCTCTATCCAGTTCTACTAAATTGAGAGTTGGTCAATCTTTCCATGAAGGCAAGGCTTGGAAGTTGCATATGACTCATAGTTGGATGGATCTAAATATCCATCCTTTAGCATCTTTTGAATCTTTCCCTCCTAGATGTGACCTAGCTTATAGTGCCACAACTATACACTGTTCACTTCATCTCATTTCCTCTTGGATGCACTTACATTCATGATATGTGGAGCAGTATCTAGCATAAATAAACTATTATGCAATGTTTTGATAAGACCCTAAAGTCTTATCGTGGAAGAAAGGGGAGAAATGGGAATGCTCTGATACCAAATGATAAGACCCTAAAGTCCTATCGTCGCTCTGATACCAATTGATAAGACCCTAAGGTCTTATCGTGAAAGAAAGGGGAGAAAAGGGAATGATAATAATCGCTTTGAGAGGATCGGCCTCTTTGATCACTTCGAGGGGATCGGCCCTCTTTGATCACTTCAAGGGGATCGGCTCTCCTTGATCACTTCGAGAGGATCGGCCTCCTACGGTTTGTCCACAGAGTGGAATAACATTTCATAATCGATTGATTGATTTCTTAAAGAAAGGGTTGCATTACTATTTATAGAGTTCCACCTAGAGTCCACCAGGACTTGAACTCTAATAATAAATAAATATTAAATAAACCTTTACCTGACTCTGACTGAACCAAATCGACTCAATAAACAAATGAACTAAATAGACTCGATAAACATTATTCAAAAGCTTAGAAAAAGGGTCCTAATAATTCCTCCCTCTTCAAATCAACCTTGTCCTCAAGGCTAAGCAGCATCAATCTTGGGGAGCTTCTCTTTCAGCACTTTAATCATAGGCTATCTGCAATGCATCACAACCCGTTGATCAAGTAAGTATGATCTCCACTTTTTTGATAATGTAAGCAATAGATCGGTCTTTCAGTGTAGTAATCGTTACAAGAAACTCCTGGCCTTTGCTATCACAAGTTAAAATCCATCCATTAGTAATCTTTACTTCGAATATGTCACAGCCTTTAATGTGGTAGGCTAATTGGGCTACAACTTTCTTGTCCATAAAATTATTAGTGCTATCTGTATCAATTAAAATAGTGATTAGCTAATGCTTCAAAATTCCTCCGATTTTCATAGTTTTTGGATTAGTATAGCTAACCAATACATACATTGTATGTGTGATGGCTTCAATATCTTCATCAGTTTTCATACCTTCATGATCAGAGTCCAACTCTTTTGCTTCCGGTTCCTCTCCAATTGGCTCAATCATCAGAAGTTGCCCTTGTTTACATCGGTGCTCCATACTCCACTTTTTATCATAGTACAAACCCTTTGCTGATCTTTCCTTGAGTTCTTCTTGGGTTAGTCTTCGAGTGTCAAGGCTTTGGTTAGGAATAGATGGGGCAGGTGGCTTACTAATCATCTGGTTATTATCACTTATGTTTCCATGATTTTCCCTATTGATTTTTTTCTCATGTAGATGTGCGAATGAGATCGCAACTATCATAGTGCGGGTTTGACGAGTCTTAACTTCACACCGGATCTCTAGAATAAGCCCTTCAATAAGTGTATCCAAAAGTTGTCATTCCGACCAATCTCTAGCTTGATTTGATAATCTTTTAAACCTACTCTGATAACACTATAGAAGTCTGACAAATTTTGGTGACCTGTCCATCCACCTTCAGGTATGAGTAGATTGTGTCACAATCTTGGGGCCTTTTTCTTATATTTTCATATCTGTGCAACGTAGAACTTGAGCCCCCATTTTGTTGAAATTTGTTGAGCTCTCTAGTAGGCTCTTTTTGAAATCATTAAGTGTTTCTTATAGTCGGTTCTCAATTCTGATTTCTAATGCTTTCATTTGTGCTTTCACTTAGTTATCAGTGGCCATTGCATAAGACTGCAAATATATAATCTTAACTCCTGTTTTTGGTGTCGGTCAAGGGTATAAACACTGTCGATTCACATCAACACTGTCGATGCGAAGTTGCCGAGGAGGTGGACGCCGAGGGCTGTGCCACAGTCGCTGCGTTGGAGGAAGAGTTGCTGCCTTGTTTCTGTTTGGAAATCCTTGGGGGCGACATCATATGCGCAGCGGAAGAACAAGAATAACAAAATCCCCGATTCCCAAAGAGATGTTCGTCGTCGTGCGAAGATTGGTACGCAAAAATCCGCGAAACATGAAACTACGTATAGAGTAAATTATGTTACCTAGGGAGATCGTATATCCCTGTTTCCTTGCAGATCATTAGGAGAGGGTGAAGGGGGTCAAGCGTCCTCCTCTCTAGCGGTGATCCATACAATAGGGTTGCGACGACGCTCCTCAAAACTCCAGACCTACTATGAGGTGGAGATGGAGAGGAGAATAGGAAAAGGCAAACAAAAGCTCTCTAGCCCATGGGGCTCAGAATCCCTCCTATTTATAGAGGTCCCATGTCAAACCCTAATGGGTCCTCCCCTAGTGGGTATTGGATCTGCATCCAATAAGACAGGGGTCTGGCCGGATATCTTATATCCAACCTCTATTCATCGCAATGCCTACCATATGTGTGTGACCCTCTAGGCCCAATATCGAAGCTAGCCGTGAGTTATACCTATCGAACTCCTTCTAACTCAAGAATTATTATCTCTGTAATAATTCACTCGACTCATCGACTACGGACGCATTTAGGCCACTACGCCAGAAGTCCCCAAACGATACTGGGAATCCAATCCATTGGACCTGTTTGTCCTCGCCACCATGTACCTATAGTCCTCATCCATCTAATATACCGTAGACCAGATATCGAAAGCATAGTGTTGTCGCACCCACACGGTTTTTCTCGAAGTCTCACTCTAATCGATTCTCTCTGAGAACTTTTTCTCTCTCAACCCAATGACCTCTGCCAAGGATTTGTCTCGAAAAGAACACATGGGATATTCTCTCATGACACCGAGAGTAGATGATCCTCTATCGACACTCAATAGCCCACGAAGGTCGACTACCACTCCCAATGACTAGCTGTACTAGATCCGGGACAGCCAAACCTATAAGTCTCGGTATCAAAGAGTGGAGCACTCAAACAGACATCCTTGGTGTCTCAAGTCTAAGGAATAGATACACCACTAGGACTACGGAATCGATGTCCCACAATAAGGCATCATCAACCATCCAAAGATTCCGTAAGCGGATCAATCAAGAACTCATTCTCCAATGAGCACTGCATCAGATCCCTAGTGTCCCTACATAAGCAGCTATGAGATCAGCCGCATCCATCATATGGACGGGTATACAAAGATACCAGTCTGTCCGATTATCACGACATATATCCCTCTCGAAAAACCTATGACCGGGATTATTTAGGATATGTGTTTAAAGGTGAATCGATCTCACTATCGTGATCTCATCACGATCCGATTCCCATTGCATAAATCAAGGACATCACAATATATGTATGCATTTATGCAATAGTTATAAAGTGATATATGCCAAAATATAATAAGCAAAAGGATTCTATATTAAGTCACACGCCATCATCACTCACGGATTGGCTTGTCAAGGGCACCTATGACTAGCAATCTCCCACTTGACCTAAAGCCAATCACCTATGTGGTCGATCCCCATCGCACCCTTGTGACGCTTCAAACAAATCCGAGACAACGACTTTGTTAGTGGATCTGCAATGATATCTTCGGATGGAACTCTTTCCACTACTACATCTCCTCGGGTCACGATCTCTCCGATAAGGTGGAACCTCCTCGAACATGCTAAGATTTCTCGATGAGACCTAGGTTCCTTTGCTTTGAGCTATCGCCTGTTGTTGTCACAATATAGGGAGATCGGCTTTTCATTACCCCTAAGACGACTCCCAAATCTGGATGAACTTCTTCACCCAAACTCCCTCCTTTGCTGCATCCGATGCAAAATGTACTTCACTATCGAAATCAAGAGTGGTATCTTGCTTGGAACTCTTCCAAAGACATCGCTCCTCCATTCAAGGTGTACACATACCCTAATTCGACTTTCTATCATCGACATCGACTGAAAACTTAAGTCAGTGTAGCCTTAAACCTTAAGGCTATTATCTCCATATACTAGTAAAAGATCCTTAGTCCTTCTCAAGTACTTAAGGATACACTTTTTATCGCTTTCTAGTGCTCCAAGCCCGGATTCGCCTGACACCGCCAGACACTCGTGAGCATGCGCTATATCAGGCCTAGTACATAGCATGTCATACATGATAGATCCTATTGCTGAGGCATAAGGTATCATATCCATGTTCGTCCTTTATTCTGGAGTCTTTGGGGACATACTCGTAGAAAGCGATATCCCATGTCTCATCGGTATGAGACCTCTCTTGGAATTTTCCATGTCAAACCTTTTGACAATGGTTTCTATGTACCTAGACTGGGACAAGCCAAGCATCCTCTTGGATCTATCTCTATAGATTCTAATCCCCAAAATATAGGATGCTTCCCCAAGTCCTTCATGGAGAAGTGTCTAGATAACCAAGCCTTTTATCATGGATAGCATTCCTAACGCCATTCCCAATGATCGATGTCATCCACATACAACACCAAAAGGTGATAGCGCCCCCACTTACCTTTCTTTATACACAAGGCTCATCTTCGTTTTAACGGTCATAAGATCTGATTGCCTCATCAAATCTTATGTTCCAACTTCGAAGCTTGCTTTAATCCATTAATGGATCTAAGCAACCTACACACCTTATCCGACAGTTCTTGGATATGTATCCCTCAGTTTGCATCATATACACCCTCCTCCTCGAGGTTCTCATTTAGGAATGCGGTTTTCATCCATCCGCCAGATCTCATAATCATAGTGTGCTGCAATAGCCAATAGAATTCTCATGGATTTTAGCATTACTACTGGTGAGAAGGTTTCACATATTCAACACCTTGCCTTTGACGATACCCCTTAGCCACTAGCCTTGCTTTATAGGTCTCTACCTTTCCATCTACTCCCATCTTTTTTTTTCTTAAAGATCCACTTGCAAACCGATGGGTACAATACCTTCTGGCTCATCAACTAGGTTCCAAACCTTATTCTAGTACATAGAATCCATCTCTAAATTCATGGCTTCTTGCCACTTCCCGAGTCTATACTCATAATAGCCTCCTCAGAGGTCCGAGGATCAATATCCTCTACATCCTCTCCTCTAATATGTCCCACATATCTCTTAGGAGGATGGGATACTCTATCGACCTCAAGTGAAGTTGAAACTTGTGTATTAGGTACCCTAATAGACTGGCTGTCAGAGTGGTGCTTGAACTTGGTTCTCCAACCTCGCTCAATTCTATCATTCTCCCACTATCTCCGCCAAGAATGTGTTCCTTCTCAAGGAACACTCCTCTCTAGCTACAAAGACCTTTTGGTCCTCGAGATGATAGAAATAATACCCATAAGTTTCATGGTGTATCCCACAAATTTACATCGCCTCCTCCTTGATTCTAACTTATTGGGGTTATGTCTTTAACATTTGTAGGGCAGCCCCAAATCTTAACAACCTTAAGATCAGGCTTCTTCCCTTTCCATATCTCATATGGTGTAGACACTACCGACTTAGTTGGAACTCTGTTCGTAAGGTAAGTCATGGGTTTCTATGGCTTATCCCCTTTAAAGAGATGGGTAGGTCAACAAAACTCATCATGGACCATACCATATCTAATAATATACGATTTCTCCTTTCGAGACACCATTGAGCTAAGGTGTATAAGGAGGTGTCCATTGGGATAATATCCCATGGTCTTTGAGGAACCCAGTGAACTTTGTACTTAAGTACTCACCTCCCTCGATCCGATCAAGAGTTTTGATACTCTTTTCCACCGGTTCTCCACCTCATTCTTATACTCTCTGAATTTATCAAAGGCCTCTGGACTTGTACTTCATTAAGTACACATATCTATACCTTAAGAAATCATCAAGAAAATGTAATGAAGTAGGAGTAACCTCCAATGGCATGAGTTGACATGGGTCCACATACATCACTATGTATGAGTTCCAACAACTTCGGTGGCTCTCTCTCCAGTTCCACTAAATGGAGAGTTGGTTAGTTTTCCATGAATGAAAGGCTCACAAGTTGCATATGACACATAGTCGAATGGATCTAGATATCCATCATTTAGCAACTTTTGAATCCTTCTTTCATGGATGTGACCTAGCCTACAATGCCACAGTTCAACTCATCTCGTTTCCTTTTGGACACATTTATATTCATGATATTTGGAGTGGTGTCTAATATAAATAAACCATTATGCAATGTTCCTTTCATGATGATTTTATCATCTAATAATATCGAACAACTATTGTTCTCAAAAACAAATTTATATCTACTAACTGTTAAACATGAAATGGAGATAATGTTTTTGATAATAGAAGTAACAAAATAATATGCATCTAATAAAATAAAAGCTCCACTAGGCAGATGTAGGGCGACCTTGCCAACAGCTACTACAGCAACTTTTGCTCCATTACCCATCTTGAGGTCCATCTTGCCTCTCTCTAGTCTCCTAGGTCTTGCCAGAACCTGCAACGAATTGCATATATGATAAGCACTACCGGTATCCAATACTCATATGTTATCATAAGAGTCTGACAAATGGAGACTGATCATGAATGTACCTGAAGCTTCATCAAGCTTTTGTTTCGCCCTTTCTGCAAGGTACTCTTTGCAGTTTCTCTTCCAGTGCCCATCGTTACCACAGTGGAAGCCTTGGCCTTTGTCCTTTGCTGGGTCTTTCTTAGCAACCTTTGCTTTACCTGGTTTGACCTTGCCCTTTCCCTTCTTAAGGGAACTTTCTGCTTTCCTTTTCCTTTTGGTCTCACCAATGTAGAGAACTGGCTTCTCTTTCTTGATAGGACTCTTTGCCTCCCTCAACATATTGAGAAGCTCTGGGAGAGTCACTTCAAGCTTGTTCATATTAAAATTCATTATGAACTGTGAAATGGAATCTAGTAGGGACAGAAGCACAATGTTCACACACAAGTTATCCTCTAGGACCATTCCTAGACCTGTGAGTTTCTCTATCCACTCAATCATCTTTAGGATATGGTTCTGAACCGGTGTCCCCTCAGTCTTCCTAGCGCGGAGGAGGCTCTTAGATATCTCATATCGCTGAGTCCTTCCATATTCCTCAAACAGTTTGCGGACTTGTAGGAGAATGGATCTGGCATCCATCTTTTCATGTTGTCTGTGTAACTCAGGAGTCATAGAGCCCAACATATAACACTGAGCAAGAGTGGAGTCATCAATGTACTTCACGTAGCGAGCAATCGAATCCTCGTTTGCCCCTTCTTCGGGCGTAGGCATCTTTGTATCAAGGACGTACACGATTTTCTCCGCTGTGTGAGAACAATTCTCAAGTTACGGAGCCAATCCGTATAATTTGGACCAGTGAGGCAGTTGACATCAAGTATGCCACGTATGGGATTTGAAAGTGACATTTTCTGAAAATAAAGATGTAGCAGAAATGAATAACATGCAGATTTTGCAAGAAATAAACTATCAAGATATGGACTTCTATCTTAATATGCTCCCACTATTTTACTAATGAGTCACGCGACACCCTCAGCACGTGAAACGGAAGTCTCCGGCAGACTTCTAGTGGGGATCAGGATCTAATCAGCGTCTTAGTATAACCTCGAGGGACTCGACCAATCACACTATGCCTAAAAGGTAGGCAACTCTTGTCGATCATAACTCCTTGTGATTCCCGTCCTGTTCGGCTTTCGAATCACCATGGCCTCGAGGGACTCGACAACCATGATGCTCGGTTAAGTCAACACCTTCGTTACAAGATGAGTCTGATTTGATGACATACCCTCGAGGGACTCGACCAAGTATACCATGCCCTCAGGTCACCGGTGACATCTCTATGTCGTAAGCAAGATAGCGAATCGCGATATAGGTGAGTCTCGAGGGACTCGACCAACTCAACCTACACCGAGAATCGGTTCCTACTTATAACGATAGAAGGCCACGTGGGTCAATCTAATTGCCTCACGTTTACCGACTTAATATTATCGAGAGATGTTTCTATGATTTGGTCTCCTAATATGACATGTCACACATATACATATTTAATATATATCTACATCGCATGCAAATATATATACATATCTAGTATGTGTATAAGCAATTACACTAGATGATCATGGACCACAACCTAATATAATTAGGCCCGAGCCAATAGGCCTAATCACTCACATCAAGATCTATATGTGCAATGGTGCATCTCCATGCCCTGTGATCGTCCATTTCGTCTTTGTCGGTTCCGTCGACATCTTGATGCATCTTCATGCATCACGATCGTCCGTCTCGTGGGTCTCGCTATCGCATCCACGCTCCGGCTGTGCCTTCTCATGTGATTACAACTTAATCATAGGCACGCAGGCCCGACAATAAATGAGAAATATAATGGAGGTTCGCAGACCTCAATAATAATAATCACAGGTACACACATCACACGGTCCATGATTATCCGTCCACACATCATACATCACATGTATAAATAATCATCATCATGTAGGACTACTACATAATAAAAAAAAATAATAATAATCAACTAAACCTTTTAATTAATTAATATTTTCTAAAATCAGGAAAATTATATGGAATTTCTGAATTCATAAGGGTATTTTCATAATTTGGACAAAAGACAGAAACTGGAATTTCTCAAATTCCGAGGGGCAAAACTATCTTTTGCCTAAAAAACCCTAATGCCCCTTCCCCTTTTCGCTGTTGCCACCGCCGCCACCCTTCCGACGGCGGCCTGTGCGGCAGGGTGAGGGCACTACCCTCGCCTGCAGGCGGCACGCCCGCTGGTAGCGCTGCCGTTGCGGGTAGGCGCCCCCTTCGGGCGCCGCCGCCTCCGCAGGCGGTGCTGTCCCACCGCGCGACCGCCCCTGTGGGGGGTTTCGCCCGCGGGAGCAGCGGCGGCGGGCGTCGCTGCCCTGCGACGCCTCTGCCCGTGGGCTGCCTGCCTACGGCTTCGCTGCACGCATACAGATCGAGGGCAGCCACTGTTGCTGCCCTTCCTTGTTTTTGCGTCAATAATTTTGACGTCAAAATTCTTCCTAAACACAACACACGTAGTTCAAAACCAATCATTCGCACGAGCAACCTGGCTCTGATACCACTGTTGGGAAATCCTTGGGGGCGACATCATATGCGCAGCGGAAGAACAAGAAAAACAAAATCCCCGATTCCCAAAGAGATGTTTGTCGTCGTGCGAAGATTGGTACGCAAAAATCCGCGAAACATAAAACTACGTATAGAGTAGATTATGTTACCTAGGGAGATCGTATATCCCTGTTTCCTTGCAGATCCTTAGGAGAGGGTGAAGGAGGTCAAGCATCCTCCTCTCTAGCGGTGATCCAGAGAGCAGGGTTGTGACGACGCTCCTCAAAACTCCAAACCTACTCTGAGGTGGAGATGGAGAGGAGAATAGGAAAAGGCAAACAAAAGCACTCTAGCCCATGGGGCTTTGAATCCCTCCTATTTATAGAGGTCCCCTGTCAAACCCTAATGGGTCCTCCCCTAGTGGGTATTGGATCTGCATCCAATAAGACAAGGGCTCCGTCGGATATCTCATATCCGAACCTCTATTTATCGCAATGCCTACCAAATGTGTGTGACCATCTTGGCCCAATATCGAGCTGGCCGTGAGTCATACCTGTCAGAACTCCTTCTAACTCAGTGAATTATTATCTCTGTAATAATTCACTCGACTCATCGACTACGGACGTACTAGGCCACTACGCCGTAGTCCCTAGAAGATATAGGGGAATCCAATCAATTGGACCTGTCTGTCCTTAGTTACCATGTACCTATAGTCCCTCATCTATCTAATATACCAGAGACTGTATATCGAGCATGGTGTTGTCAGACCCATACGGTTTCGTCTCGAGTTCTCGAGTCTCGCTCTAATCGGATTCTCCCGGAGAACTCTTTCTCTCTCAACCCGAATGACCCTGGCCAGGGATTTGTATACGCAAGAACACATGGGATATTCCTCTCATGACGCCGAGAGTGGATGATCCACTATCGACACTTAATAGCCCTCGTAAGGTCGACTACCACTCCCAATGACCAGCTGAACTAGATCTGGGATAGCCAAACCTATAAGACTGGTATCAAAGAGTGGAGCACTCATACAGGACATCCTTGGTTTCTCAAGTCTAAGGACCAGATATACCACTAGGACTACAGAATTGCTGTTTGACAATAACGCATCATCAACCATCCAGCATTCCGTAAGCGGATCAATCAGTGAACTCATTCTCCAATGAGCACCTGTACTGTATCCCTAGTGTCCCTACACAAGCAGCTATGAGACCAGCTGCATCCATCATATGGACGGGTATACAGCACACCAGTCTGTCCGGTTATCATGATATCCCTCTCGAGTAACCTATGACCGGGATTATTTAGGATATGTGTTTAAAGGTGAATCGATCTCACTATCGTGATCTCATCACGATCCGATTCCCATTGCACAAATCTAAGGACATCACAATATATGTATGCATTTATGCAATAGTTATAAAGTGATATATGCCCAAATATAATAAGCAAAAAGATTCTATATTAAGTCACACGTGCCATCACTCACGTGATTGGCTTGCTGGGCACCTATGACTAGTAGTTTCTATCGCTGCATGGGGTGAGAGCACTGGGGTTGGAAGGCAACTGCGTTGATGTGGCTGCAGCTACTGTGACCCAAGGGGCGATCGCCGAGCAATGGGGTTGAGGCTGTGGTGATGGTAACCTGTGGTGATGGCAACCTACGATTGTGGCAAAATATGCTAAGCAAGGGGGAGGCGGTGTTGAAGCGGCCGAGGTTGAGAAGAGGAATCGGTGTTACGTGCACTGCTGGGGTTGAGATAGGCCAGCGTACTTGCTATGGTTGCTTCGTTCGTTGTTGGAGGGCAACTACTGCAGAACGAGGGGTTAGTCGTTGGCCAAGAGCAGCGGCGGTAGTGGTTGCTGGCCGGGAACTACAGCGATTGGTGGCTGCGGCAAAAAATGCAAAGTTACTCTATTGTGGTCACCACGAGGAGGGGAGGCCGAGCGGCTATGGCTGTGATGGTTGTGACCCAAGGGAAGGTAGCGACGGTAGTGTGGCTGGGGGCAATGCCGCCAAGGGCTTGCCGTTGCGGTGGCTGTGACGGTGCGGATGGGAGGGAACGATGCTTGTCTCTGTCACACTACAGAAGGAGGCACTGGTGACATCGAGGAATCGCGTGCGGTTGAGGAGACGGTGGTGGCTACGATGGTCATAGTTGCCTTGTTTTGATGGCTGCGAAGAGGGATGGTCAAGCGACTGCAGCTGTGACCCAAGGGCAGGCAGCGATGTGGCGCGATTGGGGGCAGCGTTGCCAACGGTAGAATTCACGAGGGGGTTGGTCCATTGGCCAGGAAGCAGCGACCGCGGTCCTTCTCGCTCGAGCAGGGTGGAGCAGCAAGGAGGGAAGTTTGCTGGCTGGGGAGCAACGGCAACAGTAGTCACCAATCGGAAGGCAGCGGCGATGGTGGGGCTCGTCGAAAGCAGGGGAAGCAGGGGCCCCTTTCGACCAGATGGGCTTCGAATGGGAGAAGATGTGGTTGTGGTAGTTACGGCGCAACGAGGAGGGGAGGTTGCTGGTTGAAGGCTGGGAGGCTATGTGCAGGTTGAAGGCTAGGTGGCTGCAGCAGCATTTGACAAGGTCGAGAGGTAGCGGAGGGTTCAGCGGCTACGGTAGTGGAGGATGCTCTATTGTTGATGCTAGTGGAGGAGAGGAATCGGTGTTTGCGACTATGACCCAAGGGGAGGCACCTAGCGTTGCAGCTCGGCGGCAAAGCAGTTGGGAAAAGTGGTGGTGATGTGGCTGGGAACAAGGGCAATCCGTGAGTTGCCCTGTTTTGGTCTCCGCGAGGAGGGTGACAACCGGCGGCTACGACTGCAACCGAAGGGGAGGCGGGTGGCGGTGGCCTCTGGCTGGGAAGCGGGGCGATGTTGGGCACTGGCCGGAGAGCAGCAGCGGTGAGTGGGTTGGCCGAAAGCAAGGGACGCAGGGTGTTGAATCTCGTATTTTGATGATGAAACCACTTGATATATGTTTAAGATTTAATCTACATTTTGAGTGACGTAGGATGCTTCGATCAGGATGAGACAATTAAAGCAGAAAAAATCATATTATGTCGGAGGAACATGTCAGAAGATTGGACATCAGGCCGGTGGATCGGTCGACGTGTCGACAGAAGGCTTCGGGCCGTGCACTCGGGCATCGGTCCAAGAAGAGTGGGTATTGTGCCAAGGATAATAGAGTTGTAGAGTCAACTAGCCGATTGGGCGATAGGCCGCAGGAGAGGACGATGCGCCGAAGAATCGGACGAAGCGTCAAGGGACCAATGACATGTCAGACAACTTGGTTAATTGCTTAGGATTAATTGTCTCGATCGAAGTTTTGTTTTCCATGTGCAGGATTAACTACAATGGAAGTAAGACATTCAATAGGAGTTACGCTGGAGTCAACACCATGATCAAGTTGGGATTTCAAGAGTTCGACGGAAGTCTGGATGTCGAAGGTTCTGCGGGAGCAAATCCAAGAAGTCTAGGAGCTTGCCAAAAGAAGCTCGTCGGAACTTGCCAAGTGGATCGTTGCAAGTCCAGGAGTTTGCCGGAAGTCTGCAAGAGCAACACCGAGGGTTCATCAGATGATCAACGGAAGTTCGTAGGAAGCTCGTCGGAAGAAGCGATTGACGCACCGGAGCAAGTTGTAGTAAATGTCTTAAGAAATATCGTAGTTAGCACGATGATTAAGTTAGAAATGGGAGATGATCCCATTAACTTAATCTTGGGGCAATTGGGCCCTTGACAGACCCAAATTGGGCCGAATGGATCAGCCCAATTAGACCCTGATTTCTTGGCTAGCATTAGCACTGCTTGGGTTGGTGGTGGCACCGCCCAGGGCTCAGTCTCCGAGCTAGGCTGGGCGGTGCAACCACCCCAGTGTTAGGACTCTAGCTAGGAGAGTCCTAATTGAGAGGGATACTCTGTTAGGACTCTAACTAGGAGAGTCCTAATTGAGAGGGACATTCTGTTAGGAGGTTTTTTCTTAGAGAAGAATTAGGAGTTGTAAGGGAATAGGAGTCTTGAGTATGAGTCATATTAGGAGTTGGTTAGAAGTAAGAGTCTTAAGTAGGAGTCCTATTAGGAGTTAGGGTTTAGAAGCCCTGTAAATAGCCATGTATTCCTTCTCTTTTCATAAGCAATAGATGAATCTTTTCTGCAGCCTTTGAGCAGCAACTTGGAGGGAGGAACCCCTATAGAGTTCCAAGGAGGCCGATCCCCTAAAGAGATCAACCCCATGTTTAGAATCTGCAAGGGTTCTATCACCTGGTATCATAGCAGCATTCTTAGCGTCTCGCTGCCCTTGCATAGCCATCCATCAACCCTCCACAACCATCCAAAGCAATTCCCACAATTGCTTAAAAGATCGTCGCCGAATTCCGCCATCATCTCCACCACCGTAGATCATCCTTTGATCTCCCCGTGAATTGCAACAGGTTCTGGTTTCCTACCTTACTGCTACTGCAATTTATTTATCCCTATCCAAAAATCCAAAAAAATAAAAAATAAAAAATTCTTTCCTATATTGCTGCAAATTTTCATCGTAAGTTGCTGAAATTTTTCGACGAGAATTCTGCTATCGCAACTTACACCAATTTTCTTGCTGTTACTACCGAAATCTTCTTGATGGACATCCTTGCTATCATATAAACTGAGATATTGCTATCAACTCTCTCCTCAAATCTCTCAAATTTTTTGTGGAGATTTCGTCGAGAAACCGTTGTTTCTTCGACGATAATTCTGCTCTTATAAGACAACACAATTCTGCAGCAAACTTTCACTGATTTCTATCAAACCTATACATGCCTTTAACTCGTCAACAAAAGAGAGATCTTAACATCACAGATTTGGAGTCATATACTATGGCATCTGAGGAGGCAATCAATGCTAAATTTGAAGCCTTTGAGGCACGAATGGAGGATAAGATTCAGACTCTCCTTACCGAATTCAGTCTAGGCCGACCACCAAGCCCGAAGAAATCACATCAAGGAGAGAGCTCTAACCAATCACATCATACCCAAAGAGATGACTTCCAAGAGAGGGGAGGCTCTATGACCGACCCCAACTATTCGCGCATGAGAATGGACTTCCCTAGATGGGAAGAAGGAGACCCAATTGGTTGGATCTCGCGCGCGGAGCGATATTTTCGGTACCATAAAACTGCGGATGCATCCATGGTGGAAATTGCATCTATACATCTTGAAGGGGATGTCATACAATGGTTTGACTGGTTTGAACATACTTATGGAGTCCTTTCATGGCGACAATTCAAAGAAGAACTACTGATCCGCTTCGCACCAACTTATTACGAGAACATTGACGGACAACTAGCAAAGATCCGACAAACCTCCACCATTCAGGAGTACCAAACCAGGTTTGAAAGGTTATCTAATTAAACTCGTGATTGGTCTGAAAAACAGTTATTGGGGACTTTTATTGAGGGTCTAAAGCCGGAGATCCGGGGAGAAGTTAAGGCGCGACAACCATACACGCTTATGGCAGCCATCTCTTTCGCACGACTTCAAGAGGAGCGATTGAACCATGAAGCCCGGAGGACTAGGATCACTCCACGACCTACAATACTAAATCCCTTAGCCCCCCCTACTATCAACTGAGTCCCTGCACCGAAAAGGTTAACAAGAGAAGAACTTTGGGAGCGATCTGCGAAGGGGTTATGTTGGCATTGCGACGAGCCGTGGAGCCGCGAGCATCGCTGTAAAAAAGGTAGACTTCTTATGATTGAACCAGTAGAAGAAGAGGTCATTGAACATCTAGAAGAGAGCCTTGAACATGAAGAAGAAGATATGGAAGAAGAGCCACAGCCGACCGACATTACGGTACACGCACTAGCCGGCTACTCAAATCCGCAAACGATGAAAGTTGGAGGCCTTCTCAAACAACAGCCGATCACTGTTCTCATCGACACGGGTAGCACTAATAACTTCCTGAATAGTAAGGTTGCTGCTCGGATGGCACTGCATATTGAAGGTTGCAGCAAGTTCGATGTAAAGGTTGCCGACGGCAGAATCCTAAAGTGCGACCAAAGATGCCCACAGGTGAAACTATTACTGCAAGACCAAGAAATTATCACCGATTTCTTCCTCCTACCTATCGATGACTATGAGGCAGTGCTTGGTATAGAATGGCTGACTACACTAGGTGATGTCTCTTGGAACTTTTCTAAATTAATTATGAAATTCTACTGTAAGGGCAAACAGATCATCCTACGCGGGAAGCGCGGAAGCAACGTTACCACTGTTTCGACCCAACGAATGGAGAAAGTTTTACATAAGGTAAATGGTGCCTTTTTGATGCACCTTCAGTAGCAACCAAAGGGGAAGAAAATAGAATTTGAAGATCAAAATCTTGCCCAATTGCTTACTGAATTTGCCGACATATTTGCTGAACCGCGCGGTCTTCCTCCTTCTCGGCAACATGACCATCGAATTCCAATCCTTCCGGGCAAGCCACCAGCGAACACTCGACCATACCGATATCCTCACCTCCAGAAAGATGAAATTGAAAAGATCGTAAAGGAGATGCTTGAAACAGGGGTGATTCGACCAAGTTGCAGCCCGTATTCCTCACCGGTGCTACTTGCACGCAAGAAGGACAGAACTTGGCGGATGTGCATCGACTACCGAGCTTTAAATGGCATCACCGTCAAGGACAAATACCCAATACCAGTGGTGGATGAACTTCTTAATGAATTGAAAGGAGCTCGAGTCTTCACGAAGTTGGACCTCCGATCCGGTTACCACTAAATTCGGGTATGTGACGATGACATTCCAAAAACTGCATTTCGCACACATGATGGCCATTATGAATTCTTGGTAATGCCTTTTGGACTCACTAATGCTCCTTCAACCTTTCAAAGTCTTATGAATGATATATTTCGGAGCTTTCTTCGTAAATTTGTACTGGTATTTTTCGATGATATTCTCGTTTACAGCCCTTCTCTTGAGACTCACTTTCAGCATTTACGGATTGTTTTGACGATGCTTCGGGAGAATACTCTTTTTGTTAAGCAACCAAAGTGTAGCTTTCTCCAGCAAAAAGTAGAGTACCTTGGGCATATAATATCAGAAGAAGGAGTGGCGGTAGACCCAACAAAAATTGAGGCAATGCAAGGCTGGCCGAAACCTACAAACGTGAAATTACTGCGGGGGTTCCTTGGACTAACGGGCTATTACCAAAAATTTGTTAAGGACTATGGGAAGATTAGTGCACCACTCACTTCTTTACTGAAAAAAGATGCTTTCCAATGGTCGGACAAAGCCTCTGCTGCCTTTGACAAACTTAAAGCAGCCATGACAATGACGCCGGTACTTGCGCTACCAGATTTCAATAGACCCTTCATCATTGAGGCCGACGCATCTGGAGTCAGAATTGGAGCCATTCTCATGCAAAATGGTCAACCACTCGCATATACTAGCAAGGCATTATCTCCCTCCCATCAAAATATGTCAGTATATGATAAGGAGATGCTTGCCATTGTACACGCAGTAACGAGGTGGAGACCCTACCTGATCGGCCGGCGATTTCAAATTAAAACTGACCATAAAAGCCTCAAGTACTTTTTGGAGCAAAAGATATCATCCCCTGAGTAGCAAAAATGGGTAACCAAACTTCTTGGATTTGATTATGAAATTATTTACAAAAAGGGGAAAGAAAACGTTGTAGCAGATGCACTCTCACCTACTACCAACAAGCTAAGGTTTTCAACCATCTCCTTCCTACCACCGGTCTCCTCGAGGACATTAGGGAAGAATGGAAGAAGGATCCAGAGATCAACAAGATCATAAAAAAAAAAAAGGAGGAGGATCCAAGTGCAATAGCCCACTACACCCTGGGATTCGAGGGATTTACGCTTACAAAGGTCACATTGTGCTTATACGACTCCCCTTGCATCGCAAATCATCTTGCATGAAATGCACTCTATACCTTCAGCAGGGCACTTTGGATTCCTAAGAACCTACAAAAGAGTGAAGCAAAATTTTTTATTGGAGAGGGATGAAAAAATTATTGCTAAATATGTGGCACAATGTGATATATGTCAACAAAGACAAGGGTGAAACTATGGCAAATCCAGGGAAGCTACAACCACTACCCATACCAGACTCGGTGTGGACTGACATCTCCATGGACTTTATTGAATGGCTGCCATCTTCCAAAGGTAAAAGCACGATTCTCGTGGTGGTTGATCGACTTACGAAATATGCTCATTTTTGTGCTGTGAGAAATCCCTACACTGCTGCTAGTATTGCCCAGATTTTCATAGAAAATATTGTTAAACTGCATGGGATGCCAAGGTCCATCATAAGTGATCGTGACAGGATCTTCACTAGTAAATTTTGGACTGAGTTATTTCAGTTACAAGGCACTAAACTCAAGATGAGCACAGCGTATCATCCACAAACTGACGGCCAAACAAAGGTGGTAAATAGGTGCTTAGAGACGTACCTCCGGTGTTTCGCTAGCGACTGACCAAAAGAGTGGGCGAAATGGCTTCCCTGGGCCGAATGGTGGTACAATACTACATATCATTCATCTACAAAATGTGCCCCTTATGAAGCATTGTATGTTCGAGCAGCACTTGTGATTCCAAAGTATGTAATTGGCTCGGCCAAGGTAGATCAGGTTGACCAAGAATTGATTGATAGGGACAAACTCTTACAACTGTTAAAAGATAATCTCTCTACCGCTCAAGCCAGAATGAAGCAGCAAGTTTCGACACACCCATCGAAGTGAAAGAGAATTTTCGGGGGAGATTGGGTTTATCTTCGCCTACAACCATACAAGCAACTCTCTATCAACACTCGAGCCTCCATGAAGCTATCCCCATGTTTTTATGGGCCCTATTAGATCACAGAGCGTATTGGAGCCGTGGCATACAGACTTAAATTACCTGAGGATGCCAAAATTCATCCTGTCTTCCACGTATCATGCCTAAAGCCCAAGTTGGGAGTGTTGAATCTCGGATTTTGATGATGAAACTAATTGATTGTGTTTAGATGTTTAACTGCATTTTGAGTGATGCAGGTCTACTCGATCAGAATTAGACAAGAACGCAGAGGAATTGACGTTATGCCGGAGGAGATCACGCCGATATTGGATGGCGTAAGGCTTCAACGTCGGGCATCGGGCCAAGAAGAGCGGAATTGCGCCAAGGATATGGGGTTTGCGGAGGTCAACCGTCGATTGGGCAACAAGCCGTAAGAGAGGACGATGTGCTAAAGAATCGCACGGCGCCAACCAATGACGTGCCGGGCAAACAGCGAGAATGTCAATTGCGTGTTGTAATAACCGCCTCAGATCGGAGTAGAGTTTTGGTTTGCATGTGCAGGATTAACTACGATAACGATGAAGGCATAAAGTGAAACAAAGTGTGGAGTCAAGAATGAAGGATTCGTTGGGAGTTCAAGAGTTCGACGGAAGTCCGGCGGATCATCGAAACGCCGCCGAATCCAGCCGAGAATGAGTAGGGAGCTTGCCGAAGGGGTTTTTTTGGAAGCTCACGAAAGGTTCGTGGGAAGTTCGCAGAGTTTGCCGAGAGAGATCGAGCTTGCCAAGAAGCTCATTGGAACTCGCCAAGATCAAATCGTGAAGTTTAAGAGCTTGCCGGAGTCCGAGAGAATGGTTTCCGAGAGTTTATCTAAGACCACCAAAGTTCACGGAAGCTTCACGGGAAGAAGTCTTGACTTATGGACTTTGTAATAGCTTATATAATGTCTTTAAAATTCGTAGTTAGCATGTTAATTAGGGTTAGGATTAGGTATTAATCCTATAACCCAAGTATGGGCCTATAACACTGTAGAGGGTCGAAAACACTATAGGCGGTGGGCTGAAAACACCAGAAGTGAATGGTGAAAACATCAGAGGCGGTGGCACCGCCTGGGCTGGCGGTGGCACCGCCCAGCACCCGAGTGCTGGGCGGTGACACCTCTCCTTGGCGGTGGCACCGCCCAGCACCCGAACGCTGGGCGGTGGCACCGGCTATCGGCGGTGGGCACCGCCAAAGATCGGGAACCCAAAGAGGATTTGAATTTTGGAGCCCAAATTTTGGAGCCCAAATTTGAATCCTCTTGAGGCCTATAAATACCCCTCAAATCTCAGCTGAGATTACAACTTTTGAGCAGCAAGAGTTTGAGAGAAAGGTCTTAGAAAAGTGTTAGCTTGTCTTCTTTTCAATTTGCTAGTGTTCACCTCATCTCTTCTCGAAAATCTGTAAGAGAGTGAACCGCTTGTAAAGAGTTGTAAGAGGGGTATTTACCCTTCCATTTCAAGAGACTTGCTAGTGGAAGGTGGGAGCCTCATCAAGAGGGGCCTCGCAAGTGGAGTAGGTCATTTGATCGAACCACTCTAAAATCGTGATCCTTGGTTTGCATTTCATTATTGCTATTTACATTATTGCAAACCTTCTTATATGCTTTAGTTCCTTATTACTTTTGCTGCAAGATATTTAAGAATACGCTTTCAAGATTAAGCTTGTCAAGTTCCGCTCTTATCATACTGAAAAGATTTTTTTAAAAACCCAAGTTTTAATCCGCTGCACTAATTCACCCCCCCCTTAGTGCTGCTCCGATCCTAACAATTGGTATTAGAGCCCTATTTCTCATTTCGGATTTACACCCGAGAGAAATGGCTCTTCATGGCTTTCAAGAGGGCTTATCGGTTTTTTTTCGTCCACCGTTGTTTAACGGATTGGACTACACTTATTGGAAAACTCGAATGAGAGTTTTCTTGATTTCTATGAATTTGGATATATGGAATATTGTTGAAAATGGTTTTCAACTTCCTCTAAACCGATGAACGAATGGTCGGATTTGGAGAAGAAGTATTTTTTTTTTAAACGCAAAGGCTATGAATGCCTTATTTTATGCTTTTAGACAAAAATGAGTTCAATCGATTTCTACGTGCGAAAACAGCTTTTGATATTTGGCGAACACTTGAAATCACACACCTAGGGAACTAGTAGAGTCAAAGACTCAAAAGTTAACATTTTAATGCATGATTTCGAGCTTTTTTCAAATGAAGCCGAAATTTAAACCATTGTTGACATGTACACCCGCTTTTACGGATGTCGTCAATGGTTTACAAACTCTTGGCAAATGTTTCTCGAATTTTGAACTTGTTAGTAAAGTTTTACGATCACTTTCTAAAGTTTGGGAATCAAAAGTTACGACAATACAAGAAATAAAAAAGATTTAAATATTTTTCCACTTGAAGAACTTATCGGCTCATTGATGACATATGAAATGGTGCGCAATGCACATGATGAACACAATGAACACTTGAACCACCTTCCAAAGAATAGGAAGGATTTGGAACTCCTGGACAAATAAATACCACTTGAGCGATGACTCAAGTGATGAGGACAATGATGAACTTGAACTTCGAACACTAACTCTTAATAAGTTCATTAAACAAAAATCTAAAATGAACAATGAACTTGAACGGAGGAAGAGGCCAAAGAAAAGGAAGGCACCCAAGGATGAATCAAGAACTTCCAAAGATGAAACGGCTTAATTGGGCTTTGATGGGCTTCACTATAAGGTAACTAACTCAACTCTCTTGAATTATTTTGAAATTACTT
The DNA here is from genome assembly GCA_900464855.2 of Musa schizocarpa. Taxonomy (NCBI): domain Eukaryota; kingdom Viridiplantae; phylum Streptophyta; class Magnoliopsida; order Zingiberales; family Musaceae; genus Musa; species Musa schizocarpa. The sequence continues at coordinate 12,052,019 of LS990925.1, read as the reverse complement.
GAAGTTTTTCATGAGTGCTTAATTTAGATAGTAGGAATAGGAAATAAAAATTATTTTTCAAAAATTATATCATGTTTTTCTTTTTAGCATCTTTTGAAAAATTAAAAACTTTGATCATGAAATGTATATTGCTAAGGTTTCATGCATGTTATGTTTTTGAAATGTTAAATGATGTATACAACATTAGGGATGATAATTATATGATATGTGATAATGCTTAGGATTAATCCATACATGTGTATTTTGATGATTTTATGACATACATGAGTTTCTGAAGTAAATGTTGATTTGATACTCTCATTTTGGATTAACATGTTTTTGGTTTAATCATTTTTATGACGAATTAAGATGACATTCTCATGACATATTAAGATGACATAGTGCATGTACATCTATGTATGAATTTCTTGATAGTCTTTTGATGATAGATGTGATATCATGATGTTTTATTTTTGATGTGTTTGGGCTTGACGGCTTTATGACGAAACTTATGTTTTGACTTTAAATGATGATACAATGTTTTCACAAAAAGACTTGAACACTCTCACATGAAATCAATTGTATGAAATGGAAATGAATTTTCTATTCTATTGAGATTAATGAATTTATTTTACCAATCTTATGAATCTCATGAAAATAAACATGATGAATATTTTATAAATAAGTTGTCTTATAAGATTTTGCCTTTACATCTTGAACTTTAATGCTTATATTGATTTGGCATATAAAGACTAAGGCATGCTCATAAGAAGCAAATCACATGAATAGAAATTTATAAAAATGAAATGTAATCCTTTATCTTATTGATTTCTACTTAAGAGACCAATAAAACTATCTATGCCATTTTGAATCTCTTGAAAGAAATGTTGAGATTTTGATGATTTGGATGATTTGAATTTGAATGAGTTTTATTCAAAACCATGATCTTGATTCCGTGATATTTACAAATTAAGATTTATTATGAATCAAGATTTTTTCATTAATCGATCTCCTAAGATTTTTTTTCTTGATTATTTAAGAGGAGATTTTTTCAAAACAAAATGTGTCTTCTATTATTATCTTTTCATGATATGATTTTTTTATACAATTCCTTGTATTCATGAAATGTTTATCGCATCACCCAATTACTTTCTTCTTGATATTCCTTATGTGGTGATTAAAATTATGCATGAAATACTCTTGATATTATTTTGATGTATACAAATGAAAAGTTATAATCATGAATGATTGGATAAAATTTGACAAGTTAATATCTTCATGATTTGAAATATTTATACTTTGAAATTATGCATGCAATTGCTTTGTATTGTGATGATATATGCATCATGAATACTTTATTATCATACATGAAAATAGTGATAAACATTTTGAAAATAAATATTTGTATCATGTTAGATGATTTTACATCATGTGCATGATGAGTTATAGTGATGATTGAAACAATGATTGAAATGATATGAATGATGATTTGGAATCATGCATATAATGATGAGTTAATATGTTTTGAATATATGATGATTTGGTATTATGCATGTAATAATGATATACGCAATGATGAAATACTTATGACAAAATTATTATTTTGATATTCATGACTTGAATCTTCCTTTCTTTTTGCCAATGACAACGGGAGAGAAAGAGTTACTAATGTGCTATCTTGAATTGATGTAAAGGGTCATCTCAAACAGAAATTAGCTACCTTGCACAAGTCAAGAAAATGCAAAAACTTCCTTACTTTCTTGCACATCTAAAGAGAAGATGCAAATGTAACACTTGCCAAATTGTTTGCTTGCCTCATGTAAAACATTGTCTCTTGTTAGGTTGACATTTTGCTAAGGAAGCAAAAAATTGACACTTCTCAAAAGAGAAGAAAGTGCTTGCTTTCTTGAACATCTTTAATTTGCTAGCTAGCATAATGTACAATTTGCTATCTTAAACATTACAAAGAAATGCTATCATGCACATCGCAAAGAAAAGCAAATATGCTAACTTGCAAATCTTTAAATTTGCTAGCTTATATGTAGTAAAACTTGCATATCGTAAAAGTTGCTAGCTCGTAGAGAAGCAAAGAATTGCTATCTCGAAAGAAGTAAAAATTGTAAAACTTAGAAAACTTGCAACAAAATTGCTCTTGCCATGCTTTGTATAAAAAATATGTTGATATCCTTAAAAGCATCGCAATGAATTTTTTAGTGTATCGCAATGTATCACAAATTAATTTTTTTTAGACTATTATCATATCATGATGTATCGCATAATGATATCATGATTTGTGATTGTTTCATGTGATCCTTAGTGAATTTTCACATTGGTATCCTTCGTGAAATGTTTTCATTACATTATTGTCTTGTATGCATCATGTGATGATTGAAATATTGATTGATGCAAAGTTGATGTAAAAGTCTAAATCATTGGTTCCTCTCCTTCTTTTTGACATTGACAAAGGGGGAGAAAGTTATTGCTAGCTTGCCTATCTTAAGTAGCAAAGATTACTAACTTGCTTATTTCAAGAAGCAAAAGTTGTCTTCTTGAACATCACTATCTTACCTATCTCAAGAAGCAAGACTTGCAACCTACACATTACAATAGGAAGCAAGAATCGATAGCTTACACACTCCAACAAGAAAGCTATCTTGTATTTGCTTTCGAAATTTTTTTACTAGCTTCTATGTTGCAAAAACTTGCTCACTTTTTTTCAAACACTTTGCTAGCTTGCACTTTGTAAAGGAAGCAAAAATAGCACTTCTCAAAAGAGAAGAAAGAACTTACTATCTTGAAACATCACAAAAGTTTGCTACCTCATGATGATATAAAATTTGCTATATCAAACATCATAAATATTGTTACTTGCAAAAGAAAAGCAAAGTGTAATCTTGCACAAAAATTCAAGTGTTGAATTGCCATGCTTTTTGTGCCTATATGTTGTGATGAAAATCTAGCTTCATGTTGTAAAAAAACTTGCATATCTTTTAAAACAGCTAGAGCTACTTCTCCTTTTTTTGATGACATAGGGGGAGAAGTATATTGATGACTTCATGCATTGAATTGAATATTTTATATATTTGCATGATGGTTTAAATATTTTTTCATAACATGTGATGAATGTCACTTGGATTTGGGATAATCCAAGTGTTCTATCAATGGCATATTGATAGGGGGAGTTTGGTTAAACTCCGGGGAGTTTAGATTAACTCCGTTAGTCATCAATTAGTTGTCATCATTAAAAAGGGGGAGATTGTTGAATCTCGGATTTTGATGATGAAACTAATTGATTGTGTTTAGATGTTTAACTGCATTTTGAGTGATGCAGGTCTACTCGATCAGAATTAGATAGTTAACGCAGGAGGAATTGACGTTGCGCCGGAGGAGATCACGTCAGGATATTGGACCGCAGAAGGCTTCGAACGTCGGGCATCGGGCCAAGAAGAGCGGAATTGCGCCAAGGATATCGAGGTTGCGGAGGTCAACCGTCGATTGGGCAACAAGCCGCAAGAGAGGACGATGTGCTAAAGAATCAGACGAAGCGCCAACCAATGACGTGCCGGGCAACAGAATGTCAATTCGCGTTGTAATAACTGTCTAGATCGGAGTAGAGTTTTGGTTTGCATGTGCAGGATTAACTACGATAACGATGAAGGCATAAAGTGAAACAAAGTGTGGAGTCAAGAATGAAGGATTCGTTGGGAGTTCAAGAGTTCGACGGAAGTCCGAAGGATCATCGGGAACGCTGTCGGAACTAGCCGAGAATGAGTAGGGAGCTTGCCGAAGGGTTTTTTGGAAGCTCGCCGGAAGGTTCGTGGGAAGTTCGCAGAGTTTGCCGAGAGAGATCGGAGCTTGCCGAAGAAGCTCATTGGAACTCGCCAAGATCAAATCGTGAAGTTTAAGAGCTTGCCGGGAGTCCGTAGAATGGTTTCCGAGAGTTTATCGGAAGACCACCGAAAGTTCGCCGGAAGCTCGCCGGAATCCGCTGCACTAATTCACCCCCCCCCCTCTTAGTGCTGCTCCGATCCTAACAGGGAGAACACGAGTCACCCCAAATCCAACTGCCTAACACAACTGAGGATGGAGTTATTCAAGCCCAACCACAAGCTATCCTCGATCATAGGATCGTGATGCGTCGCCGACATCCCTCTACTGAAGTACTAGTGCATTGGAATAATCTACCACTTGAAGACGCCACATGGGAACCATATGAGGAGCTGAAGACCCGGTTCCCTGAGTTCATGGAATCTCAGCCTCGAGGACAAGGCTGATTTGAAGAGGGCGGGTTTGTTAGGACTCTAGCTTGGAGGGTCCTAATTGAGAGGGACACTCTGTTAGGACTATAACTAGGAGAGTCCTAATTGAGAGGGACATTCTGTTAGGAGGTTTTTTCTTAGAGAAGAATTAGGAGTTGTAAGGGAATAGGAGTCTTGAGTATGAGTCATATTAGGAGTTGGTTTGAAGTAAGAGTCTTAAGTAGGAGTCCTATTAGGAGTTAGGGTTTAGAAGCCCTATAAATAGCCATGTATTCCTTATCTTTTCATAAGCAATAGATGAATCTTTTCTGCAGCCTTTGAGCAGCAACTTAGAGGGAGGAACCCCTATAGAGTTCCAAGGAGGCCGATCCCCTAAAGAGATCAACCCCATGTTTAGAATCTGCAAGGGTTCTATCACCCAGTCAGGCGGTGGCACCGCTTGGGCTTAGTCTCCGAGCGAGACTAGGCGGTGCAACCGCCCTTGTCAGGCGGTGGCACCACCCAGAGGCTCAGGCGGTGGCACCGCTTGGGCTTAGTCTCTGAGCGAGACTAGGCGGTGCAACCGCCCCTGTCAGGCGGTGGCACCACCCAGAGGCTCAGTCTTCGAGCTTTGCCAAGCGGTGCAACTACCCTTAACAGGAGGTGGCACCGCCAAGAGACTTAGTCTCCGAGCTTTGCCAAGCAGTGCAACTGCCCCAGTCAGGCGGTGCAACCATCAAACCCCGGAATTCCGGGAGATGACAGTTTTGAGCTCGAAATCCAATCTTCCTCTTTTCTTCTAACTTTTGATCTGTCAAGAGGGGAAAGAATATTATGTAAGGGTTGTCTCCTAAGCCCGTCAAAATGAGTAAAACTATAAAAGGGTGGTTGCCCTTTGCCTATTGAAGGAAGGCCTCTAGTGGACGTCGGTGACCTCGTTGGAGGAGGAAGCCAAAAGTGGATGTAGGTCAATCTTGACTGAACCACTCTAAAATTGTGGTGCTCTCTGGTTTGCATTTATTCTTGCTGCTTACCTTGCTGCAAACCTCCTAACTCAAAAGAAATTAATATGGCCAGACGCAGAACTGTTTACCAATGACTCTAATGAAACTTTTGGTAGAATGTGGGTCTTATGGCATCCTAACTCTGTTAATGCCTGGTTTATTTCTGCTACTGATCAATTCATCTATCTTACGGTGGAAGACAAAAAGAATAGCTCTCAATTCAATTTCACTGATATATATGCTTCAAACAGTATGCAAGAAAGAAATACTCTTTGGTCTGACCTGACTAATATTGCCAATGGCTATTTTAATATACCTTGGATTGTTCTTGAAGATTTTAATATTGATCGATACCTAAATGAAAAAGTGAGGGGTAGACTGTTAGGATCGGAGCGGCACTAAGTGGGGGGGGTGAATTAGTGCAGCGGTAAACTAACGTTGGTTTAAAAAACTTTCGTACGATAAAGACCAATTTCGATGAAAACCAATTTTGGAAACTTAATAACTTAGAAGTGTATGGAAGCGTAGTGACTAAGTAAAGTAGTTTGCAATATGTAAATGGCAATAATAAAATGCAAACCAGAGAACATAGCAGTTTTAGAGTGGTTCGGTCAAAATGACCTATATCCACTTGCGAAGCCTTCTTCGAAAAGACTCCCAACTTCCACTAGCAAATCACTTTGAAGGGGAAGGACTAATACCCCTCTTACAACCTTTACAAGTGGTTCATACTCTTACAATTTTTTCAACAAGGAGGGAGGTGAACACTCAAGCAATTTGAAAACAAGACTTGCTAAGACTTTGCTAAGGCTCTTATCTCAAACTATTGCTTGGCAAAAGTTGTATTCTCTGCTGAGAATTGAGGGGTATTTATAGGCCCCAAGAGGATTCAAATTTGGGCTCCAAATTTTGAATTCTGTTAGGTTTTCGAGACTGGCGGTGCCACCGCCTGTCAATGTTTGTCAGATGGTGTACTGGTGGTGCCACCGCCTGATCTCGGGTGTTGGGCGGTGCCACCGCCTGACACTTCGGGCTCCAGGCAGTGCCACCGCATGACACTTCAGGCTTTGGGTGATGCCACCGCCCAGTCCGACGGTTCCACCACCCGTCCTTACAGATTTCTGGTTGGGCTTCATGTCCGTCCTAAACCAGGTCACTTTTGGGCCCCGTTGGCCCCTAACCAAGATATAGGATTGTCCCTTAATCCTAACCCTAATTACATGTGAACTACATACCTAAAAACATAATCCTAAGTAAATTTTTAACCGGCCAGCATCGAGTTTTGTTTCGGCGAGCTTTCCTGCGATCTTTCGGTGGACTTTTGATACGCCCTCGGGTTTCTTCCGGCGGACTCCTAGCAGGCTTTCGATCTTGTGACGAATTCAATGAGTAGCCGAGCCTTCTCGGTGATATCTGCAAACCTCGGACGATCTCTTCGGCAGACTTCCGAAAGTTCTGACAAGTCTATGATCTTTCTTGGTTGGTTCTGATAGCATCTCCGACGAATCTTCGGACTCTTAAACGTCCATCGAACTTTACTTCGGTATCCTTGCTTTATGTTTTTAGGCTATTGTAGTTAATCCAGCACACTTAACTTCAATAATATGGATTAGATCAATTAACCGATCAATTGATTTCATCATCAAAATTCGAGATTCCACATAGACAACTTTCAGAAAGCCAACTTCAAAGTTTTAATGATTACATAGATACTACTGCATTGATTGATATGAAATCTGTGGGTAATTGGCTCTCCTGGAGTAATCAAGGTGCTGCTAAAAGAAAAATAATGGCTTGACTTGATATGTGTTTGATTAATCAGGAATGGTTAATAGTTTACCCAGATTGACTTCTTGAGTATGATGCTCCATTATTTTCTAATCATTCTTTAATGTATATACATGCAGACAAAGCGACACCAAGAGGTAAGAAACCGTTTAGATTCTTTAATATGTGGAGTACTCATCCTCAGTTCCTTGATGTCATCAGATCAGCTTGGAATGTTAATGTGCATGGATCCCCCTCTTACATCTTATGTCAAAAGCTCAAAGCTTGTAAAGCAGCACTTAAGGAGTGGAATACAAACATCTTTGGCTATATTACCACCAGAGTTCAATTCTGCAGAAAGAACTAATGTCATTGCAACATAAGCTGCAACTTCAGCCCCATAATGAGAATATTATCTACAAAGAGACAGAAGCCATAAATAACTTAATACAAGCCTTAAAACAGGAGAAAAGTTTTGCAAAGCAAAAGTCTTGACAGCATTGGCTTATACTAGGAGATTCCAATACTAAATTTTTCTATGCTTCCATTGCTACTCAAAGGGCCATTAACCATATCAGGAAATGTAGAGACAAAGATGATAATCTTATTGAGAATTTAGATGAGGTTAATGCACACACTAAGTAATTTTTTTATTCCTTAATCAAATTGAGCAACCTAGTAACATTCAAGTGGAGCCAACTAGATAACTTGATTCGGATGCCATTTGAATCCTCAATACCCTAATTACAGATGACGAAATTGTAAGAGTTGTCTTTAAGTCACCAAAGCACAAAAGCCCTGGTCCAAATGGATTTCCAATTGAATTTTATTCAAGTGCATGGTCTATTATTGGAAATGATGTGATTAAGGCTTACCAACATTTTTTCTCTTCAGGTCATATTCATAGAGAGATGAATTACACTTTTATCTCTCTAATTCCTAAGAATGTAGGGGCTGATTCACTGGATAACTATCGACCCATATCATTATGCAACTTTATTTACAAGATCATCTCCAAAGTGTTGGCAGATAGAATGCAAAAGGTAATACAAAAGATTATTAGTCCAAATTAGGCTACTTTCATCAAATGAAGAAGTATACATCATAACATTATGCTTGTTAATGACTTGGTCAAAGATCTGCACTCAAAAACAAGAGGGACGAAAATATGTTTTAAAGCTGATTTACGGAAAGCTTTTGATTTAGTTAATAGAAAATTTATCTATAAGATGCTCCTCGATATGAACTTCCCACAGCAATGGGTTAATTGGATTCAAAGTTGCTTGGAAACCATAAAGTTTTCGATACTCTTTAATGGCTCATCTATTGGTTTTTTTGGGAGTACGAATGACATCTGACAAGGTGATCCACTCTCTCCGTATCTATTTACTATTGCTATGGAAGGGCTTAGCTGTATGTTGGAACACGCAATCTCGAATGATAGCATTAAGGTACCCAATGCTGGTTCTATTCATATATCACACAACTTTTGCAGATGATTTACTTATCTTTCTCCAAAATGATCAAACTTCAGTAAGGAACCTGGCATCTATTCTGAACGACTTTGGTATGGTTTCTGGCCTTCGGTTAAATCATGCGAAAAGTAAAGTATATATAGGTCCTTGCATTAAGGAAAAGGACCTTATTGCACACACTCTATGGGTTAGTGAGGGAAGCCTGCCAGTTCCTTATTTGGGTCTCCCACTCATATCAACTGGCATTCACAAAACCCACTGTCAGCCTATCCTGCAAAAAATAAATAATAGAATTTCTTCCTGGAAAAATAGGCTTCTGTCAAAATCAGGACGACTTGAACTCATCCGTTCAGTATTGTACTCTTATTCCTTATATAGGTCTAATGCATTTCTTCTACCTATTAGACTTCTCTAAGATATTAAACGGTTATTAATGAATTTCTTCTAGAATGGTACAAATGATAAGGCAATGCATATGATAAATTGGGATAGCATCTGCAAACCGAAAGATGAAAGGGGACTAAACTTGAGAAATATTAAAGATTGGAATAAAACATGTCTAGTACAGCAATTGTGGGATCTTTTACAAAACAAATGTTCCATATGGTCACTTTGGTTTTCTGCTAGGTATCTTTCAAAGGAATCAATCTAGGAAATATCAACAAGAACATACCACTCTGCAGCTTGGAAAGGGATTTTAAAGGCATGAAATTGGCTAATCAAACACATTTCTTATGCAATCTCTTCTAGAACTAATACTAATATATAGTATGATCCTTGGGTAAATGGGAAGAGTATATTTCAATTATATAGTTACAAAATATGAAAAGACCTTGGGGCTCCCAAAGATTGGAAGGTTTCCGAGTTCATTGCTAATGGTACGTGGTGTCTCCCTAATCCTATTTCTCTCAAAATGTTATCACTTTGGCCGACTATCATAGCTATTCCAATTAGGAAAAACTCTTCAGATATACTTATTTGGCCTCATGATAATGGTAAATTTAGTGCCACATCCGCATGGAATCAAATCAGGCAAAGAAATAAAAAGTAGATCCCTAGCAGTTGGACATGGGATCGACCGGGATCACAAAGACATTCCCTATGTACATGGCAGGCCCTTCTCAATAAACTACCTACAATAGACAATATGAAGAGAAGAGGTATCTACCATGTTAATTGATGCTCCCTTTGTATGCAACAAGAAGAAACTATTGACCACCTCTATTTTGCTTGTGACTATACTAAATGGATATGGAAGAAGATTCTCTAGAGATTTGAACACAATAGACTACCGTAACCAAACTTACATCAAGAACTAGGTGACTTCATGCATTGTTTCTCAAGAAAAGGGTCTCTCACACAACTGGCAAAGGTTACTTTCAGATGCACTATTTAGTAGATGTGGAAGGAGAGATATAGCAGAATATTTGAATGTCAACACCCAAACAATGCTCAGCTCTTGACAGAGATTATTAAAGACTCAAGATCCAGTATGGAGCACGATCTAAAATTGGAGCACATTACCCGAAGAGAAAAAGATATTTTTATTAAATTTAATTTTGCTATTAACTAAAGATCTTGGGAATGATGTTAAATACTATACCCACAGATAGTCTTAACATATCTGGACATGCATTTTATTTGTTGGCTACAGTTAGGAGTTATAGTCTACATCATGTGTAGTCATAACTACCGCATGTGCACTCAATGAGTTACTTGGCTTTGTCTATGACTTGTATAGATAAAGATATTTGTAGAAACTTTACAACAATCAATTTACTTTTACTTATAAAAAAAAATGAATACATGAAATATTCATTAATTTGTTTTGATGTATAGAAATAAGAAGTTTCGATCTTGCATGGTAGGATGTAATTTGACAAAATTGGTACCATCATGATGTAAAATAAATGATGATTTGGAATCATGCATTAATGATGATTTTATATTTTATGATTTGGTATGATGCATGCAATGATGAAATATTCATGAATTTGAAATGATGCATGCAATATATATGACAATGATGTACATGATGTATTGCATATGATGTGTATGCTTTAAATGATGAATATTTGGTATCATGATCAACATATTGATAAATATTTAAAAAAATTTATGTATGCTATGCTCATTAATGATGATTGATTTATTTTTTGGTATCGTGCATGAAAAATAAGGTTTTTGAAATTGTGTATGTTGTAATTTGAATATATAATGATGCACAAAACATGTAGAGCTTGCTATCTTGAACATCTTGAGAAATAAAAATTACAAAAGTACTATCTTGCCTATCTCAAGAAGCAAAACATGCTAACTTGCACATCTAGCAAAGTTGACAAAATTTACATATTTTAAGAAGCAAGAGTTGCCTTCTTGAATATCTCTAATTTGCTAGCTTGCATGATGTAGAAGTTGCTATCTCAAAAGAAGCAAAAGTGCAATCTTGTATGTTGTAAAACTTGCATATCTAAAACTTGATAGCTTGAATGTTCTAAGCATGATGTAACACTTGCTAAATTTTCTAGCTTCAAAACTGCATGATGATAAAACCTGATATTATGTTTTTCATGCAATGAGTTGAACCTATATTCCAAACACAAAAATAGTTGGACTTCTCCTTTTTGTTGATGACAAAGGGGGAGAAGTATGATGTTATGCATAAGCTCATGATGACGTGTTGCAAGTATTCATGATGAATATTGTAATGACTTGAATTTAGTTTGAATTCAAGGTTCTATCAATATGGCATATTGATAGGGGGAGTTTGTTTAAACTCCGGGAGTTAAGGTTAACTCCGTCATCAAGTGGTTGTCATCATCAAAAAGAAGAAGATTGTTGAATCTTATATTTTGATGATGAAACCACTTAATATATGTTTATTATTTAATCAGTATTTTGAGTGATGCAGGATGCTTCGATCATGATGAGACAATTAAAGCAGGAAAAATCATGTTGTGCCGGAGGAACATGTCAGAAGATTGGACGTCGGGCCGGTGGATTGGTCGACGTATCGACAGAAGGCTTCAGGCCGTGGACTTGGGCATTGGCCCAAGAAGAGTGGGTATTGCGCCAAGGATATCAGAGTTATCGAGTCAACTGGCCGATTGGGCAATAGGCCGCAGGAGAGGACGATGCACCGAAGAATCGAACGAAGCGTCGAGGGACCAATGACATGCCGGACAACTTGGTTAATTGCTTTGGATTAATTATCTCGATTGAAGTTTTGTTTTACATGTGTAGGATTAACTACGATGGAAGTAAGACATGCAGTAGGAGTTGCGCCGGAGTCAAAACCATGATCACGTTGGGAGTTCGAGAGTTCGACGGAAGTCTGGATGGTCGTCGAAAGTTCTACGGGAAGAAATCCAAGAAGTCCAGGCACTTGCCAAAAGAAGCTCGTTAGAACTTGCCACGTGGATCGTCGCAAGTCCAGGAGTTTGCCAGAAGTCCGTAGGAGCATCACCGAGGGTTCATCGGATGATCGACGGAAGTTCGCCGAAAGTTCGCCGGAAGCTCGCTGGAAGAAGCGATTGATGCACCGGAGCAAGTTGTAGTAAATATCTTAAGAAATATCATAGTTAACACGATGATTAAGTTAGAAATGGGAGGTGATCCCATTAACTTAATCTTGGGGCAATTGGGCCCTGATAGACCCAAATTGGGCCAAATGGATCAGCCCATTCGGACCTAGATTTCTTGGCCAGCGGTGGCACCGCCCAGGGCTTAGTCTCCGAGCTAGGCTGGGCGGTGTAACCGCCCCTAACAGGCAGTGCAACTGCCCTAGTTAGATGGTGGCACCGCCTGGGCTCAGTCTTTGAGCGAGACTGGGCGGTGGCACCGCCCAGAGGCTCAGTCTCCGACCTCTGCCAAGTGTTGCAACCGCCCCTGATAGGAGGAGGCACCACCTAGAGGCTCAGTCTCCGAGCTCTGACAGGCGGTGCAACCGCCCTAGTCAGGCGGTGCAACCGCTAGACCTCAAAATTCTGGGAGATGACAGTTTTGAGCTCGAAATTCAAACTAGTTTGGGGCCTATTAATACCCCACCCTTTCAGCAATGAAAGGGCAACCAAATGCATTGAAAATCCAATCTTACTCTATGATTTTTAGAGCTCAAAAGTGTTGTATGAGTTAAAAGTTCTCCTTCCTCTTTTCTTCCAAGTTTTGATATGTCAAGAGAAGAAAGAAAATTCTGTAAGGGTTGTCTCCTAAGCCCGTCAAAAAGAGTGAAACTGTAAAAGGGTGGTTGGCCTTTGACTATTGAAGGAAGGCCTTTAGTGGACGTCGGTGACCTCGTCGGAGGAGGAAGCCAAAAGTGGATGTAGGTCAAGATTGACCGAACCACTCTAAAATTACGATGCTCTTTGGTTTGCCTTTATTCTTGCTGCTGCAAACCTCCATATGTGCTTTACTTCCTCTTTACTTTTACTGCACTCCTTTATGAACTCGCTTTCAAGTTAAGTTTCCGAAAATGGTTTTACGTCGAAAACGATTTCATCGTACGAACATAATTTTTAATGTCAAAAGTTTTCCACTTCACTAATTCACCTCCCCCCCTCTCTTAGTGCTCTTGATCCTAACATAGGGGTGACTGTGGCTTCTTCTTCCTCTCTTGTATCTTCTTTTCTTTTTTTTTTTATTTTTTGAACCAGATGGGGCAGCGAGGAGGTCGAGTAGTGGTCAAGTGGTGGTCAAAGGTTGTTGGCCGGGGAGAAGCAGCGATGATGGTCAAGCGGCCGGGAAAATAGCGGCAGCGGTCAAGAAAGGGTTGCCTTGTAGTGCTAGTGGGGAAGAAGGGAAGCAAGGCAGCGGCAGGCTACGCCAAGGATCATTGCTCTGATACCAAATGATAAGACCCTAAAGTCTTATCATTGCTTTGATACCAATTGATAAGACCCTAAAGTCTTATCGTGGAAGAAAGGGGGAAAATGGGGATGCTCTGATACCAAATGATAAGACCCTAAAGTCTTATCGTCGCTTTGATACCAATTGATCAGACCCTAAAGTCTTATCATCACTCTGATACCAATTGATAAGACCCTAAGGTCTTATCGTGGAAGAAAGGGGAGAAAAGGAAATGATAATGATCGCTTCGAGGGGATCGGCCTCCTTGATCTCTTCGAGGAGATCGACCATCCTTGATCACTTCTAGGGGATCGGCCCTCCTTTCACTTCGAGGGGATCGACCTCCTAGGGTTTGTCCATAGAGTAGAATAACATTTCATTGATTGATTGATTGATTTCTTATAGAAAGGGTTACATTACTATTTATAGAGTTCTACCTAGAGTCCACCAGGACTTGAACTCTAATAATAAATAAATATTAAATAAACCTCTACCTGACTCTAACTGAACCAAACCGACTCAATAAACAAATGAACTAAATAGACTCAATAAACATTATTCAAAAGCTTAGAAAAAGGGTCCTAACATGTTCCATTGAACATGGACGGATGTGTAATTAAATGACCCTTTTGGTTGTCGATAAATACCATCTCTCTTGGGTTTTAAACCAAATGAGAGTAAACCGAGCTCTAATACAAATTGTTAGGATTAAGAGCGGCACTACGAGGTGGGGGAGGTGGGGGTGAATTAGTGCACCGGAAAACTTTTATGATTTCAAAAGTTTACGTTTCAATTAAAGCCAATTCTGACGAAAATCATTTCGTAAGAAGTTTAACTTGAAAGCGTATGTGAGTATAGAGAAGGTAGTAAGAAGGTAATGTAGCTTGCAGTAAGGAAACATGCACAAATTGAAAAGAAAACCAGAATTTAGAGTAGTTCGGTCTTTGTCACCTGCATCCACTTTCGAATTCCTCCTCCGTCGAGATCACAAGCATCCACTAAATGCCTTCCTTTAATAGGCGAAGACCAACCACCTCTTACAGCGCTTTCTCCTTTTCACGAGTTTAGGAGAGAACCCTTATAAGTCTCACACCTCTCTTGAATGATCTCAAAACTTAGAAAGGGAAGAGGAGAACTCTAGCACTTACAACACTTTTACACCCCAAAAACTCAAGAGTATCTCAATACTTTCATGCCCTTTCATGCAAGAAAGGGTGGGATTTTTATAGGTCCCAATGGCTTCAAAAATGGAGCTAAAATGTGTCTAATCCTGGATTTTCGGGGTCCTGGCGGTACCACCGCCATTACTGGGTGGTACCACCATCTGACAGAGCTCGGAGACCGAGCTTTGGCGGTACTACCGCTTGACAAGGGCGGTACCACTGCTGGCAGCAATAACTATCGGTGGTGCCACTGTCCAGCTTGGGCGGTGCCACTGCTCAGATCACTTAGGGTGCTACTTTCTAAGCGGTGCTACTACCGGCCAGGAATTTAGTATCATGGATGGGCCTTAACTCCGACCCAAACCATCCCAACTTCGAGCATAGTTGGCCCCTAACAGAGTTTTTGGGATTACCTCCCAAATCAACTCTAATTATCGTTCTAACTATAATTAAGGCAAGCATGGTTTGGCATGTTGATTTTTTACTTCGGCGAACTTTTCGACGAGTCTTCCGGTGAGCTTCCAGCAAACTCTCGATTAACTCTTGGCTAGTCTTCTGGTTGTTAGAATCAAGAGCGGTACTAAGAGGGTGGGTGAATTAGTGTAGTAGAAAACTTTCGTTATTTCAAAAAAAACTTGTTTCGATTAAAATTGATTCTGACGAGAATGATTTCAATTCAATCCGTTTCGGAAAGAATTTGAACTTGAAAGCTTTCGTGAAAGTGCAAGAAAGACTAAGATAATTTGCAGTAATGTAAATTGCACAAATAAAAAGCATCGGTTTAGTAAAGTCTTCATACAATGAAAGCCAATCTCAGAAGATGTTTACGTGAATGCGTATGTACAAGTAGTTAAAGCATAGTAAGGAGGATAGGCAGTTTGCTATAAAAGAAAGTTGCTCAAAGTAAATGCAAGCCGATTTTTAGAGTGGTTCGATTAATGTGACCTATATCCACTTTCGGCTTCCTCCTCCGATAAGGTCACCGGCGTCCACTAGAGGCCTTCCTTCAATAGGCGAAGGCCAACCACCTTTTACAACTTTTCTCCTTTTGCCGGGTTTAGGAGACAACCCTTACAAGTTTCACTCCTCTTTCTTAGATGGTTACAAGGCTAAAAGATGAAGGAGGAGAACTCTAACTTTTACAACACTTTAAGACTCAAGAACACAAGATTTGCTAATAGGTTTCGTGCCCTTTCATGCAGGAAAGGATGGAGTTTTTAGTGTCTAATCTCGGATTTCCAAGGTCCTAGCGGTACTACTACCTAACACCTGACACTAGGTGGTACTACAGCTCAGTTTAGGCGGTACCACCTCCTGACAGAGCTCGGAGACCGAGCTCTGGCAATACCACCGCTTGACAGGGGCGGTACCACCGCTGGCAACAATAGCTACCGGCGATGCCACCGCTTGACAGGGGCGGTACCACCACCCAGAATTCCTGGGAGACCGAGTCTCCAAGGCGATGCCACCGTCGGTCAAAAAATTTTGGGTCCTAGTTAGGCCTTAAATCGGGCCCAAACCAACCCATCTTAGGGCCCAATTGGCCCCTAATTAAGTTAGTGGGATTATCTCTCAATCCTAGCTTAATTTACACTCTAACTATGATAATTAAGACATGATTACTACATTTCATGTTCAGGTGCATTAATTGCTCTTCCGATGAGCTTCCGGCGTACTTCCGGTGAACATCCGATGAACTCTCGGCAAGCTCTTAGACTTTGCGACGATCTTCTTGGCGAGTTCCGATAAGCCTTTATGGCAAGCTCCTGGACTTCTCGGTTGGTTTCCGCAGAACTTCTAACGAACGTCCAGACTTTCGACAAACTCTTGAACTCCCAACGTGATCTCGATCTTGATTCCAACACAACACCTGTCTTCTGTCTTCTGTCTTACTGCCATCGTAGTTAATCCTGCACACTTTTCTCAACATATAAATTATATCAAAAAAATTACAATTGACTTGATCATCAAAATCTGAGATTCAATAATCCCCCCCTTTTTTATGATGATAATTAATTGATGACAGAGTTAACCTTAACTCCCCTATCTATATGTCATACTTAAGAAAAGACATTCTTGAATTCATGGCCTTTGAATTTAAGAGACATATTGATAAGTTAAGTTCATTTAAACTTATCAGTACACACATCATGATTCCTATCATGATCTAACATTCTCAAAATGGTGTCAAGGCATGACATCTATTTTCAAGTCTGATATTTTAAATATGAAGGATGACAAACATAGCAATTTATCATTCTATAGCAAGATATCAATTTGTAAAATTGAAAGTTAGTTCTAGATATCTTATCATAATGAAGAAGAGTTAACATGTAAACATTTCAAGTGTAAAATTGCATACATTTATCATCAATGTATTACATTTGGATATTATTTTTCCCCTTTATCATCAACAAAAAGGAGAACGATTTCAACAATGCACGTGTGGTAAAAATTCATGTCTCATTTCAAATTAAAAAAAAATTCATACCAATCATATTTCAAGCATTCATGACACGGTATCATTCAAAAGTTCTCAATCTAGAGTGATAAACATTTAAAGTGATAGATTCCATCAAAAAATATTTTTCCCTCTTTGTCATCAAAACTTTGCATGAAGAAAGAAATAAATGAGGAAAATCCATTGAGAACCAACTTTGAATGAAGTTAAAAATGATAAAAGAGTTTCATTAAATCATGTTTCAATTTTCACAAGGATCAAAATATTCATGTGAAATCAAATCCTCATTCTTGCAAGTGTTCATCTCATAAAAAATCATAAAAATTCTTCCTTCATTAAGAAAGAATTCATGTGAAAGATTTATCATATCAAATCAATTTCTCAATTAAAAATTCACAAGAGATAAATCCATGAGAGATGCATTTGTCAATGACTTTTATGTATCAAAAATCATAAAATAAACTTGATATGACATAGACTCATGAAAGCTCCATTCAAGAAATACATTAAGTGAAAGATAGTCCAGAAAGAAAATATACATCAAATTCATGCATTTATAAAGTGTTTTGTCATAGCTTTTCATCACTACTTGCATCAGGCAAAATCATTAGTGCTTTGTAGTACTCAAAGATTAAAAATCCGATGTATGATTAAAACTTCTTAATATTCAATCATTATCATGAAAGTACACATGATATTGAGGCACACAATCTTATCATCATGTAAAATTCGTAGTACAGAATTTAAGTGATTGATCAAAGAATCAAGAAAGTCCGAAAACAAAATTTAACAAATTCATGCATTCGGACACATTAACATTCCTAACTCCGCAAATGATTCTCAAATAATACATCAAGTCGTAGATACCAATATATCAAGGACTTTATCCATTCAAAAGATATATCAAGTCTAATTCTTAGGGTGATATATTCTTTAAAGTAAGCTTAGAATTTAACTATCAAGATAGTTAGCGCAGAATTTTACTATCAAGTAAGTAGCATAAAAGCAGAGCATTGCGGTTAAAGTGAGTAGCAATTTAAGTTTACAACATTATGGTAAACAACATAATATTACAACATCATAAGGAGGAATTGTGTCTGTCGAATCTCAGATTTTGATGATGAAATCAATTGATGGGTTAATTGATCTAATCCATATTATTGAAGTTGAGTGTGCAGGATTTACTACGATAGTCTAAAAACATAAAGCAAGGATACCGAAGACAAGTTCGATGGACGTTTGAGAGTCCGAAGATTCATCGGAGATGCTGTCGGAACTAACCAAGAGAGATCGGAGACTTATCGAAACTTTCGGAAGTCTGCCGAAAAGATCGTTGGAGGTTCGCAGAGATCGCCAAGAAGGCTCAGCTACTCGTTGAACTCGTCACAAGATCGGAAGCCTGCTGGGAGTCCGCTGGAAGAAACCAGAGGGCGTATCGGAAGTTCACTAGAAGAACGCGGGAAAGCTCGCCGAAACAAAACTTGATGTTGGCCGGTTAAATACATGCTTTGGTTTATGTTTTTAGGTATGTCATTCATATGTAATTAGGGTTAGGATTAAGGGATAATCCTATACCTTGGTTAGGGGCCAATTGGGCCCAAAAGTAACTTAGTTTGGGTTGGACGTAAAGCCCAACCAGAAACTTGTAAGGACGAGCGGTGACACCGCTCAGAACCCGAAGTGTCAGGCGGTAGCACTGCCAGACTAGGCGGTGGCACTACCTAGCACCCGAGACCAAGCAATGGCATAGCCACCAACAGGCGATGGCACCGCCAGTACACCTGCCTGACAAGACATTGATAGGCGGTGGCACCGCCAGTCTCGGAAACCCAAGAGGAATTCAAAATTGGAGCCCAAATTTTGAATCCTCTTGGGGCCTATAAATACCCCTCAATTCTCAACTGAGATTACAACCTTTTGCAAAGCAATAGTTTGGGTTAAGAGCTTTAGAATAGTCTTAGCAAGTCTTGTTTTTCATATTACTTAAGTGTTCACCTCCTCCCATCTTGTTGAAAAGAATTGTAAGAGTGTGAACCACTTGTAAAGGTTGTAAGAGGGGTATTAGTTCTTCCCCTACAAGAGATTTGCTAGTGGGAGTTGGGAGCCTCTTCGAAGAATGCTTCGCAAGTGGATGTAGGTCATTTTGACTGAACCACTTTAAAAACTGCTGTGTTATCTGGTTTGCATCCTACTCTTGCCATTTACATACTGCAAACTTCTCTACGCTTCCATACGTTTCTAAGTTATCAAGCTTCTAAAATCAATTTCCATTGACATTGCTTTTTATCGTACAAAAGATTTTTCCAAAATCGAAATTTTAATCCGCTGCACTAATTCACCCCCCCCCTCTTAGTGCTGCTCCGATCCTAACAATTGGTATCAGAGCAAGGCTCACTCTCGTATTTGATTTAAAACCCAAGAGAGATGGCTTACTCCGGCATGCATGAGGGACATTCTATCACACGTCCACATATGTTTAATGGGTCGGATTATACGTATTGGAAGATCCATATGAGGATCTTCCTCATTTCCATGGATTTCGAGCTTTGGACTATTGTCGAAACGGATTTCAAAAATCTTCTCTTCCGATGAGCGAATAGAATGAATCGGAAAAGAAGGTTTTTGCTTTAAATACAAAGGCTATGAATGCCTTGTTATGTGTACTAGACAAAAATGAGTTTAATCGTGTTTCAATTTGTAATTCGGCTTTTGATATTTGGAGAACTCTTGAAGTTACTCATGAAGGCACTAGCCGAGTGAAAGAGTCCAAAATCAACATCCTTGTGCACTCTTATGAACTTTTCCGAATGAAACCAAGTGAGAGTCCATTGGAGACATGTACACCCGTTTCACGGATGTCATCAATGGACTCAAAGCTCTTGGTAAAGATTTTTCTAACTTTGAACTAGTAAATAAAATCTTAAGATCTCTTCCTAAAAGATGGGATCCAAAAGTTACGGCCATTGGGTCTCTAATGACCTATGAAATGACACGTCAAGATCATGACGAACTCGAGAACCCCCTTCCAAAGAACAGGAAAGATATGGTACTCACATCACAAGAAGATCACTTGAAAGGAACATCAAGTGATGAGGACAGTGAAAATGACATTGCACTCTTGACTCAAAAATTCAAAATATTTTTAAGAAAGAATAAATTTAAGAACAACACCAAAAACAGAATTGAACATAAAAAGGACCAAAAACAGTATGAATGCAAGAAGCCAGGGCATTTCAAAAATGAACGCCCCCAAGCCAAGAAGAAGCAACCAAAGAAGAAGAAAGCTCTAAAGGCAAGTTGGGACGACTCAAGTGATTTGGAAAGTGAAGAAGCTAGCAACAAAGAGGAGGCAAAATTCGCACTAATGGCTTTAGGAGAAGAGGAATGTGATTTATTTAATGAAGATTTATCTTTTGAAGAACTCTCTATCGCTTTTCATGAATTATTTGATGAATGTAGAACTATTAGTAAGAAGTTAAGTATAATAAAGAAAGAGCATGTTTTACTACAAAATATGTTTGATAGTCTTCAAACTCCTCCATGCTCTAAATGTGAATATTTAGAAGCAATAAAAAATGAAAATTTGGTTCTTAAAAAAACGTTAAACAAGTTTAAGGTTGGTAGCAAAGGATTAGATATGATCCTTGCAAACAAGGGTCACGTCGCAAATAGAAGTGGAATTGGATTTATAAAAGGATTACATCAAAATCCTACCACTTTCATAAAAGGGCCTACATTACATGTTTCATCTTATATGAAATGCAACTTTTGTTGCAAATCCGGACATATTGCCTACAAATGTCCATTTAAGAAAATTAGTTCGCAAAAATTAATATGGGTTCCTAAAGGAACTATAAATGATTCAATAACAAATAACAAAGCTAGTGGATCAATTTTTGAGGCACCCAAAATCAAATGGGTACCTAAAAACCATCCTCTTTTGTAGACAAACCCACAAGCTAGGAGCAAGAGATAGTATCTCGATAGTGGATGCTCGAGACATATGACTAAAGATCCATCTCATTTCTCTATGCTCACTAGCAAAGAAGAAGGGTACGTCACCTTTGGAGACAACAACAAAGGCAAAATCATTGGCAAGGGAACTATTGGTAACAAATTAAGTTTTTCTATTGATGATGTTTTACTAGTTGATGGATTGAAACATAATCTCTTGAGTATTAGTCAACTATGCGATAAAGGTTATATCGTTAGATTCAAATCAAATGTGTGTGTTATCGAAAAACCAAACAATAACATGACTATGATTGCATTAAAATAAAATAATGTCTACACCATTAATCTTGATGAACTAAGTAATGAAATGTGCCTCTCCGCTCTAAATGATGATGCTTGGCTTTGGCATAGGAGATTAGGCCATACAAGCATGAAACTAATATCTATGATCTCATCTAAAGAATTAGTACAAGGGATTCTAAATATGAAGTTTACTAAGGACAAAGTATGCGATGCATGTCAACTAGATAAACAAATAAAAACTGGTTTCAAACCAAAAAATCAAATTAGCACCACTAGACTACTACAATTGATCCATTTGGACTTATTTGGACCAATTGACACAAGAAGTCTAGGAGGAAGCAAATATGCTTTTGTAATTGTGGATGACTATACTAGGTACACTTGGACCTATTTCTTAGTCCACAAAAGTGATTGTTTCAAGTGCTTCTCAAAATTTTGTAAACTCACTCAAAACGAAAAGGGCTTCATGATTTCATCAATTTGGAGTGATCACGGTGGTGAATTTCAAAACCGTGACTTCCAAAATCTTTGTGAAATTAATGGATACAATCACAACTTCTCCACTCCAAGAAATCCTCAACAAAATGGAGTAGTTGAAAGAAAAAATAGAAACCTACAAGAAATGGCAAGAACTATGTTGAATGAACATAGTCTATCCAAGTATTTTTGGGCCGAAGCCATAAATACGGCTTGCTACATCATGAATAGGATTCTAATAAGACCATCTACATCAAAAACTCCCTATGAATTATGGAATAACAAAAAACAAAATATTTCTTATTTTAAAGTTTTCAGTTGCAAATGTTTTATTTTAAATGAAAAGGATGCCTTAGGAAAATTTGATGCTAAATCCGATGAAGGCATCTTTCTTGGTTACTCCTCCGTTTCTAAGACTTTTCGTGTTTTTAACAAAAAAACCTTAGTTATAGAAGAGTCTATTCATGTAGTTTTTAATGAAATTTTTTATTTAAAGAAAAATGATTTTGATGATAATCTTGGTTTTGATAATTTGAATTTAAATGAACCCCCTCCTCAAAATAGCAACTTGGATGCATCTTCTTCCGAAATTTCCTTACACAAGTAATGGAAGTATGTGGATGCTCATCCAAAGGAGCTAATTATAGGAGATACATCAAAAGTGGTTCAAACTCGCTCTTCTTTCAAGAAATTTTATGCCAATGCCGCCTTCCTTTCTCAAATCGAACCAAAATGCATTGACGAGGCCTTAAAAGATGATTTTTGGGTCATTGCAATGCAAGAAGAATTGAACTAATTTGAGAGGAATGAGGTATGGAAGTTTGTTCCTAGACCTAGTGATCATTTAGTCATTGATACTAAATGGGTCTTTAGAAACAAGCAAGATGAATGCGGTATCGTGGTTAGAAACAAGGCTAGATTAGTGGCCAAAGGTTTCAACCAAGAAGAAGGTATCGACTACGAAGAAACCTTCGCTCCTGTGGCAAGATTAGAAGCCAATAGGATGCTCCTTGCCTATGCTAGTAATAATAATTTTAAACTATTTCAAATGGATGTCAAAAGTGCTTTCTTGAACGGTTTTATTTCCGAAGAAGTATATGTTGAATAATCTCCCGGATTTGAAAACTCTCTTCTTCCCAATTATGTATTCAAATTGACTAAGGCTCTCTATGGCTTGAAAGAAGCTCCCAGAGCTTGGTATGAAAGGCTTAGTTCCTTTCTTATTTTAAATAATTTTACCAAAGGCAATGTTGATACTACATTATTTATTAAACACTTTGAACATAATTTTCTTATTGTACAAATTTATGTTGACGATATTATTTTTGGTTCTTCGGATGAATCACTATGTGAATCATTTGCCAAATGTATGAGTCATGAATTTGAAATGAGTTTAATGGGTGAATTAACCTTCTTTCTAGGATTACAAATTAAACAACTTAGTGATGGTATATTTCTTAACCAATCTAAATACACATTAGAATTGTTAAAACGATTTAATATGAATAATCCAAAAGCGATAAACACCCCTATGAGTACTTCGACTAAGTTAGATATGGATGAAAACAGTGAAAATTTCGATCAAAAAATATATAGGGGAATGATAGGTAGTCTACTCTACCTTACCGCGACTAGACCGGACATCATGTTTAGTGTAGGACTTTGTACTAGATTTCAATCTAATCCTAAACTATCTCATCTTAAGAGTGTTAAAAGAATATTTAGATATCTTAAAGGAACTCCAAATTTAGGATTGTGGTATCCAAAATCTAATAAATTCGATTTAATAGCTTATGCAGATGCCAATTTTGGCGGATGCAGGATAGATAGAAAAAGTACATCCGGAACATGCCAATTTTTAGGACATGCACTAGTTTCTTGGACTTCCAAGAAACAAAATTCAGTTGCACTATCTACAACGGAAGCTGAATACATTGCTGCAAGTGCATGTTGTGTACAAGTTATTTAGATGAAAAATACATTAGAAGACTATGGAATTCATTTGAAAAACATTCCCATAAAATGTGATAATACAAGTGCCATATGTCTTACCAAAAATCCAATTCAGCACTCTAGAACTAAGCATATAGATATTAGACATCATTTCATACGCGATTATATTCTTAACAATAATGTTGTTCTAGAATTTATTGATACAAAGCATCAATTAGCAGATATTTTTACAAAAGCCTTAAATGAAGACCAATTTGAATTTATTAGAAGGGAACTAGGAATGTTAAATTGTCCCTTAAAGTAAGTTGTTTGAATGTATTTTTCGAAGAATGTCTCATCCTTGTTCAGTTCTTTTGTGGATTTGATTTCAACCTCTTCTTTCGATTCCAAACGATATATTAAAGAACAACTCAATATCTCAACCTTTCTTGAGTCAAACACCTCTAGAAATCAAGAAGGGGGAAGAAAAATTTTCTTTCCTTCTTCCGCGGCAAGCCAGCGGTGGCACCGCCAGAATCGGCGGTAGCACTGCCAGAGCGCTCGGGCGCTAGGCGATGGCACCGCTTGTTTTGGCGGTGGCACCGCCCGAGAGCCCCTTTATAACCCAAGGGGTTAGGGCCGGCGGTGACACCGCCCCCAACCCGTGAGGAATCGCTTCTACTTCTCCCACAACCTCTCCAAAGCTCCATTCCAGCATTTAGAAGCCTTGGAAAGTGATTCTTGTTGATCCAAGCTCTCCATCTTCTAAGAGATTCTCAATAAGGTAAAATCTAAAATTTTTCCTCTCTTCTCATTAGTTTATCTACTCCTTACAGTTTCATCTATCATATCTAGATAATGGCTCCTAAAAGATCAAAAGGGAAAAGGGTTGAAGGAGATTCATTTGACCAAGAGCTTTTTAGATCCAAAGAAGTAGCTCTTAGGTTTCCAAACTTTGAAACTAGATGTATCCATAAGGGTAAACACATTGATCTCAATGAACTAGGACACCTAGAACCTATTAGGTGGTTTGCACATCTAGATGCCCTACCTCTGTTACAAATAAATGAACCAGTCTATCCTAGGTTAGTCAGGCTATTTTATGCAAACTTATATGTGGATAATGATAGCGTAAGTACTTACCCACTAGGAACACAAATTAGAATTTTTGATAGTACTATTTGTGAACTAATTGGAATCACTGAAAAAGATAGTGGCTGTTATTTTAGAGGTAAATGGGATGTCAACACAATCGGAGCAACTTTCTCCGAAGCCATCGAAACTATTTTTGCAAACCTTGACCTCGGCATAATACCCAAGAGTTGTGAGCACCTATTGTCCTTTAACTCTAAAATCCTTCATCATATCATAACTAGCATACTATTCCCTAAGCAATTTCATCTTGATGAAATAATTCAAATAGAAATAAGCACCATGTATTGGATTATGATCGATCAACATAACTGTTTTGGATACTCAATTCGGCAACACATGCAAGATATTATAGCTAAAGACACTATGTTGCCATATGGAGGGTTAATCACTCGATTCCTACTTACCCATGACATTTGTATACCACCCGATGAAGAAACAATTCAAAGTGATCGATATAACATTATCAATAGAAATCTGCTGAAAAGACTTAGGTGCACATTTAACAACGGTATATGTGTTAAGCAACCAAGAAGGACTGATCCAATTCCTCCACCAGTAGAACACCCTGAAACACCAATTCTTAGGGGAAATGAATCTCCTCCTCCTAGTCGTTTTGACGCGGCACCTTTGGCTCCTGTTTCATCCTCCGAAGAACTCATTATGGCAGAATTGAATCGGATCAAATCGCAGCAAGAACAAATTCAAATCCAGCAAATTGAAATTTTGAAGGAACTACGACAAATGAATCAAAAAATAGATGTCATATATCAGCACTGTGGCTTACCTCCTAAAGATTAATTGATGTAGTTTCTTGTTCTGTTCTGATTGCTCTTCATGTGAAGTTTGAAGTCCATCATCTTCTGATGAACAAAAACATAACCTTTGTTTAAGATGTATTGTTAAATTCTAGATGTTTTGATTGCGACATTAATTTTGAATGATGAATTACGTATGATTAATCTTTATGCAAACTTCTTTTGATCACAAACTGTGTACTTCAAGTCTCATCTCCTTCTCTTTTTCTTTATTGTTGATGACAAAGAGGGAGAAGTGATGACTTGCATGACTTATGCGCATCGATAGTATGACTTATATGAATTGCAAAAGCTTGTCTTATATGCCTTGCTTGTCTTATTCTTTAAGTATATCGCAAGATTGGTTGATCATATCATATCATAAAATTCATGTTGAAAATCTTTATCATATTTTTTTATCTCTTGTCAAAGTAAAAATTGTCTCTTATCATTTGACTTGAAAATGATTTTCAATAGCTGAAAATTATGAGAAATACGAAGGTTCGTATTTGCTCTTGCTTAATAAGACAACGATAAGTTCAACGTTAGAACTTATTGATTTATACTTGAATTCAATAGGATGGAATTCAAGTGGTTTTATCTTCTCACAATATGGCATATAGATAGGGGGAGTTATGTTTAACTCCGTCATCAATTGATTGTCATCATCAAAAAGGGGGAGATTGTCGAATCTCGGATTTTGATGATAAAATCAATTGATGGGTTAATTGATCTAATCCATATTATTGAAGTTGAGTGTGCATGATTTACTACGATAGTCTAAAAACATAAAGCAAGGATACCAAAGTCAAGTTTGATGGACGTTTGAGAGTCTGAAGATTCGTCGGAGATGCTGTCGGAACCAACCAAGAGAGATCGGAGACTTAACGGAACTTTCGGAAGTCTACCGAAGAGATCGTTGGAGGTTCGCAGAGATCACTAAGAAGGCTCGGCTACTCGTTGAACTCGTCACAAGATCGGGAGCCTGCTGGGAGTCCGCTAGAAGAAACCAGAGGGAGTATCGAAAGTTCACTGGAAGAACGCGAGAAAGCTCGCCGAAAAAAAACTTGACGTTGGCCGATTAAATACTTGCTTAGGATTATGTTTTTAGGTATGTCGTTCACATGTAATTAGGGTTAGGATTAAGGGATAATCCTATACCTTGGTTAGGGGCCAACTGGGCCCAAAAGTAACTTAGTTTGGGTTGGACGTAAAGCCCAACCAGAAACTTGTAAGGATGGGCGGTGGCACCGCTCAGAACCCGAAGTGTCAGGCAGTAGCACCGCCAGACTAGGCGGTGGCACCGCCCAGCACCCAAGACCAGGCGGTGGCACCGCCAGTACACCTGCCTGACAAGACATTGATAGGCGGTGACACCGCCAGTCTCGGAAACCTAAGAGGAATTCAAAATTGGAGCCTAAATTTTGAATCCTCTTGGGGCCTATAAATACCCCTCAATTCTCAACTGAGATTACAACCTTTTGCAAAGCAATAGTTTGGGTTAAGAGCTTTAGAATAGTCTTAGCAAGTCTTGTTTTTCATATTGCTTAAGTGTTCACCTCCTCCCATCTTATTGAAAAGAATTGTAAGAGTGTGAACCACTTGTAAAGGTTGTAAGAGCGGTATTAGTCCTTCCCCTATAAAAGATTTGCTAGTGGAAGTTGGGAGCCTCTTCGAAGAAGGCTTCGCAAGTGGATGTAGGTCATTTTGACCGAACCACTTTAAAAATTGTTGTATTATCTAGTTTGCATCCTACTCTTGCCATTTACATACTGTAAACTTCTCTACTTATTCACTACGCTTCCATACGTTTCTAAGTTATCAAGCTTCTAAAATCGGTTTCCATTGACATTTCTTTTTATCGTACGAAAGATTTTTCCAAAACCGAAGTTTTAATCCGCTGTACTAATTCACCCCCCCCCCCCCTCTTAGTGCCGCTCCGATCCTAACAGTGTCCACTTTTCCCAAATACATACACAGCTTATTCAGGTGGTGAAAAGTTAAAATATCTAAACAAGGTATCAAACTGTGAATCTGCTATAGCTTAGTTAAGATTTGATCTTGCCATTGTTCAAGTCGATCTTGTTGTTGTTCAAAACGATCCATCTGAATCCCTATGTTTTCGATAGATGAAGGAGGTGCTTTCTCTACTGGAGGTGATTCCTTAAAGAGACCAGTTGGAGGAGATTGATTACCCCTAAATATTAGTGTTTCCGGTTCTGGTTCAGGTTGGAGGAGATCGGTTCTTTTAGGCAGTCTAATCCACATACCATTTCTGAATATACATCTCATCCATCGAAGTAGATTTTTATTTATGATACTTAATCTATCTAGTTTTATAACTTCTTTGTCGGGTGGAATGGTAAAATCATAAGCATGGAGTATTCTTGTGATTAAGCCACCATATGGAAGCATCATATCCTTTTTTGATATTTTAATCATGTTTTGTTGGATTAGGTAACCAAAACAATTGTTATATCCCTTCATGATCTAATACATAGTACCTAGTTCTATTTGGCTTACTTCATCATGATAATATTGCTTTGGGAGAATGATACTAATCAAGATGCGATAAAGTATTTTGGTGCTCAAAGGTAATAAATGTTCATAGCTTTTTGGAAGTATCATTAAGTTATGATTGCAAAAAATTGTTCCTAAGGCATCAACATAAGTGGTCCCAACTGTTTCATCATCCCATTGTCCTCTAAAGTAGCACCTCTTTCTTTTACCAGGATTCGTATGATGTCGCAAATTGATCTATCCGTAATGGATATATGACGTCCTGATAGATAGGTAGATACCCTTTCTTCATCTATATATAGATTGTTGTAAAATAACCTAACAAGTCTATGGTAGATAGGTTCACTTATTTGAAGAATTGGGAGAATGTCTAGATTTGCAAACCATTGAATAGGTTTCTAATCACTTAGTTCATCTAAATCAACATATTTTCCCTTATGAACATGTCTAGATTCTATGGATACAAATTTTAGGGCATATTGATTAGAATCCAAAAATAGGGAGTCATCATTTTCTTCTAATCTCCTCTTCCCTTTATCCCTAGAGGATCTTCTAGAACCCATAAATACTGCTATTAAGAAGATAGATAATGAGCAAGAGCAGATAATACAAAAGAGAAATCAATGCCTTTTAGAGAATGCCTTAGTTGTGATCTTCAAGAAGCTGTAGGATTGATCCTTGATCTAGCAGGAAATAGGGATTTTTGGGCAGTTAGAGGGAGAGAATAGTGTTCAAAGGGGGTTTGGAGCTAATTAGGGGAGTGGAAAATAAGTTGGGGTCGGTTCTATTGGGAAATCCTTGGGGGCGACATCATATGAGCAGCGGAAGAACAAGAAAAACAAAATCCCCGATTCCCAAAAAGATGTTCGTCGTCGTGCGAAGATTGGTACGCAAAAAATCTGCGAAACATAAAACTGCGTATAGAGTAGATTATGTTACCTAGGGAGATCGTATATCCCTGTTTCCTTGCAGATCCTAAGGAGAGGGTGAAGGAGGTCAAGCGTCCTCCTCTCTAGCAGTGATCCACATAGCAGGGTTGCGACGACACTCCTCAAAACTCCAGACCTACTCTGAGGTGGAGAGGGAGAGGAGAATAGGAAAAGGTAAACAAAAGCTCTCTAGCCCATGGGGTTCTGAATCCCTCCTATTTATAGAGGTCCCCTATCAAACCCTAATGGGTCCTTCCCTAGTGGGTATTGGATCTGCATCCAATAAGACAAGGGTTCCGTCGGATATCTCATATCCGAACCTCTATTCATCGCAATGCCTACCATATGTGTGTAACCCTCTAGGCCCAATATCGAGCTGGCCGTGAGTCATACCTGTCTGAACTCCTTCTAACTCAGTGAATTATTATCTCTATAATAATTCACTCGACTCATCGACTACGGACGTACTAGGCCACTATGTCGTAGTCCCCAAACGATACATGGGAATCCAATCCATTGGACCTGTTTGTCCTCAGTTACCGTGTACCTATAGTCCCTCATCCATCTAATATACCAGAGACCGTATATCGAGCATGGTGTTGTCAGACCCACACGGTTTCTTCTCGAGTCTCGCTCTAATCGGATTCTCCCGGATAACTCTTTCTCTCTCAACCCAAATGATCCTGGCCAGGGATTTGTCTGAGCAAGAACACATGGGATATTCCTCTCATGATGCCGAGAGTAGATGATCCTCTATCGACACTCAATAGCCCTCTTAAGGTCGACTACCACTCCCAATGACCAATTGTACTAGATCTGGGACAGCCAAACATATAAGTCTGGTATCAAAGAGTGGAGCACTCATATAGGACATCCTTGGTGTCTCAAGTCTAAGGTCCAGATACACCACTAGGACTACGGAATCGCTGTCTGATAATAAGGCATCATCAACCATCCAGCATTCCGTAAGCGGATCAATCAGTGAACTCATTCTCCAATGTGTACCTGTACTGTATCCCTAGTGTCCCTACACAAGTAGCTATGAGACCAGCTGCATCCATCGTATGGACGGGTATACAGCACACCAGTCTGTCCGGTTATCACGATATCCCTCTCGAGTAACCTATGACCGGGATTATTTAGGATATGTGTTTAAAGGTGAATCGATCTCACTATCGTGATCTCATCACGATCTGATTCCCATTGCACAAATCCAAGGACATCACAATATATGTATGCATTTATGCAATAGTTATAAAGTGATATATGCCAAAATTTAATAAGCAAAAAGATTCTATATTAAGTCACACGTGCCATCACTCACGTGATTGGCTTGCTGGGCACCTATGACTAGCAATCTCCCACTTGACCTAAAGCCAATCACCTATGTGTCTGATCCCCATTAGACCCCTGTGACGCTCAAAACAAATCTGAGACAATAGCTTTGTTAGTGGATCTACAATGTTATCTTCAGATGGAACTCTTTCCACTACTACATCTCTTCAGGTCACGATCTCTTTGATAAGGTGGAACCTCCTCAGAACATGCTTAGATTTCTGATGAGACCTAGGTTCCTTTGCTTGAGCAATCGCCCCGTTGTTGTCGCAATATAGGGAGATCGGCTCTTCGCTGCCCGGCATGACTCTGAAATCTGTGATGAACTTCTTCACCCAAACTCCCTCCTTTGCTGCATCTGATGCAGCAATGTACTCTGCCTCTGTGGTCGAGTTAGCAGTGGTATCTTGCTTGGAACTCTTCCAGCACACTGCTCCTCCATTCAAGGTGTACACATACCCTGAATTCGACTTGCTATCATCGACATCAGACTGAAAACTTATGTCAGTGTAGCCTTCAACTTTAAGGCTGTTACCTCCATATACTAGTAAAAGATCCTTAGTCCTTCTCAAGTACTTAAGGATACACTTTACTGCTTTCCAGTGCTCCAAGCCTGGATCCGCCTGATACCTGCTCGTGACACTCAGAGCATGCGCTATATCAGACCTAGTACATAGCATGGCATACATGATAGACCCTATTGCTGAGGCATAAGGTATCATATCCATGTTCGCCCTTTCTTCTGGAGTCTTTGGGGACATATTCGTAGAAAGCGATATCCCATGTCTCATCGGTATGAGACCTCTCTTGGAATTTTCCATGCCAAACCTTTTGACAATAGTTTCTATGTACCTGGATTGGGACAAGCCAAGCATCCTCTTCGATCTATCTCTATAGATTCTAATCCCCAAGATATAATATGCTTCTCCTAAGTCCTTCATGGAGAAGTGTCTAGATAACCAAGCTTTTATTGTGGATAGCATTCCTATGTCATTCCCAATTATGAGGATGTCATCCACATATAACACCAAAAAGGTGATAGCGCTCCCACTTACCTTTCTGTATACACAAGGCTCATCTTCGTTCTTAACGAAGTCATAAGATCTGATTGTCTCATCAAATCTTATGTTCCAACTTCGGGAAGCTTGCTTTAGTCCATAAATGTATCTAAGCAACCTACACACCTTATCTGGGCAGTTCTTGGACACGAATCCCTCAGGTTGCATCATATACACCTCCTCCTCGAGGTTCCCGTTGAGGAATACGGTTTTCACATCCATCTGCCAGATCTCATAATCATAGTGTGCTGCAATAGCCAATAGAATTCTGATGGATTTTAGCATTACTACGGGTGAGAAAGTTTCGTCGTAGTCAACACCTTGCCTTTGACGATACCCCTTAGCCACTAGCCTTGCTTTATAGGTCTCTACCTTTTCATCTACTCCGATCTTTTTCTTAAAGATCCACTTGCAACCGATGGGTACAATACCTTGAAGCATCAACTAGGTTCCAAACCTTATTGGAGTACATAGAATCCATCTCGCAATTCATGGCTTCTTTCCACTTCCCCGAGTCTATACTCATAATAGCCTCCTCGTGGGTCCGAGGATCAATATCCTCTACATCCTCTGCTCTAATATGTCCCACATATCTCTCGGGAGGATGGGATACTCTATCGACCTACGTAAAGTTGATACTTGTGTATTAGGTACCGAAACAGCACTTCGGGCTCAGAGTGGTGCTTGAGCTTGGTTCTCCAACCTCGCTCAATTCTATCATTCTCCCACTGTCTCCGTCAAGAATGTGTTCCTTCTCAAGGAACACTGCTCTCTTAGCTACAAAGACCTTTTGGTCCTCGAGATGATAGAAATAATACCCACAAGTTTCCTTGAGGTATCCCACAAATTTGCATCGCTCTGTCCTTGATTCTAACTTATCGGGGTTGTGTCTTTTAACATGGGCAGGGCAGCCCCAGATCTTAACAACCTTAAGATCAGGCTTCTTCCCTTTTCATATCTCATATGGTGTAGACACTACCGACTTAGTTGGAACTCTGTTCAGAAGGTAAGCTGTGGTTTCTAGGGCATATCCCCAGAATGAGATGGGTAGGTTAGCGAAACTCATCATGGACCGTACCATATCTAATAATGTACGATTTCTCCTTTCAGAGACACCATTGAGCTGAGGTGTATAAGGAGGTGTCCATTGGGATAATATCTCATGGTCCTCGAGGAACTGAGTAAACTCTGTACTTAAGTATTGACCTCCTCGATCTGATCGAAGAGTTTTGATACTCTTTCTAGTCTGGTTCTCCACCTCATTCTTATACTCTCTGAATTTCTCAAAGGCCTCAGACTTGTACTTCATTAAGTACACATATCCATACCTTGAGAAATCATCAGTAAATGTAATGAAGTAGGAGTAACCTCCAATGGCATGAGTTGACATGGGTCCACATACATCACTATGTATGAGTTCCAACAACTCATTGGCTCTCTCTCCAGTTCTACTAAATGGAGATTTGGTCAGTTTTCCACGAATGCAAGGCTCACAAGTTGTATATGACACATAGTCGAATGGATCTAGATATCCATCATTTAGCAACTTTTGAATCCTTCTTTCATAGATGTGACTTAGCCTACAATGCCACAGGTATGCACTGTTCAACTCATCTCGTTTACTTTTGGACATATTTACATTCAAGATATGTGGAGTGGTGTCTAACATAAATAAACCATTATGCAATGTTCCTTTTGTGATGATCTTATCATCTAATAATATCGAACAACCATTGTTCTCAAAAACAAATTTATATCCACTAATTGTTAAACATGAAATGGAGATAATATTTTTGATAATAGAAGGAACAAAATAACATGCATCTAATGCAATAAAAGCTCCACTAGGTAGATGTAGGGCGACCTCGCCAACAGCTAATACAGCAACTTTTGCTCCATTACCCATCTTGAGGTCCATCTCGCCTCTCTGTAGTCTCCTAGGCCTTGCCAGATCTTGCAACGAATTGCATATATGATAAGCACTACCGGTATCCAATACCCATGTGTTATCATAAGAGTCTAAAAATGGAGACTGGTCATGAATGTTCCAGAAGCTTCATCAAGCTTTTGTTTCGCCCTTTCTGCATGGTACTCTTTGCAGTTTCTCTTCCAATGCCCATCTTTACCACAGTGGAAGCACTGGCCTTTGTCCTTTGCTGGGTCTTTCTTAGCAACCTTTGCTTTACCTTGTTTGCCCTTGCCCTTTCCCTTCTTAAGGGACCTTTCTGCTTTCCATTTCTTTCTGGTCTCACCAGTGTAGAGAACTGGCTTCTCTTTCTTAATAGTACTCTCTCAAACATATTGAGGAGCTCTGGGAGAGTCACCTCAAGCTTGTTCATATTAAAATTCATTATGAACTGTGAAAAGGAATCTGGTAGGGACTGAAGCACAATGTCCACACACAAGTTATCCTCTAGGACCATTCCTAGACCTGTGAGTTTCTCTATCCACTCAATTATCTTTAGGACATGGTTCTGAACCGGTGTCCACTTAGTCATCCTAGCGCGGAAAAGGCTCTTGGATATCTCATATCGTTGGGTCCTTCCCTGTTCCTCAAACAATTTTCGGACATGTAGGAGAATGGATCTGGCATCCATCTTTTCATGTTGTCTCTCAACTCGAGTCATAAAGCCCAACATATAGCACCGAGCAAGAGTGGAGTCATCAATGTACTTCAATGAGAGCGATCTCATCCTCGCTTGCTCCTTCTTCGGCGTAGGTATCATCACTGTATCAAGGACGCATACACCATTTTCTCCGCTGTGAGAACAATTCTCAAGTTACGAGCCAATCCAGATAATTTGGACCAAGAAGGCGGTTGACATCAAGTATGCCACGTAAAGGGATTTGAAAGCGACATTTTCTAAAAAATAAAGATGTAGCGTAAATGAATAACATGCAGATTTTGCAAGAAATAAACTATCAAGGTATGGACTTCTATCTTAATATGCTCCCACTATTTTATTAACGAGTCACGCGACACCCTCAAAGACATGAAACGGAAGTCTCCAAAGAGACTTCTAGTGGGGATCGATCCAATCAAGTCCTTAGTGTAACCTCGAGGGACTCGACCAATCACACTAAGCCTAAAAAGGTAGGCAACTCTTGCCGATCACAACTCCTTGTGATTCCTGTCCTGTTCGTTCGGCCTCAATCACCATGGCCTCGAGGGACTCGACCAACCATGATGTTTAAGTCAACACCTTCGTTATAAGATGAGTCTGATTTGATGATATACCCTCGAGGGACTCGACCAAGCATACCATGTCCTTAGGTCACCGGTGACATCTCTATGTCGTAGCAAGATAGCGAATCATGATATAGGTGAGTCCCGAGGGACTCGACCAACTCAACCTACACCGAAATTGGTTCCTACCATAACGATGGAAGGCCACGTGGGTCAATCTAATTGCCTCACGCCTACCGAATTTAATATTATCGAGATGTTTCTATAATTTGGTCTCCTAATATGACATGTCACACATATACATATTTATTATATATCTATATCGCATGCAAATATATATACATATCTAGTATGTGTATAAGCAATCACATCAGATGATCATGGACCACAACCTAATATGATTAGGCCCGAGCCAGTAAGCCTAATCACTCACATCAAGATCTATGTGTGCAATGGTGCATCTCCATGCCCTTGTGATCGTCCATCTCGCCCTCGCCGGCGGTTCGTCGACATCTTGATGCATCTCCATGCATCACGATCGTCCGCCTCGTGGGTCCCGCTATCGCATCCACGCCCCCTTAAGCCTCCTCATGTGATTACAACTTAATCATAGGCACGCAGGCCCGACAATAAACGAGAAATATAATGGAGGTTCGCAGACCTCAGTAATATTAATCACAAGTACATACATCACACGGTCCATGATCATCCGTCCACACATCATACATCACATGTATAAATAATCATCATCATGTAGGACTACTAGATAATAATAAAAAATAATAAACAACTAAACCTTTTAATTAATTAATATTTTTCTGAAATCAAGGACATGTAGGGAATTTCTCAATTCCTTAGTGTATTTTCGTAATTTGGACAAAAGACAGAAACTGGAATTTCTCAAATTTACAGGGGCAAAACTGTCCTTTTTGCCCAAAACCCTAATTCCCTCTACTGCTGCCGCCGCCTCTACCCTGCTAACGGCGGCCTGTGCGGCGAGGGCGAGGGCAGTGCCCTCGCCTACAGGCGGCACGCCCGCTGGGGCGCTGTCGCTGCAGGTGGGCGCCCCCCCGGGCGTCGCCACCTCCGCGGGCGGTTCTGCCCGCGAGGCAGCGCCCGCAGGTGGTGCTGCCTCGCTGGCGGCCGCCCCTGTGGGGTTTTTGCCAGTGGGAGCAGCGGCCATAGGCGCCACTGCCCTGCGGTGCCTCAGCCCGCACTGCTGCCCCGCGACGCCTCTGCCCGCTGGTCAGCGGCCGCAGGCGCCTCTACCCGAAGGCTGCCAGCCCCGCCGGCCGCAAGCCTACTGCAAGTAGACCACCGGCTGGCTGCTGCAGGCACAGCGCTTGCGCATGCGCTGGCACTATAGTGCCTGGCTGCGGCTGCTGCTGCAGGTGGCTGTAGGCATGCAGATCGAGGGCAGCAACTATTGCTGCCCTTCCTCGCTTTTGCGTCAACGATTTTGACGTCAATATTCTTCCTAAACAGAACACACACAGTTCAAAACCAATCATTTGCACGAACAACCTGGCTCTGATACCACTGTTGGGAAATCAAGTGGGAGACATCATATGCGCAGCGGAAGAACAAGAAAACAAAAATCCTCGATTCCCGAAAAGATGTTCGTCGTCGCACGAAGATTGGTGCGCAAAAATCCGCAAAACACAAAACTGTGTATAGAGATTGTGTTACCTAGGGAGATCGTATATCCCTGTTTCCTTGCAGATCCTTAGGAGAGGGTGAAGGAGGTTAAGCGTCCTCCTCTCTAGCGGTGATCCACACAGCAGGGTTGCGACGACCCTCCTCAAAACTCCAGGCCACTGAGGTGGAGAGGGAGAGGAGAATCGGAAAGGCAAGTAAAGACTCTAGCCTATGAGGCTGTGAATCCCTCCAATTTATAGAGATCCCGTGTCAAACCCTAATGGGTCCTTCCCTTAGTGGGTATTGGATGCGCATCCAATAAGACAAGGGCTCTGGTGGATATCTCATATCCTAACCTCTACTCATCGCAATGCCGACCATATGTGTGTGACCCTCTAGGCCCAATATCGAAGCCGGCCGTGAGTCATACCGTCGAACTCCCTTCTAACTCGCTGAATTATTATCTCTGTAATAATTCACTTTCATCGACTACTGGACGTGCTTAGGCCACTACGTCAGTCCCCCCGACGATACAAGGGAATCCAATCCATTGGACATGTCGTCCTCGCCACCCATGTACCTATAGTCCCTCATCCATCTAATATCCCAAAGACCGTATATCGAGCATGGTGTTGTCGGACCCATACGGTTTCTACCGAAGTCTCGCTTCTATCGGATTCTCTCCCCTAGAACTCTTTCTCTCTCTCCGAATGACCCGGCCAGGGGATTTGTCCGAGCAAGAACACATGGGATATTCCTCTCATGACGCCGAGTGGATGATCCTCTATCGACACTCAATAGCCCTCGTGAAGGTCGACTACCACTCCCAATGACCACCAGTACTAGATGCGGGATAGCCAAACCTATAAGTCCGGTATCAAAGAGTGGAGCACTCATACAGAGACATCCTTGGTGTCTCAAGTCTAAGGACCGAGATACACCACTAGGACTACGGAATCGTTGTCGACAATAAGGCATCATCAACCATCCAACATTCCGTAAGCGGATCAATCAAGGAACTCATTCTCCAATGAGCACTTTTATCGTATCCCTAGTGTCCCTACATGAGCAGCTATGAGACCAGGTTGCATCCATCATATGGACGAAGTATACAAAGACACCGCCTATCCGGTTATCACGATGTCCCTCTCGAAAACCTATGACCGGGATTATTTAGGATATGTGTTTAAAGGTGAATCGATCTCATTATCGTGATCTCATCACAATCCGATTCCCATTACACAAATCCAAGGACATCACAATATATATATGCATTTATGCAATAGTTATAAAGTGATATACGCCAAAATATAATAAGCAAAAAGATTCTGTATCAAGTCACACGTGCCATCACTCACGTGATTGGCTTGCTGGGCACCTATGACTAGCAATAGCGACAAGTCGACTTCCTTATATTGCAACAACTATGGGGTGATTACTCAAATAAGGGAACCCGGGTCTCATCAGAAGTGTTCTGAGGAGGTTCCAACTTATAAGAGAGATCGTAACCCGAGGAGATGTAGTAGTGGAAAGAGTTCCATCCGAAGATAACATTGCAGATCCACCGACAAAGCCGTTGTCTCATTTTGTCTTTGAAGCGTCCACGTGGGTCCGATGGGGATCGAGACACATAGGTGATTGGCTTTTAGGTCAAGTGGGAGATTGCTAGTCATAGGTGCCCAAAAAGCCAATCACGGAGTGATGGCACGTGTGACTTGATACTGAGAATCTTTTTGCTTATTATATTTTTGGCGTATCTTTATAACTATTGCATAAATGCATATATATATTGTGATGTCCTTGGATTTGTGAAATGGGAATCGGATCGTGATGAGATCATGATAATGAGATCGATTCACCTTTAAACACATATCCTAAATAATCTCTTGGTCATAGGTTACTCGAGAGGGACATCGTGATAACCGGATAGACCGGGTGTGTCAGATACCGTCCATATGATGGATGCAAATGGTCTCATAGTCGCTCGTGTAGGGACACTAGGGATACAGTACAGGTGCTCATTGGAGAATGAGTTCACTGATTGATCCGCTTACGGAATGCTGGATGGTTGATGATGCCTTATTGTCGATAGCGATTCCGTAGTCCTAGTGGTGTATCTCGGGTCCTTAGACTTGAGACACCAAGGATGTCTTGTATGAGTGCTCCACTTTTTATACCGTGACTTATAGGTTTGGTTGTCCCGCATCTAGTACACCGGTCATTGGGAGTGGTAGTCACCTTCACGAGGGCTATTGAGTGTCGATAGAGGATCATCCACTTCTGGCCATGAGAAGAATATCCCATGTGTTCTTGCTCGCACAAATCCCCTGCCGTGGTCATTCGGTTGAGAGAGAAAGAGTTCTCCTGAGAATCCGACAGAGCGAGACTCGAGTAGAAATCGTATGGGTCCCACAAACACCATGCTCGATATACGGTCTGGGATATTAGATGGATGAGGGACTATAGGTACATGGTAACTAAGACGACAGGTCCAATGGATTGGATTCCCCTATATCATCCGGGGACTACGGCGAGTGGCCTAGTGACGTCCAGTAGTCGATGAGTCGAGTGAATTATTACAGAGATAAAAAATTCACCGAAAGTTAGAAGGAGTTTTGACAGTATGACTCACGGCCAGCTCGATGATATTAGGCCTAGAGGGTCACACACATATGGTAGGCATTGCGATGAGTAGAGGTTCGGATATGAGATATCCGACGAGCCCTTTGTCTTATTGGATGCAGATCCAATACCCACTAGGGAAGGACCCATTAGGGTTTGACACGGGATCTCTATAAATAGGAGGGATTCACAGCCTCATAGGCTAGAGTCTTTGCTTACCTTTCCTATTCTCCTCTCCCTCTCCACCTCGAGAGGCCTGGAGTTTTGAGGAGCCCGTCACAACCCCTCGCTGTGGTGGATTACCGCCAGAGAGGAGGACGCTTGACCTCCTTCACCCTCTCCTAAGGATCTGCAAGGAAACAGGGATATACGATCTCCCTAGGTAACACAATCTCTATACGCAGTTTTGTGTTTTGCGGATTTTTGCGCACCAATCTTCGCACGACGACGAACATCTTTTTGGGAATCAAGGATTTTTGTTTTCTTGTTCTTCCGCTGCGCATATGATGTCGCCCCCATGATTTCCCAACACCGGCAAGCTCCTGGACTTTGCGACAATCTTCTTGGTGAGTTCCGATGAGCTTCTATGGCAAGCTCCTGGACTTCTCAGTTGATTCTCGTAGAACTTCCGACGAACGTCCAGACTTCCAACGAACTCTCGAACTCCCAACGTGATCTTGATCTTGACTCCGGCACAACACCTGTTTTCTATCTTACTGTCATTGTAGTTAATCTTGCACATTTTTCTCAACATATAGATTAGATCAAACATATTACAATTAACTTCATCATCAAAATCCGAGATTCAACACTAGCTCACTTTCGGCGATCTTCCGACGAACTTTCGACGAGTCTTCCAACGTGCTTCCGGTGACGATGAACTCTCGGCGAGCTCTCGGTATATCGTCTAAGTCTTTGACTCTGGCCCATCATATGCTTTATGCCTTATTGCTATCGTAGTTAATCCTGCACACTTATCTCAACACATGGATTAGATCAAATAATTTACCAATTGATATCATCATCAAAATCTGAGATTCAACAATATTTTCTTGTTGTCTTTGTAACTCGGGAGTCATAGAGTCTAACATGTAACACTGAGCAAGAGCGGAGTCATATATGTACATCACATAGCGAGTGATCTCATCCTCATTTGTCCCTTCCTCAGGCATAGGTATCACTGTATCAAGGACATACATTATTTTCTCCGTCGTGATAACAATTCTTAAGTTACGGAGCCAATCAGTATAATTTGGATAAGTAAAGCGGTTGACATCAATTATGCCACGTAAGGGACATAAATGCGACATATTTCTGAAAATAAAGATGTACTAAATAAATAACATGAAGATTTTATAAAAAAATAAATAATTTAGATAAGGACTTCTATCTTAGTCTACTCCCACTATTTTCTCGTGAATCACACAACTCCCTTTTGTATGTGAATCAGAGACCCCCGATAGATCTCCAGTGGGGATCGAGATCCAATCAACGTCTTAACGTAACCTCGAGTGACTCAACCAATTATGCTAAGCCCGTAAAGGTAGGCAACTCTGCCAATCACAACTCCTTGTAGTTCCCATTCTGTTCGACCTCCGAACCACCATGGCCTAGCGGCGGTAGGCAGCTCGCTCATGGGACTAGCGCCCATATGTAGGCTGCTTGTGCAATGCCTCTACTCGCGGGCACAGCTCTCGCAGGCGTCGTTGCCCCACCGGGGTGGCACCCCTATGGGCCCTACCACCCCTACGGGCAGTTTCCCCATAGGCACCGCCCCCATGGTGCAATGCCCACCCCTACGAGCAACACTGTTGGCGACCAACTACAGGCAGGCCGCCGATCGTCGGCAGCTAGTAACCAGCCACTTGCATGCAGATGACCAAGGTTGCAAGTAGCCTTTGGCCACTTTTGCTTGGGCAGTAAGGGCAGTAACAGTTGCTGCCATTTCTCGCCTTTGGCATTAACGATCTTGACGATAAAATTCTTCCTAAGACACAACACATGTAGTTTAAAACCATTCTATTGCATGAACAACCTGACTTTGATACAACTATTGGGAAATCTAGGGCGACACCATATGCACAGCGGAAGAACATAAAACAGAAAACCTAAATTTCCCAATATGTGTTCGTCGTCATGCGAAGATTGGTATGCGAAATCCGTAAAATTGAAAACTATATGTCAAAAAGATAGTTGTGTTACCTAGGGAGATCATATATCCTCGAATCCCTACATATTTGTATGAGTGGATGGAGGAGGTCAAGCGACCTCCTCTCTAGCGGTGATCCACATAGCAAGGATACAACGATGCTCCTCAAATCCCCAAGCCTACTATTTGAGGAGGAGAATGGGAGAGGAGAATAGGAGGTGGCTACTAGGAAGCCCCAACCTATGGGCATTTAGTTCCCTCCTATTTATAGAGGCCCCTAGTTAACCCTAATGGATCCTGCCCTATTGGGTATTTGATTTCTATCAAATTACCCAAGCCTCTTAGATTAGTGGGTCTCTACCTAATAATCTCTTATTATCTCTTATTGGATCTCATTCATGGGATCCAATAATTCAAGAGCTTTTTGGATATCCAATAAGATAGGGTTTCCAACGGATATCTCATATATGAACCTCTACTCGTTGCAACACCTACTATATGTGTGTGACCCTCTAGGTCCAATATCGAGTTGGTCGTAAGTCATACCTATCATAACTCCTTCTAGTTTAGTGAATTATTATCTCTTTAATAATTCACTGGACTCATCGACTACAGATATACTATGCCACTATGCCATAGTCCGGAGATGATATAGGAGAATCCAAACCTTTAGACCTATCTGTCCTTAGTTACCGTGTACCTATAGTCCCTCATCTATCTAATATCCCAAAGACCTAATAAGACCCAAAAGTCTTATCGTAAAAGAAATGAGAGAAATGATAAGGCTCTGATATCAAATGATAAGACTCAAAAGTCTTATCGTAAAAAAAATGAAAGAAATGGAAGAAAAGGGAATGATCACTTCGAGGGGATCAGCCTCCTTAATCACTTCGAATGGATCGGCCGCCTTGATCACTTTGAGGGGATTGACCTCCTAGGGTTTGTCATAATAAACTGAAATAATATTTCATTGATTGATTGCTTTAAAGAAAGGGTTACATCACTATTTATAGAGTTCCACCTAGAGTCCACCAAGACTTAGACTCTTAATAATAATTAAATATTAAATAAACTTCTACCCGACTCTAACTGAACTAAACAGACTCAATAAACAACTGAACTAAACTGACTCAATAAATATTATTCAAAAGCACAGAAAAAGGATCCTAACAATTCCTCCCTCTTCAAATCAACCTTGTCCTCAATGTTGAGCAGCATCAAACTCGGGGAACTTCTCTTTCAGCACTTCAGTCATAGGCTATCTACAATGCATCATAATCCGTTGATCAAGTAATTATGGTCTCCACTTTTTGATAGTGTAAGCAACAAGTCAGTCTTTCAGTGTAGTTTACTTTGAATCTGTCACAGCCTTCAATGTGGTAAGTTAATCGGGCTGCAACTTTGCTGTTTATAAAATTATTAGTGCTACCAGTATCAATCAAAACTATAACAGGCTGATGTTCCAAAGTTCCGCCAACTTCCATAGTTTGCGGGTTAGAGTAGTCGGCTAATGCATGCATTGTATATATGGTAGGTCCAACATCCTCATTAGAATTTATACCTTCATGATCCAAGTCCACATTCTTAGCTTTTGGTTCCTCTCCAATTGGTTCAATCATTAGAAGTTGCCCTTGTTTACATCGGTGCTCCATACTCCACTTTTCATCATAGTACAAACCCCTTGCTAATCTTTCATTATTAATTTTTTTCTCATGTAGATGTGCAAATGAGATCGCAGCTATCATAGTGCGAGGTTGACAAGTCTTAACTTCATACCGGATATCTGGAATAAGCCCTTCAATACATGTACTCAGAAGTTGTCGTTCCAACCAATCTCTAGCTTGATTTGATAATCTTTCAAACCTACTCTGATATTCCAACACTGTAGAAGTCTAATGAATTTTGGTGAGCTGGCAATCAATATTCTCGTATTCAGATGGGCCAAAGTGAACAAGAAGCCCCCTTTTGAATTGTTCCCACGAAGGAACCTTGTGGAAAGTTTCATACCAATCATCCCACTAGATTGCATCTCCATCAAGCTGGATTGTGGCCACTTCTACCTTAGATTCTTCTGGGGTTCTGAGAAAATGAAAAAAAAATTCTACCTTAGAGATCCAACTAGTCGGATCCTCATCTTCCCATCTCGGAAATTTCACCTTCATGTATGAGTAGTTTGTGTCACAATCTTGGGGCTCTTTTCCTATATTTTCTGATCTATGCAACATAGAACTTGAGCCCCCATTTTGTTGAAATTTGCTGAGGCTCTCCAATAGGCTCTTTTCAAAATCATTTAAGTATTTCTTGTAGTCAATTCTCAATTCTGATTTTTAATGCTTCCATTTGTGCCTTTACTGAGTTATCTATGGCCATTGCGTAAGACTACAAATCTATAATCTCAACTCCTATTTTTTATGTCGGTCAAGGGTATCAGCACTGTCGATGTGAAGTTGCCGAGGAGGTGGACGCCAAGGGCAGTGCTGCGGTCGCTGCATTGGAGGAAGAGTTGCTACCCTATTTCTGTTGCTACGTGGGGTGAGAGCGCCGAGGGCTGGAAAGCGACTGCGTCGATGTGGACCTAAGGCGGCGATCGCCGAGTAGCCGGGTTGAGGCTGCGGTGATGGCAACCTGCAGCGACGGTTGCAACCCAAGGGAAGGCAGCGATGGTGGTGTGGCTGGGAGCAGTGCCGCCAAGGGCTCGCCGCCGCGATGGCTGCAACAGTGCGGATGGGAGGCAACGATGCTTGTTGCAGTCACTATGTGGAGGGATCACTGCTACTGAGGGCTGGGAAGCAGCGATGGTGGTGTGGCTAGGGACAGCACAGTTGCGGTGGCTGCAACAGCATGGATGAAAGGCAACGTTGCTCTATCTCTGGCGCATTGCGAAAGGAGGCATTGGTGATGCCGAGGGATCACGTGCGGTTGAGGAATTGGTGGTGGCTGCAGTGGTCGTGGTTGTCTTGTTTTGATCGCCATGAGAATGGATGGTCGAGAGACTGAGGCTATGACCCAAGGGGGGGCAGCGACGGTGGCGTGGTTGGGGCATTGTTGCCGATGATAGAAGGGATGAGGGGGTGGTCTACTAGCTACGAAGTAGCAGCCATGGCCCTTCTCGCTTGAGCGAGATGGGGCAGTGAGGAGGCGAAGGTCGCTGGCTGGGGAGCAGCGGCAGTGGTGGTCAAGTGACTGGGAAGTAGTGGCGGTGGTGGAGTTGCCTTGCAGTGGCGGTGGGAAAGAAGGAAAGCAGCGGTGCAGTGTGCTGAAGCAGGGGTGCGATGGGCTGAAGCAAGGGTGCA
This sequence comes from Musa schizocarpa, assembly GCA_900464855.2. Taxonomy (NCBI): domain Eukaryota; kingdom Viridiplantae; phylum Streptophyta; class Magnoliopsida; order Zingiberales; family Musaceae; genus Musa; species Musa schizocarpa. The sequence goes on along the minus strand of LS990925.1, from coordinate 12,007,741 downwards.
GGTTGTTGGGAAGCAGGGGCGGCAGTGTTGGAGAAGGGATGGTTGGTGGCCGAGGAGCAGCGGCGATAGTGGTTGAGCGGTCGGAAAGCGGTGGCGACGGTGGTGGAGGAGGCAATGAGGGTCGCGGCTACAATCGACGAGGGGCTGCGGCAACAGAGGAAGCTCTGTTTCTACAACCGTTGCAAGGAGGGGCTGCGGCAACTGGCAGCTACGGCTATGACTCAGGGGGGGGCACGATTGCGGACTAGGGTAGCATCGCCGACGGTAGAAGCAGTGATGGGGTGGTCCACTAGTTGGGATCGATGAGGGATTGCGGCAACAAAGGAAGCTTTGTTTCTAAAACTGCTATAAGGAGGGGCTTTGGCAACCGGTGGCTACAGTTGTGACCCAAGCGAGGGGCGGCACAATGGCGGACTAGGGCAGCATCGCCGATGGTAGAAGCTGTTAGGATCGGAGCGGCACTAAGAGGGGGGGGGGGGGAATTAGTGTAGCGGATTAAAACTTGTAAGTTTGAAAATGATTTCATAAATGCATAGAGATTTCGATTCGACAAAGAATGACTTGGTAAAAGTAGCTCGAGTAACATAAGGAGATGAAAACCAAAACCTTGCTGCTATGTAAATAATGATTTCAGAAAGGTGAACTCTCACACATTCAAGGAACATACCAATTTAAAGTGGTTCGGTCAAATGACCTATATCCACTTGCAAAGCCTTCTTCGATGAGGCTCCCAACTTCCATTAGCAAATCACTTTGAAGGGGAAGAACAAATACCCCTCTTACAACCTTTTACAAGTGGTTCATACTCTTCCATATTTTCAAAGAGAAAGAGGGAGGTGAACACTTAAACTATTGAAAACAAGACTTGCTAAAGACTTTGCTAAGGCTTTATCTCAATCTCTAACTTCTCAAAGGTTATGTTCTCTGCTGAGAATTGAGGGGTATTTATAGGCCCCAAGAGGATTCAAATTTAGGCTCCAAATTTGAATTGCTTTTGGGTTTCCCGGTGTTGGTGGTGCCACCGCCGGAACTCTCGGGTTCTGGGCGGTGCCACCGCCCAGTCCAATCGGGTGCTAGGCGGTGCCACTACCCAGTTCGACGGTACCACCGCCCGAACTTTCAGGTTCTGGGTGGTGCCACCGCCCGACCTTACGGGTCACTGGTTGGGCTCTTAATTTGGCCCAAACCAGTCTGTATTAGGGGCCAGTTGGCCCCTAACCAGGTTATAGGATTAACCCTTAATCCTAACCCTAATTACATACAAACTATGAAATTAAGACATAGTCATAAGTATGTTTTTAACTGGCAATGTCGAGTTTCCTTCTGACGAGCTTTTCGGCGAACTTCCGGTGGACTTCCGATACACCCTCGGATTTCTTCCAGCAGACTCCCAGCAAGCTCCCGGTCTTGTGGTGATTTCAGCGAGTCTTTAGCAAGTAGCTGAACCTTCTCAGTGATCTCCGTAAACCTCCGACGATCTCTTCATCGGACTTCCAAAAACTTTGGCAAGTCCCCGATTTCTTCTCGGTTGGTTCCGGCAGCACTTCCGAAGAATCTTCGGACTCTCGAACACCCATCAAACTTGACTCCGGTAGACTTGCTTTATGTCTTCAAGCTATCGTAGTTAATCCTGCACACTTAACTCAATAATATGGATTAGATCAATTAACCCATTAATTGATTTCATCATCAAAATCTGATATTCAACAATCTCCCCCTTTTTGATGATGACAATCAATTGATGACGGAGTTAAACATAACTCCCCCTATCTACACACCATATTATGAGAAGATAAAAACTCTTGAATTCAATCTCTTTGAATTCAAGCCTAAACCAATAAGTTCTATCCGTTGAACTTATCGTTATTTTCTATAAGCATGAGCAAATACGAAACTTCGTATTTCTCATAATTTTAAGCTATGAAAATTATTTTCAAGTCGAATGATAAAAGTCAATATTCATTTTGACAAGAGATATGAACCTTCAACATAAATCTCATGATATAAATGCAAGGCATGATTTCATATGATCATGAGATGAAACGACAACCAATCTAAAAACTTTCATATTGCGATATTCTCAAAAAGTTTTGCGATGCATATAAGACATTTGCATTACACAACATATTAAATTTTGCAATTCATATAAGTCATGCTATCACATTTGCGATGCATATAAGACATTTGCATTATACAAGCTTTTGCAATTCATATAAGTCATGCTATCGATACATATAAGACATTTGCATTACACAACATATTAGCTTTTGCAATTCATATAAATCATGCTATCACAACATATTAAAGTTTCTACAAATAGCTTTATCGATATAAGTTATAGACAAAGCCATGTAACTTATAGAGTGCACATGTGGTAATCATGACTACACATGCTATAGACTATAACTCCTAACTGTAGCCAACAAATAAAATGTATGTCCAGATATGTCAAGACTATCTGTGGGTACAATATTTAACATCATTCCCAAGATCTTTAGTTAATATCAAAATTAAATTTGATAAAAATATCTTTTTCTCTTCGGGTAATGTGCTCCAATTTGAGATCGTGCTCCATTCAGGATCTTGAGTCTCTAATAATCTCTGTCAAGAGCTAAACATTATTTGTGTGTTCACATTCAAATATTCTGCTACATCTCTCCTTCCACATCTACCAAATAGCGCATCTGAAAGTAACCTTTGCCAGTTGTGTGAGAGGCCCTTTTCATGAGAAACATTGCATGAGGTCGCCTAGTTCTTGATGCAAGTTTGGTTGCGGCAATCTATTGAGTTCAAATCGCTAGAGAATCTCCTTCTATATCTATTTAGTATAGTCACAAGAAAAATAAAGGTGGTCAACAGTTTCTTCTTGTTGCATACAAAGGGAGCATCGGTTAACATGGTAGATACATCTTCTCTTCATATTGTCTATTGTAGGTAGTTTATTGAGAAGGGTCTGTCATGTACATAGGGAATGTCTCTGTGATCCCGGTCGATCCCATGTCCAACTGCTTGGGATCCATTTTTTATTTCTTTTCCTAATTTGATTCAATGCTGATGTGACACTAAATTTACCATTGTCATGAGGCCAAATAAGTATATCTGAAGAGTTTTTCCTGATTGGAATAGCTGTGATAGTCGGCCAAAGTGATAACATTTCGGGAGAAATAGGATTAGGGAGACACCAGGTACCATTAGCAATGAACTCGGAAACCTTCCAATCTTCGGGAGCCCCAAGATCATTTCATATTTTGTCACCATATAATTGAAATATACTCTTCCCATTCTCCCAAGGATCATACCACTTATTAATATTAGTTCCAGAAGAGATTGCATAAGAATTGTGTTTGATTAGCCAATTCCCCCTTTGTCATTAACAAAAAGGAGATGAGACTTTAAGCATACAATTTGTGATCATAAAATCATTAGAAAAGGAGATGGAAAAATGACAAAGCTTTAACTTTGCATTAAGATTAACCATACAAGGATCGCATGTCAAGGTAGCAGAATAAGAAGGCATATTGATTAATCCTTATGAGGAAATCCATAGTTCTTATACATGACATCTATCTTTTGATTCATTTGTTGTAGTTCCCTCAAAATTTCAGCTTGCTATAATTGAATTTACTCTTGCTGTGATTTGAGTTGCTCATGTTATGATTTGATCTAATGTAATTATGCCATAATGAGATCTTCAGAAGATGAAGCAGGAGTTGATTCTAAAGGTGCTGCACTAAAGGGACTAGGAAGAGGAGATTCATTTCCCCTAAAAATTGGTATTTCAGGGTGTTCGACTAGTGGGGGAACTAGATCAGTCCTTCTAGGTTACCTAACCCAAATATCATTGCTAAAAGTGCACCTAAGTTTTTTTAGCAGGTTTCTATTGCACTGTAAATTGATCAAGTTGAATTATTAATTCATCTGGTGAGACACAAATATTATGGGTAAGCATTAATCAAGTGACTAACCTCCCATATGGTAACATTGTGTCTTTAGCTATTATGTCCTGCATATATTGCCGGATTAAGTATCTAAAATAATTATGTTGGTCGGTCATTATCCAATACATAGTGCTTAGCTCTATTTGACTAATTTCATCATGATGAAATTGTTTGAGAAGTAGTATGCTAGTCATGATGTGATGAAGAAATTTAGAGTTAAAGGGCAAAAAGTACTCACAACTTTTGGGAATCATGCCTAGGTTTGGATTTGCATAAATAGTTTCTAAGGCTTCGGAGTAGGTTGCTCCTATTGCATCGGTATCCCATTTATTTCTAAAATAACAACCCTTGTCCTTTTCGGTAATTCTAATTAATTTGCATATAGTGCTATCAAATATTTTAATTTGTGTTCCTAAGAGGTAAGTAGTTAAGTTATCATTGCCCACACATAAGTTTAAGTAAAATAACCTAACTAACATAGGATAAATTGGTTCATTGATTTGTAGGATAGGTAAGGCATCTAAATGTGCAAACCATCTAATGGGTTCTAGGTTTCCAAGTTTATCTAGATCAATATGTTTACCCTTATATATTGTTCTTGTTTCGAAATTAGGAAACCTAAGAGCTACTTCGTTAGATCTAAAAAGGTTTTGGTCCTAGGAATCTCCTTCCACCCTCTTCCCTTTTGTTCTTAATGATCTCTTAGAAGCCATATCTATTCAAGATGAAAGATCAAGAAAAAAACTGTAAAGAGTAGGCCAAATAATGAGAGGAAGAAAGAAAGATTTTAGATTTTACCTTATGGAGATTTCCTTGGGAGGTAGAGAGTTTGATCCAACAAGAATCCCTCTCTTAGGCTTCTAGAGGTTAGAATAAGGGTGAGAGAGATTTATAGGGTTCTAGGGAGGGTTCTCATGAGTTGGGGGTGATTCCACCGCCAACCCTAACTCATGTACTTATGAGGCTTCTTGGACGGTGCCACTACCAATCCGAATGGTGCCACCGCCTAGGGACCGAGCGCAGAAGCGATGCTACCACCGGTTCTAGCTGTGCCACCGCTGGCATGCCAAAAAAAATGTTCTTTCCCTCTTTTTTTTTTCAAAGGTATTTGATTCAAGATAGAATAGGGTCTTGGATTGCTCTTTAAGATGTCATTTGGAATCGAAAAACAAAGAAGAAGTCAAATCCACGAAAACCAGAAAGAGGATGAAAAATTTCGAAAAATACATACAATCAAGCTTATTCACAAGGACAATTTAATTCCCTTCTAATAAAGTCAAATTGATCTTCATTTAAGGCTTTTGTAAAAATATCTGCTAATTAATGCTTTGTATCAATAAACTCTAGAATGACATTATTGTTAAGGACATGCGTATAAAATAATACTTAATGTCGATATGCTTAGTTAGTGACACGAGATGTCTAATTTGCTACAATTTGTTCATATAGACCATACTGATAATATGATATTTTTTTCAGCCAATAATATTGCCACATAATCTTCAACTCAGCCTACTCAGATAAGACAGCTCATCAGCATATTCCCTGTACAAAGGAATACATTAATGGAGTTGGTTGGCAGTTGTAAAGCTGTATCATGGTGCTTTTCTTCATGGCTAAGGAATACATTAATGGAGTTGGTTGGCAACTATAAAGCACTTAATTTTGAAATTCCCTATGCATGAAGAATTGTTTCATGCACTAGTATTTATTTTGGGGTTTAGGACTTAGAAAGGACTTTAGAAACTAATGATATCTCGGCAGAGGCTCTCTTAGATAACCCCCTTAAACTCTGTATCTCTTGGATGCGTCCTTGAGTGGTGAGTCTTTTATTTTCTAGTTCTATATCCTCGTTTAATTTTCGTTGGGTGGTGAACTTTCTGTATCCCATTGTGATTTTAAACTTGGTGGTGTGCTACTTTTTATTTTTATCAAAGTTGCTTCGTTAGTGTTTCCAATATCAGTTTGTTCCTTGTCTACTGTGATGTTTTCTATCTAAAAAAAATTATTCCATCGGTGTTATTTGGAAATCTATTCTGCGTTTTACCCTCACCGTTATCAGTTTGGTATCAGAGCTAAAGGCTAGAGATGGCAAAGCGGAATGGAAAAGATGTAGTTGGTGAAGGTAGCGACCATGAAGATGACGCTGAGACGTTGAGGCTGCAGCTACGAAAATTACTGCGTAGCCTACAAGAAAAAAATAAAATAATTGACGAACTTCAAAGTACACACAACCAGCATGAAAATGACGCTCGAGAGTTTACTTCTAATGATGATACACCTCTTCCAAGGGAGTCGAGAAGATGTCGAAGAAGAAATGGAGTCCAAGACGAGTGGCAGAATAAATATAAACCCAGATTCGATATTCCAGAATTTGAAGGTAAAATAAATGATGATGACTTTATCGATTGGCTTAATACAATAGAAAAAATTTTCGATTTTCACGAACCACCAGAACAAAAGAAGGTCAAACTTGTGGCACTCAAACTCAGGCGGAATGCATCTTTTTGGTGGAAAAATCTGAAGAAATAAAGAGAACGTGAGGGGAAGAGTAAGATCGTTAAATGGGAGAAAATGAAAAGGGAGCTGAAGAGAAAATATTTACCTCATAATTATAGGCAAGAGATCTTTCTCAAAATACATGATTTCAAGCAAAAAGATCTTAGTGTGGAGTAGTACACTACAGAATTCGATAATTTGATGTTAAAAGGAGAGCTTGTGGAACCGGAAGAGTAAATAATTACAAGATACTTAGGAGGTCTGAAGTATGACATTGCTAAAGTTGTTCAGCTATAGCCATATTGGTCTTTAAATGATGTGAGCAAGCTGGCATTAAAAGTTGAAAAGCAACAGAAGTTTAAAAAGAGTTTTCGGTACAGCTCAAAAGAAGGCTATACAAAAGGAGGAAGTTCCAAGCCTACTGTCCAAAGCAAGGTGATATCGAAGGTGCAAGAAAAGGATGAAGAATATGCTGGCAGCCAAAAAACACCTAATTCTTCTACCCCAACTGGCCGAAAATGCTTCAAATGTCATGGATTTGGACATATTGCTTTAGATTGTCCAAATAGGAGGATTGTAATTTTGGTTAAAGATCATAGTGATGGAGGAGAAGATGAAGTTGAGGACGAACCAAAATACGATGACGATGAGGAAGAGATTACTTATGCTGATCATGGTTTGTCTATTGTATTGCAACGTAGTTTACAAGTGTCCTATGTGGCCGACGATGAAAGTTGGGTGAGGAAAATTGTGTTTCACACTAAATGCACTTCTCTTGGCAAGGTGTGCTTGGTGATCATCAATAGCGACAGCTTTAAGAATGTGGTTTCTTTGGAGATGGTACATAAGCAAAAGTTGGATACCATCCCTCATCCACATCCATACCAATTATGTTGGCTGCAAAAAGGAAATGACATCAATGTAACTAAAAGATGTTTAGTTTCATTTTCTATTGGCAAGTATTATAAAGATGAAGTATGGTGTGATGTTGCTCCTATGAATGCTTGTCACTTGCTATTGGGAAGACCTTGGCATTATGATAGAAGGGTGTTGTATGATGGCTACAAACATACTTATTCTTTTAAGGTGAATGAAAAGAAGATTATTTTAGCTCCATTACAACCATCCGAAATTAGTACACCAAAGAAGAAAGTTAGCACTTTTATGTCCTATGGTGATGCAAAGATGAATTAGACAAGGGAGGTCATGTTATGGCTTTAGTAGTAGTTGAGGAAAATGAACAACACAAGGAGACACCAGTAATCATGAAACAAATGCTGGAAGAGTTTGAAGATGTTATAGAAGAAGAGATTCCACATGGCCTTCCACCCTTGAGAGATATCCAGCATCACATTGATCTTATTCCGAGGGCTATTCTCCCTAATAAGGCAGCATATAGAATGAGTCCCAAGGAGCATGAAGAACTTCAAAGGCAAGTTGATGAATTGGTTAAAAAAAGGTTAACCCAAGAGAGCATGAGTCCTTGTGCGGTTCCAGCCTTGTTAGTGCCTAAGAAAGATGGTTCTTGGAGAATGTGCGTGGACAGTCGCACCATCAACAAAATCACAGTGGACTATTGCTTTCCTATTCCATGGTTAGTTGATTTACTTGATCAATTGTGTAGTGCTTGTATTTTCTCAAAAATTGATTTGAGGAGTGGCTATCACCAAATAAGAATGAGGCCTCGAGATGAGTGGAAAACAACATTTAAAACTAGAGAAGGTTTATATGAATGGTTGGTTATGCCATTTGAGCTATCTAATGCTCCTAGCACCTTCATGAGATTTATGAATCACATACTTAAGCCATGCATTGGAATATTTGTTGTAGTTTATTTTGATGATATATTGGTGTACAGCAAGAGCGAAGAGGAGCATATGAATCATCTGAAAGAGATCTTTCTTATTTTGAGGCATCAAAAACTTTATGCTAATCTAAAGAAGTGTGATTTCTTTACTACTAGTGTAGTGTTTCTGAGGTATGTTATTTCAAAAGATGGAATCATGATGGATCAAAGTAAGGTAAAGGCTATTCTCAGTTGGCCAACACCTGCTTCATTGCATGATGTGAGGAGTTTCCATGGCTTAACTTCGTTTTACAGAAGATTTATCAAGGGTTTCAGCTCTATTGTCACTCCAATCACTGAATGTCTCAAATGTGACAAATTCAAATGGACTAGTGAAGCTAATGATGCTTTTGAGCTTTTGAAAAGAAAGGTGACCGAAGCTCCTATCTTAGTTCTACCAAATTTTGATAATGTGTTTGAAGTTGAATGGGATGCATCTAATGTGGGAATTGGTGCTGTTTTGAGCCAAGATGGAAAGCCCATTGTATTTTTTAGTGAAAAGCTGAATGATACGAGAAAGAAATACTCTACTTATGATAAGGAGTTTTATGTAATTTATCGAGCTTTGTCTCATTCGAGTCAATACCTTCTTGCCAAGCCATTTGTTATATATTCTGATCATGAGGTATTAAAGTTCATTAATCACTAGCACAAGCTAAACAAGAGGCATGCAGCTTGGGTGGAGTTTTTACACTCATTACAACTTTACAATCAAGCACAAATCTGGTGTTCAAAATGTAGTTGCTGACGCATTGAGCAGAAAGCATTCTTTATTATCAGCAATGGAAGTCAAAGTGGTTGGATTTGAAACATTCAAAGATCTATATGAGAACAATGTGGATTTCGGCTCAATATGGCAGAATTGTAAATCATGTTCTTTTCAATAATTTATTTATCTTTGATGGTTTTCTTTTTTGAGCTAATGCTTTGTGTGTTCCATCTTGTTTTTTGAGACAAGTAATTCTAACTGAAGCTCATGGTGGTGTTTTGGGAGGACATTTCGGTAGGGACAAGACTCTAGCTCTTGTTCAATCAAATTTCTACTAGCCTAAAATGTTCAGAGATGTGGATAGACATGTGAAGCAATACCGATTATGTCATTTGACAAAAATAAGAAGTCAAAATTCTGGTTTGTACACTCCATTGCCAGTGCCAAATGCTCCATGGGAGGATGTGAGTCTTGATTTCATTTTGAGACTGCCAAGAACTCAAATGAACAAGGATTCTATCATGGTTGTTGTTGATAGATTTTCAAAAATGTCTCACTTTGTTCCATGTAATAAATCGAATGATGCATATTATATTGCTGATTTATATTTTAAGGAGATTGTTAAATTGCATGGTATTCCAAGAACTATGGTGTCTTATAGAGATTCAAAATTTGTTAGTCATTTTTGGAGAACTCTTTGGAGGAAACTGGGTACTTCTTTGAATTTCAGCAGCTCGCATCATCCACAAACCGATGGGCAAACTAAGATAACAAACAGAAGCTTGGGAAATTTGCTTAGAAGCTATGTTGGCAAGAATATTAAGCAATGGGATGTCATTCTTCCACAAATTGAGTTTGCCTACAATCATTCTATGCATCATAATATTGGTAAGAGTCCTTTTGAGGTAGTTTATGGTGCTAATCCTACTGGTCTATTTGACTTAATCTCTCATTCTACAATAAAACAATTTAGTGGAGATGCTGATGAAAGAGCTAAGCAGATAAAGAAGCTGCATGAGGGTGTGAAAGCAATCATTGAGAAACAAAATGAGAGGTACATACAAACTGCTAACAAACATAGAAAACATGTGGAGTTGAATGCGGGTGATTTGGTCTGGATTCATCTAAGGAAGGAGAGGTTTTCGTCGAGCAAATTTGGAAAACTGAAACCAAAGGCTGATGGTTCATTCAAGGTGCTTAAGAAAATTGGCAAAAATGCTTATGAGATTGAGCTACCTAAAGATTACGGAGTATCCCCAATATTTAATGTGGTTGATTTAAGTCCTTTTTATAATCATGATGACGAAACAAACAAGGACTTGAGGACAAGTCTTTTTCAACCAAAGGAGATTGACACGGGAGTGTCTAATTTGCTACAATCTGTTCATATGAACCATGCTGATAATATGATATTTTTTTCAGCCAATAATATTACTACATAATCTTCAACTCAACCTACTCAGATAAGACAGCTCATCAGCATATTCCCGGCACAAAGGAATACATTAATGGAGTTAGTTGGCAGTTGTAAAGCTGTATCATGGTGCTTTTCTTCATGGCTAAGGAATACATTAACAGAGTTGGTTGGCAGCTATAAAGCACTTAATTTCGAAATTCCCTATGCATGAAGGGTTGTTTCATGCACTAGTATTTATTTTGGGGTTTAGGGCATAGAAAGGACTTTAGAAACTGATGATTGTTAGGATCGGAGTGGCACTAAGAGGGGGGGGGGTGAATTAGTACAGCGAATTAAAACTTTGGTTTTGGAAAAATCTTTCGTACGATAAAAAACCGAACTCGGAAGTGCTTAACTTGAAAGCGTGTTCGTAAAGGTATGCAGCAAAAGTAATGAGGAAGTAAAGTACGTATGAAGGTTTGCAGTAAGGTAAATAGCAATAAGTAAATGCAAACCAGAGAACACACTAATTTAAAGTGGTTCAGTCAAAATGACTTACATCCACTTGCGAAGCCTTCTTCGAAGAGGCTCCCAACTTCCACTAGCAAATCACTATGAAGGGGAAGGACAAATACCCATCTACAACCTTTTACAAGTGGTTCACACTCTTACAAATTTTCAAAGAGAAAGAGGGAGGTGAACACTCAAGCTATTAAAAACAAAAACTTGCTAAAGGCTTTGCTAAGACTTTTATCTCAATCTCTTGCTTCGCAAAGGTTGTTATCTCAGCTGAGAATTGAGGGGTATTTACAGGCCCCAAGATGATTCAAATTTGGGCTCCAAATTTTGAATTCTCTTGGGTTTCCGAGGCTAGCGGTGCCACCACCTGTCGATGGCGGTGCCATCGCCTGTCTGTGTCTGACAGATAGTGTACTAGCGGTGCCACCGCCCAATTTGACGGTGCCACTGTCGGACCTCTCGGGTGCTGAGCAGTGGGACCGCTCAGTCCAGCGGTGCCATCGCTCAATTCTCGGGTTCTGGGTGGTGTCACCACCTACACTATTTCAGCTCACTGGTTGGGCTCCAAACTTGGGCAAAACCAGTCTGAACTCGGGCCCAATTGGCCCCTACTTGGGTTAGAGGTTTAACACCTAATCCTAACCCTAATTAATGTGCTAACTATGAATTTAAAGATATTTCCTAAGCTATTACAAACTCTGCAAGTCAACTACTAATTCTTGGCTAGTTTTGGCAACATTCCCGACGAACCTTCGGACTTCCGTCGAACTCTCGAACTCCCGACGAATCCTTCGTGCTTGACTCCGCACTTTGTTTCGCTTTATGTCTTCATCATTATCATAGTTAATCCTGCACACACAAGCCAAAACTCTACTCCAATCTAGATAATTATTACAACGCGAATCGACATTCTGTTGCCCGGCACGTCATTGGTTGGCGCTTCGTCCGATTCTTTAGTGCATCGTCCTCTCTTGCGACTTGTTGCCCAATCGGCGGTTGACCTCCACAACCCTGATATCCTTGGCACAATTCTGCTCTCCTTGGCCCGATGCTCGATGCCGAAGCCTTCTGCCCGACGTCGAAGCCTTCTGCCGTCCAATATCCTAACGTGATCTCCTCCGGCGCAACGTCAATTCCTCTTGCGTCAACTGTCTAATCCTGATCGAGTAGACCTGCATCACTCAAAATGCAGTTAAACATCTAAACACAATCAATTAGTTTCATCATCAAAATCCAAGATTCAATAATCTCCCCGTTTTTTATGATGACAACTAATTGATGACTAACAGAGTTAACCTTAACTCCCCAAAGTTTAACCAAACTCCCCCTATCAATATGTCATTGATAGAACACTTGGATTATCCCAAATCCAAGTAACATTCATCACATATTATGAAAAATATTTAAACCATCATGCAAATATATATAAAATATTCAATTCAATGCATGAAGTCATCAATATACATCTCCCCCTATGTCATCAACAAAAAGGAGAAGTAGCTCTAGCTATTTTAAAAGATATGCAAGTTTTTGCAACTTGAAGCTAGATTTTCATCACAACATATAAGCACAAAAGCATAGCAAAATTCTTAAGTTCAATCATGGCAATTCAACACTTGCTTCTTGTGCAAGATTACACTTTGCTTTTCTTTGCATGTTCTAACTAGCAAAAGCTTTCTCCCCTTTGGTTTTGTCGAAAAGAAGGGAAGAGTACAAGCTAGCCAGCATTTGCCTTGAGCTAGCAATCTTTCTCCCCCTATGTCATTACCGAAAAGGAGAGGAACCAATGATTTAGACTTTTATATAAACTATGAATTTGCATCAATCAATATTTCAATCATCACATGATACAAACAAGACAATAGTGCAAAAAAATCATGTCATGAAAGACATCAATTGTTAAACATGATATGATAATAGTCTCAAAATTTTTAATTTGTGATACATGTGATACATTGCAATACACTAAATAATTTAATGTGATGCTTTTGAGGATATCAACCTATTTTTTATACAAAGCATGGCAAAAGCAATTATATTGTAAGTTTTCTAAGTTTTACATTTTTTGCTTCTTTCGAGATAGCAATTCTTTGCTTCTCTTTAGATTGCAAGATTTGTAATTCATTGGTAGTGTTCATGATAGCAAGTTCTTTCAATGAAATGATTGAGCTAGGAAATTTTTACGATATGTAAGTTTTACTACATAAAAGCTAGCAAAAATTTCGAAGCAAATGCAAGATAGCTTTCTTGTGTAAGCTCATGATTCTTGATTCCTATTGCAATGTGCAAGTTGCAAGTTTTGCTTCTTGAAATAGGCAAGATAGCTCATTTGCTTGAGATTACAAGATAGCATTTCTTGATTTTGAGATGAGCAAGCTAATAAATTTTTCCCCTTTTTGTGATGTGTACGTTTGTAATTTTTTGCTTCTCTTATCTTGTGCAAGCTAGCTATCTCCCACTTTGTCATTGTCAAAAAGAAGGAAAGACCCTTTACATCAATTATGACAAAGGTAAGTATCAATCTCATTTGTACATCATTATATTTTCAAATTAAAACATGTACTATTTCAAAAACCTTATATTTCATTCATGCACGATATTGAATAAATCAATCAACATTATGAGCATATCATACATGATACATCATTTTGGTAATAAATCATAGCATTTATCAATATTTTGATCATGATACCAAGCATTCATCATTTAGAGCATTCATGATACACATTATATGCATATATCATCACAATAAAAAGCAATTGCGTGTATAATTTTAAATCATAAATGTTTCAAATCATGATGGTATCAATTTTGTCAAATTATAACCTACCATGTTCATAACTTTTCAATTGTATGCATCAAAATAATATCAAGAGTATTTTATATATAATACAAAATCATCATTTATAATTACATCAATATTATAATCATTATTTCAATCTACACATCATGATAACAATAAATTTTCACTATAGACAATCTCATGTTTTATCATTCAAGCTAGCGTATATTTTTACAATTAGCAAGCTATCAAATTCCTTTTTCTTTTATAACAGTGATTCAATCATATCAAGGCATTTGTATCATAGATACAAAGAAATCATATCATCAAAGATAAGACCATTTGAATACCAAAAGACATGATTTATTTCAAAAGATCTCCTTTATTTATATAAATATCAAAAAGAAATGTAGGAGATCAAATGTTATAGTACCTTTCTTGCATAAGAAGTCATAAGTTATAAATTTCAAAAAATAAGATAAGTCTTATTCAAATTCAAATTATCAAATCAAAATCATTTTCAACAGATTCATAAAAAGAAAAACATAGATAGATTTTTTAATCTCTCAATTCTTTATTAATCATAAAAATTATAATTCCAAAAAATTGTGATTCATTTCAGAAATTTTCTTCTTTAGTAAACAATAAGAAGAAATATGGGAGTTCAAAAAATAAGATCTTGATTCACAATAAAATTTCATGTATCGAATATCGAGAAATTAAGATGATGATTCATAAAGAATATCACAAGTTACATTCAAGAGAAAAATCATCATTCATTTTCAAATCATTCAATTTGTCAAATCAACATTTCTTGGGTATGCATGATATCAAAACATGGTTTCAAATCTTCAACATATAACATGCATGAATTCAAAAATCGAAAGAAGAAGGGAAGAATTCAAGGGTACAAAGATTTCAACCATCTCATAAACAAATGAATGATCAAGTCATGAATCCAAAATTCCATGAATCATTTTGACAAATCTCCTTTTAAATAATAAAAAAGATCATCAAAGGAAATCTCATATTATTCGAAAAAATCAAGATCATGATTTTGAGAAAACTCATTTCAAATTCAAATTATCAAAATCATTTTTATGGTTCACAAAATTCATAACATGAGTAGATTCATGATTTCATTGATAACAAATTCCACGCCCCCCCCCCCTTTTTTTTTTTTTTAAGTGTTTCATTTTAAGTGATTGATTTCATGTTAACATGCCTTTCAAGCATGCATCAACGTTTAGGATCAAAAAATGAATTTCGTTATAAAACCATCAAGACCAATAAATTATAAAAATCATTATATATTACTTTAAAATCTCATACATAAAATCATCAAATCATGGTATCAAAATTTTAATATTTTCATTACAACTTTATTGCATTGGTTTCATTGAACATAATTTTGAATGATTCTTATAGATAGCTAAAACTTCTTTAATTTTAATTTATATGATTGACTTTATATTAGCATACTCAAATTTTATTCTTATGTCAAAACCATACATCATGTTTGAAAACCAAAGATATGTTGAATCTCGGATTTTGATGATGAAACTAATTGATTGTGTTTAGATGTTTAACTGCATTTTGAGTGATGCAGGTCTACTCGATCAGAATTAGACAGTTAACGCAGGAGGAATTGACGTTGCGCCGGAGGAGATCACGTCAGGATATTGGACGGCAGAAGGCTTCGGACGTCGGGCATCGGGCTAAGGAGAGCGAAATTGCGCCAAGGATATCGGGGTTGCGGAGGTCAACTGCCGATTGGGCAACAAGCCGCAAAGAGAGGACGATCGCGTTGAAGAATTGGACGAAGCGCCAACCAATGACGTCTTAGCCGCAAACGGAATGTCGATTCAGCGTTGTAATAATTGTCTAGATCGGAGTAGAGTTTTAGTTTGTGTGTGCAGGAATAACTATGATAATGAGGAAGACATAAAAAGCGAAACAAAGTGTCGAGTCAAAGCGCAAAGGATTTGTTATTTAAGTTCGAGAGTTCGACGGAAGTCCCAAGGTTCGTCCGGAATGCTTCAAGGAACTAGCCGAGAATGAGTAGGGAGCTTGCGAAGGGTTTTTCGGAAGCTTCGCCGTAAGGTTCGTGGGAAGTTCGCAGAGTTTACCGAGAAAGATCGAACTTGCCGAAGAAGCTCGTTGGAACTTCGCCAAGATCAAATCGTGAAGTTTAAGAGCTTGCCGAGTCCATGAGAATAGTTTCCTAGAGTTTATCTAAGACCACCAAAGTTCGCCGGAAGCTCGCCGGGAAGAAGTCTTGACTTATGGACTTTGTAATAGCTTATATAATGTCTTTAAAATTCGTAGTTAGCATGTTAATTAGGGTTAGGATTAGGTATTAATCCTATAACCCAAGTGAGGGGCCTATAACACCAGTAGGCGGTGAGCTGAAAACACCAGAAGGGCTGAAAACATCAGTAGGCGGTGGCACCGCCTAGGCTGAGCAGTGGCACCGCCCAGCACCCGAGTGCTGGGCGGTGACACCTCCTGGCTGGGCGGTGGCACCGCCCAGCACCAAACGCTGGGCGGTGGCACCGCTTGGTGGGCAGTGGCACCGCCAAAGATCGGGAACCCAAAGAGGATTTGAATTTTGGAGCCCAAATTTTGGAGCCCAAATTTGAATCCTCTTGAGGCTCTATAAATACCCCTCAAATCTCAGCTGAGATTACAACCTTTTGAGCAGCAAGAGTTTGAGAGAAAAATCTTAGAAAAGTGTTAGCTTTCTTTCTTTTCAATTTGCTAGTGTTCACCTCATCTCTTCTCTAAAAATCTGAAGAGAGTGAACCGCTTGTAAAGAGTTGTAAGAGGGTATTTACCCTTCCATTTCAAGAAGCTTGCTAGTGGAAGGTGGGAGCCTCATCGAAGAGGGGCCTCATGAAAGTGGAGTAGGTCATTTGACCCAACCACTCTAAAATCGGCGATCTGTGGTTTTGCGTTTCATTACTTGTATTTATATTATTGCAAATCTTCTTATATGCTTTAGTTCCTTATTACTTTTTGCTTTCGATATTTAAGAATACGCTTTCAAGATTAAGCTTGTCAAGTTCCGCTCTTATCGCATTTAAAGATTTTTTTAAAAACCAAGTTTTAATCCATGCACTAATTCACCCCCCCCTCTTAGTGCTTTGCTCGATCCTAACAATTGGTATCGAGGCGAGGTTTTTCTACCTTGGTTTAACACCCAAATAGAAATGGCTCTTTATGGCTTTCAAGAGGGCTTATCGGTTGTTCAGTCCACCGTTGTTTAACGGATCGACTACACTTGTTGGAAAACTCGAATGAGAGTTTTCTTACTTTCTTTTGGATTTGAATTTATGGCACATAGTCGAAAATGGATATAAAATATCTTCTCCCCCATGAACCATTGGAATGATTTGGAGAAGAAGATGTTTTCTTTAAAAAAAGGCTATGAATGCCTTATTTTTTATGCTTTTTAGACAAAAATGAGTTCAATCGATTTTCGTCTAAAAACGGCTTTTGATATTTGGCGAACACTTGAAATCACACACGAGGGAACTAGTAGAGTCAAAGACTCGAAAGTTAACATTTTCATGCATGATTTCGAGCTTTTTCAAATGAAGCCGAAATGAAACCATTGTTGACATGTACACCCGTTTTTACGGATGTCGTCAATGGTTTACAAACTCTTGGTAAATGTTTCTCAAATTATGAACTTGTTAGTAAAAAGTTTTACGATCACTTTCTAAAATTTGGGAATCAAAAGTTACTGACAATACAAGAAACAAAAGATTTAAATATTTTTCCACTTGAAGAACTTATCGGCTCGTTGATGACATATGAAATGGTGCGCAATGCACATGATGAACACAATGAACACTTGAACCACCTTCCAAAGAATAGGAAGGATTTGGAACTCCGGACAATTGAATACCACTTGAGCGATGACTCAAGTGATGAGGACAATGATGAACTTGAACTTCGAACACTAACTCTTAATAAGTTCATTAAACAAAAATCTAAAATGAACAATGAACTTGAACGGAGGAAGAGGCCAAAGAAAAGGAAGGCACCCAAGGATGAATCAAGAACTTCCAAAGGTGAAACGGCGAATTGGGCTTTTATGGGCTTCGACTACAAGGTAAGTAACTCAACTCTCTTGAATTATTTTGAAATTACATAATACTTTCATGAGTTGTTTTTAATTTAGTTTAGGATTAATTTTTTTTTTAAATTACATGTGTTATGTTAATGCAATAAAATGTTAGATATAAATCTAATGCTTATACACCTAGTAAGATTAATCTTATGTATATGCTTGAGAAGCAAGAATGTATATTTTGACGATTTCCATATTGATTTTCAATGACGATGCATGTCTTTTGAATGGAAGGCTTGATGATTTTTTTTTTAACCTTATCTTTAGTTATCAAACATGATGTATGGTTTTGACATAAGAATAAAATTTGAGCATGCTAATATAAAGTCAATCTTATAAATTAAAATTAAAGAAGTTTTAGTTTTCTATAAGAATCATTCAAAATTATGTTCAATGAAACCAATGCAATAAAGTTGTAATGAAAATGTTGAAATTTTGATACCATGATTTGATGATTTTATGTAAGAGATTTTAAAGTAATATATAATGATTTTTGTAACTTATTGGTCTTGATGGTTTTATGATGAAATTCATTTTTTTGATCCAAAACGTTGATGCATGTTGGAAAGCATGTTAACATGAAATTTTATTGTGAATCAAGATCTTGTTTTTTAAACTCCCATGTTTCTTCTTATTGTTTACTAAAGAAGAAAATTTCGAAATGAATCATGATTTTTTTTTTTTAATCATAATTTTTTATGATTCATAAAGAATTGAGAGATTAAAAAAATCTATCTATGTTTTTCTTTTTTATGAATCTCTTGAAAATGATTTTGATTTGATGATTTGAATTTAAATAAGTTTTATCTTGATTTTTTGAGATTTACTTTATAAAAAATCAAGATCTTGTATCCTCAATGTTACTTTTTATCATCTACTATCCAAATGAATTATGATTGGTATCATTGCTATATTTCTTCTTATCGTGTACTAAAAAGAGAAAATTTTTCTAAATGAATCGTGAATTTTCGAAACCACAATTCTTTTTATGATTCATAATGAATTGAGAAATTTTATATGCTTGAATTAATATCTTGTTCTCTTATAAGATTGAATGAATTTTATCTATATCATGATCTCCTAAGATTTTCCCTTGATTATTATTATAAATCTATGTATACCATTTTGAATCTCTTGAAAGTAATGTTGAAATTTTGATGAATTTGACAATTTAAATTTGAATGAGTTTGTATTCAACTTACGATCTTGATTTCTTGGATTTACTACTTGAGATTCTTTTTTTTTAATCACAATCTCTTCTTTATACACCTACAATTTCTGTTATTTATAAAAAAAGATATTTAATAAAATGAATCATGTCATTTTGGTATTCAAATGGTCTTATCTTTGATGATATGATTTCTTTGTATCTATGATACAAATGCCTTGAAATGATTGAAATATTTTACACTTTTATGCTCTTCCCTACTTCTTTCTGGTTTTCAATGATAAAATGGGAAGAAGTTATGATTTGCAATGATGCATACAATACTTGTTCTTTCTAATTATGATGTGATGTATTACATATGTTGTAAATCATGATTTAAAATACTATGGGTTGTTGCTAAAATGATGTATTATAAATATTGATTTAATGTTTTGTATCATGATCAACATGTCGATAAATGCTTAAAAATTTTAATGTTTCAGTATCATGTATGATATGCTTATTAATGATGATTGATTTATTTTTTCGGTATCGTGCATGAAAATAAGGTTATTGAAATTGTGTATGTTTTAATTTGAAAATATAATGATGCACAAATAAGAATGATACTTACCTTTGTCATAATATGAAAATTGATATAAGGGTCTTCCCTTCTTTTTTGAATGACAAAGGGGAGCAAGAATTTCTAGCGTGGACATCATGAAAAGAGGCAAACTAACTAGCTTGCACAATTCAAGATGAAAAGCAAAAAAAATGCACTTCTCAAAGAGAAGATGCAAATGTAACATTTGCCAAATTGTTTGCTTGCCTCATGTAAAATATTATCTCTTGCTAGTTTGACATTTTTGCTAGCTTGTATTTTGCAAAACTTGATCACTTTTTTCAAACATTTTGCTAGCTTACACTTTGTAAAAGAAAGCAAAAATGACACTTCTAGAAGAAAGAGCTTGTTATTTTGAATATCACAAGCTTGCCTATCTTAAGAAACAAAAATTGCAAAAGTGCTATCTTGCCTATCTCAAGAAGCAAAACTTGCAACTTGCACATTGCAATAGGAAGCAAGAATTATGAGCTTACACAAGAAAGCTATCTTACATTTGCTTTCGAAATTTTTTGCTAGCTTGTATATTGTGAAACTTACATATCGTAAACATTGCTAGCTTGTAGTCTAAAGAGAAGCAAAAAAGTTGCTATCTCAAAAAAGAAAAAATGTGCTATCTTGACTATCTTAAGAGACAAAAAAATGCTAACTTGCACATCTAGCAAAACTTGACAAATTTGCATATTTCAAGAAGCAAGAGTTGCTTTCTTAAACATCTCAATATTGCTACCTTGCATGATATAAAATTTGCTATATCAAACATTATAAATATTGTTACTTGCAAAGAAAAAGCAAAGTGCAATCTTGCACAAGAAGCAAGTGTTGAATTGCCATGATTGAACTTAAGAATCTTGCTATGCTTTTGTGCTTATATGTTGTGATGAAAATCTAGCTTCATGTTATAAAAAACTTGCATATCTTTTAAAATAGCTAGAGCAACTTCTCCTTTTTTGTTGATGACATAGGGGAGAAGTATATTGATGACTTCATGCATTGAATTGAATATTTTATATATTTGCATGATGGTTTAAATATTTTTCATAACATGTGATGAATGTCACTTGGATTTGGGATAATCCAAGTGTTCTATCAATGGCATATTGATAGGGGAGTTTGGTTAAACTCCGGGGAGTTTAGGTTAACTCCGTTAGTCATCAATTAGTTGTCATCATCAAAAGGGGAGATTGTTGAATCTCGGATTTTGATGATGAAACTAATTGATTGTGTTTAGATGTTTAACTGCATTTTGAGTGATGCAGGTCTACTCGATCAGAATTAGACAGTTAACGCAGGAGGAATTGACGTTGGCGGAGGAGATCACGTCGATATTGGACGGCAGAAAGCTTGGACGTCGGGCATCGAGCTAAGGAGAGCCGGAATTGCGCCAAGGATATCGGGGTTGCGGAGGTCAACTGCCGATTGGGCAACAAGCCAAAGAGAGGACGATCGCGCTGAAGAATTGGACGGCGCCAACCAATGACGTCTTAAGACAACGGAATGTCGATTCGCGTTGTAATAATTGTCTAGATCGGAGTAGAGTTTTAGTTTGTGTGTGCAGGAATAACTATGATAATGAGGAAGACATAAAAGCGAAACAAAGTGTCGAGTCAAGCGCAAAGGATTTGTTTGCTGGAGTTCGAGTTCGACGGAGTTCGAAGGTTCGTCGGGAATGCTGCGAAACTAGCCAAGAATGAGTAGGGGAGCTTGCCCGAAGGGTTTTTTTAGCTCGCCGAAGGTTCGTGGGAAGTTCGCAGAGTTTACCGAAAAGATCGGAGCTTGCCGAAGAAGCTCGTTGGAACTCGCCAAGATCAAATCGTGAAGTTTAAGAGCTTGCGAGTCCGCCAGAATAGTTTCCGAGAGTTTATCGGAAGACCACGAAAGTTCAGTTAGGCTTCATGGAAGAAGTCTTGACTTATGGACTTTGTAATAGCTTATATAATGTCTTTAAAATTCGTAGTTAGCATGTTAATTAGGGTTAGGATTAGGTATTAATCCTATAACCCAAAAATAGGGGCCTATAACACTTGTAGGCGGTGAGAAAAAAAACATCAGAAGGGGCTGAAAACACTATAGGCGGTGGCACCGCTGGGGCTGAGCAGTGGCACCGCCCAGCACCCAAAGTGCTGGGCGGTGACACCTCTTATTGGCGGTGGCACCGTCAGCACCCAACGCTGGCGGTGGCACAAACTGGTGGCACCGCCAAAGATCGGGAACCCAAAGAGGATTTGAATTTTGGAGCCCAAATTTTGGAGCCCAAATTTGAATCCTCTTGAGGCCTATAAATACCCCCCTCAAATCTCAGCTGAGATTACAACCTTTTGAGCAGCAAGAGTTTGAGAGAAAAATCTTAGAAAAGTGTTAGCTTTCTTTCTTTTCAATTTGCTAGTGTTCACCTCATCTCTTCTCGAAAATCTGTAAGAGAGTGAACCGCCTTGTAAAGAGTTGTAAGAGGGTATTTACCCTTCCATTTCAAGAAGCTTGCTAGTGGAAGGTGGGAGCCTCATCGAAGAGGGGCCTCGCAAGTGGAGTAGGTCATTTGACCGAACCACTCTAAAATCGGCGTGATCTGTGGTTTGCGTTTCATTACTGTTATTTATATTATTGCAAATCTTCTTATATGCTTTAGTTCCTTATTACTTTTGCTGCGCATATTTAAGAATACGCTTTCAAGATTAAGCTTGTCAAGTTCCGCTCTTATCGTACGAAAGATTTTTTAAAAACCGAAGTTTTAATCCGCTGCACTAATTCACCCCCCCCTCTTAGTGCTGCTCCGATCCTAACAAGATAAGGTTCATAAAAAAAATCATCAAGCCTTACATTCAAAAGTCATGCATCGTCATTGAAAATCAATATGGAAATCGTCAAAATACATATTCTTACTTCTCAAGCACATACATAAGATTAATCTTACTAGGTGTATTAACATTAGATTTATATCTAACATTTTATTGCATTAACATAACATATGCAATTTTCAAGAAAATTAATCCTAAACTAAATTAAAAATAACTCATGAAAGTATTATGTAATTTCGAAATAAATTAGGGGGATTTCGATTACCTCATTGTTGAAAGTGGTTGAGGCGTAGTTTGCCACCTCGCCTTTCTTAAT
Organism: Musa schizocarpa; assembly: GCA_900464855.2. Lineage (NCBI taxonomy): Eukaryota > Viridiplantae > Streptophyta > Magnoliopsida > Zingiberales > Musaceae > Musa > Musa schizocarpa. Next base: position 11,985,034 of record LS990925.1, on the reverse strand, counting down.
TTTCTCCTCATCTTCGGAAGAGCTCAATTCATCCCAATTTTTGTTCTTCTTGCATTCAAAGCAAGTAGTTCCATTTTTTTTGCTTTTTAATTTTTGTTTCATTTGTAGTTTAAGTTCACCATCACTTAAGCTTATGCTCGAGTGGTCTTCATGTGTTCTATGTCCCAAATCCTTCCTGTCCTTTGGAAGGTTGTTCTTGAGTTTTCTTTTTGTCACATTATTCATTTCGTAGGTCATTAAAGACCTAATAAGTTCTTCAAGAGAGAATATTTTAAGGTCCTTGGCGTCTTGAATAGCTATAACTTTTGGATCCCAACTTTTCGGAAGGGATCTTAAGATTTTAGTGACTAGTTCAAAGTTAGAAAAACATTTACCAAGAGCTTTGAGTCCATTGATGACATTCGTGAAATGGGTGTTGAATCTCGAATTTTGATGATAAAATCAATTGATGGGTTATTTGATCTAATCCATATTATTGAGTTAAGTGTGCAGGATTAACTATGATAAACAGAAAACACAAAGCAAGTATACCGGAGTCGAGTTCGATGAACGTTTAAGAGTCTAAAGAATCGTCGGAGATGCTGCCGGAACCAACCGAGAAGAAATCGGGAACCTGTTGGAAGTTCACCGAAGAGATCGTCGGAGGTTCGCAGAGATCACCGAGAAGTCTCAGCTACTCATTAAAGTCATCACAAGTTCGGGAGTGTGCTTGGACCCCGTCGGAAGAAGTTCGTCGGAAAGCTCGCCGGAACAAGACTTGACGTTCGCGGTTAATAAATTGCTTAGGATGTGTTTTGTTATGTAGTTCTCTTGTAATTAGGATTAGGATTAAGAAGATAATCCTATATCCTGGTTAGGGGCCAACTGGGGCCAAAGTCAGATTTGGTTTGGGCTAAAAGTAAGCCAAACCAAGTGAACCGGAGAGCCAGGCGGTGGCACCACCTGGCTGGGCGGTGACACTTCCTAGGCTGGGCGGTTGCACCGTCCAGCACCCGAGCGCTGGGCGGTGGCACCGCCAGTATCGGGAACCCAAAGAGAATTTGAATTTTGGAGCCCAAATTTGAATCCTCTTGAGGCCTATAAATACCCCTCAAATCTCAGCTGAGATCACAACTTTTTGAGCAACAAGAGTTTGAGAGAAAGGTCTTAGAAAAGTGTTAGCTTGTCTTCTTTTCAATTTGCTAGTGTTCACCTCATCTCTTCTCGAAAATCTGTAAGAGAGTGAACCGCTTGTAAAGAGTTGTAAGAGGGTATTTACCCTTCCATTTCAAGAGACTTGCTAGTGGAAGGTGGGAGCCTCATCGAAGAGGGCCTCGAAGTGGAGTAGGTCATTTGACCCAACCACTCTAAAATCGGCGTGATCCTTGGTTTGCATTTCATTATTGCTATTTATATTATTGCAAACCTTCTTATATGCTTTAGTTCCTTATTACTTTTGCTTGCATGTATTTAAGAATAAACTTTCAAGATTAAGCTTGTCAAGTTCATCTTATCATCTGAAAAGATTTTTTAAAAACCGAAGTTTTAATCCATGCACTAATTCACCCCCCCTCTTAGTGCTGCTCGATCCTAACAATTGGTATCGAGCAAGGTTATCTCTCATATTTGGTTTAATACCCAAGAGAGATGGCTTACTCCGACATGCAAGAGGGCCATTCTATCACACATCCACCTATGTTTAATGGGTCGGATTACGTATTGGAAGACTTCGGATGAGGATCTTCCTCATTTCTATGGATTTTGAGCTTTGGACTATTGTTGAAAACGGATTTCAAAAATCTTCTCTTCGATGGCGAATGGAATGAATCGAGAAGAAGGTTTTTTGCTTTAAATGCAAAGGCTATGAATGCCTTGTTTTGTGCACTAGACAAAAACAATTTTAATCGTGTTTCAATTTGTGATTCGGCTTTTGATATTTGGAGAACTCTTGAGGTCACTCATGAAGGCACTAGCCGAAAGTGAAAGAGTCCAAAATCAACATTCTTGTGCACTCTTACGAACTTTTCCGAATGAAACCAAGTGAGTCCATCGGAGACATGTACACCCGGTTTACGGATGTCATCAATGGACTCAAAGCTCTTGGTAAAGATTTTACTAACTTTGAACTAGTAACTAAAATCTTAAGATCCCTCCCTAAAAGTTGGGATCCAAAAGTTACGGCCATTCAAGAGGCCAAAGACCTTAAAACATTCCCTCTTGAAGAACTCATTGGGTCTCTAATGGCCTATGAAATGACATTTCAAGCTCATGACGAGCTCGAGAACCCCCTTCCAAAGAACAGGAAGGATATGGCACTCAAATCACAAGAAGACCACTTGAAAGGAACATCAAGTGATGAGGACAGTGACAATGACATTGCACTTTTGACTCAAAAATTCAAAAAATATTTAAGGAAGAACAAATTTAAAAATAATACAAAAAATAAATTTGAACAAAAGAAGGACCAAGTGATTTGCTATGAATGCAAAAAACCGGGATACTACAAGAACGATTGCCCTCAAGCCAAAAAGAGAACACCAAAGAATGCGCTCAAGGCAACATGGGATGACTCAAGCACATCCGAAGTTGCTCACTACGCCCTAATGGCCTTCGAAGAAGAGGTAACGGATTTAATTAATGCAGATTTATCTTATCATGATTTATTAAATGCCTTCCATGAGTTATTTGATGAATGTAAGACAATTAGTAGAAAATACAAATTGCTAAGAAAGGAGCATGATAGTCTGACTTGTGCTTTTGATAAATTAAAAACTGAATATCATGATTGTCTAGCTCCATGTGTTAAATGTCATGATTTAGAAACTCTACAAAATGAGAACTTAGTACTTAAGGACACCTTGAAGAAATTCGAGGTCGGTAGCAAGTCCTTAAACATGATCCTTACAAATAAGGGTCACGTTCCTAAAAAGAGTGGAATCAGATTTGTGAGAAGTACTTACCAAAATCCAACCACCTTCATTAAAGGTCCTATCTTACATGTTCAACACCAAAGCAATTGCAATTTTTGTTGCAAATATGGACATATAACTTACCAATGTCCATTCAAGAAAATTAGTCCGAACAAATTGATTTGGGTTCCTAAAGGAACCATAATCAAGTCTATGCAACATGATAAACAAGTTAGATTAGTTTTTGAGGCACCCAAAAGCAAATGGGTACCTAAAAATAATTCCTTCTTGTAGAAACATACACCATCACATGCTAGGAGCAAGAGATGGTATCTTGATAGTGGATGCTCAAGGCATATGACCGGAGATCCATCCCAATTCACCAAGCTCACTAGCATGGACGAAGGCTATGTCACCTTCGGAGACAACAACAAAGGCAAAATCATTGGCAAGGGAACCATAGGTAACAAATCAAGTTTTTCCATTGATGATGTGTTGCTAGTTGATGGATTAAAACATAATCTATTGAGCATTAGTCAATTATGCGATAAAGGTTATATCGTTAGATTTGAATCAAATATGTGCATTATTGAAAACCAAGTCATAACATGACTATGATTGCTTTAAAACAAAATAATGTCTATACCATCAATCTTGATGAACTAAGTAATGAAATGTGTTTCTCATAAATGATGATGCTTGGCTTTGGCATAGGAGATTAGGCCATGCAAGTATGAAAACAATATCTAAAATCTCATCTCAAGAATTAGGGACGAGGGATTCGAATATGAAGTTTATTAAAGATAAGGTATCGCGATGCATGTCAACTAGGGAAACAAATAAAACAAGCTTCAAACCAAAAAATCAAATTAGCACCACTAGACCGTTACAATTGATCCATTTGGACTTATTTGGACCAATTGATACAACTAGTCTAGGTGGAAAGAAAATATGCTTTTGTGATTGTGGATGACTACTCTAGATACACTTGGACCTATTTCTTAGCTCACAAAAGTGATTGTTTCAAGTGTTTCTCTAAATTTTGTAAACTCACTCAAAAGCGAAAAAAAGGTTCATGATTTCATCAATTGAGTGATCATGGTGGCGAATTTCAAAACCATGACTTTCAAAATTTTTTGTGAAGTTAATGGATACAACCATAACTTCTCCACTCTGAGAAATCCCCAACAAAATGGAGTAGTTGAAAGAAAAATAGAAACCTACAAGAAATGGCAAAAAACTATGTTAAATGAACATAGTTTACCTAAGTATTTTTTTTGGCCGTAATACGACTTGCTACATCATGAATAGAGTCCTAATAAGACCTTCCTTATCAAAAACTCTCTATGAATTATGGAATACCAAAAAACCAAATATTTCCTATTTTAAAGTTTTCGGTTGTAAATGCTTTATTTTAAATGAAAGGGATGCCTTAGGAAAATTTGATGCAAAATCCGATGAAGGCATCTTTCTTGGTTACTCTTCCGTTTCGAAAGCCTTTCGGATTTTTAATAAAAGAACCTTAATAATTGAAGAGTCTATTAATGTAGTTTTTAATGAAGTCTCAAATTTTAAAAAAATGATTTTGATGATGATCTTGGTTTTGATAATTTGAATTTAAATGAACCCTCTCCTCAAAATAGCAACTTGGATGCACCTTCTTCCGAAATTTCCTTACCTAAGGAATGGAAGTATATAGATGCTCATCCAAAGGAGCTAATTATAGGGGATACATCTAAAGGGGTTCAAACTCGTTCCTCTTTCAAGAATTTTTTGTGCTAATGCCTTTCCTCTCTCAAATCGAACCTAAGTGCATTGTGAGGCCATAAAAGATGATTTTTGGATTATTGCAATGCAAGAGAAACTGAATCAATTTGAGATAAACAAGGTGTGGGAGCTTGTTCCTAGACCTAGTGACCATTTAGTCATTGGTACTAAGTGGGTCTTTAGAAACAAACAAGACGAAAATGGTATAAATGGTTAGAAACAAGGCTAGATTAGTGGCCAAAGGTTTCAACCAAGAAGAAGGTATCGATTCTGAAGAAACTTTAAAGCTCCGTGGCTCGATTAGAAGCCATAAGGATGCTCCTTGCCTATGCTAGTAGTTATAATTTTAAACTATTTCAAATGGATGTCAAAAGTGCCTTCTTGAATGGTTTTATTTCCGAAGAAGTATATGTCGAACAACCTCCCGGATTTGAAAATTCTCTTCTTCCTAATCATGTATTCAAATTGACTAAGGCTCTCTATGGCTTGAAACAAGCTCCTAGAGCTTGGTATGAAAGGCTTAATTCCTTTCTTATTTTAAATAATTTTACCAAAGGCAAGGTTGATACTACATTGTTTATTAAACATTTTGAAAATAATTTTCTTATTGTGCAAATTTATGTTGACGATATAATTTTTGGCTCTTCGGATGAGTCATTATGTGAATCATTTGCCAAATCTATGAGCCATGAATTTGAAATGAGTTTAATGGGGGAATTAACTTTCTTTTTAGAATTACAAATCAAACAACTTAAGGATGGTATATTTATTAACCAATCTAAATACACATTAGAATTGTTAAAACGATTTAACATGGATAATTCAAAAGCAATAAACACCCCTATGAGTACTACGACTAAGTTAGATATGGATTAAATAGTAAAAATTTCGATCAAAAAACATATAGGGGAATGATAGGTAGTCTACTCTACCTTACCGCGACTAGACCGGATATTATGTTTAGTGTAGGACTTTGTGCTAGGTTTGAATCAAATCCTAAATTATCTCATCTTAAAGGTGTTAAAAGAATATTTAGGTATCTTAAAGGAACTCCAAATTTAGGATTATGGTATCCAAAATCTGAAAATTTTGATTTAATAGCCTATGCGGATGCTAATTTTGGCGGATACAGAATAGATAGAAAAAGTACATCCGAAACATGCCAATTTTTAGGACATGCACTTGTTTCTTGGACTTCCAAGAAACAAAATTCAGTTGCACTATCTACGGCGGAAGCCGAATACATTGCTGCAAGTGCATGCTGTGCACAAGTTGTTTGGATGAAAAATACATTAGAAGACTATGGAATTCACTTTAAAAATATTCCCATAAAATGTGATAATACAAGTGCTATATGTCTTACTAAAAATCCAATTCAGCATTCTAGAACTAAGCACATCGACGTTAGGCATCATTTCATACGCAATCATGTCCTTAACAATGATGTTGTTCTAGAATTCATTGACACGAAGCATCAATTAGCAGACATATTCACAAAAGCCTTGAATGAAGACCAATTTGAATTCATTAGAAGGGAATTAGGCATGTTAAATTGTCCCTAAAATGAGCTTCACGAAAAATGACTCGTCCTTTTCCTTTCTTTTGTGGATTTGATTTCTTCTTTTCTTCTTCACTTCAAAATGATCCATTAACGTATAACTTATTATCTTGAAGGAAGCAAACAAAAAAGGGGGAGAGGAAGAAAAAAAAAAATTTCTTTCTTTCCTCCGCGGGATGCCAGCGGTGGCACCGCCAGATCTGGCGGTTGCACCGCCTGAGCGCTCAGGCGCCATGCGGTGACACCGCTCAGTTTGGCGGTGGCACCGACCGAGCGACCCTTATTAACCCGAGGGGTTAGGGCCGACGGTGACACCGCCCCCAACCCGAAGAAAGAGCTCTCAAAACCCTCTCCCATTTCCTCTAACCCTCATTCTACCTCTTAGAAGCATTGGAGAAGGATTCTTGGTGGTCCAAGCCTTCCATCTCTCAACATAATCTCCATAAGGTAACACTTGAAATCCCTCTTTTTGGTATCTCATTCCCTCTTTTCCTTTCTCTTTCCTTTGCTTATTTTTCACAATTTCATCATCATCTTGTCTAGATAATGGCTCCTAAGAGATCAAAAGGAAAAAGGATTAAAGGAGATTCATTTGACCATGATCTTTTTAGATCAAAAGAGGTAGCCCTTAGTTTTCCAAAATTTGAAAGACGAGGTATCCATAAGGGAAAATACGTTGATTTGGATGAACTAGAAGACTTAGATCCCATTAGGTGTTTTGCACACCTAAAAGCTCTACCTCTACTACAACTAGATGAACTAATCTATCCGCGATTAGTTAGATTGTTCTATGCCAACCTATATGAGGACAATAATAGCCTAAACCTTCTAGGAACACCCATTAGAATATTTGACAGCACCATTTGTGAGCTAATTGGCATAACTGAAAAAGATAGAGGATGCTATTTTAAAGGTAAATGGGATGTCAACTCAATAGGAGCAACCTATACCGAAGCCGTAGAAACAATCTTTGCAAATCCAAACCTTGACTTCCTACCCAAGAGCTTTGAACACTTACTGCCTTTCAACTCTAAAATTCTTCATCACATTATCACAAGCATCATATTCCCCAAACAATTTCATCTTGACGAAATAAGTCAAATTGAGATGAGTACCATGTATTGGATTATGACCGGTCGAAGCATAATTGTTTTGGGTACTCAATTGACAACACATGCAGGATATTATGGCTAAAGATACTATGCTGCCATATGGGAGGTTAATCACTAGATTTCTTCATGCCTATGACATTTGCATCCCACCCGATGAAGAATCTATTCAAAATGATAGATATAACATAATAAATAAAACCTTCTTTGAAAAGACTTAGGTGCACCTTTAGCAATGGCATATGGGTTAGGCAGCCCTAGAAGGACGGATCCAATTCCTCCACCAATAGAACACCCAAAAACACCAATTCTTATGGGAAATGAATCTCCTCCTCCTAGTCCTTTTGGCGCAACACCTTGACTCCTATTTCTTCCTCTCAAGATCGCATTATGGCGAAACTGTCTCGAGATCAAATCACAAAGAAGAACAAATTCAAAATCTACAAGTTGAAATTTTGAAGACACTACGACAACTGAATGAAAAAATAGATATCATGTATCAAAGACTTTGTGAATTACCTCCTAAGGATTAAATTGATGTATCTTTTTATTCTGTTCTGTTTGCTTTTAACAACAAGTTCAAAGTTTGTCATCGATTAAACGATAACTGATCCTTCCTTTTAGATAACTACTGTTTTGATCTGCATGATTTCTTTTGGATAAACTATTTCTGGCAAATTTGAATGATAAACCTTGTTTACTGTTAAATGCTATTTTTTATGATCATCAATTCGATGGCTTGTCTCTTTTTGTTGATGACAAAGGGGGAGAAAAGTGATGACTTATATCATTCTTAATAGCATGACAAAATATGAATTGCAAAATCTTTGAGAAAAGTGATTGATATGAATGACTTATATGCCTTGCAAAATCCTTGAAAATATCACAAGATTGATTGAGCATATTGAAAGCATGCCTTACATCTAAATCATAAAATTTATATTAAAAATCTTTATCTTCTGTCGTAGTAAAATTCGTCCCTTTTCATTTAACTTATGATTTTCATAGAAGTTTTGTACTCACTATTGTTTAATGAGGATCACGATAAGCTCTACCGTTAGAACTTATCAGGTTATGCTTGAATCCAATAGGATGGAATTCAAGTGTTTTTTATCCTCTCATAATATGGCATATAGATAGGGGGAGTTATGTTTAACTCAGTCATCAATTGATTGTCATCATCAAAAAAAGGGAGATTGTTGAATCTCGGATTTTGATGATAAAATCAATTGATGGGTTATTTGATCTAATCCATATTATTGAGTTAAGTGTGCAGGATTAACTTCGATAAACAGAAAACACAAAGCAAGTATACCGAGTCGAAGTTCGATGAGCGTTTAAGAGTCCAAAGAATCGTCGGAGATGCTTGTCGGAACCAACCGAGAAGAAATCGAGAACCTGTTGGAAGTTCGCCAAGAGATCGTCGAGGTTCGCAGAGATCACCGAGAAGTCTCAGCTACTCATTAAAGTCATCACAAGTTCGGGAGCGTGCTTGGACCCGTCGGAAAGAAGTTCGTTTGGAAAGCTCATGAAACAAGACTTGGCGTTCATGGGTTAATAAATTGCTTAAGATGTGTTTTGTTATGTAGTTCTCTTGTAATTAGGATTAGGATTAAGAAGATAATCCTATATCCTGGTTAGGGGCCAACCGGGCCAAAGTCATATTTGGTTTGGGCTAAAAGTAAGCCAAACCAAGTGAACAGGAGAGCAGTGGTGGCACCGGCTGGCAAGCGGTGACACCTCCTGGGCTGGGCGGTTGCACCATCCAGCACCCGAGCATTGGGCGGTGGCACCGCTTGGCTGGGCGGTGGCACCGCCAGCATCGGGAACCCAAAGAGAATTTGAATTTTGGAGCCCAAATTTTGGAGCCCAAATTTGAATCCTCTTGAGGCCTATAAATACCCCTCAAATCTTAGCTGAGATCACAACTTTTTGAGCAGCAAGAGTTTGAGAAAAAGGTCTTAGAAAAGTGTTAGCTTGTCTTCTTTTCAATTTGCTAGTGTTCACCTCATCTCTTCTCAAAAATCTGTAAGAGAGTGAACCGCTTGTAAAGAGTTGTAAGAGGGGTATTTACCCTTCCATTTCAAGAGACTTGCTAGTGGAAGGTGGGAGCCTCATTGAAGAGGGGCCTCGCAAGTAGAGTAGGTCATTTGACCGAACCACTCTAAAATCGGCATGATCCTTGGTTTGCATTTCATTATTGCTATTTACATTATTGCAAACCTTCTTATATGCTTTAGTTCCTTATTACTTTTGCTGCGCATATTTAAGAATACGCTTTCAAGATTAAGCTTGTCAAGTTCCGGTCTTATCATACGAAAGATTTTTTAAAAACCGAAGTTTTAATCCGCTGCACTAATTCACCCCCCCCTCTTAGTGCTGCTCTGATCCTAACAATGGGTGTACATGTCTCCGATGGACTCACTTGGTTTCATCCGGAAAAGTTTGTAAGAGTACACAAGAATATTGATTTTGGACTCTTTCACTCAGCTAGTGCCTTCATGAGTGACCTCAAGAGTTCTCCAAATATCAAAAGCCGAATCACAAATCGAAATGCGATTAAATTCATTTTTGTCAAGTGCACAATATAAGGCATTCATAGCCTTTGCATTTAAAGCAAAAACTTTCTTCTTCGATTCATCCCATTCGCTCATCGGAAGAGAAGATTTTTGAAATCCATTTTTGATAATATTCCAAAGCTCGATATTCAATGAAAATAAGAAAATTCTCATTCAAGTTTTCCAATAAGTGTAGTCCGTCCCATTGAAAAAGGGAGGACGAATGAGAGAGTGACCATCTTGAAAGCCGTAAAGAGCCATTTCTATTTGGGTGTTAAACTAAAGTAGAAAATTGTGGCTCTGATACCAATTGTTAGGATCGGAGCGGCACCAAGAGGAGGGGGGGGTGAATTAGTGCGTGCAGCAAATTAAAACTTCGGTTTTGGAAAAATCTTTCGTACGATAAAAAACCGAACTCGGAAATGCTTAACTTGAAAGTGTGTTCGTAAAGTTGTGCAGCAAAACTAATGAGGAAGTAAAGCACGTATGAAGGTTTGCAGTAAGGTAAATAGCAATAAGTAAATGCAAACAAGAGAACACACCAATTTAAAGTGGTTCGGTCAAAATGACCTACATCCACTTGCGAAGCCTTCTTCGAAGAGGCTCCCAACTTCCACTAGCAAATCACTTTGAAGGAGAAGGACAAATTCCCCTCTTACAACCTTTTATAAGTGGTTCACACTCTTACAAATTTTTAAAGAGGAAGAGGGAGGTGAACACTCAAGTTATTGAAAACAAAAACTTGCTAAAAGCTTTGCTAAGACTTTTATCTCAATCTCTTGCTTCTCAAAGTTTGTTATCTCAACTAAGAATTGAGGGGTATTTATAGGCCCCAAGAGGATTCAAATTTGGGCTCCAAATTTTGAATTCTCTTGGGTTTCCGAGGCTAGCGGTGCCACCGCCTGTTTGTGTCTGACAGATAGTGTACTGGTGGTGCCACCGCCGGACCTCTCGGGTGCTAGGCGGTGCCACCACTTAGTCCAGTAGTGCCACCGCTCAGTTATCAGGTTCTGGGCGGTGCCACCGCCTAATCTGGCGGTGTCATCGCCTACACTATTTCAGCTCACTGGTTGGGCTCCAAACTTAGCCCAAACCAGTTCGAACTCGGGCCCAATTGGCTCCTACTTGGGTTATAGGATTAACACCTAATCCTAACCCTAATTAATATGCTAACTATGAATTTAAAGATATTTCCTAAGCTATTACAAAGTCCGTAAGTCAAGACTTCTTCCGGCGAGCTTCCGACGAACTTCCGGCGGTCTTCCGGCGAACTCTCGAAAACCATTCTACGGACTCCTGGCAAGCTCCTAGACTTCACGATTTGATCTTGGCGAGTTCCAATGAGCTTCTTCGGCAAGCTCCGATCTTTCTCGGTGAGCTCCGCGAACTTCCCACGAACCTTCCGGCGAGCTTCCGAAAAACCTTTCAGCAAGCTCCCTACTCATTCTCGGCTAGTTCCAACAGCATTCCCGACGAACCTTTGGACTTCCGTCGAACTCTTGAACTCCAAACGAATCCTTCATGCTTGACTCTGGCACTTTGTTTTGCTTTATGTCTTTATCGTTATCGTAGTTAATCTTACACATACAAGCCAAAACTCTACTCCGATATAGACAATTATTACAACGTGAATTGACATTCTGTTGCCCGGCACATCAATGGTTTCCACCGTAAATTCCATAGTCTTCCAATGTATTCTTCATCCAAACAACTTGTGCATAGCATGCACTTGTAGCTATGTATTCGGCTTCTGCTGTAGATAGTACAACCAAATTTTGTTTCTTGGAAGTCCAATAAACAAGTACATGTCCTAAAAATTGGCATGTTCCGGATGTGCTTTTTCTATCTATCTTACATCTGCCAAAATCGGCATCTGCATAAGCTATTAAATTGAATTTATCGGATTTCGGATACCACAATCCTAAATTGGGAGTTCCTTTAAGTTATCTAAAAATTCTTTTAACACTTTTAAGATGAGATAATTTAAGATTAGATTGAAACCTAGCACAAAATCCTTTAGTAAACATGATATCCGATCTAGTCGTGGTGAGGTAAAGTAGACTACCTATCATTCCCTTATACATTTGTTGATCAAAGTTTTTACCATTTTTATCCATATCTAACTTAGTGGAAGTACTCATAGGAGTATCACTTTTGAACCATCCATGTTAAATTGTTTTAACAATTCTATTGTATATACATTAGAATTGTTAAAACAATTTAACAATTAGATTTGTTAAAATGATTTAACAATTAGATGTATATACATTAGATTGATTAAGAAATGTAACATCACTAAGTTGTTTACTTTGCACTCCTAAAAAGAAGGTTATTTCACCCATTAGGCTCATTTCAAATTCATGACTCATACAATTGACATATGATTCATATAGTGATTCATCCGATGAACCAAAAATAATATCGTTAACATAAATTTGAATAATACAAAAATTATTTTTAAAATATTTGATAAACAATATAGTATCAACCTTGTCTTTTGTAAAATTATTTAAAATAAGAAAGGAACTAAGCCTTTCATACCAAGCTCTAGGAGCTTATTTTAAGCTATAAAGAGCTTTAGTCAATTTAAATACATGATTAAGAATAAAAGAATTTTCAAATCCGGGAGGTTGTTCAACATACACTTCTTCGTAAATAAAACCACTCAAGAAAGTACTTTTGACATCCATTTGAAATAGTTTAAAATCATTACCACTAGCATAGGCAAGGAGCATCCTAATGGCTTCTAATCTTGTCACAGGAGCGAAGGTCTCTTCGTAGTCGATACCTTCTTCATGGTTGAAACCTTTGGCCACTATTCTAGCCTTGTTTCTAATTACGATACCGCATTCATCTTGCTTATTTCTAAAGACCCATTTAGTACCAATGACTAAATGGTCACTAGGTCTAGGAACAAGCTTCCATACCTCATTTCTCTCAAATTGGTTCAATTCCTCTTGCATTGCAATAACCCATGAATCATCTTTCGAGGCTTCGTCAATGTATTTAGGTTTAATTTGAGAAAAGAAGGCGGCGTTAGCACAAAAATTCTTGAAGGAAGAACGAGTTTGAATCCCTTTTGATGTATCTCCTATAATTAACTCCTTTGGATGAGCATCTACATACTTCCATTCCTTGGGTAAGAAAATTTCGAAAGAAGATACTGTTGAATCTCGGATTTTGATGATGAAACTAATTGATTGTGTTTAGATGTTTAACTGCATTTTGAGTGATGCAGGTCTACTCGATCAGGATTAGACAGTTGACGTAGGAGGAATTGACGTTGCGCCGGAGGAGATCACGTCAGGATATTGGATGGCAGAAGGCTTCGGACGTCGGGCATCGGGCCAAGGAAAGCGGAATTGCGCCAATGATATCAGGATTGCGGAGGTCAACTACCGATTGGGCAACAAGTCGCAAGAGAGGATGATGCGCTAAAGAATCGGACGAAGCGCCAACCAATGACGTGCCGGGCAACAGAATGTCAATTCACGTTGTAATAATTATCTAGATCGGAGTAGAGATTTGGCTTGCATGTGCAGGATTAACTATGATAACGATGAAGACATAAAGCGAAACAAAGTGCGGAGTCAAGCGCGAAGGATTCGTTGGGAGTTCAAGAGTTCGACGGAAGTCCGAAGGTTCATCGGGAATGCTGCCAAAACTAGCCAAGAATTAGTAGGGAGCTTGCCGAAGGGTTTTTCGGAAGCTCGCCAGAAGGTTCGTTGGAAGTTCGCGGAGTTCACCGAGAAAGATCAGAGCTTGCCGAAGAAGCTCGTTGGAACTCGCCAAGATCAAATCGTGAAGTCTAGGAGCTTGCTGGGAGTCCGCAGAATGGTTTTCGAGAGTTTATCGGAAGACCGTCGGAAGTTCACCGATAGCTCGCCGAAAGAAGTCTTGACTTGCGGATTTTGCAATAGCTTAGGAAATGTCTTTAAATTCATAATTAGCACGTTAATTAGAGTTAGGATTAGGTGTTAATCCTATAACCTAAGTAGAGGCCAATTGGGCCCGAGTTCGGACTGGTTTAGGCCAAGTTTGGAGCCCAACCAGTGAGCTACAACAGTGTAGGCGGTGGCACCACCTAGAACCCAAGAACTGAGCGATGGCACTGTTGGACTGAGCGGTAGCACCGCCCAGCATCCGAGAGATCCGGCGGTGGCACCGCTAGCCTCGGAAACCCAAGAGAATTCAAATTTTAGAGCCCAAATTTGAATCTTCTTGGGGCCTATAAATACCCATCAATTCTCAGCTAAGATTACAACCTTTGAGAAGCAAGAGAGTGAGCTAAAAGTCTTAGCAAAGTCTTTAGCAAGTTTTTGTTTTCAAATTGCTTGAGTGTTCACCTCCTCCCATCTTGTTGAAAAGAATTGTAAGAGTGTGAACCACTTGTAAATGTTGTAAGAGGGGTATTAGTCCTTCCCCTACTAAGAGATTTTGCTAGTGGAAGTTGGGAGCCTCTTCGAAGAAGGCTTCGCAAGTGGATGTAGGTCATTTTGACCAAACCACTTTAAAACTACTGTGTTATCTGGTTTGTATTCTACTCTTGTCATTTACATATTACAAACTTCTTTACTTAGTCACTATGCTTCCATACGCTTCTAAGTTACAAGCTTCCAAATCGGTTTTCATCGATATTGGTTTTTATTGTACGAAAGTTTTTAAACCAATATCATTTTACTACTGCACTAATTCACCCCCCCTCTTAGTGCTGCTCCGATCCTAACAATTGGTATCAGAGCCACGATTTTCTACTTTGGTTTAACACCTAAATAGAAATAGCTCTTTACGGCTTTCAAGAGGGTCACTCTCTCATTCATCCTCCCTTTTTCAATGGAACGAACTACACTTATTGGAAAACTCGAATGAGAGTTTTCTTACTTTCGTTGAATCTCGAGCTTCGGAAAATTATCGAAAATGGAATTAAAAAATCTTCTCTTCTGATGAGCGAATGGGATGAATGAGAGAAGAAAGTTTTTGCTTTAAATGCAAAGGCTATGAATGCCTTATATTGTGTACTTGACAAAAAAGAATTTAATCCCGTTTTGATTTGTGATTCGGCTTTTGATATTTGGAGAACTCTTGAGGTCACTCATGAAGGCACTAGCCGAGTGAAAGAGTTCAAAATCAACATTCTTGTGCACTCTTATGAACTTTTCCGGATGAAACCAAGTGAGTCCATCGGAGACATGTACACCCGTTTCACGGATATCATAAATAGACTCAAAGCTCTTGGTAAAAGTTTTTCTAATTTTGAACTAGTCACTAAAATCTTAAGATCCCTTCCAAAAAGTTACAGTTATTCAAGAGGCCAAGGACCTTAAAGCATTCCCTCTTGAAGAACTTATTGGGTCTCTACTGACCTACGAAATGAACAATGTGACAAAAAGAAACTCGAGAACAACCTTCCAAGGGACAGGAAGGATTTGGGACATAGAATACATGAAGACCACTCGAGCATAAGCTCAAGTGATGGTGAACTTAAACTACAAATGAAACAAAAATTAAAAAGAAAAAGAATGGAACTACTTGCTTTGAACGCAAGAAGAACAAAAATTAGGATGAATTGAGCTCTTCCAAAGACAAGGAGAAAATCAAGAAAGGTAAGGTGGCAAACTACGCCTCAACCACTTTCAACAATGAGGTAATCGAAATCCCCCTAATTTATTTCGAAATTACATAATACCTTCATGAGTCATTTTTGTCGAATCTCAGATTTTGATGATGAAATCAATTGATGGGTTAATTGATCTAATCCATATTATTGAACTTGAGTGTGCAGGATTTACTATGACAGTCTAAAAACATAAAGCAAGGATACCGAAGTCAAGTTCGATGGACGTTTGAGAGTCCGAAGATTCGTCGGAGATGCTGTCGGAACCAACCAAGAGAGATCGGAGACTTGTCGGAACTTTCAGAAATCTGCCGAAGAGATCGTTGGAGGTTCGCAGAGATTACCAAGAAGACTCGGCTACTCGTTGAACTCGTCACAAGATCGGGAGCCTGCTGGGAGTCCGCTGGAAGAAACTAGAGGGCGTATCGGAAGTTCACTGGAAGAACGCGGGAAAGCTCGCCGAAACAAAACTTGACGTTGGCCGGTTAAATACTTGCTTAGGATTATGTTTTTAGGTATGTCGTTCACATGTAATTAGGGTTAGGATTAAGGAAAAATCCTATACCTTGGTTAGGGGCCAATTGGGCTCAAAAGTAACTTAGTTTGGGTTGGACGTAAAGCCCAACCAGAAACTTGTAAGGACGGGCGGTGGCACCGCTCAGAACCCGAAGTGTCAGGCGATAGCACTGCCAGACTAGGCGGTGGCACAGCCACCAACCGGCGGTGGCACCGCCAGTACACCTGCCTGACAAGACATTGACAGGCCATGGCACCGCCACCGACAGGCGGTGCCACCGCCAGTCTCGGAAACCCAAGAGGAATTCAAAATTGGAGTCCAAATTTTGAATCCTCTTAGGGCCTATAAATACCCCTCAATTCTCAGCTGAGATTACAACCTTTTACAAATCAATAGTTTGGGTTAAGAGCTTTAGAATAGTCTTAGCAAGTCTTGTTTTTCATATTGCTTAAGTGTTCACCTCCTCCCATCTTGTTGAAAAGAATTGTAAGAGTGTGAACCACTTGTAAAGGTTGTAAGAGGGGTATTAGTCCTTTCCCTACAAGAGATTTGCTAATGGAAGTTGGGAGCCTCTTCGAAGAAGGCTTCGCAAGTGGATGTAGGTTATTTTGACCGAACCACTTTAAAAATTGTTATGTTATCTGGTTTGCATCCTACTCTTGCCATTTACATACTGCAAACTTCTCTACTTAGTCACTACGCTTCCATATGTTTTTAAGTTATCAAGCTTCTAAAATCGGTTTCCATTGACATTGCTTTTTTTTGTATGAAAGATTTTTCCAAAACCGAAGTTTTAATCCGCTGCACTAATTCCCCCCCCCCCCCCCCCTCTTAGTGCCACTTCGATCCTAACAATTGGTATCAGAGCAAGGCTCACTCTCGTATTTGGTTTAAAACCCAAGAGAGATGGCTTACTCTGGCATGCATGAGGGACATTCTATCACACGTCCACCTATGTTTAATGGGTCGGATTACACGTATTGGAAGACCCATATGAGGATCTTCCTCATTTCCATGGATTTCGAGCTTTGGACTATTGTCAAAAATGGATTTCAAAAATCTTCTCTTCCGATGAGTGAATGGAATGAATCAGAGAAGAAGGTTTTTACGTTAAACGCAAAGGCTATGAAGGCCTTATTTTGTGCACTAGACAAAAATAAGTTTAATCGTATTTCAATTTGTGATTCGGCTTTTGATATTTAGAGAACTCTTAAAGTCACTCGTGAAGGCACTAGCCGAGTGAAAGAGTCCAAAATCAACATCCTTGTGCACTCTTATGAACTTTTCTGAATGAAACCAAGTGAGTCCATCGGAGACATGTACACCCGTTTCACGGATGTCATCAATGGACTCAAAGCTCTTGGTAAAGATTTTTCTAACTTTGAACTAGTAAATAAAATCTTAAGATCTCTTCCTAAAAGTTGGGATCCAAAAGTTACGACCATTCAAGAAGCCAAGGACCCCAAAACATTCCCTCTTGAAGAACTTATTGGGTCTCTAATGACCTATGAAATGGCGCGTCAAGATCATGACGAACTCGAGAACCCCCTTCCAAAGAACAGGAAGGATATGGCACTCACATCACAAGAAGATCACTTGAAAGAAACATCAAGTGATAAGGACAGTGAAAATGACATTGCACTCTTGACTCAAAAATTCAAAAAAATTTTAAGAAAGAACAAATTTGAGAACAACACCAAAAACAGACTTGAACATAAAAAGGATCAAGTGATATGCTATGAATGCAAGAAGCTAGGGCATTTCAAAAATGAATGCCCCCAAGCCAAGAAGAAGCAACCAAAGAAGAAGAAAGCTCTAAAGACAACTTGGGACGACTCAAGTGATTCGGAAAGTAAAGAAGCTAGCAATAAAGAGGAGGCAAACTTCGCACTAATGGCTTTAGGAGAAGAGGTATATGATTTATTTGCTAGTCATAGGTGCCCAGCAAGCCAATCACGTGAGTGATGGCACGTGTGACTTGATACAGAATCTTTTTGCTTATTATATTTTGCTGTATATCACTTTATAACTATTGCATAAATGCATATATATATATATATATATTGTGATGTCCTTGGATTTGTGCAATGGGAATCGGATCGTGATGATATCACGATAATGAGATCGATTCACCTTTAAACACATATCCTAAATAATCCCGGTCATAGGTTACTCGAGAGGGACATCGTGATAACCGGATAGACTAGTGTGCTGTATACCCGTCCATATGATGGATGCAGCTGGTCTCATAGCTGCTCGTGTAGGGACACTAGGGATACAAGATCAAAGTGCTCATTGGAGAATGAGTTCACCGATTGATCCGCTTATGAAATGCTTTGGATGGTTGATGATGCCTTATTGTCGGGAATGATTCCGTAGTCCTAGTGGTGTATCTGGTCCTTAGACTTGAGACACCAAGGATGTCCTGTATGAGTGCTCCACTCTTTGATACCGAACTTATAGGTTTGGGCTCGTCCCGGATCTAGTACAAATGTCATTGGGAGTGGTAGTCGACCTTTACGAGGGCTATTGAGTGTCGATAGAGGATCATCCACTCTCGGCGTCATGAGAGGAATATCCCATGTGTTCTTGCTCGGACAAATCCCTAGCCGGGGTCATTCGGGTTGAGAGAAAAAGAGTTCTCCTGGAGAATCCGATTAGAGCGAGACTTCAGTAGAAATCGTATGGGGTCCGACTACACCATACTAGATATCTGGTCTCGGAATATTAGATGGATGAGGGACTATAGGTACATGGTAACTAAGGACAGACAGGTCCAATGGATTGGATTCCCCTCAGTATCGTGCGGGGACTTCTGGCGTAGTGGCCTAATACGTCCAGAGTCGATGAGTCGAGTGAATTATTACAGCGATAATAATTCACCGAAGTTAGAAGGAGTTCTCGACAGGTATGACTCACGGCCATTCGATATTGGGCCTAGAGGGTCACACACATATGGTCGGCATTGCGATGAGTAGAGGTTCGGATATGAGATATCCAACGGAGCCCTTGTCTTATTGGATGCAGATCCAATACCCACTAGGGAAGGACCCATTAGGGTTTGACACAGGATCTCTATAAATAGGAGGGATTCACAGCCTCATAGGCTAGAGTCTTTGCTTGCCCTTCCTATTCTCCTCTCCCTCTCCACCTCAGAGGCCTGGAGTTTTGAGGAGGGTCGTCGCAACCCTGCTGTGTGGATCACCGCTAGAGAGGAGGACGCTTGACCTCTTTCACCCTCTCCTAAGGATTTGTAAGAAAACAGGGATATACGATCTCCCTAGGTAACACAATCTCTATACGCAGTTTTGTCATTTGCGGATTTTTGCGCACCAATCTTCGCATGACGACGAACATCTTTTTGGGAATCGGGGATTTTTGTTTTCTTGTTCTTCCGCTGCGCATATGATGTCGCCCCCATGATTTCCCAACAGTGGTATCAGAGCGAGGTTGTTCGTGTGAATGATTGGTTTTGAACTGCGTGTGTTGTGTTTAGGAAGAATATTGACGTCAAAATCGTTGGCGCTTAAAAGCGAGGAAGGGCAGCAACAGGTTGCTGCCCCTCGATCTGCATGCTGCTGACCCACCAGCAAAGGCATGACCCGGCCGCTACCCAGGCACCCTGGCCGGCGCATCATACCGCGCCGCAGCACAACCCGCCGTGGTCTGCTTGCAGCAAACTTCTGCGGTCCGACGGGCTGGCAGGCCTTGGGTAGAGAAGCGCCTGGTGGCCGCCCGACCCAGGGCAAAACTCCCATCCGCAGCAGCGCAGATCGCCGCCGTGGTCGCCAGCTGCCCCTAACAAAAACCCTTAGGGCAGCCGCCAATGAGGCAGCACCGCCGCTGCAGCTGCCCTCATGGGCAGAAACCGCCCATGAGCTGGCGCCCCCGGCGCCCACCTATAGCGGCAGCCCCCAAGGCCGAGCGCATTTAGGGCAACCTTCGCCCTCGCCCGCCTGACATGCTTATGAAAGGGTGGCGGCGGCAAGCAACAGCGAAGGAATTAGGGTTTTGGACAAAAAGGACAGTTTTGCCCCTGTGAATTTGAGAAATTTTAGTTTTTGTCTTTTGTCCAAAATACGAAAATACCCTTAGGAATTGAGAAATTCCCTACATGTCCCTGATTTCAGAAAAATATTAATTAATTAAATGGTTTTGTTGATTATTATTTTTTATTATTATCTAGTAGTCCTACATGATGATGATTATTTATACTTGTGATGTATGATGTGTGGACGGATGATCATGGACCGTGTGATGTGTGTACTTGTGATTATTATTATTGAGGTCTGCGAACCTCCATTATATTTCTCGTTTATTGTCGAGCCTGCGTGCCTATGATTAAGTTGTAATCACATGAGGAGGCCTTGGCGGGGCGTGGATCGCGATAAGCGGGACCCCATGAGACGGACGATCGTGATGATGCATGGAGATGCATCAAGATGTCGACAGGCAAACGAGGAGGACGAGATGGGCGATCACAAGGGCATGGAGATGCACCGCTGCACACAGATCTTGATGTGAGTGATTAGGCCCTCTTGGCTCGGGCCTAATCATATTAGGTTAGGTCCATGATCATCGATGTGACTGCTTATACACATACTAGATATGTATATATATTTGCATGCCATGTAGATATATATTAAATATGTATATGTGTGACATGTCATATTAGGAGACCAAATTATAGAAACATCTCTCGATAATATTAGGTCGGTAAACGTGAGGCAATTAGATTGACCCACGTGGCCTTCCATCGTTATAAGTAGGAACCGATTCCCGGTGTAGGTTGAGTTGGTCGAGTCCCTCGAGACTCACCTATATCGCGATTCGCTATCTTGCTTACGACATAGAGATGTCACCGGTGACCTGAGGACATGGTATGCTTGGTCGAGTCCCTCGAGGGTATATCATCAAATCAGACTCATCTTGTAACGAAGGTGTTGACTTAACCAAGCATCATGGTTGGTTGAGTCCCTCGAGGCCATGGTGATTCGGAGGCCAAAAAGAACGGGAATCATAAGGAGTTGTGATCGGCAAGAGTTGCCTACCTTTTAGGCTTAGTGTGATTGGTCGAGTCCCTCGAGGTTACACTAAGACGCTGATTGGATCCTGATCCCCACTAGAAGTCTGCTGGAGACTTCCGTTTCACATGCTGAGGGTGTCGCGTGACTCGTTAGTAAAATAGTGGGAGCATATTAAGATAGAAGTCCATATCTTGATAGTTTATTTCTTGCAAAATCTGCATGTTATTCATTTCTGCTACATCTTTATTTTTTGAAAAATGTAAACTTTCAAATCCCTTACGTGGCATACTTGATGTCAATCGCCTTCTTGGTCCAAATTATACCTGATTGGCTTCCGTAACTTGAGAATTGTTCTCACAAAGTGGAGAAAAAATGGTAATACGCCCTTGATACTGATGATGCCTACGCCTCAAGAAGGGCAAGCGAGGATGAGATCGCTTCGCCACGTGAAGTACATTGATGACTCCACTCTTGCTCGAGTGCTATATGTTGGGCTCTATGACTCCGAGTTCTGAGAGACAACATGAAAAGATGGATGCCGGATCCATTCTCCTACATGTCCAAAAATTATTTGAGGAATAGGGAAGGACTCAACGATATGAGATATCCAAGAGCCTTTTCCGCTAGGATGACCGAGGGGACACCGGTTCAGAACCATGTCCTAAAGATGATTGAGTGGATAGAGAAACTCACAGGTCTAGGAATGGTCCTAGAGGATAACTTGTGTGTGGACATTGTGCTTGATCCCTACCAGATTCCTTTTCACAGTTCATAATGAATTTTAATATGAACAAGCTTGAGGTGACTCTCCCAGAGCTCCTCAATATGTTGAGGGAGGCAGAGAGCACTATTAAGAAAAGAAGCCAGTTCTCTACAATGGTGAGACCAGAAAAAAAAAAAGGAAAGCAGAAAAGTCCCTTAAGAAGGGAAAGGGCAAGGGCAAACAAGGTAAAGCAAAGGTTGCTAAGAAAGACCCAGCAAAGGACAAAGGCCAGTGATTCCACTGTGGTAAAGATGGGCATTGGAAGAGAAACTGCAAAGAGTACCTTGCAGAAAGGGCGAAACAAAAGCTTGATGAAGCTTCAGGTACATTCATGATCAGTCTCCATTTGTCAGACTCTTATGATAACACATGGGTATTGGATACCGGTAGTGCTTATCATATATGCAATTCATTGCAGGTTCTGGCAAGGCCTAGGAGACTACAGAGAGGCAAGATGGACCTCAAGATGGGTAATGGAGCAAAAGTTACTATATTAGCTGTTGGCGAGGTCGCCCTACATCTGCCTAGTGGAGCTTTTATTGCATTAGTTGCATGTTATTTTGTTCCTTCTATTATCAAAAACATTATCTCCATTTCATGTTTAACAGTAAGTGGATATAAATTTGTTTTTGAGAACAATGGTTGTTCGATATTATTAGATGATAAGATCATCACGAAAGGAACATTCCATAATGGTTTATTTATGTTAGACACCACTCCACATATCATGAATGTAAATATGTCCAAAAGGAAACGAGATGAGTTGAACAGTGCATACCTGTGGCATTGTAGGCTAGGTCACATCCATGAAAGAAGGATTCAAAAGTTGTTAAATGATGGATATCTAGATCCATTCGACTATGTGTCATATGCGACTTGTGAGCCTTGCATTCGTGAAAAACTGACCAAATCTCCTTTTAGTAGAACTAGAGAGAGAGCCAATGAGTTGTTGGAACTCATACATAGTGATGTATGTGGACCCATGTCAACTCATGCCATTGGAGGTTACTCCTACTTCATTACATTTACAGATGATTTCTCAAGTTACGGATATGTGTACTTAATGAAGTACAAGTCTGAGGCCTTTGAGAAATTCAGAGAGTATAAGAATGAGGTGGAGAACCAGATTGGAAAGAGTATCAAAACTCTTCGATCAGATCGAGGAGGTGAATACTTAAGTACAGAGTTTACTCAGTTCCTCAAGGACCATGGGATATTATCCCAATGGACACCTCCTTATACACCTTAGCTCAATGGTGTCTCTGAAAGGAGAAATCGTACATTATTAAATATGGTACGGTCCCCTCGATGAGTTTCGTTGACCTACCCATCTCATTACGGGGATATGCCCTAGAAACCGCAGACTTACCTTCCGACGAGTTCCAACTAGGTCGGTAGTGTCTACACCATATGAGATATGGAAAGGGAAGAAGCCCCCATCTTAAGGTAGTTAAGATCTGGGGCTGCCCCCCCATGTTAGAAGATACAACCCCATAAGTTAGAATCAAGGACGAGCAATGCAAATTTGTGGGATATCCCAAGGAAACTTGTGGGTATTATTTCTATAATCTCGAGGACCAAAAGGTCTTTGAAGCTAAAGAGAGCAGTGTTCCTTGAGAAGGAACACATTCTTGACGGAGATAGTGGGAGAATGATAGAATTGGCGAGGTTGGAGAACCAAGCTCAAGCACCACCTCTGACCGAGTCCATTCGGTACCTAATACACAAGTATCAACTTTACACGTGTCCGATAGAGTATCCCATCCTCCCCGAGATATGTGGGACATATTAGATCGGAGGATGTATAGGATATTGATCCTCGGACCTACGAGGGAGGCTATTATGAGTATAGACTCCGGAAGTGGAAAAAAGCCATGAATTCGAGATGGATTCTATGTACTCCAATAAGGTTTGGAACCTAATCGATGCTTGAAGGTATTGTACCCATCGGTTGCAAGTGGATCTTTAAGAAAAGATCGGAGTAGATGGAAAGGTAGAGACCTATAAAGCAAGGCTAGTGGCTAAGGGGTATCGTCAAAGGCAAGGTGTTGACTACTGACGAAACTTTCTCACCCGTAGCAATGCTAAAATCCATCGAAATTCTATTGGCTATTGCAGCACACTATGATTATGAGATCTGGCGGATGGATGTGAAAACCGCATTCCTCAACGGGAACCTCAAGGAGGAGGTGTATATGATGCAACCTAAGGGATTCGTGTCCAAGAACTGCCCGAGATAAGGTGTGTAGGTTGCTTAGATCCATTTATGGACTAAAAGCAAGCTTCCCGAAGTTGGAACATAAGATTTGATGAGGCAATCGATCTTATGACTTCATTAAGAACGAAGATGAGCCTTGTGTATATAGAAAGGTAAGTGGGGCGCTATCACCTTTTTTGGTGTTATATGTGGATGACATCCTCATCATTGGGAATGACATAGGAATGCTATCCACAAGAAAAGGCTTGGTTATCTAGACACTTCTCCATGAAGGACTTAGGGGAAGCATCTTATATCTTGGGGATTAGAATCTATAGAGATAGATCAAGAGGATGCTTGGCTTGTCCCAGTCCAGTACATAGAAACTATTGTCAAAAGGTTTGGCATGGAAAATTCAAGAGAGGTCTCATACCAATGAGACATGGGAGATCGCTTTCTCTGAGTATGTCCCCAAAGACTCGGAAGAAAGGGCTAACATGGATATGATACCTTATGCCTCAAAGAATAAGATCTATCATGTATGCCATGCTATGTACTGGCCTGATAGCACATGCTCACGAGTGTCACGCAAGCAGTATCGGCGGATCCGAACTTGGAGCATTTGAAAGCGATAAAAGTATATCCTTAAGTACTTGAGAAGGACTAAGGATCTTTTACTAGTATATGGAGGTAATAGCCTTAAGGTTGAAGGCTACACCGACTCAAGTTTTCATCCGATGTCGATGATAGCAAGTCAATTCGGGTATGTGTACACCTTGAATGGAGGAGCAAAGCAGTCTTTGGAAGAGTTCCAAGCAAGATACCACTTGTTGACTCGACCACGAGAGGCGAGAGTACATTGCTGCATCGATGCAAACAAGGAGGGAGTCTGGGTGAAGAAGTTCATCACAGATTTGGGAGTCGATACAGATAGCGACAAGTCGACTTCCTTATATTACGACAACTATGGGGTGATTACTCAAATAAGGGAACCCGGGTCTCATCAGAAGTGTTCTGAGGAGGTTCCAGCTTATAAGAGAGATCGTAACCCGAGGAGATGTGACAGTGGAAAGAGTTCCATCCGAAGATAACATTGTACATCCACAGACAAAGCCGTTGTCTCATTTTGTCTTTTAGCGTCACAGGGGTCTGATGGGGATCAGACACATAGGTGATTGGCTTTAGGTCAAGTGGGAGATTGCTAGTCATAGGTGCCCAGCAAGCCAATCACGTAAGTGATGGCACGTATGACTTGATACAGAATCTTTTTGCTTATTATATTTTGGCGTATATCACTTAATAACTATTGCATAAATGCATATATATATTGTGATGTCCTTGGATTTGTGCAATGGGAATCGGATCGTGATGAGATCACGATAATGAGATCGATTCACCTTTAAACACATATCCTAAATAATCCCGGTCATAGGTTACTTTCGAGAGGGACATCGTGATAACCGGATAGACCGGTGTCTTTGTATACCCGTCCATATGATGGATGCAAATGGTCTCATAGCTGTTCGTGTAGGGACACTAGAGATACAGATACAGGTGCTCATTGGAGAATGAGTTCAATGATTGATCCGCTTACGGAATGCTTGATGGTTGATGATGCCTTATTGTCGAGACAAATGATTCCAGTAGTCCTAGTGGTGTATCTGGTCCTTAGACTTGAGACACCAAGGATGTCCTGTATGAGTGCTCCACTCTTTGATACCAGACTTATAGGTTTGGCTGTCCCAGATCTAGTACAACTGGTCATTGGGAGTGGTAGTCGACCTTACGAGGGCTATTGAGTGTCGATAGAGGATTATCCACTCTCGGCGTCATGAGAGGAATATCCTATGTGTTCTTGCTCAAACAAATCCCTAGCCAGGGTCATTCGAGTTGAGAGAAAAAGAGTTCTCCTGAGAATCCGATTAGAGCGAGACTTCGGTAGAAACCGTATGGGTCCGACAACACCATGCTCGATATACGGTCTCCTGGGATATTAGATGGATGAGGGACTATAGGTACATGGTAACGAGGACGAGACAGTCCAATGGATTGGATTCCCCAGATCGTGCAGGGGACTACTGGCGTAGTGGCCTAGTACGTCCCAGTAGTCGATGAGTCCAGTGAATTATTACAGAGATTATAATTCACTAAGTTAGAAGGAGTTCTAACATGTATGACTCACGACCAGCTCGATATTGGGCCTAGAGGGTCACACATATGGTAGGCATTGCGATGAGAGTAGAGGTTCGGATATGAGATATCCGACCAGAGCCCTTGTCTTATTGGATGCAGATCCAATACCCACTAGGGAAGGGCCCTTTAGGGTTTGACACGGGATCTCTATAAATAGGAGGGATTCACAGCCTCATAGGCTAGAGTCTTTGCTTGCCCTTCCTATTCTCCTCTCCCTCTCCACCTTAGAGGCCTGGAGTTTTGAGGAGGGTCGTCGCAACCCTGCTGTGTGGATCACCGCTAGAGAGGAGGACGCTTGACCTCCTTCACCCTCTCCTAAGGATATGCAAGGAAACAGGGATATACGATCTCCCTAGGTAACATAATCTCTATACGTAGTTTTGTGTTTTGCGGATTATTGCGCACCAATCTTCGCACGACGACGAACATCTTTTTGGGAATCGGGGATTTTTGTTTTCTTGTTCTTCCGCTGCGCATATGATGTCGCCCCCATGATTTCCCAACATTATTTAATGAAGATTTATCTTTTGAAGAACTCTCTATCGCTTTTCATGAATTATTTGATGAATGTAGAACTATTAGTAAGAAGTTAAGTATCTTAAAGAAAGAGCATGTTTTACTACAAAATAAGTTTGATAGTCTTCAAACTCCTCCTTGCTCTAAATGTGAATATTTAGAAGCAATAAAAAATGAAATTTTGGTTCTTAAAAAAATCTTAAACAAGTTTAAGGTTGGTGGCAAAGGATTAGATATGATCCTTGCAAACAAGGGTCATGTCGCAAATAGAAGTGGAATTGGATTTGTAAAAGGATTACATCAAAATCCTACCACTTTCATAAAAGGACCTACAATACATGTTTCATCTTATATGAAATGCAACTTTTATTGCAAATCCGGACATATTGCCTACAAATGTCCATTTAGGAAAATTAGTTCGCAAAAATTAATATAGGTTCCTAAAGGAACTATAAATGCTTCAATAACAAATAACAAAGCTAGTGGATCAATTTTTGAGGCACCCAAAATCAAATGGGTACCTAAAAATCATCCTCTTTTGTAGACAAACCCACAAGCTAGGAGCAAGAGATGGTATCTCGATAGTGGATGCTCAAGACATGACTGGAGATCCATCTCATTTCTCTATGCTCACTAGCAAAGAAGAAGGGTACGTCACCTTCGGAGATACCAACAAAGGCAAAATCATTGGCAAGGGAACTATTGGTAACAAATTAAGTTTTTCTATTGATGATGTTTTACTAGTTAATGGATTGAAACATAATCTCTTGAGTATTAGTCAACTATGCAATAAAGGTTATATCATTAGATTCGAATCAAATGTGTGTGTTATCGAAAAACCAAATAATAACATTATGATTGCATTAAAACAAAATAATGTCTACACCATCAACCTTGATGAACTAAGTAATGAAATGTGCCTCTCTGCTCTAAATGATGATGCTTGGCTTTAGCATAGGAGATTAGGCCATACAAGCATGAAACTAATATCTAAGATCTCATCTAGAGAATTAGTACGAGGGATTCCAAATATGAAGTTAACTAAGGACAAAGTATGCGATGCATGTCAACTAGGTAAACAAATAAAAACTAGTTTCAAACCAAAAAATCAAATTAGCACCACTAGATAACTACAATTGATCCATTTGGACTTATTTGGACCAATCAACACAACAAGTCTAGGAGGAAGCAAATATGCTTTTGTAATTGTGGATGATTATACTAGGTACACTTGGACCTATTTCTTAGTCCACAAAAGTGATTGTTTCAAGTGCTTCTCAAAATTTTGTAAACTCACTCAAAACGAAAAGGGCTTCATGATTTCATCAATTCGGAGTGATCACGGTGGTGAATTTCAAAACCATGACTTCCAAAATCTTTGTGAAATTAATGGATACAATCACAACTTCTCCACTCCAAGAAATCCTCAACAAAATGGAGTAGTTGAAAGAAAAAATAGAAACCTACAAAAAAATGGCAAGAACTATGTTGAATGAACATAGTCTACCCAAGTATTTTAAAGTTTTCGGTTGCAAATGCTTTATTTTGAATAAAAAGGATGCCTTAGGAAAATTTGATGCTAAATCCGATGAAGGCATCTTTCTTGGTTACTCTTCCGTTTCTAAGGCTTTTCGTGTTTTTAACAAAAGAACCTTAGTTATAGAAGAGTCTATTCATGTAGTTTTTAATGAAATTTTTTATTTAAAGAAAAATGATTTTGATGATGATCTTGGTTTTGATAATTTGAATTTAAATGAACCCCCTCCTCAAAATAGCAACTTGGATGCATCTTCTTCCGAAATTTCCTTACACAAGGAATGGAAGTATCTGGATGCTCATCCAAAGGAGATAATTATAGGAGATACATCAAAAGGGGTTCAAACTCGCTCTTCTTTCAAGAATTTTTGTGCCAATGCCACCTTCCTTTCTCAAATCGAACCAAAATGTATTGACGAGGCCTTAAAAGATGATTTTTGGGTCATTGCAATGCAAGAAGCATTGAACCAATTTGAGAGGAATGAGGTATGGATGTTTGTTCCTAGACCTAGGACCATTTAGTCATTGGTACTAAATGGGTCTTTAGAAACAAGCAAGACGAATGTGGTATCGTGGTTAGAAACAAGACTAGATTAGTGGCCAAAGGTTTCAACCAAGAAGAAGGTATCGACTACGAAGAAACCTTCGCTCTTGTGGCAAGATTAGAAGCCATTAGGATACTCCTTGCCTATGCTAGTAGTAATAATTTTAAACTATTTCAAATGGATGTCAAAAATGCTTTCTTGAACGGTTTTATTTCCGAAGAAGTATATGTTGAACAACCTCCCGGATTTAAAAACTCTCTTCTTCCCAATTATGTATTCAAATTGACTAAGGCTCTCTATGGCTTGAAACAAGCTCCTAGAGCTTGGTATGAAAGGCTTAGTTCCTTTCTTATTTTAAATAATTTTACCAAAGGCAAGGTTGATACTACATTGTTTATCAAACACTTTGAAAATAATTTTCTTATTGTACAAATTTATGTTGACGATATTATTTTTGGTTCTTCGGATGAATTGCTATGTGAATCATTTGCCAAATGTATGAGTCATGAATTTCAAATGAGTTTAATGGGTGAATTAACCTTCTTTCTAGGATTACAAATTAAACAACTTAGTGATGGCATATTTCTTAACCAATCTAAATACACATTAGAATTGTTAAAACGATTTAATATGAATAATTCAAAAGCAATAAACACCCCTATGAGTACTTCGACTAAGTTAGATATGAATGAAAACAGTGAAATTTTCGATCAAAAAACATATAGAGGAATGATAGGTAGTCTACTCTACCTTACCGCGACTAGACCGGACATCATGTTTAGTGTAGGACTTTGCGCTAGATTTCAATCTAATCCCAAACTATCTCATCTTAAGAGTGTTAAAAGAATATTTAGATATCTTAAAGGAACTCCAAATTTAGGATTGTGGTATCCAAAATCTAAAAAATTCGATTTAATAGCTTATGCAGATGCCGATTTTAGCGGATGCAGGATAGATAGAAAAAGTACATCCGGAACATGCCAATTTTTAGGACATGCACTAGTTTCTTGGACTTCCAAGAAACAAAATTCAGTTGCACTATCTACAACGGAAGCTGAATACATTGCTGCAAGTGCATGCTGTGCACAAGTTGTTTGGATGAAAAATACATTAGAAGACTGTGGAATTCATTTAAAAAATATTCCCATAAAATGTGATAATACAAGTGCCATATGTCTTACAAAAAATCCAATTCAGCACTCTAAACTAAGCATATAGATATTAGACATCATTTCATACGCGATCATGTCCTTAACAATAATGTCGTTCTAGAATTTATTGATACAAAGCATCAATTAGCAGATATTTTTACAAAAGCCTTAAATGAAGACCAATTTGAATTTATTAGAAGGGAACTAGGTATGTTAAATTGTCCCTTAAAGGAAGTTGCTTGAATGTATTTTTCGAAGAATGTCTCATCCTTGTTCCATTCTTTTGTGGATTTGATTTCATCCTCTTCCTTCAATTCCAAATGATAAATTAAAGTACAACTCAATATCTCAACCTTTCTTGAGTCAAACACCTCTGGAAATCAAGAAGGGGGAAGAAAAATTTTCTTTCCTTCTTCCGCAGCAAGCCAGCGATGGCACCGCTTGAGCGCTCGGGCGCCAGGCGATGGCACCACTTGTTTTGGTGGTGGCACCGCCCGAGAGCCCCTTTATAACCCTAGGGGTTAGGGCCGGCGGTGACACTGCTCCCAACCCGTGAGGAATCGCCTCTACTTCTCCCACAACCTCTCCAAAGCTTCATTCCAGCATTTAGAAGCCTTGGAAAGTGATTTTTGTTGATCCAAGCTCTCCATCTTCTAAGAGATTCTCAATAAGGTGAAATCTGAAATTTTTCCTCTCTTCTCATTAGTTTATCTACTCCTTACAATTTCATCTATCATATCTAGATAATGGCTCCTAAAAGATCAAAAGGGAAATGGGTTGAAGGAGATTCATATGACCAAGAGCTTTTTAGATCCAAATAAGTAGCTCTTAGGTTTCCAAACTTCGAAACTAGATGTATCCATAAGGGTAAACACGTTGATCTCAATGAACTAGGACACCTAGAACCTATTAGGTAGTTTGCACATTTAGATGCCCTACCTCTGTTACAAATAAATGAACCAATCTATCCTAGGTTAGTCAGGCTATTTTATGCAAACTTATATGTGGATAATGATAGCCTAAGTACTTACCTACTAGGAACACAAATTAGAATTTTTGATAGTACTATTTGTGAACTAATTGGAATCACTAAAAAAGATAGGGGCTGTTATTTTAGAGGTAAATGGGATATCAACACAATCGGAGCAACTTACTCCGAAGTCATCGAAACTATTTTTGCAAACCCTGACCTCGGCATAATACCCAAGAGTTGTGAGCACCTATTGCCCTTTAACTCTAAAATCCTTCATCATATCATAACTAACATACTATTCCCTAAGCAATTTCATCTTGATGAAATGAGTCAAATAGAAATAAGCACCATGTATTGGATTATGACCGGTCAACATAACTGTTTTGGATACTCAATTTGGCAACACATGCAAGATATTATAGCTAAAGACACTATGTTGCCATATGGAGGGTTAATCACTCGATTCCTACTTACCCATGACATTTGTGTCCCACCCGATGAAGAAACAATTCAAAGTGATCGGTATAACATTATCAATAGAAATCTACTAAAAAGACTTAGGTGCACATTTAACAACGGCATATGGGTTAGGCAACCAAGAAGGACTGATCCAATTCCCCCACCAGTAGAACACCCCGAAACACCAATTCTTACAGGAAATGAATCTCCTCCTCCTAGTCCGTTTGACGCGGCACCTTTGGCTCCTGTTTCATCCTCCGAAGAACTCATTATGGCAGAATTGAATCGGATCAAATCGCAGCAAGAACAAATTCGAATCCAGCAAATTGAAATTTTGAAGGAACTACGACAAATGAATCAAAAAATAGATGTCATATATCAGCACTGTGGCTTACCTCCTAAAGATTAATCGATGTAGTTTCTTGTTCTGTTCTGATTACTCTTCATGTGAAGTTTGAAGTCCATCATCTTCTGATGAACAAAAACATAACCTTTGTTTAAGATGTATTGTTAAATTCTGGATGTTTTGCTTGCGACATTAATTTTGAGTGATGAATTTCGTATGATTAATCTTTATGCAAACTTCTTTTGATCACAAACTGTGTACTTTAAGTCTCATCTCCTTCTCTTTTTCTTTATTGTTGATGACAAAGGGGGAGAAGTGATGATTTGCATGACTTATGCGCATCGATAGCATGACTTATATAAATTGCAAAAGCTTGTCTTATATGCCTTGCTTGTCTTATTCTTTGAGTATATCGCAAGATTGGTTGATCATATCATATCATGAAATTCATGTTGAAAATCTTTATCATATTTTTTATCTCTCGTCAAAGTAAAAATTGTCTCTTATCATTTGACTTTAAAATGATTTTCAATAGCTGAAAATTATGAGAAATACGAAGGTTCGTATTTGCTCTTACTTAATAAGACAACGATAAGTTCAACGTTAGAACTTATCGATTTATTCTTGAATTCAATAGGATGAAATTCAAGTGGTTTTATCTTCTCACAATATGGCATATAGATAGGGGGAGTTATGTTTAACTCCGTCATCAATTGATTGTCATCATCAAAAAGGGGGAGATTGTCGAATCTCGGATTTTGATGATGAAATCAATTTATGGGTTAATTGATCTAATCTATATTATTGAAGTTGAGTGTGCAGGATCTACTATGACAGTCTAAAAACATAAAGCAAGGATACCGAAGTCAAGTTCGATGGACGTTTGAGAGTCCGAAGATTCGTCGGAGATGCTGTTGGAACCAACCAAGAGAGATCGGAGACTTGTCGGAACTTTCGGAAGTCTGCTGAAGAGATCGTTGGAGGTTCGTAGAGATCACCAAGAAGGCTCGGCTACTCCTTGAACTCGTCACAAGATCGGGAGCCTGTTGGGAGTCCGCTGGAAGAAACCAGAGGGCGTATCGGAAGTTCACTGGAAGAATGTGGGAAAGCTCGCCGAAACAAAACTTGACATTGGTTGGTTAAATACTTGCTTAGGATTATGTTTTTAGGTATGTCGTTCACATTTAATTAGGATTAGGAATAAGGGATAATCCTATACCTTGGTTAGGGGCCAACTGGGCCCAAAAGTAACTTAATCTAGGTTGGACGTAAAGCCCAACCAGAAACTTGTAAGGACGGGTGGTGGCACCACTCAGAACCCGAAGTGTCAAGCGGTAGCACTGCCAGACTAGGCGGTGGCACCGCCAGTACACCTGCCTGACAAGACATTGATAGGCCATGGCACCGCTAGTCTCGAAAACCCAAGAGGAATTCAAAATTGGAGCCCAAATTTTGAATCCTCTTACGGCCTATAAATACCCCTTAATTCTCAACTGAGATTATAACCTTTTGCAAAGCAATAGTTTGGGTTAAGAGTTTTAATAGTCTTAGCAAATCTTATTTTTCATATTGCTTAAGTGTTCACCTCCTTCCATCTTGTTGAAAAGAATTGTAAGAGTGTGAACCACTTGTAATGGTTGTAAGAGGGGTATTAGTCCTTCCCCTACAAGAGATTTACTAGTGGAAGTTGGGAGCCTCTTCAAAGAAGGCTTCGCAAGTGGATGTAGGTCATTTTGACCTAACCACTTTAAAAATTGCTGTGTTATCTGGTTTGCATCCTACTCTTGCCATTTACATACTGCAAACTTCTCTATTTAGTCACTACGCTTCCATACGTTTCTAAGTTATCAAGCTTCTAAAATCGGTTTCCATTGACATTGCTTTTTATCGTACAAAAGATTTTTCCAAAACCGAAGTTTTAATCCGCTGCACTAATTCACCACCCCCCTTAGTTCCCTTGGTCCTAAACAATTTTTAATTTAGTTTAGGATTAATTTTCTTAAAAATTACATGTGTTATGTTAATTCAATAAAATGTTAGATATAAATCTAATGCTTATACACCTAGTAAGATTAATCTTATGTATGTGCATGAGAAGCAAGAATGTATATTTTGATGATTTCCATATTGATTTTCAATGACGATGCATGGTTTTTGAATGGAAGGCTTGATGATTTTTTTATGAACCTTATCTTTGGTTTTCAAACATGATGTATGGTTTTGACATATGAACAAAATTTGAGCATGCTAAGATAAAGTCAATCATATAAATTAAAACTAAAGAAGTTTTAGTTATCTATAAGAATCATTCAAAATTATGTTCAATAAAACCAATGCAAAATGATAGAATGAAAATATTAAATGTTTTGCTACCATTTTATGCATGAGATTTTAAAAGTTATACATAATGATCTTGATGGATTTTATGAAGAAATTTATTTTTCGATCCTAAATGATTAATGATATATATATTTTTTTTTTTGGCACAAAAAGGACAAAGGCATGCTTATATGAAACAACTAAATAGATAAAAGTATTTTTCTTGAAAATTTCTGGTTTGATGAATCTATTTTATCATCTTTTATGAATATCTTGAAAATGATTTTGATTTGATGATTTGAATTTGAATGAGCTTTATCTTGATTTTTCAAGATTTATAACTTGAGATTTACTCTATAAAAATCAAGATCTTATATCCTCCATATTACTTTTTAGCATCTACTATCCAAATGAATTATGATTGGTATCATTGTACTAAAGAGAAAATTTTCCTAAATGAATCATGATTTTTCGGAACCATAATTCTTTTTATGATTCATAATGAATTGAGATATTTTATATGCTTGAATTAATATCTTGTTCTTTTATAAAATTGAATGAATTTTATCTATATCATGATCTCCTAAGATTTTCCCTTGATTATTTAAGAGGAGATTTTTCAAAAGAAAACGTGTCTTCTGTTATTATCTTTTCATGATATGATTTTTATGCAATTCCTTGTACTCATGAAATATTTATCTCATCACCCAATAACTCTTCTTGATATTCCTTATGTGATGAAACAAAATAATGCATGAAATACAAATAAGAAGTTAATGATCATGCATGATAGGATGTAATGAATTTTGACATTTAGATACTATC
Source organism: Musa schizocarpa (assembly GCA_900464855.2). Lineage (NCBI taxonomy): Eukaryota > Viridiplantae > Streptophyta > Magnoliopsida > Zingiberales > Musaceae > Musa > Musa schizocarpa. Next base: position 11,950,173 of record LS990925.1, on the reverse strand, counting down.
ATTTGAATAGCTATGATCATGTTGCCGAAATGATATATCATGAATGCTTGAATATCATGTATAATATGCCCATATTGATGATTGAGTTATTTGTATCATGCATGAAAAATGAAAGATATAGTTTTGAAATTGTGCATGTTCGAATTTGAAAATATGATGATGCATAATGATGAAATTGTGTAATGAAAATATTAAACATTTTGAAACCATGTTTTTATTTGGCATAAATGAAATAAAATCATATGAATTGAAACAACTAAAAAGAGAAAAATATTTTTTCCTTGAAAATTTATTTTTCTCTATCTTATTGATCTTGATGATTATTATGATAAATCTATGTATACCATTTTGAATCTCTTGAAAGTAATGTGAGATTTTGATGAATTTGACAATTTGAATTTGAATGAGTTTGTATTCAAATTATGATCTTGATTTCTTGGATTTACTACTTGAGATTCTTTTTTAATCACAATCTCTTCTTTGTATACCTACAATTTTTGTTATTTATAAAATGAAGAGATTTGATAAAATGAATCATGTCTTTTAGTATTCAAATGGTTTTATCTTTGATGATATGATTTCTTTGTATCTATGATATAAATGCCTTGAAATGATTGAAATATTTTACACTTTTATGCTTTTCCCTACTTCTTTCTTGTTTTCAATGATAAAATGGGGAGAAGTTTTGATCATGCATGGTAGGATATAATTTGACAAAATTGATACCATCATGATATGAAACATTTATGATTTGCAATGATGTATGCAATACTTGTGCTTCCTAATTATGATGTGATGTATTGCATATGATGTAAATCATGATTTAAAATGCTATGAGTTGTTGCTAAAATGATAAATGTTGATTTAATGTTTTGTATCATGAATGCTCTAAATGATGATTGTTTGGTATCATGATCAAAATGTTGATAAATAGTTAAAAATTTTAGTATCATGTATGATATCCTCATAATGTCGATCGATTTATTCAATATCGTGCATGAGTGAAATATAAGATTTTTGAAAATATGCATATTTTAATTTGAAAATATAATGATGCACAAATAAGATTGACACTTAACCCTTGTCATGATTTGAATATTATAGTAAAGGGAAATGAATTACACTATTGTATTGTTATTCCCCTCTATTTGACAATGACATAGGGGGAGCAAATTTTGCTAGCTAGCTTGCAAATATCAGGAGAAGCAATGAGTGCGAAGTTACACATTTTAAGAAGAAATTGCTATATTGAAACATTAATGTAATTATGAATGATGATATGATATTATGCATGTAATACTTCAACTTATAATAATGATGCATGCAATGATAAAATATTCATGATGAAAAATTGTCTTGACATTCATAACATGATTTTGAAATTGTTGTAAAAGGAAAAAGAACTACAAAATTGTATTCTTCTTTTCATTTTGACAATGACAAAGGGGGAGAAATATTGCTAGCTCAAGATGCAAAATTTGGAAACTTATACATTGCAAAAGAAGTAAAACTTGCAAGCTTGCACTTCTCAAAAAGAGAAGAAAGATATTATTGCCTATCGAAAGAAGCAAAAAGTGCAAAACTTAAAAAACTTGCAACAAAATTGGTCTTGCCATGCTTTGTATCAAAAATATATTGATATCCTTAAAAGCATCGCAATAAATTTTTTAGTGTATCGCAATGTATCACATGTATCACAAATTAATTTTTTTGAGACTATTATCATATCATGTTTAACAAATTGGTATCCTTCATGAAATGATTTCTTTGCATTATTGTCTTATATGCATCATGTGACGATTGAAATATTGATTGATGCAAAGTTGATGTAAAAGTCTAAATCATTAGTTCCTCTCCTTTTTGACATTGACAAAGGGGGAGAAAGATATTGCTAGCTTGCACACTTGAATGAAGAATTTGCTAGCTCGATCATTGTAATGAAGAAATTTGCTATATCAAACATCATAAATATTGTTACTTGCAAAGAAAAGCAAAGTGCAATCTTGCACAAAATTTCAAGTGTTGAATTGCCATGATTGAACTTAAGAATCTTGCTGTGCCTTTGTGCTTATATGTTGTGATAAAAATCTAGCTTCAAGTTGCAAAAACTTGCATATCTTTTAAAATAGCTAGAGCTACTTCTCCTTTTTGTTGATGACATAGGGGGAGAAGTATATTGATGACTTCATGCATTGAATTGAATATTTTATATATATTTGCATGATGGTTTAAATATTTCTCATAACATGTGATGAATGTTACTTGGATTTGGGATAATCCAAGTGTTCTATCAATGACATATTGATAGGAGGAGTTTGGTTAAACTCCGAGGAGTTAAGGTTAACTCTGTTAGTCATCAATTAGTTGTCATCATCAAAAAGGGGGAGATTGTCGAATCTCGGATTTTCATGATAAAACTAATTGATTGTGTTTAGATGTTTAACTGCATTTTGAGTGATGCAGGTCTACTCGATCAGGATTAGACAGTTGACGCAGGAGGAATTGACGTTGCGTCGGAGGAGATCACGTCAGGATATTGGATGGCAGAAGGCTTCGGACGTCGGGCATCGAGCCAAGGAAAGCATAATTGCGCCAAGGATATCGGGGTTGCAGAGGTCAACCACTGATTGGGCAACAAGCTGCAAAAGAGGACGATGCGCTAAATAATCAAATGAAGCGCCAACCAATGATGTGTCGGGCAATAAAATGTCAATTCGCATTGTAATAATTGTCTAGATCGGAGTAAAGTTTTTGCTTGCATGTGCAGGATTAACTACGATAACGATGAAGACATAAAGCGAAACAAAGTGTGGAGTCAAGTGCGAAGGATTCGTTGGGAGTTCGAGAGTTTGACGGAAGTCCGAAGGTTCATCGGGAATGCTGCCGGAACTAGCCAAGAATAAGTAGGGAGCTTGTCGAAGGGTTTTTCGGAAGCTCGCCGGAAGGTTCGTTGGAAGTTCGTGGAGCTCGCCGAGAAAGATACGAGCTTGCCAAAGAAGCTTGTTGGAACTCGCCAAGATCAAATCGTGAAGTCTAGGAGCTTGACGAGAGTCCGCAAAATAGTTTCCGAGAGTTTATCGGAAGACCGTCGGAAGTTCACCGAAAGCTCCCCAAAAGAAGTCTTGACTTGCGGACTTTGCAATAGCTTAGGAAATGTCTTTAGATTCATTGTTAGCACATTAATTAGGGTTAGGATTAGGTGTTAATCCTATAACCCAAGTAGGGGCCAATTGGGCCCGAGTTCGTACTGGTTTGGGCCAAATTTGGAGCCTAACTAGTGAGCTGAAATAGTATAGGTGGTGGCACTGCCTAGAACCCGAGAACTGAGCGATGGCATCATTGGACTGAGTGGTGGCACCGCCCAGCACCCGAGAGATCCGGTGGTGGCACTGCCAGCCTCGGAAACCCAAGAGAATTCAAATTTTAGAGCCCAAATTTGAATCCTCTTGGGGCCTATAAATACCCCTCAATTCTCAACTGAGATTACAACCTTTGAGAAGTAAAAGAGTGAGCTAAAAGTCTTAGCAAAGTCTTTAGCAAGTTTTTATTTTCAAATTGCTTGAGTGTTCACCTCCTCCTATCTTGTTGAAAAGAATTGTAAGAGTGTGAACAACTAGTAAAGGTTGTAAGAGGGGTATTAGTCCTTCCCCTATAAAGAGATTTTGCTAGTGGAAGTTGGGAACCTCTTCGAAGAAGGGTTCGCAAGTGGATGTAGGTCATTTTGACCGAACCACTTTAAAACTGCTGTGTTATCTGGTTTGCATTCTACTCTTGCCATTGACAAACTGTAAACTTCTTTACTTAGTCACTATGCTTCCATACCCTTCTAAGTTATCAAGCTTCCAAATCGGTTTTCATCGATATTTTTTTTATTGTATGAAAGTTTTTAAACCAACGTCATTTTACCGCTACACTAATTCACACCCCTTAGTGCCGCTCCGATCCTAACAGATACATCCAAGTTGTTATATTTAGGAGGGGGTTCATTTAAATTCAAATTATCAAAACCAAGATCATCATCAAAATTATTTTTCTTTAACTCAGAAATTTCATTAAAAACTACATGAATAGACTTTTCTATAACTAAGGTTCTTTTGTTAAAAACACAAAATGCCTTCGAAACGGAAGAGTAACCAAGAAAGATGCTTTCATCGGATTTAGCATCAAATTTTCCTAAGGCATCCTTTTCATTCAAAATAAAGCATTTGCAACCGAAAACTTTAAAATAAGAAACATTTGGTTTTTTGTTATTCCATAATTCATAGGGTGTTTTTGATATAGATGGTCTTATTAAAACCCTATTCATGATATAGCAAGCCGTATTAACGGCTTCGGCCGAAAATACTTAGGTAGACTATGTTCATTTAACATGGTTCTTGTAAAGAAATTTCTATTTTTTCTTTCAACTACCTCATTTGGTTGAGGATTTCTTAGAGTGGAGAAGTTATGATTATATCCATTGGATTCATAAAAACTTTGGAAGTCACGGTTTTGAAATTCGCTACCGTGATCACTCCGAATTGATGAAATCATGAAGCCTTTTTCATTTTGAGTAAGTTTACAAAATTTAGAGAAACATTTGAGACAATCACTTTTGTGAGCCAAGAAATAGGTCCAAGTGTATCTACTATAGTCATCGACAATTACGAAGGCATATTTGCTTCCTCCTAGACTCGTTGTATCAATTGGTCCAAATAAGTCCAAATGGATCAATTGTAATGGTCTAGTGGTGCTAATTTGATTTTTTGGTTTGAAACTAGTTTTTATTTGTTTACCTAGTTGACACGCATCACATACTTTGTTCTTAACAAACTTCATATTGGGAATCCCTCGTACTAACTCTCTAGATGAGATCTTAGCTATTAGTTTCATACTTGCATGGCCTAATCTCCGATGTCAAAGCCAAGCATCATCATTTAAAGCGGAGAAGCACATTTCATTACTCAGTTCGTCAAGGTTGATAGTATAGATATTATTTTGTTTTAAAGCACTCATTGACATTTTATTGTTTGGTTTTTCAATAATGTACACATTAGATTCAAATCTAACGATGTAATCTTTATCGCATAATTGACTAATACTTAAGATATTATGTTTTAATCCATCAACTAGCAATACATCATTAATTGAATATTATAATTTGTTATGGTTCCCTTGCTAATGATTTTACCTTTGTTGTTGTCTCCGAAGGTGACGTACCCTTCTTCTTTGCTAGTGAGCATAGAGAAATGAGATGGTTCTCCAGTCATGTGTCTTGAGCATCCACTATCAAGATACTACTAGTCATAGGTGACCAACAAGCCAATCATGTGAGTGATAACACATGTGACTTGATACAGAATCTTTTTGCTTATTATATTTTGACATATATCACTTTATAACTATTGCATATATATATATATATATATATATATATATATATATATATATATATATATATATATATATATATATATATATATATATATTGTGATGTCCTTGGATTTGTGTAATGGGAATCGGATCGTGATGAGATCACGATAATGAGATCGATTCACCTTTAAACACAGATCCTAAATAATCCCGGTCATAGGTTACTCGAGAGGGACATCGTGATAATCGGACAGACTGGTGTGTTGTATACCCGTCCATATGATGGATACAATTTGTCTCATAGCTACTCGTGTAGGGACACTAAGGATACAGTACAGGTGCTCATTGGAGAATGAGTTTATTGATTGATCCAATTACGGAATGTTGGATGGTTGATGATGCCTTATTGTCAGACAATGATTTCGTAGTCCTAGTAGTGTATCTGGTCCTTAGACTTAAGACACCAAGGATGTCCTGTATGAGTGCTCCACTCTTTGATACCAGACTTATAGGTTTTGCTATCCCAAATCTAGTACAGCTGATCATTGAGAGTGGTAGTCGACCTTACGAGGGCTATTGAGTATCGATAGAGAATCATCCACTTTCGACGTCATGAGAGGAATATCCCATGTGTTCTTGCTCAGACAAATCCCTGGCCAGGGTCATTAGGGTTAAGAGAGAAAGAGTTCTTTGGAAGAATCCAATTAGAACGAGACTCGAGTAAAAATCGTATGGGTCTGACAACACCATGCTCGATATACGGTCTCTGGGATATTAGATGGATGAGGGACTATAGGTACACGGTAACTGAGGATAGACAGGTCTAATGGATTGGATTCTCCTATATCGTCTGGGGACTATGGCGTAGTGGCCTAGTATGTTCAAAGTCGATGAGTCGAGTGAATTATTATAGAGATAATAATTCACTGAGTTAGAAAAAGTTCTGACAGGTATGACTCACGGCCAGCTCGATATTGGGCCTAGAGGGTCACACACATATGGTAGGCATTGCGATGAGTAGAGGTTCGGATATGAGATATCCGACGGAGCCCTTGTCTTATTGGATGCAGATCCAATACCCACTAGGGGAGGATCCATTAGGGTTTGACAAGGGACCTCTATAAATAGGAGGGATTTAGAGCCTTATAGGCTAGAGCCTTTGCTTGCCTCTCCTATTCTCCTCCACCTCTCCACCTCAAAGCAGACTTGGAGTTTTGAGGAGCGTCGTCGCAGCCTTGCTATGTGGATCACCGCTAGAGAGGAGGACGCTTGACCTCCTTCACCCTCACCTAAAGATCTGCAAGGAAATAGGGATAGACGATCTCCCTAGGTAACACAATTTACTCTATAGGCAATTTTTCAGTGTCCCATATTTTATGCACCAATCTTCGCACGACGACGAACATATATTTGGGAATCAGGGATTTTGTTTTTCTTATTCTTCCCAACAATGGTATCAGAACCAGGTTGTTCATGTGAATGATTGGTTTTGAACTGCGTGTGTTGTGTTTAGGAAGAATTTTGGCATCAAAATCGTTGACGCAAAAACAAGGAAGGGCAGCAATAGTTGCTGCCCTCGATCTGCGTGCGTGCAACGTAGCCGAAGGCAGGCAGCACAGGAGCTGCACCTACAACAGCCGGCCGACGGCCTGCTTGCAGTAGGCTTGCGGTCGATAGGGCTAGCAGCCCGCGGTCGTTGCTGCACGGCGCCGGCAGGCAGGGCTTCAGGCAAGGCGGCCACCTTCATGCAGGCACTATGCCCACGCGTAAGGGTGACGCTTGCAGGTGCTGGACTCGCGGGCAAAGGCACCGCGGGGCGAGGCGCCTGAGGCCGCAGCGCCCGCAGGCTGAGGCGCCACAGGGCAATGGTGCTTGCGATCGCTGCTCTTGTGGGCAAACCCACCCGCAAGGGTGGCCACTCAACGGGGAACTGCACCCGTAGCGCCACCCGCAAGGGCACCCACCTACAGGGGTGACGCCACCGCCTCGCCGCACAGGCCACTGCCAGCAGGGTGGCGGCGACGACAGCAGCAAAGTGTTGAATCTCGGATTTTGATGATGAAGTCAATTGTCATTTGTTGTCTAATCTATGTGTTGAGATAAGTGTGCAGGATTAACTACGATGAAAGTTAGACATGCAACAGGAGTTGCGCCGGAGTCAAGACAATGATCACGTTGGGAGTTCGAGAGTTCGATGGAAGTTCAGACAGTCATCGGAGGTTCTGCGGGAACAAATCCGAGAAGTCCATAAGCTTGCTAAAAGAAGCTCGTCGGAACTCGCCAAGTGGATCGTCGCAAGTCCAGGAGTTTGCCGGAAGTCCGTAGGAGCATCACCGAGGGTTCATCAGATGATCGACGAAAGTTCGCCGGAAACTCGCCGGAAGAAGCGATTGTGCACCGGAGCAAGCTGCAGAAATTGTCTTAGTATTTATTGTAGTTAGCACAATGATTAAGTTGGAAATGGGAGGTGATCCCATTAGCTTAATCTTGGGCAATTGGGCCCCTGAAAAACCCAAATTGGGCTGAATGGATCTACCCATTCGGACCCTGATTGCTGTGGGAGGTGCAACCGCCCAAGCCAGGAGGTAGCACTGCCTGGGTTAAGTCTCCCAAGGAGATTGGGCGGTGCAACCGCCCTAGCCAGGAGGTAGCACCGCCTAGGCTCAGTCTCCGAGCGAGACTGGGCGGTGCAACCTCCCCTGACAGGAGGTAGCACCGCTTGAGCTTGGTCTTCGAGCTCTGGCAGGCGGTGCAACCGCCTCTGACTGAGGTGGCACCACCCAGAGGCTCGATCTTGAGCTCACCAAGCGGTGCAACCTTACCCCCAAGTCGAGGTGCAACCGCCTGATCCCGAATTCGGGAATTGATAGTTTTGAGCTCAAATTTGAACTGGGTTGGGGCCTATAAATACCCCCACTTATTCAAAGATCGAAAGTGCATAGACATACAATCAAATCTTGATCTTTTTTTCTGTGATTCATAGAGCTCAAAATTGTTGTAAAGGCCAAAAGTTCTTCTCCCTCTTTTCTTCCAAGTTCTGAGTTGTAAAGAGAGGAGAGAAAATTTCTGTAAGGGTTGTCTCCTAAGCCCGTCAAAAGGAGTGAAACTGTAAAAGGGTGGTTGGCCTTCGCCTATTGAAGGAAGGCCTCTAGTTGACGTCGGTGACCTCGTCGGTGGAGGAAGCCAAAAGTGGAGTAGGTCAAGATTGACCGAACCACTCTAAATCTCGGTTTGCATTTACTTTGAGCATATTATCTTTACTGCAAACCTCATCTGAAGCTTACTGCTTTCTGCATATATACGATCGGGTTTCAAGCTTTGCACTTTCCGAATCAGCGTTTAGACGTAAATCTGCTTTTTCGTACGATCATCATATTTCAGATTACGTTTACATTTTGATTTTTACCATAACTGCAAACTGCCTTTATACCCTTGCTTAAACAGCATCTCGCCTAATCAAGTGATTTACTGAATCAGCATTTAGACGTAAATCGGTTTTCTTCATCTAACGTCATATTTCAGTTTTATGCTTATATTCTGGTTTTCATCATAACTGCAAACTGCCTTCATAGATTGACTTTAACATCATATTTCTTGATCTTAAGTTAAAGTAATCGTAGAATCAACTTTCAAACAGAAATCGTTTTTTTATCGTTCAACGCGGTTTTGTTTTAATCATGAAAAGTTTTTCTGCACTAATTCACTAATTCACCCCCCCTCTCTTGTTAGTACTCTTGATCCTAACAATTGGTATCAGAGCGGGGTTAACTCTCTAACAGATTAAAACTCAAGAGAGATGGCATACTATCACGGACAAACTTCTAAACAGGGTGTTTGATGTAATGCTTATGTATGTCCGTGTCTTTTGGTATGTTCTTGCTTTGTACAGCATGTAGGGGGACAGCCGAAGGCTTGATAGTCCCATTTTAGTTGGGTTGGTGGCCGCTTTAGGCTTGTAAATAAAGGTTATTTCATGTGGACACGTGTGAGAGATTTTTGGTCTGTAATGGACCATTTTACCCTTTGTTGTGCAACTGTTCAGAGCTTGTAAAGTTTGTTTGTAATTTGCATTGTCTATAAAGTGTTTTTCGGAGATGTTTGCTTGTGGATCCCGAGTGAGGCCTTTTCTCTATCTTGTTCTCTCTTTTGTGGGACCTAAGGGACCATAGGAGGCTTCGAGGAGGTCGACCTTTGGACGGACACTTAAAGGGTGCCCGCCGACGACTTAAACAAAAACCAGCTAAGTCCAGACAAATGGTATCGAGGCGGGACAAGCACTCATAGAAACACTTAGCATGCAAAATGTGGGGACCTAAGCGGGGGGCGTTTGAGGGCAGTCGGCATTTTGCAGCGACCGTTTGGGGGGAAAACGGGCATGGAGATGTAGGGAAAAGGAGTCGCCGAGAGGAGCGGGCATCCGAGATTGGCATTCGAGGAATGGCCAACCCTTTTATTGAAGAGGCACCATGAGAACAGACAAGCTTGGAAGAATGTGAAGCGCACAAAGGTTGGGATGGCTAAGTTTGAGCCACGGACTAAACGCCCGACAACTATACTTAATGGTGCTTAAGGCAAGGGCGCTTTGGTAAAGGATGAGACCATGCAAGGTGGAATGAGTTGCTCAATGACCAAAAGAGTTATGCAAAGCTCCGCAGAGGTGAGGGGAATTGCTAGCTTGAAGAATTTGGTACTCATACATGGGCTTGTATCGGACGATGGAATGTTAAATGGCCATCCTAAGGCTTAATCAAAACTTCGGCGCCATGGAGCATTGAAACTTTCTCTTCGGCATGTGAAGGATACGTCCGTAGGAGGCTGAAGGGTGCAACTAGTTCAGCATGTTGCTAGGCCTTGAGGGGTGCAGCGGGGCTATATTGACGTGGAGTCACAATCTAGCAAGTGTGTTTGTAGGAGGCAGAACAATGCATAGTTTGTTCAGCAGATCGGAGTAGTCCAAGGGGATGGTGGTCTCCGAAACGAAGAGAGATGTTGCTCCAATGGGACAGTTATCCAGGAGGGATAAGTCCCGGCTCTCCAGAGGGAGAATCATGTGGGACAGACCTCACAAGTTGAGGAGGAGTACCTTAATAAACCACAACTCTACGAAGCTCAATGGACTGAGCAAGCGGCGAGGAGTCATCGCATGATCTCGCTTAAGAGAATGCATTGGTGGATGCATTGCGAGATCAAGTGGGGGAGTGACCCAAAGCAACACAAATGAAGGCACACTTGGAGTCGATACAGAGATCGGACTCAAGGGAGGGCTGACCCATGGAATGGTGGGCGCGAGGGCCACCATCAACTCAATGCAAAAACGAGGAGCGGAGCAACTTGGGTGTAACTTGGCGAAGTACCCAAGCCGCATGAAGGGAGCCAGCATAGAAGATGGAACATGGACCAGAGGCATAGTGCTTTCCTTGGACAGAGGTCAAGGACATGAACTCTTGCAGAGGCAAGAGCAGGATCATGTTGTTCCATGGGTCATTCATTCTGACGGAGCGGACTCATCTTGCATGGTGCCAAAGACGAAGGGAGCTTCTGGGCACATGCACTTTATCTCGGAGGAGCATTTGATGGAGGAACTAAGGCGACTCAATTTGCGGAGACGAAATTGGGTTCAAAAGGCCTTAGCACGGGGCAAGAGGACGTAGAGGCGAGTACTCTTGAAGAATATGCCATAGTGTTGTCATTCAAGTTGCTATAAAGGAGACGGTGCATAGCGAAGATTGTGCTGGTAGGGGTAGAGGCCCAGGATCCAGACAATGGTGCACTAATTGCAGCGAAGTCGGAGGACTTTGGGAGCTACTAGGCGACGGACTGTCCTAGAGCAGTGCTTCATCGTGGTGTGACCCAAGAGTGGGTGGATGAATGTCGATTGCCAAAGGAGTGAACTAAATCGAAGGTGGAAGAGACCCTACGATGTATTGGTAGAGGCCACACATGAAGGGTTCACAATTCAAGTTCATCCCACAAGGATCAGAATTCAATAAAGATGTCACCAGGAGGCGACATGGTGCAGCGGATCGTGGTGGAAAAGTTCGTGGCAATGCGATTCACACAACCTAGCCCCATGAGGGACTAGATCATACGGAGGTATGATCGGGAGCTACAGGAAGCTCCACTTCGGTGAACAACACGACGGCAAGAAGGGCTATGGATTCAAGGAGTGAAGGCCATGGTACCGCAGAGGCGGGTCTTCCGTGCGTGCATCGAATTTTGCATCGGATGAAAGCCTTGGTCATCAGCATATGGGGGCTGTGTTCCACCAAGGGAAAAGTTCGAATGCAAGTATCAATGAGTCCTATGGGAGGGACTTGATCATACAGCGGTATGATCGAAGCAGTTGGAGAGTTGGATTGCTCCAGAGCTCTTATTCGCTTAAAGGAGCCCGACAAGTCAGAGGACAAGGTCAAGTAAGCGAACGTTGCTACCAAGTAAGCTAAGGAGAACAGAATCAGTGCAAACCCTACAACGTGATGGCAGAGGCCGTGCATGGGAGTTGCAGTCTGTCTTTCCATCGATCAAAGGGTGCTGCTTGGAGAACACAGAGGTGTTGAAGCAAGGGGTCGAAAGGGGCGAGGAAGCGACGACGAGTCCAGAGGGACTTAGCTACCCAAAATCAAGCATCAGATAGAATGGAGGTGGACTCAGAGGAGTACCACAGAGGCATATCTACTGATTATGAAGAAAAGGGATGCAGATACGAGGCGACGGATAGTAGTGCTATGGGCATGGCAGCGCCATGGTACCGCAAAGGCGGGACTTCCGTGAAAGTCATTGATCCCTTGCTCTCATGGAAGGAGAGCGCTTGGTCGTGAAAGGGGCCGAGGAGGTGGAGCATGCAGAGGCAAACTCCAAGTACCGAGACAAGGCTAAAGGGCAGAGGCTAAGGAACTTCGTAAGACCGGTGTCAATGAGTTTCTCATCAAGATAGCCGAAAGTGAAGGACTTCGGGTCATGTAAGAGTTCACGACCAAGGAACGAAATAGTCAGTACGCGGTGCTGTACCTTCGCTACTTAGGGGAGTAGGCGGCAGGGTTGATGGAGAAGACGATACAATCCCAGAGGCGACCAAATCTATTAGAGAATTACTCCAAGTTGGGGTGAAAACTTCCCGCATTCCAGAAGTTCAATGGCATTTAGAAGGTGAATCACAGTAGCTAACTCAACGCAAGGAGTGCAAACACTTCAAGTGCTTCAGAAGTGTGAGCAAAGAGCAAGCGAAGGCCAGTAACCAGCTCGATGCATGGAGTAAAACCTCGGAGGCGCTGCGAAGTCAAGTAACCTTTGCCTTCTCAACCCTTAAGAGAATGGGCAAACCGAAAATACCCCAATTCTCTTATCTATCCAGCAGAGAGAGCTCTAAAAGTTCAAAGACCCTTCAAGATAATGGAAGACAATAGTTGTCAAATCCTCACCAATGGTGATCGTGTTCTTGAGAGTAGATACCGCTTCATTTCCCAACGAAATGCCAATTGAAAGTGGAAGTAATGCAAACCTACTTGGATGTGACAACTAAGTGAAAGAAGAGTCAATGAGCAAAGTTTGTGGAGGAAGGACCCAAATCTTCAGAAGTTTGCGAGACGATGCTCGTTAAAAGCTCCAACAAGCATCCACCCAGTTCAAACAGCATGAGGCATTTGAGAGACTGGCGCAGTAAGGATAGTCTTTTCCTTCATTTGAAGGATCCGTAGGAATCAACAAGGATCAAAACAACTCAGCCAACCCCACAATCGAGAGTCGAGTCATTGGTGAGTTGAAGCGACATGGCGGATCAAAAGGTTCGACTACTTTCGAAAACAATAGTGGAGAGCAGTTGGGAGCCAAGGGACGCATTGCAACTGGAGCAGAAGATTGAAGACTCAGCAGAGGCAAGGAGTTGCAGTGTCGACAAAGGCTTCGACGAGGACATCGAAGGAATAAGTGGGGGAGAATGTCACGGACAAACTTCTAAACATGGTGTTTGATGTAATGCTTATGTATGTCCGTGTCTTTTGGTATGTTCTTGCTTTGTACAGCATGTAGGGGGACGGCCGAAGGCTTGATAGTCCCATTTTAGTTGGGTCGGTGGCCGCTTTAGGCTTGTAAATAAAGGTTGTGTCATGTGGACACGTGTGAGAGATTTTCGGTCTGTAATGGACCATTTTACCCTTTATTGTGCAACTGTTCAGAGCTTGTAAAGTTTGTTTGTAATTTGCATTGTCTATAAAGTGTTTTTCGGAGATGTTTGCTTGTGGATCCCGAGTGAGGCCTTTTCTCTGTCCTGTTCTCTCTTTTGTGGGACCTAAGGGACCATGGGAGGCTTCAGGGAGGCTGACCTTTGCGGACGGACACGCAAAGGTGCTGCACGACTTAGGCAAAACTAGCTAAGTCCGTGACAATACGCCGGAAACCAAGAGGGTCATTCTATTACACGTCCACCCATGTTCAGTGGGACGGACTACACCTATTGGAAGACACGAATGAGGATCTTTCTTATTTCTATAGATTTTGAACTTTGGAATCTTGTCGAAAACGGATTTTCGAAGTCTTCTCTTCCAATGATCGATTGGAATGAATTGGAGAAGAAGGCTTTCGCTCTTAATGTAAAGGCGATTAATGCATTATTTTGTGCACTTGATAAAAATGAGTTTAACTGTGTTTCAACTTGTGAAACCGCATTTGATATTTGGCACACACTCGAAGTGACTCACGAAGGCACAAGTAGAGTGAAAGAGTCAAAAATCAATCTTTTGTTACATTCTTTCGAACTTTTCCGGATGAAACCGAGTGAAAACATTGGCGACATGTTTACCCGTTTCACGGATGTCGTCAACGATCTAAAAGGACTCGGAAAAAGTTTTTCGAATTTTGAGCTCGTAAATAAGATTCTAAGATCCCTTCCTAAGAGTTGGGATCCTAAAGTCACTGCTATTCAAGAGGCAAAAGATCTACGCAACTTCCCTCTTGAAGAACTAATCGGGTCATTAATGACCTACGAGATGACTTGTAAGGCTCAGGAAGAGCAAGAAGACAGCCTTCCAAAGAACAGGAAGGATATAGCACTTAAAACTTCAGAAGGCCACTTGAGAGAAAACTCAAGTGATGATGACTTGGCACTTCTAACAAGAAAATTTAAAAAATTCTTTAAAAGAAACAAGTTTAAGGATGACGCAAAAAATAAACTTGAACCCAAGAAGGACCAAGTTATTTGCTATGAGTGCAAAAAGCCGGGACACTACAAGAGTGATTGTCCCCAAGCCAAGAAGAGAACATCCAAGAAGAAGGCGCTCAAAGCAACATGGGATGATTCGAGCGCATCCGAAGAAGAGGAGTCCAACACCAAGCAAGTTGCTCATTACGCCTTAATGGCCATCGGAGATGAGGTAACAAATTTAATTGATGCAGATTTACCTTATCATGAATTATTAAATGCTTTCCATGAATTATTTGATGAATGTAAAATAATTAGTAGAAAATACAAATTGCTAAAAAAGGAGCATGATAGTCTTATTTGTAATTTCGATAAGTTAAAAGCTGAACATCATGATAGTTTAAGCTTATGCATAAAATGCCATGATCTAGAAACTCTCCGAAAGGAAAACTTGCTACTTAAGGACACCTTGAAGAAATTCGAGGTTGGTAGCAAGTCATTAAACATGATCCTTGCAAACAAGGGTCACGTTCCCAAAAGAAGTGGAATTGGATTTGTGAGAAGTCCTCACCAAAATCCAACCACCTTCATAAAAGGCCCCATCTTACATGTTCGACAACAAAACAAATGCAACTTTTGTTGCAAATTTGGACACAAGACGCATTATTGTCCATTCAAGAAAATTAGTCCAAACAAATTGATTTGGGTTCCTAAAGGAACCATAATAAATTCTATGCAACATGATAGACAATGTAGATCTATTTGTGAGGCACCCAAAAGCAAATGGGTACCTAAAAATCATCCTTTCCTGTAAAAACATTAAAAATATAAAAATTTTAGGCTAGAGCAAGAAATTATATTCTGCCCCTTGATTCTCGATAGTCATGACCCAAGATCCAAAAAGGAACTCGCAATGCTCTCTAGCCTAAATAACAGATGGAGATTATAAATTTAAAATCACAAATACGATTTAGATACAACCTTATTTGACTTTTCAGAATTAGAAACGTATGATTCCCAAATTCACATATCCTCTGGATTTTCGAACCCATCAATTTCATCCGTTCATAACCTTCGAATCCAACTCTGTATCATGAAATAACTAAGTCTGTCATGAACTTGCTGTTGGGAAATCATGGGGGGCGACATCATATACGCAGCGGAAGAACAAGAAAACAAAATCCCCGATTCCCAAAAAGATGTTCGTCGTCGTGCGAAGATTGGTGTGCAAAAATCAGCAAAACACAAAACTGCGTATAGAGATTGTGTTACCTAGGGAGATCGTATATCCCTATTTCCTTGTAGATCCTGAGGAGAGGGTGAAGGAGGTCAAGCGTCCTCCTCTCTAGCGGTGATCCACACAGTAGGGTTGCGACGACCCTCCTCAAAACTCCAGGCCTCTGAGGTGGAGAGGGAGAGGAGAATAGGAAAGGCAAGCAAAGACTCTAGCCTATGAGGCTGTGAATCCCTCCTATTTATAGAGATCCCGTGTCAAACCCCTAATGGGTCCTTCCCTAGTGGGTATTGGATCTGCATCCAATAAGACAAGGGCTCATCGGATATCTCATATCCCAACCTCTACTCATCGCAATGCCTACCATATGTGTGTGACCCTCTGGCCCAAATATCAAGCTGGCCGTGAGTCATACCCTGTCCGAACTCCTTCTAACTCAGGTGAATTATTATCTCTGTAATAATTCACTGACTCATCGACTCGGACATACTAGGCCACTACGCCAGTAGTCCCCAAACGATCTGAGGGGAATCCAATCCATTGGACCTGTGCGTCCTCGCCACTATGTACCTATAGTCCCTCATCCATCTAATATCCCGGAGGACCGTATATCGAGCATGGTGTTGTCGGACCCATACGGTTTCTACTCGAAGTCTCGCTCTAATCGGATTCTCTCGAGAACTCTTTTCTCTCAACCCGAATGACCCTCGCCGGGGATTTGTCTCGAGCAAGAACACATGGGATATTCCTCTCATGACCTTGAGAGGGATGATCCTCTATCGACACTCAATAGCCCTCGTAAGGTCGACTACCATTCCCAATGACCGGTTGTACTAGATCCGGGACAGCCCAAACCTATAAGTGCGGTATCAAAGAGTGGAGCACTCATATAGGACATCCTTGATGTCTCAAGTCTAAGGACCGATATACACCACTAGGACTACGGAATCGCTTGTCGACAATAAGGCATCATCAACCATCCAAATTCCGTAAGCGGATCAATCGAGTGAACTCATTCTCCATGAGCACTGTCTCAGATCCCTAGTGTCCCTATATGAGCAGCTATGAGACCAGCTGCATCCATCATATGGACGGGTATACAAACACACACCGTCTATCCGGTTATCACGATGTCCCTCTCGAAAAACCTATGACCGGGATTATTTAGGATATGTGTTTAAAGGTGAATCGATCTCATTATCGTGATCTCATCACGATCCGATTCCCATTGCACAAATCCAAAGACACCACAATATATATATGCATTTATGCAATAGTTATAAAGTGATATACGCCAAAATATAATAAGCAAAAAGATTCTGTATCAAGTCACACGTGCCATCACTCACGTGATTGGCTTGCTGGGCACCTATGACTAGCAATCTCTCACTTGACCTAAAGCCAATCACCTATATGTCCGATCCCCATCGGACTCTGTGACGCTCAAAGACAATCACGAGACAACGGCTTTGTCGATTGGATCTGCAATGTTATCTTCGGATGAAACTCTTTCCACTGCTACATCTCCTCGGTTACGATCTCTCTTATAAGCTGGAACCTCCTCGGAACACTTCGATGAGACCGGCTTCCTTTATTTGAGTAATCACCCCATAGTTGTCGCAATATAAGGAAGTTGACTTGTCGCTATCTCAGACGACTCCCAAATATGTGATGAACTTCTTCACCCGGACTCCCTCTTTTTTGCTGCATCGATGCAGCAATGTAATCCTCCTTTATGGTCGAGTAAGCGGTGGTATCTTGCTTGGAACTCTTCCAAAGACATTGCTACTCCATTCAAGGTGTACACATACCCCGAATTCGACTTGCTATCATCGACATCAAATTGATAACTTGAGTTAGTGTAGCCTTCAACCTTAAGGCTATTACCTCCATATACTAGTAAAAGATCCTTAGTCCTTCTCAAGTACTTAAGGATACACTTTCTTGCTTTCCAAGGTCCAAGCACGGATCCGCCCTAATACCTCGCCAGACACTTTCGGAGCATGCGCTATATTAGGCCTGGTACATAGCATGCAATACATGATAGACCCTATTTCTGAGGCATAAGGTATCATATCTATGTTTGCCCTTTCTTTTGGAGTCTTTGGGGACATATTCGTAGAAAGCGATATCCTATGTCTCATCGGTATGAGACCTCTCTTGGAATTTTCCATGCCAAACTTTTTGACAATAGTTTCTATGTACCTGGACTGGGATAAGCCAAGCATCCTCTTGGATCTATCTCTATAGATTCTAATCCCCAAGATATAAGATGCTTCCCCTAAGTCCTTCATGGAGAAGTGTCTAGATAACCAAGCCTTTACTGTGGATAGCATTCCTATGTGATTCCCAATGATGAGGATGTCATCCACATATAACACCAAAAATGTGATAGCGCTCCCACTTACCTTTATGTATACACAAGGCTCATCTTCGTTCTTAACGAAGTCATAAGATCTGATTGCCTCATCAAATCTTATGTTCCAACTTCGGGAAGCTTGCTTTAGTCCATAAATGGATCTAAGCAACCTACACACCTTATCTGGGCAGTTCTTGGACACGAATCCCTCAGGTTGCATCATATACACCTCCTCCTCGATGTTCCCGTTGAGGAATGCGATTTTCACATCCATCTGCCAGATCTCATAATCATAGTGTGCTGCAATAGCCAATAGAATTCTGATGGATTTTAGCATTGCTACGGGTGAGAAAGTTTCGTCGTAGTCAACACCTTGCCTTTGACGATACCCCTTAGCCACTAGCCTTGCTTTATAGGTCTCTACCTTTCCATCTACTCCGATCTTTTTCTTAAAGATCCACTTGCAACCGATGGGTACAATACCTTCGGGCGCATCAACTAGGTTCCAAACCTTATTGGAGTACATAGAATCCATCTCAGAATTCATGGCTTCTTTCCACTTCCCGGAGTCTATACTCATAATAGCCTCCTCGTAGGTCTGAGGATCAATATCCTCTACATCCTCTGCTCTAATATGTCCCACATATCTCTCGGAGGATGGGATACTCTATCGCACCTGCGTAAAGTTGATACTTGTGTATTAGGTACCCCAAACGCATTCTGGGTCAGAGTGGTGCTTGAGCTTGGTTCTCCAACCTCGTTCAATTCTATCATTCTCCCACTGTCTCCGTCAAGAATGTGTTCCTTCTCAAGGAACACTGCTCTCTTAGCTACAAAAACCTTTTGGTCCTCGAGATGATAGAAATAATACCCACAAGTTTCCTTGGGGTATCCCACAAATTTACATCGCTCTGTCCTTGATTCTAACTTATCGGGGTTGTGTCTTCTAACATGGGCAGGGCAGCCCCAGATCTTAATAACCTTAAGATCAGACTTCTTCCCTTTCCATATCTCATATGGTGTAGACACTACCGACTTAGTTGGAACTCTGCTTTCAAAAGGTAAGTCATGGTTTCTAGGGCATATCCCGAAATGAGATGGGTAGGTCAACAAACTCATCATGGACCGTACCATATCTAAATAATGTACGATTTCTCCTTTCGAGACACCATTGAGCTGAGGTGTATAAGGAGGTGTCCATTGGGATAATATCCCATGGTCCTTGAGGAACCGAGTAAAACTCTGTACTTAAGTATTCACCTCCTCGATCTGATCGAAGAGTTTTGATACTCTTTCCAGTATGGTTCTCCACCTCATTCTTATACTCTCTGAATTTCTCAAAGGCCTCAGACTTGTACTTCATTAAGTACACATATCCATACCTTGAGAAATCATCAGTAAATGTAATGAAGTAGGAGTAACCTCCAATGGCATAAGTTGACATGGGTCCACATACATCACTATGCTTACCTTCTGAACAGAGTTCCAACTATGCCTCAACGATTTTCGACAAGGAGATAATCAAAACCCCCTTAATTTATTTCGAAATTACATAATGCTTTTCATGATGCATTTTTTATTTAGTTTAAGAAAATTAAATATTCTTAAAAATTACATGTTTAATAAAAAATATATAAATTATGATCATGCTAGTAATTTCAAAAACGATAACAAAAATTATATGTTTAATAAAAAATTGATTTTGATTAAAAATGCCTTATGAAATCATGCTATATGTGGTTAAGAAGTAATAATGTGTATCATATTATTTTCCATTGTTATTTTTTTATTTTGATTAAATGAAATAATGTTTGATTTGAAGTAATGCATAATGATGGAATGAAAATATTAAATGTTTTGATACCATAATTGATAATTTTATGTATGAGATTTTAAAGTTGTACATGATGATTTTTATGATTTATTGGTCTAGATGGTTTTTATGATGAAATTCATTTTTTCATCCTGAACGTTGATGCATGTTTTTATTTGGCATAAAAGAAAAGAACATGCATGTATGAAATAAATCACATAAATTAAAACAACTAAAAAGTGGAAAGGTTTTTCCTTGAAAATTTTATTTTTTTGACTTTATCGATTTTTCCAAAAAAGAGATTAATGAATATATTTATATGATCTTTATGAATCTCTTGAACCATGAAATTGATTTTGATTGTTTGAATTTAATGGGTTTTATCAAAATCACAATCTTGATTTCTCGAGATTTATTACATGAAATCTTTTATATGAATTAAGATTTTTCATGATCTCCTAAGAATTTTTTACGTTATTTATTTAAGAGGAGATGTGTAAAAATGAATCATATCTTTTGGTTTTCACATGATCTCATCTTTCATGACATGATTTTCTGTCTTTGTATAACTCCTTGTATTCATCACCCAATTAATTTCTCTTGATGAGATGAAATGAATGAGATGATATAAAATTATGCATGAAATACTCTTGATATTATTTTGATGCATGCAAATGTGAAGTTATGATCATGCATGGAAGGATGCAATTTGACAAATTAATACCATCATGATATGAAATATTTATGATTCGCAATAATGTATGCAATACTTGTGCTTTTTAATTATGATGTGATGTATTGCATATGATATGAATCATGATTTAAAATACTATGAATTGTTGCTAAAATGATGTATTATAAATGTTGATTTAATGTTTTGTATCATGAATGCTCTAAATGATGAATGTTTGGTATCATGATCAAAATGTTGATAAATACTTAAAAATTTTAATGTTTTAGTATCATGTATGATAAGCTCATAATGATGATTGATTTTTCGGTATCGTGCATGAAAAATGAAATGTAATGTTATTGAATTTGTGTATGTTGTAAATTGACACTATAATGATGCACAAATAAGAATGATTATTTACTTTTGTCATGATTTAGAAATTGACGTAAAGGGTCTTCCCTTCTTTTTGACAATGACAAAGGGGGAGCAAAATATACTAGAAAGCAAAAAATTTGCTAGCCCGCACAATTCAAGAAGAAAGCAAAAGTTACACTTCTCAAAAAAGAAGAAATTGCTATCTTGAACATCACCAATAATTGCTTGTTTGAAATCTCAAGAAGATGCAAAAATATGCTATCTTGCACATCGCAAAGAAAAGCAAATATGCCAACTTACATATCTTTAAATTTGCTAGCTTGTATGTTGTAAAAGTTGCATATTTTAATAAGCAAGTGTTGCTTTCTTGAACATCTCTAATTTGCTAGCTTGCATAATGTAAAACTTGCTATCTTGAACACTACAAAGAAATGTTATCTTACCTATCTCAAGAAATAAAAATACTAAACTTATACATCTAGCAAAATTTACAAACTTGCAAAACTTTAAATTTTTGCTAGCTTGCATGATGATAAAAAAACTAGAAATTATGTTTATCATGTAATGTGTTGAACCTATATTCCAAACACATGAATAGTTAGACTTCTCCTTTTTGTTGATGACAAAAGGGGAGAAGTGTGATCATGTTATGCATGATGACGTATTACAACTATTCAAGATGAAATTTGCAATGACTTGAATTCAGCTTGAATTCAAGGTTCTATCAATATGACATATTGATAGGAGGAGTTTGTTTAAACTCCGAGAATTAAAGTTAACTCCGTCATCAATTAGTTATCATCATAAAAAAGGGGGAGATTATTGAATCTCGTATTTTGATGATGAAACCAATTGATAATTGTTTATGATTTAATCTGCATTTTGAGTGACGTAGGATGCTTCAATCAGGATGAGACAATTAAAGCAGGAAAAATCAAGTTGTGCCGGAGGAGAACATTTCAGAAGATTGGACGTCTGGCCGGTGGATCGGTCAACGTATCGACAGAAGGCTTTGGGCCATGGATTTGGGCATCGGGCCAAGAAGAGTGGATATTACGCCAAGGATATCAGAGTTGTGGAGTCAACTAGCCGATTGGGCAATAAGCTACAAGAGAGGACGATGTGTCGAGGAATCGGACGAAGCGTCGAGGGACCAATGACATGCCGGACAACTTGATTAATGCTTAGTATTTATTTTCTAGATCGAAGTTTGTTTTACATATGCAAGATTAACTACGATGGCAGTAAGACATGCAGCAGGAGTTGCGCCGAAGTCAAGACCATGATCACGTTGGGGGTTTGAGAGTTTGACGGAAGTCCGGACAGTCATCGGAGGTTCTGCAGGAACAAATCCGAGAAGTCCAAGAGCTTGCCAAAGAAGCTCGTCGAAACTCACCAAGTGGATCGTCGCAAGTCCAGGAGTTTGCTGGAAGTCCGCTGGAGCATCGCTGAGGGTTCATCGGATGTTCGCCAGAAGTTCGTTGAAAGAAGCGATTTATGCACCGGAGCAAGTTACAATATTAATGTCTTAAATATCGTAGTTAGCATGTAGATTAAGTTAGGAATGGGAGGTGATCCCATTAACTTAATTTGGGGGCAATTGGGCTCTTGATAGACCCAAATTGGGCCGAATGGATCAGCCCATTCGGATCTAGAATTCCTAGCCGGGGGTGCCACTACCTAGGAGCTCAGTCTCCCAGGAATATCGGGCGATGGTACTGCCCCTATCAGGCGGTGATACCGCCTAAGCTCGATCTCCAAGCGAAGTCAGGCGATGGTACCGCCGTTGTCAGGCAAGCAGTAGTACCGCCCAGTTATGGTGGTAGTACTGCCATGACCCCGAAAATCCGGGAGATGACACTTTTGAGCTCCAAATTCAAACCAGTTGGGGCCTATATAAACCCCACCCTTTCCTACATAAGGGCACCAAAATTTAGCATTTATTTTGAGAATTTGAGAGCTTAAAAGTATTGTAAAAGGCTAGAAGTTCTTCTCCCTCTTTTCTTCTAAGTTTTGATCATTCAAGAGAGGAGTGAAAATCTGTAAGGGTTGTCTCCTAAGCCCGTCAAAAGGAGTAAAGCTGTAAAAGGGTGGTTGGCCTTCGTCAATTGTAGGAAGGCTTCTAGTGGGCATCGATGACCTCATCGGAGGAGGAAGCCAAAAATGGATGTAGGTCAAGATTGATCGAACCACTCTAAATCTCGGTTTGTATTTATATTCTACTCTCTATCTTAACTGCAAACTGCTTCCATTGCTTTTCTTCAACTGTACTTCGCTTAATCTTAAGTTGAAGAACTTTTCGAAATAGTTTTTCATCGAAAGTGTTTTTATCGTACGAACATCGTTTTAAATCTTCGAAAGTTTTTCGCTGCACTAATTCACTCTCCCCCCCTCTCCTCTTAGTGCTCTTGATCCTAACATACTTATGGCTTTCTTCGACCGTCTTGACACCTTAATATCAAGGAACCCGACCTCTTATTCTCTGCATGTATGTGGGCTGCCCGTCCTGAACTAGATCTTTTCTGAAGCTTGCTTGTTCCTCTTCGGCTTTACGGGAAAGGGAGTTGAACTACTGTCTTGACTGCACTAACAGAATGTTTGACTTGCGCTTACAGAGTTCTCTTGACTTGCGCTTACGGGAGTTGTTACGGTTGCTTGTGAACTTGCTTTAACTTTTTCCTTCAAAAGAGCCTGCCTTATCTTACGGGTCATAACCTTTGAGTTGACTCTTGAACCAGTTGTCCTCCTTGGGCTCTTTTCTTTACGGTAGTGATAGAATCCTTGAAAACATAGTTTTTAAAAGGAATTGATAGCCTTAAGCCTTCTCTTTCTTTCCTAGCTCTTGATTTTCCTCTTCTTTCTCAAAGAGGTAGGTCTCCCCTTCCATACTATCTGTAATCCTATTCTCATCCATAAGATCTGTAATCCTATTCTCTTCCATAATATCTGTAATCCTATTCTTTTCCTACTGTAAGTTAGCTATTCCCTTCCCTACTGTAAGTAATCCTATTCTCTTCCTACCCTACTGTAAGTTAGCTATTCTCTTCCTCCAGCCTGTAAGTTAGCTATTCCCTTCCCTGCTCGTCCGTAATCCTATTCTCTTCCTTAATATCTGTAATCCTATTCTTTTCCTACTGTAAGTTAGCTATTCCCTTCCCTGCTCATAAGATTGGAAAGAGTGGTACGAGTATCTGAGAGCAAGGAATAGTATTCAAAAAGGAAAAAGTAAAACAAAGATGAAATAAGAAGCTCTAAAGAATTGGGGACTAACTGCTTTCATGCCTTGACCGAGTCTCAAGAGTTGGTACTGTACAAATACTTATCTATAGTATCTCATAAAACTAGCTCAAGAGTTGGTACTATACAAATACGGATCTGGATTCTCTAATTAAACTTGTGTAATAAATCTCTAATGAAACTAGTAGAATCAAAAGGGTGCCCATATTATAATCAGATGAATAGGATGTGTTCCTTTAATGAAATGATACAGATGTGGGTGTAACCTTTAATGAAATTATACAGATGTGGGTTAGAAAAGAGTATAAGAATGGGTGTTGAATAAGAGAGTAGAGGAATGGGTTGTAAACAAGGGTGTTGACTAAGAAAGTAAAGTAATGGGTGTTGAAGTAATTTGATATCGAGTTTTGTAACATTGGGCATCTTCTACTTTGCATAAGCCGACGATACTGCAACATTATTGACTTCCTACACCTTTATTCTTTAGGTACGTACCATTAGATACTATAGAAATGGAAGACGCCCCCTTACTTAGACAGGCATTGTTTGCTTTCCAATTCCACTAGTATTTCTTCTCTATTGTTAGAATACTAACATTATTGACTTACCTATGAAATAATGAATAGGATCTGTCTAGAAGATATCACAGGGATATTCATCCACTAAATAAGAGAGTTAAGAGACTATTATATACTTGCATTATGTACAGGCACCGAAATAGACTAGTCAAGATAAAATAGGCGCATACTATTCTATAATCAATTAGGAGAATCACACCGATCCCGTCCGAAGTGAGTAAATTGCATATATAGATCCATAGATAGGAAAGGGCTTATAGTTTAATTGGTTGAAACGTACCGCTCATAACTGTAATATTGTAGGTTCAAGCCCTACTAAGCCTACCGCCACCCCTAGTACATATAGTCAAAGTCCCCGTAACCCTACGATTTAACCGAGCTAAACCACAACTGAAACATAATAGAAAGATAAATAAGCGGCCACCGATCGATCACTGAGCACTCACAGTTCGACTAAGTTAATACTTGCTCCCATAGAGTCAAGCTCCTTCTCTCGGTATGCTTCACCATAATATATACAAGTGCAATTAGTGAGCTTTGCTGGTATATTTAGAATTAATTCTTTCGGGAATGTATTAGCGAGTTGACTTTGCATGACAAAGCGCTCTCCGATACTAAGAGGATCCGGTTCTTTTCCTACTCTCGGAAGATATCATCTGAAAGAGTTAACTGAACTTACCGCTTGGGCGAGGCCCCTTTCTCCCATCCCTAAAGCATAAAGTGGGGAATCCCTTTCTCATTGACCGAAGAGAGAGAGAGAGGAGTCTTTAGCATTGAATCGAGATCCAGACAAGCTACTATTACAAAGGCAAAGTACAAAGGCAAAGAAAGTAATGAACTACCTAGTTTACAGCCCAGAAGAAATACTAGTATACAAGTAATCAAGAGCGATAATAGTATTTGTAGCCTGAGTTCAAAGAGCATAAGTTTCAGTCAAGGAAGAATCAAGTATTGGCTTTGAAGCAAGCTTGAGGAGAGGTAGGCAAGGGATAAGGGATAGATGTTGCGCATTAGGGGATAGATCTAGTACATTCAATTCTTTTATAGAAGTAGAGAGGTCAGGCAAGATGGAGCATGATACGAATAAGAATAACACTCTGGAGGTAGGGACACAAAGAATCCATAGTGGTGTCAAAGTCCGATGGTAAGCGATGAAGAAGGGGGTTAAGCTAGGTCTACTAGAATAATACAATAAAAGAATAGCTTAAGGGAAATTTTAGTAATCTAATAGCCTAAAGGGATGCCACTCTCAAGTCAGAATTTAACAAGTAACAGAGACAAGCAACTACGCCAACAACTAGAACTAGTACCACTACCAGGGAAAGTCAATAACCAACCTATCTATACATCAACAAGGGAAGGGTCAAGCGTTTGGCACTTTACCTTTGCATGCTTTTCTTTCCCTTTATGAGTAGTGAGTCGGTTCAGGCAATCAATCCATTCTCGTCGTTTAAGCCATGTTTCAACTCATATTAAAAGACTTGGATTTAGCCTTAGTGAGAAACCCCTATAGCGCTAGTTAGTTTCAATGAGTAAGCATGTGCGCTGGTGAAAAGAGATAGTTTTCTAGTTTCTAGTTGGTTGACTTTCATTCTAGGTGAAAGCAGTAAGTAATAATGTCATTTATACACGTCAGCAGTAAGTAATAATATGTCATTTTGCAGTTTGCTTACCTGTTGTAATAACAGTCAGCTGTTTGATAGTGCTTATAGTAAGTAGCTTTAGTAAGGATGAAACAGTTTCAGAGTCTTTTGTCCCTATAAGGAATATGTTACTTCAAATCAGCAGGAGCAGGAAAAGATGGATGTGTCCTGTTTTCGGTAGCAAGAGAAGATTCTATGAGTGGAACAAGTAAGGGATGTCCCTCTCCGTAGGGGCAAAAAAAGGACTGGCTCTTGATACTGCTGTAGTTGCTTGGCGGACTCGGTAATAACTACAACTAACCATATATTATGTGTTCGTTCGCCTCTCCTTACTTATCTAGCTCTAGCTCATGACCTATCCTTGAAGACCCGCGTGCTACAGACTCGTATTCAGTGCACCTCGATTCAGAAAGATGACAAAGATACTGGTAGAGATTCTCAAACGCTTAACAAACACTGATGAAACAAGAACTGTACTGGCACCCTCGAAAGTAACTTCACCTTACTTTCTCAAAGGTATTAAATACAATACAGGAGTCAGGAGTAGAAGACCGGTCCTTATTAATATTCTAATCCCTGAGTGGAAGACCCGAGTTCAACGTTGGTTGTTTGAGTTGAGCCATAAGAGAGGTAGTCAACTTTTTGTCTTGTGAAATGACAGTTTTCGGGCTTAGAAGCGGGAAGTGTTGGATCTTATACTAATTCTAAGGGATAAGAAGCGGAAACAGTATCCAATCCAGTAGCTTCGTTGTCTCAAGCAATAAAGAGCAGGGAGCAGGCTACTACTAGTGGGGCAAAGGCAAAGAGACAAGCAACGGGCAAGCAGCGGCATACAATCAGTTCACCAGGCAAGCAACGAATAGTTATGGGTACGATCTAGCGCATTCATTGAGTATTGATTGGCTTGAGTTAGATGAGATGAGAGCCGGAGTTATAGGATCAGAATGCAGGTAAAAAACGGAATACTTAATTTCAGGAGTGGTTAGTTTACTTAACACAGTATAAATAGCCCAGGAATGGCTGCCGCGCAACACGAACAAAGGACTTTTTTCTCTTATCTTTATATAGTCTTTATAAAAGAATTAGGTAACCTCCCGAAGACTCTTTCTCTCGACTAAAAGAATGAAACAAGAAACTAGGAGTTTAAGAATTCCACTCCAATCCAAGTCCAGAAAAAGAAGAATTAGCTTGGTATGATAGAATAAGTAACTAACCCTGTTCTCTTTCTCGCTAACCCCCCGCTCGCGTAAGCCATGAATACCAGACTCGTTACAGGCACCGAACAAATTAACACACTTGTGGGATTTTGGACTCTCTGTGCTTTTTTAGTAGTAGCTTGTTTGCTCTTAACCAAAGAAGAAGGGAACGCCGTACCTAGTGCTCTTTAATGAAAGTCAGAAATAAACTCGTTAGTAGGAAAGCAAGAAGTAACCAACAAAGTAAGAGTTCCACTCAAAATAAAGAATGAAACGGAATCAGAGGAATTAACCTCAAAGGTCAAAATTATACTTAAGGGGCTTAAGCATAAAGGAGGCTTTTGCGAGGTATTTCCTTGATGCAGAGTTGGAATACACCACCAGTAGGAAAGGAATCAGGTAACACTGTCTAGTGCTAGTGCTCCTTCCTGTATAAGTGGAAAAGTAAGAAATCAACTCGTTAGTGGGAAAGTCAGAATCCAACCCTATAGTAGTAGCTTGTCTTAACGCAAATAGTTACGACCGCTTGAGTTTAATCCTACCAGATAGACAGTTTGAGTTTCATCCTATCCCATATAAGGGAAAGATGGAAATGCTCTATTTGACTTTCAAAAGCCTAGAATCGATGCGGTGCGGTTTAAAGGTGTGGTTAAGTATAAAGTGAGCGAGAAAGAAGCTCCTTATTTGCATTTGCAACCAGGGTTCGCCCAGCCCTTTAACTTGATGACTTGCTCCTATGCAGGTTTTAGTATGGTTTCTAGTTTGCTTACATGACATGAGGAATCCGTCTTTGTCTGCCCTAGCTTTAAGTTCTCATATCAGCATGCATACCTTTAAGTTATAATATCAGCATACCTATAAGTATGAATTAGGCACACCCCTGCAACTTTAATAAGAGAAACTTTAATAAGATAATAAAATAAGAGAAACTTGTGAATAAGATAAGAAATATATACATGCGCGCGCCCCGACGAGAGTAAGCCTTAGCGAGTTTTTACTGCTCTACCTGCTGAATGCTTTTCCTTTAATGAGGCACCACTACCCCGACTACTGGAATTTCCATATGATAGCCTTATTACTGCCTTGCTTCTTGTTCTCGTATACTTACTTGCTCTTTTTACTCTAAATAAAAGAATTGATACCTTGTTCCCGTTGTTCCTATTATGATCTTTCCTATTGTAAATATTCTGATCTTTCCTATTACAAGTGTTTCGATCTTTCCTATTGTAAGTGTTCTGATCTTTCCTATTGTAAGTGTTTCGATCTTTTCTACTACAATTCCATCTCTGTTTTTGTCTTAAATATAAAAACTTTGAATTGTTCTAGCCTTGTATTTGATACATCTTTTGTTTAGACGTAACGATTTGAATTTGGAAAGCTTCCGAGATTCTAACCCTTCCATCTTTTTTTAGCTATGAATCCCTGCATAGATTTCTAATCTAGACATAACTTATTAAATTAGAATATAGACTCGTAAACATTTCTTTTGACAGCTTATTTGAATAATTTAGAGTAGATTTGCCTACCTAAACTTCTATTTCGATTGACCCTATAGATTCTGTAAAATAGAATTCGTACCTTCTGACCTTTTGATACTAAACCGTTTATAAGTCCATGCTGAGAATTCTGATTTATGCAAAATTTACTTTATTGGAAACTAGACTCCTAGATTTTTTTTTGATACCTATAATGAATAATTTGGAGTACAAATACCTACCTAGCTATTTGTTGAATCTGATCTTATAAATTTGGCCAAACAGAGATCTTATTCTCCGACCTTTGTTTACCAAATTATTTGTAACTCTCTGTTGGGAACTTCAATTCATATGAAGCTTATTTTATCTGAAAGTAAGTTGAAATATCTTTTCAATGATATATTTTTTGAGTAAATTAGAGCACAATTGATAGTTTGAATCATTTATCCAATGTGCTTCTCGAATTCTACTAAAAATCGAGCTTTGATCGATTTCACCTGTTATTATTCCATTCCCTTTGGAAATTGATTTTATTTAGCATTCTTTCTTCAATGAGTTTTATATCACTGCTTTGAATTCTTGTATGCTTTTGTCCTTAAATTATTTATATTCTTGAAACCTATTATGTAAAGTTTATGTTGTATCACATTGTTTCGTATAGGCATATGTAAGTTTCGTTATTATGCATGTGTGCCTAATATATACTAAAATCCATATATTCTCTTACCTTCGTTTCCTTTCAAATTTGAATGCATTTTTGAAAGATTATATTTGCATTGTATTAACTCACAAAGGCACATGTACGTTTCATTGTTCTGTATATGCTTCCTGTTAGGATCGGAGCGGCACTAAGAGGGGGGGTTAATTAGTGCAACGGTAAAGTATAATAAACTTTCGACGATTTAAACACTTTCGGAAACTTCGTAAGATAAATGCAACGTTTCGTTTGAAACCGTTTTGATTGCGTTTTAACTTGAAGGAGACAAAGAAGTAGAGCATCAAAGTGCAAATGGTTTGCAGTAATATAAATGACAATAAGTAAATGCAAACCAGAGAAGACGGTAGTTTATAGTGGTTCGGTCAATCGTGACCTACATCCACTCTTCCGATTCCTTTTCCGTCGAGGCCACCGGCATCCACTAATGATCTTCCTTTACTAGGCGAAGATCAACCTCCTTCTTACACCCCTCTTACAACCTCTTACAAGTGGTTCACCCTTTTACAAAGATTTCAATGAATAGAAAGGAGGTGAACACTCAAGCTATTGAAAACAAGACTTTTCCTAAGGCTTTTCTCAACTTCTAGCTACTCAAAAGGTTGTCATCTCAGTTGAGATTTGAGGGGTATTTATAGGTCTTAAGAGGATTCAAATTTGGGCTCCAAATTTGAATTCTCGTGGAGTTCCCGATGCTGGCGGTGCCACCACCTATCAGTTTCTGACGCTGATAGTGTTGGGCGGTGCCACCGCCCAGCCCAAGCGGTGCTACCGCCCAGCTCTTGGACACTGGGCGGTGCCACCACCCAGCCCAGGCGGTGCCACCGCCTACAGTGTTTTCAGCCCACTAGTTAGGCTTCAATCTTGGCCCAAACTAGTCCGAACTCGGGCCCAATTGGCCCCTACTTGGGTTATAGGATTAATACCTAATCCTAACCCTAATTAACATGCTAACTACGAATTTAAAGACATTTTATAAGCTATTACAAAGTCCATAAGTCAAGACTTCTTTTCGCGAAGCCCGACGAACTTTTCGGCGATCTTCCCATAAACTCTGGAAACCATTCTCATGGACTCCCCCTGAAGCTCTTAAACTTCACGATTTGATCTTGGCGGTTCCGACGAGCTTCTTCGGCAAGCTCCGATCTTTCTCGGTGAGCTCGCGAACTTCCCACTTAACCTTTCGGTGAGCTTCCAAAAAAACCCTTCTGTAAGCTCCCTACTCATTCTCGGCTAGTTCCGACAAGATATTCTGCCGGCAGACCTTCTGGACTTCCGTCGAACTCTCGAACTCCCAATGAATCCTTCAAGCTTGACTCTGCACTTTGTTTCGCTTTATGTCTTTCTCATTATCGTAGTTATTCCTGCACACACAAAACTAAAACTCTACTCCGATCGAGACAATTATTACAACGCTAATTGACATTCCGCTTTCTAAGACGCATTGGTTGGCACCGTCCGATTCTTCAAATAGATCATCCTCTCTTGCGGCTTGTTGCCCAATCGGCAGTTGACCTCCGCAATCCCGATATCCTTGGCGCAATTCCGCTCTCCTTGGCCCGATGCCCGACGTCCGAAGCCTTCTGCCATCCAATATCCTAACGTGATCTCCTCCGGCGCAATGTCAATTCCTCCTGCGTCAACTGTCTAATCCTGATCGAGTAGACTTGCATTACTCAAAATGCAGTTAAACATCTAAACACATATCAAGTGGTTTCATCATCAAAATACGAGATTCAACAATCTCCCCCTTTTTTATGATGGCAACCACTTGATTACGGAGTTAACCTTAACTCCCAGAGTTTAAACAAACTCCCCCTATCAATATGTCATATTGATAGAACCTTGAATTCAAACAGAAAGATATCAATTATAGTATATGTTAGATCATAAAGTCAAAGATTATCCTTTGAACAAGAAGAAAGAATCACTGCCTCATAAATCATCAACCCATATTATAGTGTATGTTATCATTAAATATAATTCTAAAATTTCTAAATCAATGGTCAAAAGTATTATTCATATTAACATGGTCGAAAACATTGTGTTGATGTGGTCCGTCGTATGACTTCGAAGCTCCTCGTTGGCATTGATATGGCTGTAGACAATTGCCAATGGGCATGCTACCAAATTGTGCCCTATCACACCTCTATCATGAATTAGTTAAGCAAACTTGGTTATCATCTTCGGTACCCAAAGGAACAAATCATATATCATAAATAATCAACAATTAGAGAGATGCAAAAACATTTATAGAAGCAAGAAACCATTAAATGCACCATCTAATACCTAAGTTCAAGAACATAGGATTCCTCGAAATCAACAACTTTCATAGCACAAATCCAAGTACGAATTCCTAGAAATAGAATCTTGAAGAAAATAAAAGGGCAGAACCTCGGACCTTAAACTGTGACTTCAGATGTTCTAGCTCATTGTCGAGATCATTGATGGCCTAATTATATGCCTGGATCGGTGTGCTTTGAATCGTCGAGATTAACGCAGCGCAGCAGAGTGGCTTACCCTGAGTTCGACCTCGAGCTCTCGACGGCTCGGCACTTTGTATCCGGAGAACATCACATCCGGATCTCGACGCAACTGCCTGTGATAATCCCGAAACAAAGGAACGCGTCACTCATAAGAACAATAACAGAAGCAGAGTCATCGAATGGAGAGGACGAGCATTACATTTCGAGGAGGTTACCGAGGGTGTCGTCTTCTCTTTGGGTGGTGAACTTACCGACGCAGGCGATGTTGGTTTCCTGCACGAACATAACCATAATTCATGACAGTCGGTGTACAGAAGCAGTGATGTTGTTTCACGGAGTTAGGAAGAAGGGAGAAGAATGCAAAATAGACGAGGGCGGAAGGTGGCGGCACTTCTGGGCTACGAAGTCTTGGAAAAGATTTGGGGCATTCATGACTCTTCTCCTTCTCCTCTTTACTCTTGGTGATGTTCCTTCTTCTCTCTTGATGTTGTTCCTCCTTCCTTTTTTACCTCAATCGGATCGTTGGCGCTCTAGTTATATTTACAGCAGAGCCTGAACCCGGGGCGTTTGTAAGGCGAAGTTTACATATATACCCCGCTACAATTAATTTTCTGAAATATATTCCTTGAATTTATATATATACCCCAATAGTCAATATTATCTTAGCAGAAATATTAAACTTATAATTAACATTAATATTCTTTAAAGTTATTCTTAGAGAGGATTATTATGGTAATAGAATCAAAGGTATTTTTCGTGTTCTATAAATTTTAAAATATTTTTTATACTCAAATTACGTGAAACTAAACATAATGATATTGGTGTTAGAGAAACATTATTATGCTTCGTGACCTAGAAAAAGAAATTTACCCCTCGACATACGAAATGAAGAGTCATATAAGATGCTAATTCGACGGAGTCCAATAAATGATCAGGTAAGATGCTAATATGCAAAGTCCGATGAGTTACAGTGTCTCGCATGTCACGTAATCATGGGATTAAAAAGGAACATATTAAAAAAAGAATAATTGTTGTAACCTTTCAGATCTGGAATATCTTCTTTAATGGCTGGTCATTCTTATTCAAACATTATAAAAGGAATTTTCTATTTTTTTTACATCATTTCTCTACTATATCTCACTTATGATACGTTAACTTGAGCAGTATTTTTTTTTTAACTCCGTTGATCCCATTCCAGTACTCTGTCTATAAATTCAATAGCTGATGATATAAAACGAGAGATTTTTATTATTTTTATTTATATTTTTAATTTAATTATTTGTAATATTCTTAAGACACCTTCTAGAAATGTCATAATTTAATTTTAACACCTTTTAAACTTCTTCTATATACTCCTTTTTTTTCTCTTCTCATTTTCTTTTTTTTTTTCTCCTCCTCCTAATCATCTCCATGATCAGGAAAAGACATAGTTAAGGTTCTGATATCGATACTCATATAATTGATTAACCTACAAATGAAATGGATTGTATAAACTAATAATAATAAAAAAATCATGAGAAATAAGAATATGATTAGAATTGAGGGATTGTCTTTAATAAAATTATTTTTTTAATTATTATATGAAGTAAGGGGTTATCATCTCTTAATTTGTAACTATAATAATAGCATTAAATCTATGGGTGATTTAAAAAAAAACTATTTTTTTCTTTTCTCTTAAGATGTCTCTTTTTTTCTTTTTCAAATAATATCTCTTATTTTTTTTATCTTGTAAATATCCGTCGTCGCCTCCACCTCATAGTGAGACCCCATCACTCTACCTATTGACGTCCTATCATAATCTTTGCTATCTTACCATCATTCTCACGTGGCTTCACCCTACCTATGAAAATCTCACTATCTCATCGCTATCCTCGCAAGCTTCATGAGGCTCTTCTTTTACCTTTGCCATACAAATGGAGATGTTGCCATCGTCCTTACTATCTATTTCCACCACACAAGGCTTCCCCTCACTTCTCTCCTGCATGACCCACCACGTGAGATGTCACCTATACCTTTCCATGCTGCTCTGCTTAGTGATTGAACGATAGTGAGGGGTTACAACAATAAAGAATGAGGGGCAATGAGATAAAATAATAAAAAATAAGGAACGAGGGACGAAAGCAATAAGGTAAAAGCGTCAAGGTCGATGGTCAATATGGTAAAAGATAACAAGGCACAAGTGAATAAACATCAGGGAAATGAATAAAAATCAGAAATTTGTTTTTTCAGGGAAATGAATAACTTCTTGCAAACGTTTGTACTTGTCCAGTAACTACATTCACAATCATTTATAATTGCAGGTAAATAAACATCGCTTACGTGCTTATGAAGGGCAATACCTTAAATGCTCTCACAATCTATAGCAGGTAATATTTGGACTCCTCGATCTCGGCAAACTATATTTACAATCATTTATAATTGCAGGAAAATAAACATCACTTATGTGCTTGTGAAGGACAAAACCTTAAATGATCTCACAAGCATAAATTTAGAACAGGTAATATTTGAACTCCTCGTTCTCTTGGAGAAGTTCGTGCCGTGGACACTTCACATCTTGCGAATGCTTTGCTTTTCATTACCGTAAAATATCTATTTGATATCATCAAAATCCATGAAGATCATCATGTCATCAAATAATACAATGGTTTAGGTTAAAGTGCCAAGTAGATAATTTACATTATTTGGGCAGACATATCCTTTTTTTATTCAAATATTAGGAGAGAAAAATTGTTGGATATTTGAAAACCATCAATTTTTATATAACTTGCTTATGAATTTTCAAATTTATTTTAAAGAGGCATTTTTTATATTTTTAAATTCGATTAAAAGGACCGTAATTAAAGTGGACCAAATATTTTGTTTTTTTACCATGAATTAAAATTATTGAGTATATCAGTTTATGAATATTAGGACAAAAGTAAAAGGAGAATTATTATGGAATTTTCGAATTATACAAATGAAAAATCGACTTATATACTACAGGTGAAACCATTAGAAAATCTCCAATTTATAATGAGTTTATAGTTGGAGACAAACCACTTAATTTTTCCCACTTAAATATTATGTTAATTATCCCATATTACAAACAAATGAAATTTATACTACATATGTATCCTTCAAACCACCGATTAAAACTACTTAATTATCTATTTTTTCTACCTTTACCTGCAGTTCCGACTGAGCTAAATCTTAAGGGATCAATCATTTCCTATGTTCCTCTTTATGACGCAACACGAATGGGGCCACAACTGTCGCTGATCGGTCCAATGGACGGCTAAGATGGACCCCCGGCACTTCCTCAGCCATCTTATAAAAGACACATGCCTCGTGTTTTACCCGCTGCTGATCCGCTATTTTAAAAAAATTTTCTTGTGGGGGCCAAGAGTACATCCATCTATAATTCAGGTACAATTCGAAACGTAGAAACACAACCCGAATGGATCCGAAACTCGCATGACTGGCCGTC
Organism: Musa schizocarpa; assembly: GCA_900464855.2. Lineage (NCBI taxonomy): Eukaryota > Viridiplantae > Streptophyta > Magnoliopsida > Zingiberales > Musaceae > Musa > Musa schizocarpa. Next base: position 11,914,438 of record LS990925.1, on the reverse strand, counting down.
ATGCCAAGTGGACGGCATGGATGGACTCCGAGCATCGACGACTCGTAAATGGCCCACTCCAACACAACGATCGTGTTCCTTCTGCACCATTGGGCGGGGTTTTTTTTTCTTAGTTTGGGGACCCACTCCCTGGAGGGTGACGGTAACAGGAGTGGATACCTAAAATTCCCACCGCAACTAATAGCCGAATACGAATACATCATGTAACCTAATACATGTAACGTTATATATATATATATCGCTTCTCTCCGCCCCCTCTTCCCTGTCTTCTCTTGGCCCTGGTTCACTTCGCCCGCCCCTTCCCTCTCGCTTCGCAATAATCCCATATATTTCCCTCGGGCTTATTATTATTTTTATTATCGCCCAATTCCCACCTCGCTCTAATTCTTTTTCAAATCGATCACAGGAGCGAAACCCCTCCCCCTTTTAAACCCCAACATCGCATCCGATCTAAATGGCTTTCCACATCGCTTGCCCCATCACTTGGTAATACTTCTCCTTCCCCCTCTCCCTCTCTCCTTCCCTTTCGTTCGCTCTCGTTTGGTTGTGGGGTGACGAATCCCTTTCTTTGGTCCGCAGCCGGCGGATTTGCGACTGCGAGCTCGGATTCCCGGCGGGGCTGCGCGGGGAGGCGGGGAAGGGCGCGTTCTTGGATGAGATCGACGCGCTCGAGGAGTTCTTGAGTGACCCGTGGGCCGTCCGGCCCGACGCCGCCGAGAGGGAGGAGGAGGTGACGGTCCAGGTATGGGTGCCTCGCGTGTCGCCGGCCGTTGCCGTGCCCTCCGCTGCCGTGGACGACAGGGGCGCCGGCGTGGGCGACGAGGTGAAGCGGGCGTTGCTGCAGCGACAGGCGCTGGCTGCTTCCCTGGCGGCAGAGGACTATGTCCGGAGGTTGGAGGCTGGGGGTGCTGCGGTGAGTGCCCCTCTTGCGTCTCTTGACGAGGCTTTCTTTAGGAGTTTAGTGGTTGGCTTGTCGGCCTCGGTAGATTTGGGGGATAATATCTTGGAATGTTTCACCAGGATTCTTGCTATTCTAGAATTCATGTCTATATCTTCACTTTAAGTGTTTCTGGATTCGACCCATAGTTGAAGGTTAATTTTCTTCTCTATTGCTTTCAGGTATACAAATTTTTTGATATCGAATTTGGTGAAGATGTTTTTTCTCATCTTGTACGGTTTCCTATATATCTCTGTTGATTGTAATTGAAGTCTCAATAGTTGTTTAAATCACCTCCATGATGGATGTAGGATAATTTATGCAAGTTTTTCTAGTTAACCATTGATGAAGGAAGTGATATTATGCAAATCGTTGATTAGTTAACCATTTTATTTGAACTTTTTGTTTGAACAAACAACCACAAACCAATTCTGTGCTCTAGGCACCACCTTTTTTATATCAAACCTTGACAATGGTTGAAATAGATTTTTAGAAGGGGGAAAAGGATGTTACTGTTACTGATCCATTTTGTGTCACTTCTTTCTCATCATCAGAATTGTTCTTGCCAGAGTTTGTAGTGTCAGTTCGTAGCTGAATGCCATGAATATGTTATTCTAGAAAAAGATCTCGGACTTGGTAAGATAATGGCCATATCCTGTGGAAATTTATTTGTTTACTTGATGTCATAACTTGATCAATTTTTAATACTAATAACATGCCTTCCAGTTTAGCTTTCACCCAAATCTTTTCTAATTTTTGGTGAATAGTTCTATGTCATCATCATATTATGTTACAGATGAAAAGGCAATGTTTATCAGCCCAGTTAAAATCAACCATTGTTTTTATACATGTCAACGTGTAACTATATTAATTGTATGCATCACAGAAGAGCCAAACAATAGTGAGACTATTAATGGCACAGCTTGCTCTTGGTATGATGTAAGAAAGATTTGGGTTGTTCTTGATTAAAGGGTATAATTTGGACTCCTATAAATGCAGACTTTCTGTATGGCATCTTGGTTTGTGCCTCCTATCCAATCATTTCAGAATTTCACTTATTTATTACCACAGGGGGGGAGCTTTGTTCTCCGTAGTGTGCACCACTATATCATCCACCAGTTTAGACAAGTACCATAGGTATGTGCTGCAAAGTGGCCTAAATTTTCCCGCTTGCGATCTAGTTAAAGTATTAAGCTTCTAAGCTATCAGGTAAATTTTGTTTTGGTTACTGTCACAGGCAATTCACTTTACAGATTACTGAGAGATTCTTCTACTGTCATACACATTTGAGAAAGTTGTTTGCTTAATTTACTTACCTGTCAAGGTATGGAGTTGATATTACCTTAGCAAATTGGGTGGAAAGATTCATGATATTGTTTGGTTTCTTTTTTGAATTTGGGAAAGCTGTTGCTTTATTTTTGATTTGCTATTGGGAAATGGGTTCCAATGGCAGTGATATCACCCCATGATCGTGTTGATGACTGGGAAACTGAAGGTTTTTCAAGGCATGATGCTAGCAATATGTTTTATTTATTTAAAGTAAGAAAGAAAGGTGGTTGCTGATATTAAATTTAATAGAACTTTGCAGGTTAACATTGCTAACTAGGAGATTGTGACTTTCTGAGAGTCAGGATCTTTAGTCACATACCAATTGTTTTGGAAGTGCTTTTGTCATTGCATTGCTGCGATCTATATTGTTTACATCACCAAAATAATTCCCAACTGATTGTTCTAGGTGCTGTTATTTCTGATGATTTGACTTAGTAGTGAGAAACATTTAGACATATGAAAGCAAAAGGAAATCAATTAAAGTGGCTTCCATTTTCTTTTTGGGGTTTAAGGGTTTGTTTTATACCTCCATATTATAGGCCTCCTAAATGTTGATATCTGAGTATTGACCCAATGTCGTCTCTCTGGGGTTTAAGGATATCTGGGGTTTAAGGGTTGGAATTTTACAATGTCGTCTCTCTTGTGGTATTGACCCAATGCGTTCTGTTATTGCCTGAATTGCAACGCAATAATAGATATTATTTAAATTTTGGTTTCCAAGAACTTGGTGACCTGACACTACCTTAGTAATCGTGGAACATCCATTTCTGAACTTTTCTTCTGAACCTCTTAGTATTGCACAGCACCAAGTACAATTGCTATGCTGTTTAGTCAACTTCCTTTAGACATGATCTTGTGTCATCTCTATGAATTCTTGATGTTCCTTCATGATTTGTTTAACTTACATGGCTCCCATCTTAGCTCTATTATTTCAGTACTTTTTGTTAGAGGATATATCTTGTCTCATTGCCTATTTAGTGGTGTAACACACATTCCCTTGTTTCAGAATTAATTTCTTGTGTTTGTATAACCAACTGAATGGTTTTTAAAAGGTGTGTAGACTATATTGTATGTACCTCTGTACTCCTGTTCACCAGCACAAGGACAGCCATTAATTTGGATTCTCTTACTCCTGCACTATGTGGAAATGAAATAGCTCATGTTGTAGTAAAATGTTTTAGTAAGTATTTCTTTTAATCTGCTGTGAAGAAAAGCAGTGGATAAAGTAATTTGAATTATCCCAGGAGTTACTAGGGGAGGCAACTAGCAATCTTGCTAGGGATGATCAAGGGGTTTCTAATGTCAAGGTCATGTGCCGTATTTGTTTCTCTGGGGAAATTGAGGGAAGTGAGAAAGCTATGAAGATGCTATTGTGCAAATCATGCAACAAGAAATACCACAGAAGTTGCTTGAAAACATTGGTTGAACATAGAGGTTTCTACTCACAATTCAAGGCTACACAATAGAAATATTTTCCCCAAAGATTTCATTACTAAACATGTCTTTTCCTGCAGATCTATTTCATTGGAGTTTGTGGTCTTGCCCTGCGTGCCGCATCTGTGAGGTACTTGCTTTTGCTGGTCTATGTTGGTCACAGCATGCCTTTCTGAATAAAGAGTTAGAACTTTACAAAGAAGTTACTAGAATTCTATGAGACATTTGTGCTCTTGCTTGGACCTTTTTACTTAGACTTCATTTGTCGGGATATAGTGTAGGGACTTCTTGTGAAATTATGTTGTCTATAGATGTTAGTCTATTTTCCTCTTCAAATATACAGAACAAGGTCTACCACTGCAGGAATGTTGGTAGAGACAACTAATTCGATTGCTAAAGCTTGCTTAGAAAAAGTAATTCAGTTTCTCTTGGCTGCTGTTTGATGAATTTGATAATTGATTTTATAGAATGCTAATCTTAATGCATCCTTTATTTGGCGACAACCTTGACATGCTGAATAGCATGGAAGTTGATTTGGAATTTTGGATAGTGTTATTGATGCACAAAATCTGCTATGTGGTGGATATTTTTTTATTCTTTGACATGTTAGATGTTGATGTTGATTCTATGCTGCTGACAATGTCCAACAAACGTTATGTTGTCAAGTTATGTTTGACACTGTCTCCTATTACTTTAGGAACAATTTTTATCATATCATCCATCGTCTGCTCTATAATGCGACTATTCGTCTCAGGTGCTTATGTATGAAACATTGGATGAATTCAATGGACTTCATGTTTGGTTTGTTAAGTGTATTTTAAGTTAATTTTGGCAATTTTCAGTTGGACCCAGAATGCTAACTATTAGTTATTTTTCATTGGATGACTATTAAAACAGATGCACTTAGTAGTGAGACTGTGGAAAATTTAGTTTACAAGTGACCATTGCAATGCAATGGCTAGATAATTGCAGAGATTTCCAGACATAAATATATTGTTCTTGGCAGTCCCCAGGGTGTCATTTGAGCATATGTCATATTCATGCATTCTTCTGTTGTCCCCTGAATTCTAGCGATCTAGATTACAAATGTCATGTTTAGTCTGAATTGACAGACCGTCATGGACAGCCACTGCAAGCCTGCAATGCAGGACCTTCGTCACTCGAGCAATCTGTGTTTTGTTTGTCATCACCTTTTTTCTTGTGTACAACTGTGAATAACGAGGCATATGGTAGCTGAGCAGTCTCATTTTGCATGTAATTTGCTTGTTTTCGACTGTAAATGTAGTCTGCAGGACATTCCGTTGACTGTCAACATTCCTGGACTGAAACTGGCCAAAACAACCCATTTTGTTTGTGCCACGACTACTGATTTTCAGTATTGTTGTTGGTGGAAAAAACGTTAGCTATCTCAGCACTCTAGAACTGCACAGTTGGCACTGGGCCGATTAGGACTTTGGTACAGTAGTTGGAGAGCTTCAACAACTCGTGAGGCCATAAGTGATATATTCGTAGAAGTGTGAGACTTCGTCAAACTCTTTGACAACTCGGGACCCTAATACGTTTGGATTTGGGACTGCCTTTTCAAGGCTAATTTAGTTCTTATTACTTTCAATTATTTGTAACGTGTGCCTTCCAGACAAAGATGACCTTGTGTTTGTCGTTTGCTTCTTCAAACTAATTCTGTTCTTCTTTTGCAGATCCTTTGGGACCGCAAGGGGTGGAAACCTAGGCTGATCCTTGTGGGTAGAAGTCAGCTTGGGTGCCTCATAAGTTAGACAATTCTAGCTAAGTTTGTGATGTGATGGAGTCAAATGGTGGCCGACACCCACCTAATTATCACCATGTGAACTTTTTACCATGATTTCCTTCCTAATCCATGATTAAAGGTGCATCTCAGGTGCAAAATATATTTTTATTAATTATGTCCTTTGAAGGTGAATCTTAATGCCATGATGAGTTGCTTCCTTATTACCCGGATGTCTAAGGGTGCAATTTCAAAAGCAGCCTTTTTGCTTGTAGGAGTAACCCATCCTAGACATGGCAGTTATGGCAGACTGTCTTGGGCTGCCCTTCTGCTCTTGGAGGAATTTGCATTTAAGAGGGAAAATTGTTGCAGGGTAACTGTGGTTTAATTAATAGTTATGTATTAGAAAAGTTCATGTATATTCATGCACTTTTGTTTTCAGGAAGCAATTAAAATGGAAAGAAATTAATATTTTTAATCATTTTCAATGATGATACGTGCTATTACTTGTACATGATAGCTGATAGCCTGATACCACCGAAAGTGATATCTTTTTATCAATGAAATAGTTGCACAATGGGACAGGAGTAATTTACTAGTTATGGGTTATGAATGGGCAAGAAATCCAATATGAAATTTATATTTTGAATAAATCTGCTCCAGGATAATGGCATATATTTTTAAAGGTTTCCTTCTAGAAAGTATAAATTAGTTTGTATTGTTTAACTCATGAACCCATGATTGGTGGGATTTAGGGTTATAATCATGCTACCGTAATCTGGCTCCAAGAACCTGACATGTTGTGTGCAGGCTGTAAGTAGCATCGCGAAAGATACTTGCCATAAGGGCATAGTTGTGATGTTGATTATTAATGGTAGCTTGACTTTGGTGGAAGAGTAAGCTTGTGGTGGTTTAAAAATGCCAAATCGTGTTTCAAGCATCATTGACTAGAAGTTTTCAGAAGCTCAAATGCACTCGAGTATCATCAGCATGTCCTGGGCCTGTTGGTTATGGGCATGATATGTGCTGTTGGCATGTCCTTTGCTGATACCATGTCAACATGGTCATGCTGGCAGCATACTTAGTGAGAATTAGAGGTCATATGGATTCCAAGTGATCTGCTGTTGGTCTCCTTCAGTGTTCCATGACAACAGTTCCAACTTCATCAAGAATGATTATTTATGTTCCTGCAGTGCAGGCATTAAGGTTAATGCCAGTTGGCCTCAGGATAAAATATATAGGCCTGATATCTATCTGTAGTCATCTGATATCCCTCTTTGCTTTTGAAAATCCAGTCAGAGATGAGGGTCAAGAAGTTTGATAAAGATGATATTTTAGTGATATTTTAAGCAAGATGATATTCCTCGACTCTTGACTATGTTACTAATGCATTTTTTTCCTTGAAAAGTGAATAAATATGACTACATATAGTAAATAATAATAATATAGCTCAGTAGAACAGAGAATCAACTTCTTATCTTGTGCCAATCCTGTTACTATGGTACTTGCAATATGATATTGCTCTTTATTGTTCAAGTTTTGTCTGTGGCTCTGTGCTACTTGGCATGGAATGGAACTCCACTTATTTGCTTTAGTTAGTTTTGACTCTTATCCATGCTAACATGAATGTCTAGATTCCACATCAATTTTGGAAAAATATTAATACCATGATTTACTTTTTTCTGCAACAAACTTGAGCTTCTGTGTGGTGTGTAAATCAAACATGATGTTCCATGGGTGACATAAGCCTATAATGTTCATGAGTGCTTGTAATGAAGTTCCGACTCTCCAGGTAATCTTAGAAAAATAATTCAATGCCAGAATAACAAACTGTTCTTATTTCAATATATAGGAGTATTTATTTGTATGTTGTGTTGAAAGTTGAAACCATGTGGTTTAGTTGCAAAACTGATAGTGAAAAGCATCAATATTCTAGTTCTTAGCATTCTCTTCTGCTTCAAAAACGTTCTTTAGAAAATTGTGACCAACTTTACACAACAGAAAAACCATCCGGTGTTGACCTTAAGATAGTGAAACCTGTTGCCTTTATTCCATTCTGCTAGGTGTCTTTTGTTTGATGTCATATGCTCATTTTTGTCATGTTCCTTGATATCGTCCGTGCTTGAGTTGATGGTTATATCAGTTCCTGATTCTCTTTTACCCAGGTCTGCCGAAGAACTGGTGATCCCAATAAACTGATGTATTGTAAAAGGTGCGATGGCGCTTATCATTGCTACTGTCAGCACCCACCACACAAGGTGTGTTATATGACTGATTTCTGGATAATGCATAGTTTTCTGCATTTCAAGTATTGTGTCAACAATTTAACTTGCAGAATGTGAGCCGTGGACCTTACTTGTGTCCAAAGCACACAAGATGTCACAGCTGTGGGTCCACCGTTTCAGGAAGTGGTCTTAGCACAAGGTAGTTCAAATACCAAACTGCATTTCGCATGATTAAGTTGCTGCAGTTGTCTGAGCTATTTTCTACACTACATAGTTGATCAACAAGGTTGTGATATTTTGGTGTAGTTGTTTGAGATATATTCTATATGCCACATGGTTGAACCACATGGCCCTCATTATGATGCTGTAGTCTTCTGAGATATTTTATACACTATTAAGTTGAACCACAAGCTCTGAAACTAGTCTGTTTTATTGGCATCATTCCTACTCTAACATGGATCAATGATCTGCAGGTGGTTTTTAGGCTATACCTGTTGTGATGCTTGTGGTAGATTGTTTGTGAAAGGAAACTACTGTCCAATCTGTTTGAAGGTACTGCTTTATTATACACAAGTTTTCCAGCTTTTAAAAGGAAATCTTGGATTACAGTTTACAGATTATAAGGAAGATTCTGTGAATTGGATGAGAGCCATTTACATATTATAGTGACCATATTTCATTTATGTTTGCCTATTTTGTATTATGTTTTTGGAAAATCCTTGAGTTTATCTGTAATATTGACAGGATTAGCAAGTTAGTGATCATTTAGTAATAAGGTTCATATTATTGGGAGTCAACTATATCTGAGTAACTAGATGACAAATCCTCGAATAGCATATGTCGGATCTTGACTGGTTATATTGGTAGCAACAATATGTGCTGTCCCTAGGAGTAAGGTTGAATTGTATGGATGGTGCATTTATCTTTTTTTGACAAAGACGACAAGCTACATTCATATTTCATAAAGCTAGTAAAATAAGTACAGGGTGGAAAGGAAAAAAACGTCAAAAGAAAAGTAAAAAGAAAAAAAAGGAAAAATATAGAAATAATGAAGGCAGGAGAGCCTTCCCAATCCAATTGCAATAACTAAAAGACAATCCAGTAAATGTGTCAAATTTTTTGATTCCCAACTGCTAATGTAAGTAGGATCCTTTTGAAGTTAGAAAACTACTCTAAGGCCCTGGTGAGGATGTTTCTCTGAAAAACTTTGTTATTTCACTCCTTTGTAAATCATCATACAGATCAACAAGACAGGGAATGGAGCTAGATGGCCATGGGAATTGGACATAAGTCACCTCAAAATCAAGGTAGATGGAGGGCACAAAAAACCATTCAAGCTCTATCCCAGAGATTCTATCATCTAAACCAAGCAATTTAACTTGCCCATTTTTTTTCCATAAATAAAGGAAAGCAACTGAATGTGATATAAGGGCCCAAGAATGAGGTTCAAATAATGCCTTAAAAGTTCAACCAAAAACCATGTTGGCACAAGCCAAAGGTGATTGTGATCTTAGGATTTCTAGTATGGAAATCTTAACAGGAGGGTTCAAGCCATTAGTCTTCCATAGATTAATTGATCTTCCATTGCCAAGCGAAAATTTATGCTAATTAAAGATTTTTAGGATTAAGGAGATATCGAAGATACAGTGATAATGCCAATTCAATATCTTTAAGTAATAATGAGGTAAGTGTTGGGAAAGGAAAGAAAGCGATCAATGCATCCAAGTGTAGGGCTACTAATTTACCATGCATCGTATTTGAGGTTTTTTTTTTTTTTCACTCTAGAGATGTGCCTTGGAATCTCTTAGTCAAATGAAAAGAAAAATACATTAATGTATGATTAATTCATCAGACAACTAAATTATCCTCCTAATTTATCTGGTCACTAGCTAAGAGACTAGACTCATGTTGTTTTAACATGTTTTAGACTATAGCTATTAGGTGGTTACCAAAAGTTGATCATGGCTTGTGGATATGCTTTTTTGCGATAACTCGAATGATAACACATTAACATATTCTTCAATAGTTCCCACCTTTGTCTTGCCTTGTGCCAAAGCCTTTTGACTCCAATTTCATCTATGCAAGTTGAGTCGGGCCTCCTTGCCTTGGTATCTATATCGAGACTCAATTTGTAGTGAGATAATTATAACCCTCATGGTCCTTCGTTACGTGGGTCGGCCCTCCATAAAGCTCGATGTTCACCTCATCGGCTCGATGCATGCCTTCATCTTTGGCATTGTCTTCAGTTGCTTCTCGACTTGATCTCACGACGTGCCCATCGATATATCACCTCCTATGAGATCTTGTGATGACTCCTCACTGTAGCTTGATTTTGGCTTCTTACGAGCTTTATAGAGCATTTTTCTTTGCGACCCTTGTCTTTTGGCTTGGAAGAGAGATTGGTAAGGCATGCTTCGTAAAGGCATCTCCTTCAATGTGTGTGGTCCATTGCACAAGAAGCATTCGTCGAAAATTTGGGCTTATCCTCTTGGAAACTAACTTGTCTCGTTGGAGCAACATTCATCTTCACACACTTCTTTCATGCATACTTTCCTCATGCGAAAGATAAAATTTTCTTTGTCCATTACGTCGAATTTCGATCACCTTGGGATGGCCACAGACAATTCGTCGTCTATTTATAAAGCCATTGCATGAATACCGAACTTTTTAGGTCATCAATTCCCTCGCCTCTATGAGCCCTTGCACAAACTCTTTTAGTCGTTGATCAACCATTCTTTGATTTTCACAATCTCATTTTTTAAGAAGCTCTCTCGCTTACATCGACCACATTGAGTAGTAGCTCGAACTAAGCCATCTCGTCCTTCTTGTGGTGCCCCTCGTGCGATGTGTTGGTCATCCCTTTGAACGCAATCTTGGATGCATGCTCCTCTGGATGACTTTATTTCCAACGTTTCCAAACCCATATTCTTTAAACGGTCACATAAACTGCCCTCCAAGCAGCCCACTAGGTTACCTCTGTTAGATGTCGTGTTTGCTAATGCGCTTGTCCCATAATTGTCATAAACTTAGATGCTTTGTTTAAGTTATGTATCACCCCTACGATATTTGTCTCCCTACCCGTAACCTCATGCAGTCCTACGGGGACCTACAAGGGAAAAGGCTGTTCCGTAGAAGCCAAAACTTAGGATTTCACAATCAAACACTTTATAGGCATCGTAAAAAACAAAGATGGACCTTGCAAATCTCAAAACGGTCGTGTAACAAAATCAACCAGAAACTAATTGCGTACAAAGTTCGTCGTATTGTCATGGACAAAACTGTAAATGGGTGTTTGATGTACTGCTCATGTATATCCGTGTCTTTCGGTTTTGTTCATGCTTTACACATTCAAAGATATCTATGAGAATGATGTGGATTTCGGCTCAATATGACAGAATTGCAAATCAGGTTATCTTTGATGGTTCTTTTTTTCGAGCCAATATATTGTGTTTCATCTTATTTTTTGAGACAAGTAATTCTAGCTGAAGCTCATGGTGGTGTTTTGGGAGGACATTTCAGTAGGGACAAGACTCTAGTTCTTGTTCAATCAAATTTCTATTGACTTTAGATGTTTAGAGATATGGAGAGACTTGTAAAGCAATGGCGAGTGTGTCATTTGGTAAAACCAAGATGTCAAAATTCTAGTTTGTACACTCCATTACCTAATGCTCCATGGGAGGAAGTGAGTCTTGATTTCGTTTTGAGACTGCTAAGAACTCAAGAAAACAAAGATTCTATCATGGTCGTTGTTGAAAGATTTTAAAAAATGTCTCACTTTGTTCCCTGCAACAAATCAAATGATGAATCTCTTATTTTGATTTATATTTCAAGAAGATTGTCAGATTGCATGGTATTCTAAGAACTATGTTGTCTGATCGAGATTCAAAAGTTCTTAGTCATTTTTAGAGAACTTTTTGGAGGAAGTTAGGTATTTCGTTAAATTTCAACAATTCACATCATCCAAAAATTGATGGGCAAACTAAGGTAATGAACAGAAGCCTGAGAAACTTGCTTAGAAGCTATTGTCACGGACTTAGCTGGTTTTGCCTAAGTCGTGCGGCACCCTTGCGTGTCCGTCCGCAAAGGTCAGCCTCCCCGAAGCCTCCCATGGTCCCTTAGGACCTGCAAAAGAGAAAAGGGGTTAGAGAGAACGTCTCACTCGGGATCCACAAGCAAACATTCCAGGAAACACTTCATAGACAATGCAAATTACAAACAGACTTTACAAGCTCTGAATAGTTGCACAACAAAGGGTCAAAATGGTCCATTACAGACCGAAAATCTCTCACAAGTGTCCACATGACACAACCTTTATTTACAAGCCTAAAGCGGCCACCAACTCAACTAAAATGGGACTATTAAGCCTTCGGCCATCCCTCTACATGCTGTTCAAAACATGAACATACTAAAAAAGACACCTGACATACATAAGCATTACATCAAACATCCCGTTTTAGAAGTTTATGCGTGACATTCTCCCCACTTATTCCTTTGACATCCTCGTGAAGCCTTTCTTCATCGCAACTCTTTGCCTTTCTTTGAAGTCTTCACACTTTTGCTCCACCGCAATGTGCCTCGGCTCCCATTTGCTCTCCATTTCTTGTTTTTTGAGTAATCGAACCTTTGATCCGCCATCTTTGACTCAACTTCGCCAATGACTCGACTCTGGTGTGGGGTTGGGCGAGTTGTGTTGATCCTTGTTGATTCTTGCGGATCCTCCGGATGAAAAAAAAAGACCATCCTTCTTTGCCCGGTCTCTCAAATGTCTCATCTTTGCTTGAATTGGGTGGATGCTTGTTGGAGCTTTAACGAAAGCATCGTCCTCGTAAACTTTCGAAGTTTTGGGTCCTTCCTCCACAAAATTTGCCCGTTGACTCTTCTTTAACTTAGTTGTCACTTCCAGTAGGTTCGCGTCATTTCAAAGCTTCGATTGGCATTTCATTTTGGGAAATGGCGGACAATCTACTCTTAGTAAGACCGATCACCGTTGGTGAGGATTTGACAACTATTGTCTTCCATTATCTTCGAAGGGTCTTTGAACTTGTCGGCAGAGCTCCTCATTGGATAGATAAAGAATTGGGGGTTTTCGGTTTCACCCATTCTCTTAAGGGTTGAAAAGGCGAAGGTTACTTGACTTCATTTCGCCTCCTCGAGGTTGTACTCCGTGCATTGAAAATTTGGTTCTTGGCCTTTGCTGTATTTGCTCGCGCCGGAACAAGCACTTGAAGTGTTTGCACTCCTTCGTTGAGTTAGCTCTTTTGTGATTCACCTTCTCAATGCCATCAACTTCGGAATGCAAGAAGTTTTTATCCCAACTTGGAGTAATTCTCTAATAGATTTGGTTGCCTCTGGGATTGTACCGTCTTCTCCATCAACCTTGCCGCCTACTCCCTTGAGTAGCAAAGGTACAACACCGCGTACTGGCTGCTTCGTTCCTTGGTTGTGCACTCTTGCATGACCCGAAGTCCTTCCCTTTCGGCTATCTTGATGAGAAGCTCGTTGACATCGGTCTTACGAAGTTCCTTGGCCTCTGCCCTTCAGCCTTGTCTCGGTACTTAGAGTTTGCCTCTTCATGCTCCACCACCTCGGCCCCTTTCACGACTAAGCGCTCTCCCTCCATGAGAGCAAGGGATCAATGACTTTCACGGAAGTCCCGCCTCTGTGGTACCATGGCACTGCCATGCCCATGACCGTACTATCCGTCGTCTCGCATCGGCATCCCTTTTCTTCATGATCAGTAGATATGTATCTTTGGCATTCCTCCAATTCTACCTCCATTCTAACTGATGCTTGATTTTGGGTAGCTAAGTCCCTTTGGACTCATCGTCGCTTCCTCGCCCCTTTCGACCCCCTACTTCATCACCTCTGTGTTCTCCAAGCAGCTCCCTTTGGTCGATGGAAAGACAGATTGCAACTCCCATGCATGGCCTCTGCCATCGCATTATAGGGTTTGCACCGATTTTGTTCTCCTTAGCTTCTTTGGTAGCAACGTTCGCTTACTCGACCTTGTCCTCAAATTAGGGCTCCCTTAAGCGATATGGGCTTTGGGCGATCCAACTCTCCAACCGCTTCGATCGTACCTCTGCGTGATCAAGTCCCTCCCATGGGACTCATTGGTACTTCTGATTCGAACTTTTCCCTTGGTGGAACCATACCCCCATATTTGATGACCAAGGCTTTTATCCGATCAAAAAAATTCGATGTCGCAGCGGAAGAAGACCGCCTCTGCGGTACCATGGCCTTCCTCCTTGAATCCATATCCCTTCTTCTTGCGTGTGTTGTTAACCGGGTGGAGCTTCGATAGCTCTCGATCATACCTCCATATAATCTAGTCCCTCGCGGGACTCATTCGTGTGTATCGCGTTGTTCTGAATTGTTCCACCACGATTCGGCCGCACCATGTCGCCTCCTGGTGACATCTTTATTGCGTTCTTCGATCCTTGTGGGATGAACTTGAATTGTGATCCCTCCATTGTGGCCTCGCCAATACATCGCAGGTCTCTTCCACCTTCGATTTTGTTAAGCTCCTTTAGCAATCGACCTTCATCCACCCACTCTTGGGTCACACCTAGATGAAGCACCGCTGGGGACGATCCGTCGCTTTAGTAACTCCCCGTTCCCGACTTGGCTGCGATTAGTGCACCATTATGCGGATCACGGGCCTCTCGCCCTACCGGCCAAGATCTTGGCTCGCCGCGACCGCTTCCTTCACGGCAACTTGAATGGTAACATCAGCGTATTTTTCAAGAGTACTGCCTCTACGCCCTCTTGCCTTGTGCCAAGGCCTTCGAACCCAACTTTACCTCCCATGAGTTGAATTCGCCTTAGTGCCTCCGTCAAATCGTCTCGAGATAAGGTGCGTGTGCCGAAGCTCCCTTAGTCTTTGGCACCATGTAAGATGAGTCCACTCCGTCGAATGAAGGACCCACGGAACAACATGATCCTCGCTCTTGCCTCGCAAGTTTATATCCTTGACCTCTCCCGTCGAGTAATCTCGTGCCTCCGCTCCCATGTTCCATCTTCTATCTTTGGCTCCTTCTTGCGACTTGGGTACCGGCGCCAGTTACACCCAAGTTGCTCCGCTCCTCATTTTTGCATTGAGTTGATGGTGGCCCTCGTGCCCCACCATTCCACTCGTCCCTCCCTCGAAGTCCGATCTCTATATCGACTCAGTGTGCCTTCGTTTGTGTTGCTTTGGTCGCTCCCCCATTTGATCTCATGATGCATCCACCAACGCATTCTCTCGAGTGAGATTATCGCGCGACTCCTCGTAGCTTGCTGGTCCATTGAGCTTCGGTGGAGTTGTTGTTTGTTGGGGTATTCCTCCTCAACACGTGAGGTCCGGCCCCATACGATTCTCCCTTTGGAGTTTAACTTATCCCTCCCGGATAAGCGTCTGTTGGAGCAACATCTCTCTTCGTTTTGGAGACCACCATCTCCTTGGACTACTCCGATTTCTTTGAACAAACGCATTGTTCGCCTCTTTAAACGCGCACTTGCTAGATTGGACTCCATGTCATACACAAAGACTTTCACGCCCCGTTCAAGCCTAGCAACATCTTTGAACTTCGTTCATACTTGACCTCCTACGGACGTGTTCTTCACATCTTCAGAGAAAGTTTGATGCTCCATGGCGCCGAGTTTCAGTCGCCTTGGGATGGCCGCGAACATTCCATCGTCCGCATACAAGCCCATGCATGCGTACCAAATTCTTCGAGTTAGTAATTCCCCTCACCTCTGTGAGCTTTTGCATAACTCTTTCGGTCGTTGAGCAACTCATTCCACCTTGCATGGTCTCATCCTTTACCAAGCGCCTTACTTGCCTTGAGCACCATTAGGTATAGTTGTCAACGTTGAGCCGTAGCTCAAACTCAGCCATCCCACCTTTTGTGCGCTCCATATTCTTCTAAGCTTGCTTGTTCTCGTGGTGCCTCTTGCGCGAAGGGTTGGCCATTCCTCTGAATGCCAATCTCAGATGCCTGCTCCTCTGAGCGACTCTTTTCCCTACATCTCCATGCCCGTTTTCCCCCAAACGGTCACCCGTGTGCTGACTGCCCCCAACGCAGCCCCGCTAGGTCCCCCACGTTTGCATGCTAAGTGTTTCTATGAGTGCTTGTCCCGCTCTGATACCATCTGTCACGGACTTAGCTGGTTTTGCCTAAGTCGTGCGGCATCCTTGCGTGTTTGTCCACAAAGGTTAGCCTCTCCGAAGCCTCCCATGGTCCCTTAAGACCCACAAAAGAGAAAACGGGTTAGAGAGAACGCCTCACTCGGCATCCACAAGCAAACATTCCAAGAAACACTTTATAGACAATGCAAATTACAAACAGACTTTACAAGTTCTGAACAGTTGTACAACAAAGGGTCAAAATGGTCTATTACAGATCGAAAATCTCTCACAAGTGTTCACATGACACAACCTTTATTTACAAGCCTAAAGCGGCCACCAACCCAACTAAAATGGGACTATTAAGCCTTCGGCCGTCCTTTTACATGCTGTTCAAAGCATGAACATACCAAAAGACACGGACATACATAAGCATTACATCAAACATCCTGTTTAGAAGTTTGTTCGTGACACTATGTTGGCAATACTAAGATCTTATTCTTCCACAAATTAATACAATCGTTCTATGCATCATAGCATTGGTAAGAGTCCTTTTGAGGTTGTTTATGGTGCTAATCCTATTGGCCCTTTGGACTTAGAAGCTAATGAGAGGGCTAAGCAGATAAAGAAGCTATATGAGGGTGTTAAAGCATCTATTGAGAAGCAAAATGAGAGGTACATGTAAGCTGCCAACAAACACAAAAAACACGTGGAGTTTTACGAAGGTTATTTGGTTTGGATTCATCTAAGGAAGGAGAGGTTTCCACCAGGCAAATTTGGGAAATTGAAACCAAAGGTTGATGGTCCATTCAAGGTGCTTAAGAGAATTGGAAAGAATGCTTGTGAGATCTTGCTACCTTGAGATTATGGAGTGTCCCCAACATTTAATGTGGTTTATTTAAGTCCTTATCATAATTATGTTAATGAAACAAACGAGGAGTTAAGGGCAAGTCTTTTTCAATTAGGGGAGATTGATATGGGAGTGCTTAATTTGCTACAATAAGCTCTTGTGGACCTTGTTGATACTATGGCTCACTTAAATATGACAACTCATGAGCATATTCCTTAGACAAAATTAAAGCTGTTTAAAGGTACTTTTCTTTATGACCAAGGAATGCATTAAAGGAGTTAGTTACCAATTGTAAAACATTTAATTTCGTAATTTCCTATGTGTGAAGGGTTGTTTCATGCAATAGTACTTATTTTGGTGTTTTAGGGTTAGAAAGAAGTTTAGAAAACTAATGCTATTGGCAGAAGCTTTCTTAGAGTTATCTCTTAAGCTTTGTATCTTTGGGATGCTTCCTTGAGTGATGAGTCTTTTGTTTTCAGTTCTGTATCTTTGTATATTATCCTTGGGGTGGTGAACTTTTTGTATCCCTTTATAATTTTAAACTTGGTGGTGAGCTATTTTTCGATTTTATTAAAGTAGTATTGTGAGTTCGTTCCTTTTTTATCTAAAAAAATTATTCCAGCAAATACAACTATATTATCAGATTTCTTTCAAAATTCATTCTACATTACACCTCCCCCTCACCCCCCCCTCCGCGCATTAGTGACCCAACCTACAATGCCATAGGTATGCATTGTTCATCTCATCTCGCTTCATTTTTAACACATTTACATTCGTAACATGTGGAGCATCATCTAATATGAATAAAACATTATTTAATGTTCCTTTATCGATGATCTCATTATCTAGGATCAATAAACAACCATTGTTTTAAAAACCTAATCTATATCCATTATTTGTCAAACAAAAACTAGAAATGATGTTTTTGATAATTGAAGGAATAAAATAGCAAGCATCTAATGCTAAAAGAGTTCCACTAGGCAACTATAGGGTGACCTCCCTAATGACAACAACGATAACCTTTGTGCTATTTCCTATCCTGAGGTTCACCTCGTCTTTCGCCAATCTCCTAGGCATTGCCAGAACCTGCAACGAATTGCAGATATGTGATGCACTGCCAATATCCAATACCCATGCATTATTATAATTTTCTGACAAATAAAGATCAATCATGAATATACCTGAAGCTTCTCCAAACTTTTGTTTCACCTTTTCTGCAAGGTACTCTCCTCTTCCAGTACTCGTTTTTGCCATAGTAGAAGCATTAGTCTTTGTCCTTTGTTGGGTCCTTCTCAGCAACCTTTAGTTTGCTCTTGCCCTTCTTAAGGGACTTCTCTACCTTCCTTTTCTTTTTGGTTTCATCGGTATAGAGAACTGGCTTCTCTTTCCTTAATGGTGCTCTTAGCCTTCCTCAACATATTGAGAAGTTCAGGGAGAGTCACCTTAAGCTTGTCCATTTTAAAATTCATAATGAACTACGAAAAGGAATTTAGGAGGGACTGAAGTACAAAATCCATATATAGGTTATTCTCTTTGACCATTCCTAGACCCGTGAGTTTTTCTATCCACTCAATCATTTTAAGGACATGGTTCTGAACCAATGTCCCCTTAGTTATCTTGGTACGGAATAGACTCTTGGATATCTCATATCGCTGAGTCCTTCCCTATTCCTGAAACAATTTGTGAAGATGTAGGAGCATAGATCTAGTATCCATCTTTTTATGCTATTTTTGTAACTCGAGAGTCATAGAGCCCAACATGTAACACTGAGCAAGAGTGGAGTCGTTTATGTACTTCACGTAGCGAGCGATCTCATCCTCACTTGCCCCTTCCTCGGATGTGGGCATTATTGTGTCAAGGACATACTCGATTTTCTCTGTTGTAAGAACGATTTTTAGGTTGCGAAGCTAATTTGTGTAGTTTGGACTAGTGAGGCGGTTGACATCAAGTATGCCGCTTAAAGGATTTAAAACGATATTTTTCTGAAAAATAAAAATGCAATAGAAAAGTAAATAACATGTATATTTTGGATTTTGAAAAAATAATTAA
Organism: Musa schizocarpa; assembly: GCA_900464855.2. NCBI lineage: Eukaryota > Viridiplantae > Streptophyta > Magnoliopsida > Zingiberales > Musaceae > Musa > Musa schizocarpa. The sequence continues at coordinate 11,895,763 of LS990925.1, read as the reverse complement.
GATATTATCTTTTATCTTAATCTATTCCCAGTATTTTTTTGCGAAACTCAGAACTCCCTCCGATATGTGAATTGAAAATCTACGGTGGATTTTTATTGGGGATTGAGATCCAATCGACGCCTTAGTATAACGTTGAGGGATTCAATCAATCACACAGCCTAAATGATAGGTAACTCTTGCCAATCACAACTCCTTATGATTCTCATCCTATTCGGCCTCCAAATCATCATGGCCTTAAGGAACTTGACCAACCATGATGCTTGGTTAAGTTAGCACTATCATTACAAGATGAGTTTGATTCGATGGTATGCCCTCGAGGGACTCAACCAAACATACTATGTCCTCAGGTCATCGGTGACATCTCAATGTTGTAAGTAAGATCTCAAATCCTAATATATATGAGCCTCGAGGGATTTAACCAACTCGGCCTACGTCAACAAGTGATTTTCGCTTATAATGATGGAAGATCATGTGGGTCAATCTTATTGCCTCACGTTTATCGATTTAATATTATTTTAGAGAGGTTTTTGTAATTCAATTTAGTCTTGTGGTTAAATATGATGCGCTACATATATTTTTAACACACACACACACACATATATAGTAGGTGTAGAAATGTATATCACATATATGCACACACATCTATACCAGATGATTATTGACTAGAGCCTAAGTGATCAGGCCCGAGCCAAAGGCTTGATCACGAACAAAAAGATCAAAGTGTGTCTCAATGCATCTCAATGCTCGGTGATTGTGTCTCGTCCTCATCTGTCGTACCGACACCTCTGTGCATCTCCATGCCCGATGATCGTCCGCCTCATCCTCCTGGGTCCCATTAGCATCTCCATGCTTTCGCCGCACCTTCTCATACGATTACAACTTAATTACATGCACGTAGGTCCATAAATGTACATATTACATATAAGAAGCCTTGATCACATCAAAGGGAGGTATACCACTGAGGGAGATAGAATCACATGCCAGATATAATGAGAGAGAGAGGGAGGCTCACAGGCCCCAATAATAATAATCACATACACACATCATCATATTACATGACCCATGATCATCTATCCACATCATACGTCATATGTACACAAATATGTAGGACTCTTTGGTAATAATTAATTAAATTAATTAATTAATTATATATATGGTTTAACTTTTAAACCTAGTTGGGACCCCTGCCATATCCTCATGGCAAGATGGCCCTTGCGGCTAGGAAACCCTAGCCGCCAGGGTTACCCCTGCGTCCTAGAGTCCCTAGCCACTGGGCTGCCTTCGGTAGCTAGGAAGCCCTAGCCACCAAGGTTGGCCTAGCAGCCAGGACTCTCTGAGTGTAGGGCTGCCTTGGGCAGCCAAAAAACCTAGTCATGTAGTTGTCCCTACAGCTAGGAATCCCTGGCTGCAGGATTACCACAAGTGGCTAGGAAACCCTAGTCGCCAGGGTTCCCTATGTGGTTAGGAGTCTTGGCCGCCATGGTTGTCTTTGGCCAAGTAGTCCTCGGCCAGGCCGAGAGCAGCCCTTGGCCAAATTTGTAGGGTAACAACTTTTGCTTCCCTTTTGCCTTGGCATATCAAATATCCAGAGGTTCTTGGGTGATAGAATAGTTTGTACACCAAAGATTACGTTGTTCCAATCTCAAATCGGCAAAAGCATAACTTATTTACCAAACACCAATTCAGCACAACAGGCAACAACTCATACAGTTTATAACCAATTATCACACAAACAACCTGGCTCTGATACCATTGTTGGGAAACTGGGAGAGCATCACACGCGCAACGGAAAAACAAAACAGAAATCAGTTTCCCAAAAACAGATTTATAACAAATCGTGTGCGACGATTGAGAGTGAAGAACTCGTCAAATTGAAAACTATGTAAGACGTGAGATCTCGCATGAAGGAGATCTACAGATCTGATAGAACCGCAGAGGAATTCTCTGTAGATTGATCTTCGAGGGAGATCACTCCTTGGAACGCTATAGGGGTTCCACCCTCCTAGAAGTCGACCAAATGACTGCAATTGTAGAGAGATCTTATTCACAAAGGGATGGAAGCTATATGCTTATATTGGGCTCCAAACCCTAGCCCTAGGGGCTGCTTCCTAAGTGAGTTACCTCTTTTACCCTTAACCCAAACCAACCAACCAAGTAAAAGGGGGCGGCGGTTAGGAAGCCCAAAGGCCCAAATATAAACCCTAGCCACTCTTCTTTAAAGGATAGAGGCGGCTAGGTGGGGTTTATTACAATCTCACAGGGTTTTATTAATTGCTTCTTGGTTGAGTAGGACCCAACCCTACTAGAGTCCTATCAAGTTCGCCCTCTCCAAATCAGTCTTATCCTCAAGGTTGAGGTTCCATGAACTTAGGGAACCGGGTCTTCAGTTCCTCATGTGATTCCCATGTGGCGTCTTCAAGTGGTAAATTATTATAATGCATTAGTACTTCAGTAGAGGGATGTCGGCGATGTATCACGATTCTGCGGTGTTGGGCAGTTGGATCCGGGGTGACTCATGTTCTCCCAACTTGGGCTTCAGGCATGACACGTGGAAGACGGTGAATTTTGGCATCCTCAGGCAATTTAAGTTTGTACGCCACGACTCCAATACGCTCTGTGATCATATTGGGTTCATAAAAACGTGGGGATAGCTTCATGGAGGCTCGTGTGTTGATGGAGAGTTGCTTATATAGCTGTAGGCGAAGATAAATCCAATCTCCTACGGAAAATTCTCTTTCGCTTCATCGTGTGTCGGCTTGCTGCTTCATTTTGGCTTGAGTGGTAGAGAGATTATCCTTAAGCAGTTGTAGGAGTTTGTCCCTGTCAATCAATTCTTGGTCGACCTGTTCAACCTTGGCCGAGCCAATTATATGCTATGGAATCACAGGAGCCGGCCGACCATATAGTGCTTCATAAGGGGCACATTTTGTAAATGAATGATATGTAGTATTATACCATAATTCGGCCCAGGGAAGCCATTTCGCCCACTATTTTAGCTGGTCACTAGCGAAACACCGAAGGTACGTATCTAAACACCTGTTCACCACCTCTGTTTGGCCATCAGTTTGTGGATGATATACTGTGCTCATCTTGAGTTTGGTGCCATGTAATTGAAATAACTCGGTCCAAAATTTACTGGTGAAGATCCTATCACGATCACTTACAATGGACCTTGCATCACATGCAGTTTAATAATATTATCCATGAAAATCTCGGCAATGCTAGTAGTAGTGTTGGGTTTTCGCACAACACAAAAATGAGCAAATTTCGTAAGTCGATTAACCACTACGAGAGTTGTGCTTTTTTCCTTTGGAAGGTGGTAGCCCTTTGATGAAGTCCATGGAGATGTCAGTCCACACCAAGTCTGGTATGGGTAGTGGTTGTAGCTTCCCTGGACTTGCCACTGTTTCACCCTTGTGCTGTTGACATACATCACATTGTGCCACATATTCAGAAATAATTTTTTTCATCTCTCTCTAATAAAAATTTTGCTTCACTCTTTTGTAGGTTCTCAGGAATCCGGAGTGCCTTGCTGAAGGTGTGGAGTGCATTTAATGCAGGATGATTTTGCTGCAAGGGGAGTCGGGTATAAGCACAATGCGACCTTTGTAACCTAGATCCCTCGAATCCCAAGTGTAGTGGGCTATTGCACTTGGATCCTCTTCCAATTTTTTTATGATGTTGCTGATCTCTGGATCCTTCTTCCATTCTTCCCTAATGTTCTCGAGGAAGTCGGTGGTAGGAAGGGAGATGACTGAAAATTTAGCTTGCTCAGGTAGTCGTGAGAGTACATCTGTAATAACGTTTTCTTTCCCCTTTTTGTAAATAATTTCATAATCAAATCCTAGAAGTTTGGTTACCCATTTTTGCTGCTCAGGGGATGATATCTTCTGCTCCAAAAAGTACTTGAGGGCCTGAGGCTTCTATGATCGGTTTTAATTTGAAATCGTCGGCCGATCAGGTAGGGTCTCCACCTCATTACTGCGTGCATAATGACGAGCATCTCCTTATCATATATTGACATGTTTTGATAGGAGGGAGACAATGCCTTGTTGGTGTATGCGAGTGGTCGACCATCTTGCATGAGAACGGCTCTAATTCCGACTCCAAATGCGTCGGCCTTAATGATGAAGGGTTGGCTGAAATCTGATAGCGCTAGCACTGGCGTCGTCGTTATGGCTACTTTAAGTTTGTCGAAGGCAGCGGAGGCTTTGTCTGACCATTGGAAGGCGTCTTTTTTCAGTAGAGAAGTGAGGGGTGCACTGATCTTCCTATAGTCCTTGATAAATTTTTGGTAATAGCCCGTTAGTCCAAGGAACCCGCGTAGTAATTTCACGTTTGTAGGTTTTGGCCAGCCTTGCATTGCTTCAATTTTTGTTGGGTCTACCGCCACTCCTTCTGATATTATGTGCCCAAGGTACTCTACGTTTTGCTAGAGAAAACTGCACTTTGGCGTCTTAACAAAAAGAGTATTCTCCCGAAGGATCGTTAAAACAACCTGTAAATGCTGAAAGTGAGTCTCAAGAGAATGGCTGTAAATGAGAATATCATCGAAAAATACCAGCACAAATTTGTGAAGAAAGCTCCGAAAAATATCATTCATAAGACTTTGGAAGGTTGAAGGAGCATTAGTGAGTCCAAAAGGCATTACCAAGAATTCATAATATGGTCGTCATGTCTGTGGAATGCAGTTTTTGGAATGTCGTATTAATATACCCGAATTTGGTGGTAACCGGATCGAAGGTCCAACTTCGCGAAGACTCGAGCTCCTTTTAACTCATCAAGAAGTTCATCCACCACTGGTATTGGGTACTTGTCCTTGACGGTGATACCATTTAAAGCTCGGTAGTCGATGCATATCCGCCAAGTTCCGTCCTTTTTGCGTACAAGTAGCACCGGTGAGGAATAAGGGCTGCAACTTGGCCGAATCACCTCTGTTTCAAGCATCTCCTTTATAATCTTTTCAATTTCATCCTTCTAGAGATGAGGATAACGGTACGACCGAGTGTTCGCTGGTGGTTTGTCCGAAAGGATTGGAATCCGATAGTCATGTTGTCGAGTAGGAGGAAGACCGCATGACTTAGCAAAAATGTCGGCAAATTCGGCAAGCAATTGGGCGAGATTTTGACATTCAATTTCTATTTTCTTCACCTCAGGTTGCTGCTGAAGATGCATAAAAAAATCACCATTTACCTTGTGTAAAACTTTCTCCATTCGTTGGGTCAAAACGGTGGTTACGTTGCATCCGCGCTTCCTGGGTAGGATGATATGTTTGCCTTTGCAGTAGAATTTCATAATTAACTTGGAAAAGTTCCAAGAGACATCACCTAGCGTAGTCAGCCATTCTATACCAAGCACGACCTCATAGTTATCAATTGGTAGGAGGAAGAAGTCGGTGATAATTTCATGGTCCTGCAGTAATAGTTTCACCTGCGGGCATCTTTGGTCGCACTTTAGGATTCTGCCGTCGGCGACCTTTACATCGAACTTGCTGCAACCTTCGATATGGAGCGCCATCCGAGCAACAACCTTACTGTTTAAGAAGTTATTAGTGCTGCCCGTGTCGATGAGAACAGTGATCGGTTGTTATTTGAGAAGGCCTCCACCTTTCATCGTTTGCGGGTTTGAGTAGCCGGCTAGCGCATGTACCATAAAGTCGGTTGGTTGTGGCTCTTCTTCCGCATCTTCTTCTTCATGTTCAAAGCTCTCTTCTGGATGTTCAATGACCTCTTCTTTTACTGGTTCAATCACAAGAAGTCTCCTTTTTGTACAGCGATGCTCGCGGCTCTATGGCTCGTTGCAATGCCAACATAACCCCTTCGCAAATCGCTCCCGAAGAGGTTCAATGGTTCAATCGTTCCGGGCTTCATGGAGCGACCCTAGTCCTCCGGGCTTCATGGTTCAATCGCTCCTCTTGAAGTCGTGCAAAAGAGATGGCTGCTATAAGTGTGTACGGTTGTCGCGCTTTAACTTCTCCCCGGATCTCCGACTTCAAGCCCTCAACGAAGGTCCCCAATAGCTGTTTTTCAGACCAATCACGAGTTTGATTAGATAACCTTTCAAACCTGGTTTGGTACTCTTGAATGGTAGAGGTTTGTCGGATCTTTGCTAGTTGTCCGTTAATGTTCTTGTAATCGGTTAGTCCGAAGCGGATCAGTAGTCTTTCTTTGAATTGTCACAATAAGAGGACTCTATGAGCGTGTTCGAACCAGTCAAACCACTATATGGCATCCCCTTCAAGATGTATAGTTGCAATTTCCACCATAGATGCATCTGCGGTTTTGTGGTATCGAAAATATCGCTCCACCTGCGAGATCCAACCAATCGGGTCTCTTTCTTCCCATCTAGGGAAGTCCACCCTTATGTGTGGATAGTGGAGATCGGTCAGAGAGCCTCCCCTCTCTTGGAAGTTATCTCTTCGGGCTTGGTGTGATTGGTCAGAGCTCTCCCCTTGATGTGATTTCTTCGAGCTTGGTGGTCGACCCAAATTGAGTTCGGTAAAGAGAGTCTGAATCTTATCCTTTATTCGCATCTCGAAGGCTTTGAATTTAGTATTGATTGCTTCCTTCGATGCTATAGTATACGCTTCCAAATCTGTAATGTTAAGATCTCTCTTTTGTTGTTGGGTTAAAGACATGTATCGGTTGAGAGAAGTGGTGGTCGAAAGGGTTGGTGGATTGGTGGATGTAGGCTGTGGTTTTAGGTTTTTTTTTTTTGGCTGTTTTGGGTGCAATTTGAGGGTGTGGTTTGGTGGAGTTTTAGGGATGTGATGGTAGTGGATGAAGGTTAGGAAAAAAGTTTTAGATCTGTGGTAGATGGCAGCAAAGGTTTGATAGAAATCAGTGGAAGTTGCTGCAGATATGTGTTGTCTTAAATGAGCAAATTGTCATCGAAGAAACACCGGTTTCTCGATGAAATTTCTAACAAAATCCGAGAGATTTGAGGAGGGAATTTGATAGCAAAATCTCAGTTTAGATAACAGTAATGATGACAAATTTAATCAAAAAAATTTCGACAGTATAACAGTAAGGAGATTGGTGCAAGTTGCGATAGCAGAATTCTCGTCGAAAAATTTCAACGGTTTGCAACGAAAATTTGTAGCAAAACAAGAACGGTTTTAGAGATGAATTCTTTAATATATCAATCTTAGATGGAAGCCAAGAAGATCTATGAAGCGTATAAGAAATTTCGTTCAAGAATGAAAGCAAATAGATCGGTTAAAAGCAACAATATACGGTTGAAATTTTCTGCAGCAATCCTTCGTTTGCAAAGATGATAACTTTTACGATGAAAGGAGTTCACAGCATGGGATAGATAAAAATACTTCTTCTTGGTATTTTGAATGGAAAATTATAGTAGCAAAATGTATTGGTGATAGGAGAATACCAGATCTCTGATACAATTGGAGGTGACGAGAGTAGATTGAGTAGATCTACGATAGAAGATGACGGTCAAGATAGCAACGTCAAGAGTAATTGTGGGAATTGCTTGGCTGGCGGTGGGCGGCAGAGGTGGTAGCAAAAGCAACAAGATCGCTACTCTGATACCAAATGATAGACCCTAGAAGAATTCTATGTAGATTGATCTTTGAGGGAGATCACTCCTTGGAACGCTATAGGGGTTCCACCCTCCTAGAAGTCGGCCAAATGGCTGCAATTGTACATAGATCTTATTCCCAAAGAGATGGAAGCTACATGTTTATATAGGGCTCCAAACCCTAGCCTTAGGGGCTGTTTCCTAAGTGAATTACTCCTTTTGCCTATAACCATAACCAACCAACCCAGTAAAAGGGGGCGGTAGTTAGGAAGCCCAAAGGCCCAAATATAAACCCTAGCCACTCTTCTTTATAGGATAGAGGCAGCTAGGTGAGGTTTATTACAATCTCACAGGGTTTTATTAGCTGCTTCTTGGTTGAGTAGGACCCAACCCTGCTAGGGTCCTATCAAGATCCTAGTCCGTGGATGAAGGAGATCTCGCATTCTCCTATCTAGCGGTGATCCACACGACGGATGAAGCGACAACGTACTTCCTCTTGCGACGTGTTCTTTTCTCGCTTTCGCGCACCACCATCACGCAGTAGGGTAAATCCTTCTTGCTGCCCTCTCATACTAAACAGGGGGCAGTCCTGTTGCTAACCCTAATGGATCCTGCCCTATTGGGTATTGGATCTCTATCCAATTACCCTAACATATTGGATACTTGATCTCCATCCAATTATCTTTAGCTTAATGAAAATTGGATCTCTATTCAAGTTTTCACTCTAAGCTCTTATTGGGTCCCGCCTAACGGATCCAATAAAATAGGGACTTATTGGATATCACATATCTAATCTTCTATTCGTCGCATCATCTACCATATGTGTGTGACTCTTTAGGCCTAATACCGAGCTGGTCATGAGTTGTACCTGTCAGAACTCTTTCTGACATAATGAATTATTATCCCATAATAATTCACTCAACTCATCGACTATGGACGTATTAAGTCACTACATTATAGTCCCTAAACGGTATAGGGGGATCTAATCCATTGGACATGTTTGCTCTCAGTTACTGTGCATTTATAGTCCCTTATCCATCTAAAATCTCAGAGACTGTATACCGAGCATGGTGTTTTCAGGCCCATACAGAATCTACTTGAGTCTCATTCTAATCAGATTTTCCCGGAGAACTCTTCTCTCAATCCGATTGACCCTAGCTAGGGATTTGCTTAAGCGAGAACACACGCGACATTCCTCTCATGATACCGAGACCGGATGATCCTCTATTGACACTCAATTGCTCTCGTAAGGTTGGTTACCACTCTCGATGACTAACTAGGTTAGATTTGGAACTTCCAGACCTATAAGTCTGGTATCAAAGAGTGAAGTACTTATGCAGGGCATCCTTGGTGTCTCAAGTCTAAGGACTAGACACACAATTGGGATCACGGAACCGTTGTCTGATAATGTGGTATTATTAATTATCAGTATTCTGTGAGCGGATCATTCAGTGAATTCATTCTCTAATGAGCACCTGCATTATATTTTTGGTATCTCTACACAAGCAGCTATGAGACCAGTTGCCTCCATCATATGGACAGGTATATAGTACACCGGTCTGTCTAGCTATCTTGATGCCCCTCTCGAGTAATCTATGACCAAGAATCTTTAGGGTCTTTGTTTATAGGCGAATTGGTCTGATTATCATGATTTGATCATGATCCAATTTCTATTGCAAAGATCGAAGGACATCATAATATATTTATCATCCAATATAAAGAGCGTATCACATATGCCATTACTCACGTGATTGGCTTACAGGGCATCTGTAAACCATTTTCCGTTTTTGGTTGGCCTCAAAATGCAGTTACAGTGGTGCATATGGCATAGGAAGGTCACGTTTGATGGTGTATGGAGGAGGCAAAGCAATCGATGGTGTTTGGCGGAGGAATGAATGACGATGTAGGGTTTCTCTTTGGTGATGGTTATAGATAAACTTGGTGATCGATTGTACCTTTGCCATTGTCTTTTGATGGATTATTGATAAACATATTGTAGCTCATCAATGTCTTTCATCATGAGATCCATACAATGTGTTACACACTTAAAGTTCAAAAAAATTCCCTCTGCAATCCATAAATTGCAAACCAACCTTATTAAAATTTGCCCTATTATCGATAACAATTTGGATAATATATTGTGAGCCAATCTCTTTTACCTTAGTATCCATTAGGTACTTTACATAGTTTACATCTTGAATTTTGTTTCATGCATTAATGGACTTATAAATGACCCTCTTTCTATTGCAGTATACTAAGAAGTTGATAATGCTTATTCTGGTGGGTTTGGTTCAGTGATTGCAAAAGCTGCCGGGCGCTTCGCTGGAGTGTTTCGGCGAGGCGAGGCGAGGCCCGAAGGCCTAATGTCCTGAAAGGCGGCTTTGAACAAGCGCCGCTGGCGCCTCGAAACCCGGTATTTGGCGCTTGGCGGCGGCTTTGGGTAAACTAAAGCGCGATCGAACCCGAATTTTAGGTCGGTTCGGTCTGGTTCGATTGTTAGTTGGTTCAATCGAACCAACTAAACCGATATAACCCAAACCCTAACCCTAACCCTAACCCAACACTAACTCTTTTCGCCGCCGCTCTCGATCCCGATCCCGATCTGCCGCTCATTGTCGCCATTGCTCCATTGCCATTGCTGTGCTTCATGCCGCTGCCGCTTCGCCATTGCTCCGCGCTCAGCCTCCCCGCGAGCCCTCCCATGAAACCTTCCATTTGCTCCCTCCTGAAACTCTCATTGCTCGGCCTCCTCCGAGCCCCTCTCATTGCCAAGGTCTCCTGCGAGCCCTCCATGAAGCCTTCCCCATTCTTTCGGCGCCTCCCTCGAGCCCTCCCACGCTTCACGCCTCCCTCGAGCCCTCCATTGCTCGCACCCCCATGAGCCCTCTCGCCTCTTCGCGAGCCCTCCCACAGCCTTCCCATTGCTCATATTCCTCCCTCGAGGGCCTCCATTTGCTCAGCGCCTTCCACTCCCTTTCCCTTTCTGCTGTGCCGTGTCCATTCGCTTCTTCTTCTTCTTCTTGCATTTGCCGCCGGCTTCGCCTTTGTCATTGTCGTCGCCATTTCTTTGCTTCCTCGTTTCTCCTCGATATATTCTTAATATTAAGTTTATTTGAATTTTGAAATGATTAATTTTACGTTAATAGATTAATAATATATTATTTTTTGATTTTAATGTTGTTAATTTTTATTTATTTGAAATTATTGTTAGGTTTCAACAAAATGGTAAGTGTGAGAGCAACTTCAATAGAGTCTCCAATGGTATTAAAAAAGATCCTGCGTGGAAGTATAATTATTTGAAGGATCCGAAAGATCCTAATCATTGACTTGCGTATTCTCATGATAAGACTACCGGGATGTGGTATTTTTTAGGTGCAAAACAACATCTAGTAGGAAATTTCAAGAATCGCAACTGACTTGCAAAAAATGTCCACCCGAGGTAAAAGAAGAGTTCTTTGAATTATATGAATGAAAAGAAGACGAAAAAAAGAATGAATCTTATGGAATTTACCGAAGACAATGTTGAACATCTCAGGGATGAAGAAGAAGATTATTCTGCGAGTATTAACCCAAGTGAAAACAGAGTATACGACAAAAAGGGAAAAGAAGTTATGAGTACTAAGAAAGGTAGAAAAGGATCGATGGATCTATATATGCTTCAAGGATCCTTAAAACAACAAGGGCAAGCGGGGAGGCTCAAAATTGAGACAAACAAATATAAGTGATGCTTGTGATAAAAGAAATAAGAGGAAGAAACAATTCAAAGACATTGCTTTCGCTTTTTTTTCTATCAGTTGGTCTTCCCCTTAAATACAACTTCGTTTAGACAGTTTTAAGGATATGATTGAAGCTATTGGAAGATATGGTGCAGGATTAAAACCTCCAAGTTATTATGAGATGCGAGTTCTATTGTTGCAAAAAGACTTACTAAAGGGTCATAAAGAATCATGGGCAACACATGGTTGCTCTATTATGTCAGATGTTTGGACTGACAGGAGGCGCAAGAGTATACTTAATTTTATGGTTAATTGTTCTTTAGGGACTATGTTTGTGAAGTCAATAGATGCTTCATCTTTTATAAAATCTGGAGACAAGATATATGATTTACTTGACAACTTCGTGGAAGAAATTGAAGAACAAAATATCGTTCAAATCATAACCGACAATGGAAGCAACTATGTTTTAGCTGGTAATATTCATCTTTTGATTTTGTTAATTATTTTATCTTCAATTAAGTGTGTTAAACTCTTAAGTCTTATCATTTTGTTATCCTTTGTCTCGGGTAAATTGCTTGAATCAAAAACAACACTTGTATTGGACTCCGTATGCGGCATTGTATTGATTTAATGTTGGAAGATATTGGAAAGATCGTAGAAATCAAGAAAACCTTAGAAAGGGCAATTTTTGTTGTTGGATTTCTTTATAATCACGTTGGGGCTTTGAATATGATGAGAATTTCACGAGGAATAAAGAATTAGTGAGACATGGTGTTACCCGATTTGCTACTTCATTCTTGACATTACAGAGCATGCATCGTCAAAAACATACTCTGAGAAATATGTTTACCTCTGAGAAATGGGTGACAAGTAAATGGGCAAAAGAAGCTAAAGGCAAGAGGGCTGCTGATATCATCTTAATGCCATCCTTTTGGAATCATGTAGTTTATATATTAAAGGTAATGGACCCTCTTGTTCGAGTCCTTCGGTTAGTGGATAATGAAAATAAGCCTGCAATGGGATATATTTATGAGGTTATGGATAGAAACAAAGAAGGAGACGATTAAAAGATCTTTTAATGAAAATGAAGAAAAATATGAGAAAATTTTTACAATCATTGACGAAAAGATGGAATTGTCAACTTCATCGCCCCTACACGCAAAGAGATATTATTTGAACCCCTAATTCTTTATAAGATTAAATCATTTGGATTTGATCGCGAGTTTTTTGGGTGGGTTATATCGATTGTGTTGCAAGATTAGTTCCCAAAGATTGAGGTTCAAGATAAGATTATTCATGAATTATCTTTATATAAAAATCTTTGAAGGTCTTTTTTGGAATTCCAATTCTTGCTCGATCCGGGACAACTACCTCTCCAAATTATTAATAATTTGATATAATTAATTTCATATATATTTATGTTACTATGTTATTGCTAATAATAACATAAATTTTGTAATTGAATGGTGGAGTCTATTTGGAAATTCCACCTCTAACTTACGTAAATTTGCTATCAAAGTACTTAGTTTGACATGTAGTGCTTGGGTTGTGAGCTTAAACCTGAGTGTCTTTGAGTATGTAAGTATTACTAAATATTTTTATTTTAATTAATTTATTTATTTAGATATATGTATTAATATATTTTTAAATTATATGACATTACGATTCACTCGAAGAGAAGAAATCGGTTAGAACATCAACGATTACACGATCTTGTTTACATAAAAAGTAATCGAGCTTTGAAGACTTCGTCATGATTTGAAAAATAGATTTGATTCAATCTCATTCTAAAGATATTGATGATTCAAAATGAGTGGTTAGTAGGAGAAATGAGTGCTAACTTGCAAGATCTTTGACGAGCTTGTATTTGAAGATGATAGATTGACGTGGGGAGATGTGGCAAGAGCTTCAGGTGCTGGAGAATTACAAACATATACAAGACAGATGTCAAAGAGAAAAATGAGTGCAAAAGCTTCAAGCTCGGCTCCTGCTATTGTTGAAGACATAGAGAATGAAACATATCTTGATGAAGAGGAAGGAATCGAAGAACAAGAGGAAAAAGACGAATTCAATGAAGATGATTTGTGTGAAAATGACGATAATATTGATTATGATGAATGACTTTGATGTAAAATTTTAATGTTTTGAATTTTGAAACTTTTTGTTAATGTGACATAGTGATTTTGTATCTTAGATTTTCTTAATATAATAGCATATTTTTATTTAAAATTTTAAATAATTATATTTATTAATTATATTATATATTTTTATATTTTAGCGCCTCGCTTTGCTCGGGCGAGCGCCTGGGCGAGCGCCTAGCGCCTCGGGCGTTTTTGGACCTTGGCGCCTTTTGGCACCTAGCGCTTTTTAATTCACTGGTTTGGTTTAACTATCACACATCAATGTCACCTCATATAGGTCTCCTTGCTTCTTTAAGGATTTTATCGCATCTCTCAATTCTACCATCTTCGAGATGTATTTCCTTCGGCGCAGGAGGTTGGATGCCCTTACCAACCTTTTGAATTGACAATACCATGCTTTGCTAGTATGAACCTTTGGCTGTATGGATTGGAATTATGTGAAAGTTAAACCACTTGGCAAAGAATTTGCCAATATTATTCTTTTCTTTGTATATGCATCATCAATCCTTGTCTGTTTTGTTAATTGTGGTGGATAAACCTCCGGATCAATATTGACGATATCAAGTCTCATAAACCACCTTACCTCATGTTATCGATCCTACACATTTGAGGAGGAACTGACTTATGTTGCTCAACTAAGGAGGAATTGGTTGCTTTATGATGGCAATCTTGCCCAGTCCCAGTCCCACTGCCACTATCATGCTTTCATTTCAAGTTCCATGTTTCCATTGTGAGTCTTTTGTTCGATGTCTCGTGGCCTAATTAATGTGATGATGCTCCAATGAAGCATAAATGCTAGTCACAAGTTTTGTGTCGACATCATTGCTGTGACCCTTATGTTGATTAGACTGACCTTGCTTCCAAAACTACCGATTTTGGTTCAATCGTATTTGGAATCGAAACCAGCCAGTTCTAGGCAGTTCAGTTCTGGTTCAGGAACTAGCAGTTTTGGAATTGATTCTGAACTAGAACAACCTATTTTATTATATTATTATTTTTTAAATATCTCGAAAATAGTCCTTCAATTAGCTGTTTATTAAACTATTGGAATGGCAAATTCACCATTTACATGGCATTTAGTTTTTTTTTTTAATTTTCTAGGCTTGCTTGGAATCGAACCAAAATTGTCGGTTCTGATTCCAAATCCAATTTATGGGAATCAGAATTGAACTGAATCACCTCGGCTCTGGTTTGATTCAAAAACCATCGAAATGTTGACCCTGTTTGGTTTTAGTTCTGAATTGGTTCGATTTCAATTTGGTGTTAGCTCGAATCAAACCGAGGCCAAGGCTAATATTGATCATATACTAGACCCTGTATGGCACACCTATATTGTTATTGTTCGACCTGCTTACCTGGAGCATTCGTCTTTTTCTATTCCATATTTGCTTGAAATTTTAATCTTAGTGCATTTTGCGACATCGTGATGATATCTGTTGGCTATATGTTACTTCATACGGTCACTCCTCTACGTCGGTCAATGTAGTTACAATGAATACACTATCAATGATGACTATTCTATAAACTATGAGCATTTTCCTACAAAAATGTCAACATAATAATATGCTGTGATTAAGACTAAATTATGGCTAATGACCCCTAATTGGGTCTAAAAGTAAGAAAATGATACTAATTGGCTCTAGTTAGACTTTAATCATATTAAATACAAGAAAAGAACCTTAATCAACTTATTATGAATTCATAATGAACCAATTAAAAACATTGCGATTAAGCCTAAATTATGTTAATAATCCCTAATTATGTCCAAAAGTAAGAAAATGACATTAATTAACTTTAATTAGACTTTAATCATATTAAATATAAAGAAAAGACTCTTAATCAACTTATAAATTTATAATGAATCAACTAATAACAAGTTGTAATTGAGCCTAAATAATGACCCCTAATTATTTCTAAACTTAAGAGAAAGATAATCACCTTTAACAACCTGAGTTCAGGCAAAATTAACACACCAATTTAGGTCTAAAAGTAAGGTAGTGGACCTATTTGACCTACTCTTAAGGGAAATACACTAGTCACCCTTAATTATTTATAATTATGAAAATAATAATAATCTAATTACGTCAAATGATAACTAAAATATAGAAAGAGTATAAATACCTTTAATTGAAGAAAATTTTTACCCAATCCCAAATTTGAATCCATCAAAATAAGGAGCTTGATTTGCACTGATCATTGATTAGGATGTTTAATCAAGTCAAAGTGAGAAAAAGAGTGAACGAGGGGAGTGAAAGTGGGGGGGGGGGAGGGAGGGAATTTTATACAGGTAGAACCAACCATGGTCCACTGGTCAATTTGATCCTTGGACCTTGATTTGGCCATTGGACCTTGATTTGAATAGCTTGGATTGGTACAATCAAAATTCGACCATTAGCAATCAATATAGGTCAGTAAGGAGTGTATCGTCCAATCCAGTCAAAATCCAACCAATCAATATAAGTCAGTAATGGTTTAGTTTGGATGGTAAAAAGGGTGTATTGGGCATGTGTTTCACCTGAAACAGTGATCTGCATGTCAATCATCAAGCGGTCCGATATGTATCACTAATTTTGTTTAGTTTCGGGCAATACAACAAACATTGCTATTATATACAATACATTTTTCTAGTTGGTTTGTATTCTTCATTGACTATAACATTGATTATGTTTAATGTGATTATTCAAACAATAAAATTTTTGACTCAATGTTATTAGTCAAGAATTATTATTGTTTGAATAATGACATTAAACATAATCAATGTTATAGTCAAGAATTATTATTATTTTTTTGTAAGTGAATTGAATTGGCAGGGGCATCATATGGCAATTGAACACCACTTGAACTTGAACTCCATCTTGGTAGATTAAGGACTAACCCCATTATTTTGCAATATTATTTTCTAGTTGGTTTGTATTGTTCATTAACTATAACATTGCTTATGTTTAATGTCATTATTCAAACAATAAAATTCTTGACTCAATGTTATTAGTAGCACTTAGGCGAAGTGTGCCCCTATCACCTCAAATATGTTTAGGTGAGACACCTTTGCTTGGGCACCATCTAGGCGAGTGCCTTAGGTCGGGCGTTGAGCGTCTCGTATGTAATAGGCTCGGCCACCACTTCTTCATTGCCATAAGTTAGTGGCACCTAATCGAGTGACCTTATTGAGTGTGTTACCCTCCTCCACCCCCGAAGTCTCCACTACTTTGTCTCCTCTATCCTCTCTATCAAGGTATGCAATATCATATCGTACCGGAGTTTCGACATTCGCTCGGTATGGTACGATATTGTATCCGAGCGGTATACTGTTCGTTATATATATATATATATATATATATATATATATATATATATATATATATATATATATATATATATATAAAATATTTATATATAAAATATTTTTATAAAAGGCGACGTTGCCTTTTCCTTCTCCCATGCGGGGCAACGTCGCCGAGGCGACGTGATGTCGTCGACTTTATATATATATATATATATATATATATATAAATAAGATTATTGATATTTATATATAAATATTCTTATAAAAGGCGACGTCGTCGATAAAGGCGACACGACGCCGCCTTTTATAAAAATATAAATAAATAAATAAATATAAATATATATATATATAGTTCGTATCGCTCGTACTGGACGGTATTATTCGAAATTGCATATCTTGCTCTCTATCTTGCAATCCATCTACATTTCTTCTCCTTTGGCACTATTTGTCTCTTTTGTCGTTGTCCTCTCCATCTTCATGATAAGAGGGGTCTTCTTTTACAATGTTGAGGGGTCTCAACCTCAAGTTTTACACCGTACCATAGTATACCTCAAATAACTGAGACACCATACCATTCAGCACGAATTATTCTATGATTGAGAGGGGTCTTCTTTTACAACATGATGCATTTATTTCAAGTTTTACCACGTGATAAAGATAATTTTCGAATGTGATATAGTGGAATGGTAACTATCAAATTGACTCATCTATTGAGGGAAATTCATCAAAATTTGTCGGTATCATTCATGAAACACAATTGATGAGGTGCTGTCTGTACACATCCACAGGCACCTATGTCTCCATCCACATCATAATGTTTTTTCTTGGTATTCCATTGCTAATATTCTTCATAAACCATTATTTTAACCGATTAATTCGTAGTATCGAACTGTCTTGCTGTGCGGGTGGTACGATATCGGTCCGATGGGTTGCCGGTACATGGACCGCTGTCGGTTCTGGGTCCGAGATCAGAGTAATCAGAAAGGCGAAGCTATGAAGATCGGCACACTACTGAGTGTATCGCTTCGGTACACTGGATGTACCGCTTCGGTATCTCATCATCGTGTCGATCTGAAGAGCCCGGTCGAAACACTTGGTGCGATGCGGTATTAAGCGAACCTTGATTTTAACCAAAGTTTCTTTTTATTGTTAATTTTTTTTATGTATTCATTGTCATGTTCTTACAGGTCTATAGAGATTCTGAAACAACACCCATGGTTTGCTGTGATGTTTGTGAAAGATGGGTCCACTGCCTATGTGATGGCATCAGGTTGTTGTCAGCATATTCTTGTTGCTTACTTAGGAAGATCAATGTTTGATTTCTTGTTTTTTTATTTCTTTTGAACTTTGATTATGCAACATGATCTAAGTTTATATTTACCTGCACAGATTACATTCTTTTTCACATGCCATATTGTGATTTTGTTAAAAAAAAATTAAATTAAGGCCTTTGACAGTTTTCTTATTACTGTGATGAGTGCCACTTTGATATTGTTGTGTTTATATTGACAAAATGGTCAAGAATAATGACTGTTTGAAAATGAGGATTTATTAATAGGACCCTTTTATATAATTCATTTATTTTGTAAAACTCCTCACATTATTCCTATTTTCATTTTTCCCATAAAAAAATGTTTTTGAAGCAATGGAGACCCCTGCAGTCCATATCCGTGAGTCAAGTTAACTTCAATATAATTTTTGTTACTCAATATTCAAAATTCACTTAATGGAAACTCTCATATTCAGCATTAAACGTCCACAGAAACATATCAAAGGAACACACTGGCAACAATAGATCCTCCATTGCTCCAACAACTCCATCCAAGTTTGGCTACATATGAAATCAATTCATTGTAGTTGGTAGTGGGTGAACTTTTTTACTATTTTTATGGACTGGTGTGACTATTCATTTTTTCATGGTTTGATGCCCTAACAAACAACAAAAACTGGTTTTAGGAAGAAAAAAGAAAGAAACTACAATCTTTATTAACAATAAGAATTGCTAATTTTTTCTGGGATTACTTGATAAAATTCACAGAAATGAAAATAAAACAGTTATGGTGATAAGAGTTTCAAGTTATATATATATATTTTAATGTCTGTTCTTCCCCCAATCTAGATCTGGTGATGCAGCTTGGTGGCACCTTTATGGCACATCCTTCATCTGCACTTTGTCGAAGTCAGCACACCACCCAGCTTGGCAGAACTCATTCTACATGGATCCTCTTCCTTGTTTGCCCCCACATTCTGGCACTCTTGTATAAGCTTGCCATCAATGGAAAGGAGTTAATCCTACTCCCTGATTACTACAACCATTTTAGGTATGATATCTTGTACCACCACCAGTTCACGACTACGAACCATCACAAACTGAGCTCAGTGTAGAAAATATGAAGGGAAGAATAAGAGAGAGAATTACACATAATGAACACCAAGATTTTTCATGGTTTGGTCAATTGGCCTGTGCATGAGCAAGTAGACAGCTTTTTTAAGACAGAAAACGTTACAAGTCTGCCCCGATATAAGTGACTCTCACCAGAGTAATCCTTGCCAAAACCTCTCAAACACAAGATGCATTAGACATAAAATAGATATTCTTTGCTTAAGCATCAATTATATATGGCATGTCCTGACATATGCCAACAAATTGCTTCACAATTCCCTTGGTCTGCAAGAACTGAATTAATAGAGAGGTCCCATCATGAGTACTATGGGGCACTGAGCAAATGCAAGAAGCAACTTATATGAGTTGGTCAATTGGTCTGTGCGTGAAAAAGAAGACAGAGCTTTCCTATGATGAAAATGTTACAAGCCACCCTGATATAAGTGACCAATTTGGTTATATCTTGCTTCAGTACGGGCTTATGTGAACAAGGAAGATTAAGTTTTCAAGCATCTCCTTATAAACATGTTGATTCCTGAAGAATAGTGATTCATCTTCCACTGGGTGATGCTTTATTGGTTCTATATAACCTTCCACTTGGAATAGGAGGCCTGGTGCACTGCTACCTGACAGAGGAAGATTTATATGTGTTTGCAGCAGCGCCTGCACTAGAATTAACCGTTAAGCATGCAGTGAATCTGAATGCTTGTATGAGTGCAATGACTAGAACATTTGATAGCAGCTGATTATGAATTAGAAAACTTATCAAGTATGGAAGAAGGTGATGTTGTAATGAACTCTGGTATATGCACCTTATTATGAAATATGACATGAAGTTCGACATTGATGTTAGCAATTGTCCTAACCATTTATTAGTTGTCACAAAGTTCTTATATACAAACAACTTGAACTAGATGCTATCAAACAATTACACTATGAAAGGAGATGACTTTGGAGATGTATTCTTCAGTAGTTGCATAATCAAATTAATGCGTCATGCACTTCTTTCTTAATGTTACAGGATTCAAACAATATGTTAAGTGGCATAGTTGCTCATTTTTTGGGCAGTCTTCCATTTGTTCTTTTTTTATACTTTCTACTTATCTAGACACTTATCTAGGAGAATCTTGCATATCTTAGATGACAATCAATATTATAAGTTTTTGCATGTGATGATTAATCTTTATTTTGATGGTAAATCTACAGCTCTGTGCATGCTTGAATTTGATTTGGCTTGTAATTTTGTCCACATCCATTGGTGGTTTGAATATGGAGCCTTCTCTGCATAGACTTCTGTTTTATAGCTGATTTCATATTCGTAAGGATCATGTGGTTGTTTTTTAAAATTTCAAAGTTCTAATAGAGAAACTTATTGTCTCATTAGGTCTTTCTAATAGTTCTAGATCAACAGTTCAATTTCTCTTTTTATCCAACCAAATATTTATATATTTTACAAATTCCTGTTGCTAGAATAATCTAACTACAGACTCTACTTTGTTAGAAATAGTTCTCTTCTTTCCTAAGATCAATTGAAGGCATCCTTGTATCATTTCTCATTTTATCATTTTTTGCCCCCCTCACATCACACAGTGATGAAAAATATCAGCAGTTCCAAGCAGATCAAAACCTACAATATAAATGTGCTGCATGCCGTGGCGATTGCTACCAGGTGTCATTTGCTGTTTTGGTAGAATGTTGGATATCTTTTTCACATGATGTGATTTGGTAAATCAATATTCCTGACCATACTCTTGATGATCAGGTCGAGGATATAGATGATGCTGTTCGAGAACTTTGGAAGAGGAAAGATATTGCTGACAATGATTTGATTGCAAGTTTGAGGGCTGCTGCAGGGTTACCATCTCATGAAGTGACATATTCAATCTCTCCCTATTCGGGTGATGAGCAAAGCGGTCCAATCATACTTAAGAATGATAATAACAAGCCACTGAAGTTTTCACTCAAAGGGATTAGTGATAAATCTTCAGAATATGGGAATACCACCTCAAACAAGAAGCAAGTGAAAAAGAAAGGGTACTGGATCAAGTTGGTTGGTAAAACAGAAGAGGCATATCCTGAACTTGACAAACAGGATGAAACAAGATCATTAGAGTGTAGGTATAGAGATCAGAACATTGATGAAATGACCACTTTCAGACCTGATGGCCCAGATATACTTTCATCTTCTACAGCTAGAGACCCTAATGGTAATGGTGTGAAATCCTGCACAAATCAGCTTGGTACTTTTGACCAAAGCATGGCCAACGAACCAGCAAGCAGTAATGCTGATATGATACCAAAAGTCAAAATAAAAAGTAGTAAGTTGCAGGGTTTGCATTTTAAAGAATGTGCAGATAAAAGTGCAAACAAGATTGAAACTACAAGAAGTACCAAACTAGTTATACATATTGGTTCAATAAACAGAAATGCATCCAACTCTCCAAAATCTGAAACTTCCAGCTGTCATAAGGATCAAGTTTTGGTCAATTGCTTTGGTATTCACTTTTTTTTTGGTTTAACTTTTCATCAGTTGCCTTGGTTTATGTTGAGTATTTAACTTGAAATCACTAAGATAATATGTTGATGTTATCTTGTATTGTTTGGTTAATGTTGTTTCAATATGATGACATTATGATATGGTTCAAGTTGTTTTACTCTATTTCAAGTAATATGGTGGAAATTATTGCCTTGTATGTATGGTATGTAGATGCAATTATGCATTGCAGCATGTCAATATTTTTATTTTTAAAATATAATCTCTTGTAGAATGGAGCATCACAGATGAATATCTGTAAAGGAAGATGCTTGTTTTCTGTGTTTCTGTGATTGTTGATATATTTGTTTGTATGCCTTATGTGTAATCAAAAGCTTAAGTACTTTTAACCTTTACTTTCACTTTTTAAAAGCACCATATATATTTTTGATGGGCAAGTATGTATATTTGGGACTAGAGGCAATAGAATTGCTTTTCTGTTAGGATATGTAACTTACTAGCAGGTTAGAAACACATGGATACAATGGCTAGATTGTAGAAGCTTTGATTAGTTTTCTGGTGAAAAGGATCATGTTTTTGATCTTAAATAACACTTATGCTTCCTTTGACTTTCTTTTAAGTTAATGTGAAACTGAAGCCTGTCAACCCTGCTAATATGTCTGTTGCAAGTATTGGATATGCTTGACATCATGTTACATCTTCATTGATTTCTCACTGATTATCATATCTATCTATTGGGATGAAAATAACTTTAAATTGGTGAAATTAAAATTGTGTTCTTTATTGGCCCATTGTTTTTGTTGGTGCCATCTGAGCTTCCTCATAGTAAATGTTCATTTCCCCATCTTGATTTTTTCATTTTAAGGAGCTACCTGTACTTGATTGTACTTGGTCGCATCTATCATAATCCTTCTTAAACTTTACATGCTTTTAACCATAGTAAATTTTCATTTCCCCATCTTGAATTTTTCATTCTAAGGAGCTACCTGTACTTGATTGTACTTGGTCGCATCTATCATAATCCTTTACTTTCACTTTTTTAAAGCACCATATATATTTTTGATGGGCAAGTATGTATATTTGGGACTAGAGGCAATAGAATTGCTTTTCTGTTAGGATATGTAATTCTTACTAGCAGGTTAGAAAGACATGGATACAATGGCTAGATTGTAGAAGCTTTGATTAGTTTTCTGGTGAAAAGGATCATGTTTTTGATCTTAAATAACACTTATGCTTCCTTTGACTTTCTTTTAAGTTAATGTGAAACTGAAGCCTGTCAACCCTCTGCTAATATGGCTGTTACAAGTGTTGGATATGCTTGACATCATGTGACATCTTCATTGATTTCTCACTGATTATCATATCTATCTATTGGGATGAAAATAACTTTAAATTGGTGAAATTAAAATTATGTGTGTTCTTTAATGGCCCATTGTTTTTGTTGGTGCCATCTGAGCTTCCTCATAGTAAATGTTCATTTCCCCATCTTGATTTTTTCATTCTAAGAAGCTACCATAGGTCTTCATCGAATATGATTAAATTATATTTTAAATAGTTTTCCCTTTCTTATCTCCTATTGGAGTTACATCTAGCTGTTCGTGGATAAAATTATCTTTATTCAATTTTTTGTAGTAAGACTACTCATCTGTTTCAACATTCTCATCTTGATTACATCGAGTAATATATATATATATATATATATATATATATATATATATATATATATTCCTTTTACTATCCAACATGTTATGATTGATCTTAAAACTTGTTATGATTTTTAAAAAAATAATTAAGGACACTGGTTTTCATAGTTGATGTTCCTCTTTACTTTAACCATTTTTTTTTTTACGCTATGAACAATATCATCATCTATGATTAGTAAATTCGTCCATCACTATTATGAAACAGTAAGACTTATAGTTATCAAGAAACTTACTAGGCACCTCCAATCATGCCCCAACGCTAATAGCTACTCTAACATATGTATCTGCTGTTAGGTTGGTATACTGCTCTGTACACCACTACCATACTGGTCCTGAGTGGTGTCAAACTAGTATTGATACCGGGGAGGGTAAAAATGCAGAATGGATTTCGAAAGAACACCGATAGAATAGTTGTTCAGATAGAAAATGCCACAGAAGGCAATGAACAAACTTTTGAAGAAACTTCGGTAAAACAAAAAAAATAGTTCATCACCAAGTTAAAAATCAAAAGGGATACAGAAAGATCACCACCCTAATGACAATAACAAGGATCTGAATCTGAAAGCAAAAGACTCACCACTCAAGGATACTTCCAAGAGATCTGAGTTCACAAGAGCACTCCAAGAGAGAGCTTCTACCAATATCCTCGGCTTTTCTAAAGGTTCCTTTCTAAGTCCTAAACTCCAAAATAAATACTAGTGCATGAAACAACCCTTCAATGCATAGGGAATTTTGAAATTTAGTGTTTACTGACTACTAACCAACTATTTTAATGCACTCATTGGTAGTGAAGAAATGTTCACAAATACCAACCAACTCCTTTAATGCATTCCTTTGTCTTGAAGAATATCTTTGATGAGAATATGCCAAGCACCTTGAAAACAGACTTTTAACTTTGTGCGAGAATATCTTTGATGAGTCATCATATTTGATTGTCTTTGAGATAAAGATTATGAGGCATCATTATTGGTTGAAAAAAGATACTAGATCATAATCAAGGCTCATATAATCAGATTGTAGTAAATTAGACACTCCCGTGTCAATCTCCCCCGGTTGAATGAAACTTGTCCTCAAGTCTTCATTTGATTCATCAACATGATTATAAAAAGGACTCAAATCAGCCACATTAAATGTTGGGGATACTCTATAATCTTCAGATAGCTCTATCTCATAAGCATTTACGCCAATTCTCTTAAGCACCTTGAATGGACCATCGACCTTTGGTTTGATTTTTTCAAATTTGCTTTCGGTGGAAACCTCTCCTTCCTTAGATGAATCCGGACCAAATCACCAGTATTAAACTCCACATGTTTTTTACGTGTTTGTTGGCGACATGCATGTACCTCTCATTTTGCTTCTCAATGGTTGCTTTCACACCCTCTTGCGGCTTCTTTATCCGCTTAGCTCTTTCATCAAATCTCCACTAAATTGCTTTGTTGTAGAATGAGGGATTAAGTCCAAAGGACTAGCGGGATTAACACCATAAACAACCTCAAAAAGGACTCTTACCCGATACTATTATGCATAGAAACGATTGTAGGCAAACTCAATTTGTGGAAGAATGACATCCCATTGCTTAATATTCTTGCCAACATAGCTTCTAAGCAAATTTCCCAAGCTTCGGTTTGTTACTTCAGTTTGCCCATCGGTTTGTGGATGATGCGAGCTTGCTGAAATTCAAAGAAGTACCCAGGCTTTCCTCCAAAGAGTTCTCCAAAAATGACTAACAAATTTTGAATCTCGATCGGACACCATAGTTCTTGGAATACCATGCAATTTAACAATCTCCTTAAAATATAAATCAAGCAATATGAGATGCATCATTTGATTTATTGCATGGAACAAAGTGAGACATTTTTTAAAATCATCAACAACAACCATGATAGAATCCTTGTTCCTTTGAGTTCTTGGCGGTCCCTAAAATAAAATCAAGACTCACATCCTCCCAGGGAGCATTTGGCACTGGCAATGGAGTGTACAAACCAGAATTTTGAGTTCTTATTTTTGCCAAATGACACACTCGACATTGCTTTACATGTCTTTCCACATCTCTAAACATCTTAGGCCAATAGAAGTTTGATTAAATAAGAGCTAAAGTTTTATCTCTACCAAAATGTCCACCCAAAACACCACCATGAGCTTCAGCCAGAATTACTTGCCTCAAAGAACAAGATGGAACACATAAAGCATTAGCTCGAAAAAGAAAACCATCAAAGATTGAAAATTGTTGATAGGAACCTGATTTGCAATTCTGCCATATCGAGCCAAAATCCACATCATTCTCATATAGATCTTTGAATGTTTCAAATCCAACCACTTTGACTTCCATTCTTTGATAATAAAGAATGCTTTTCTACTTTCAATACGTCGAGAACTACATTTTGAACACCGATTTGTGCTTGATTGTAAAGTTGTAAGATTATAAGAACTCCACCCAAGTCGCATGCCTCTTGTTTAGCTTGTCGGCGATGATTAATAAACTTTAATGCCTCGTGATCGAATATAGAACAAATGGCTGGCGAGAAGATATTGACTCCAATGAGACAAAGCTCGATAAATCGCGTAAAACTCCTTATCATAAGTAGAGTATTTCTTTCTCGATCATTCAACTTTTCACTAAAAAAAAATCAATGGGCTTTCCGTCTTGACTCAAAACAAAGACCAATTCCCACATTAGATGCATCACATTCAACTTCAAACACATTGTCAAAATTTGGTAGAACTAAGATAGAGCTTCAAAAACCTTTCTTTTTCAAAAGCTCAAAAGCATCATTAGCCTCATTAGTCCATTTGAATTTATCACATTTCGGACATTCGGTGATTGGAGCGACAATAGAGTTGAAACTCTTGATGAATCTTCTATAAAAGATGTTAAGCCATGGAAACTCCTCACATCATGTAATGAAGCGGTGTTGGCCAATTGAGAATAGCTTCAACCTTGCTTTGATCCATCATGATTCCATCTTTTGAAACAACATACCCCAAAAAACACCACACTAGAAGTTAAGAAATCACATTTCTTTAGATTAGCATAAAGTTTTCTTTGCCTCAAAATAAGAAAGATCTCTTCGGATGACTCGTATGCTTCTCTTCACTCTTTTTTGTACACCAATATATCGTCAAAATAAACTACAACAAATATTCCAATGCATGGCTTAAGTATGTGATTCATAAATCTCATGAATGTGCTAGGAGTATTAGATAGTCCAAATGGCATAACCAACCATTCATATAAGCCTTCTCTAGTTTTAAACGCCGTTTTCCACTCATCTCCTGGGCCTCATTCTTATTTGGTGATAGCCACTCCTCAAATCAATTTTAGAGAAAATATAAGCACCACACAATTGATCAAGTAAATCATCTAACCTTGGAATAGGGAGCGATAGTCCATTGTGATTTTGTTGATGGTGCGATTTGTCCACGCATTCTCCAAGAACCATCCTTCTTAGGCACTAACAAAGCGAGAACCGCACAAGGACTCATGCTCTCCCCGGATTAACCCTTTTTTAACCAATTCATCAACTTGCCTTTGAAGTTCTGCATGATGCTCCTTGGGACTCATTCTATATCTTTGCCTTATTAGGTAGAAATGACCCGAATAAGATCAATGTGATCTTTGGATATCTCTCAAGGGTGGAAGGCCACGTGGAATCTCTTCCCATATAACATCTTAAAATTCTTCTAGGATTGGTTGCATGATTTTCGGTGTCTCCTTATGTTGTTCGTTCTCCTCTACTACCATTAGGGCCAAAACATGACCGCCCTTGTCCAATTCATATCTGCATTCTCTATAAGAAATAAAAGCACTAACTTCCTTCTTTGGCGCATTGATTTCAGAAGGTTGTAATGGAGCTAAGATAATCTTCTTTTCATTCACTTTAAAAGAATAAGTATGTTTATAACCATCATACAACACTCTTCTATCATAATGCCAAGGTCTTCCCAATAGTAAATGACAAGCATCCATAGGGGCGACATCACACCACACTTTATCTTTATAAACTAAACATCTTTTAGTTACCTTGATGTCATTTCCTTTTTGCAACCAACATAATTGGTATGGATGTGGATGAGAGATCGTATCCAACTTTAGCTTCTGCACCATCTCCAAAGAAACCACGTTCTCAAAAACTGGCACTGTCGATGATCACCAAGCACACCTTGCCAAGAGAAGTGCATTTAGTGTGAAACACATTTTTTCTCACCCAACTTTCATCGTCGGCCACATATGACACTTGTAAACTACGTTGCAATACAATAGACAAACCATGATCAGCATAAGTAATCTCTTCCTCATCATCATCGTATTTTGGTTCGTCGTCAGCTTCATCTTTGTCTCCATCACTATGATCTTCAACCAAAGTTACAATCCTCCTATTTGGACAATCCGAAGCAATATGCCCAAAACCATGACATTTGAAGCATTTTCGGCCACTTGGGGTAGAAGAATTAGGTATTTTTTGTTGCCGCCAGACTCTTCACCCTTTTTTTTTTGCCCTTTGATATCACCTTGCTTTGGACAAGAGGGCTTGGAACTTCCTCCTTTTGTGTAGCCTTCTTTTGAGCCATACCGAAAACTCTTTTCAAACTTACGGTTTTTTTCAACTTTTAATGGCAGCTTGCTCACATCATTTAAAGACCAATATGGTCAGGTGAACAACTTTAGAAATCTCATACTTGGACCTCCTAAGTATCTTGCAATTGTTTGCTCTTCCCTTCAGATAAGCTCTCCTTTTAACATCAAATTATCAAATTCTGCAGGTGTACTCCTCCACACTAAGATCCTTTTGCTTGAAATCATGTATTTTGAGAAAGATCTCTTGTCTATAATTATCGGGTAAATATTTTCTCTTTAGCTCCCTTTTCATTTTCTCCCATGTAACGATCTTACTCTTCCCCTCACGTTCTCTTTGTTTCTTCATATTTTCCCACCAAAAAAAGACGATTCCACTTTGAGTTTGAGTGCCACAAGTTTGACCTTCTTTTGTTCTCGGTGGTTCATGAAAATCGAAGATTCTTTCTCTTGTATTAAGCCAATCGATAAAGTCATCAACATTTACCTTCCCTTCAAATTGGAATATCAAATCTGGGATTATATTTATTACGCCACTTTCGTCTTGGACTTCATTTCTTCTCCGACATCTTCTTCGACTCTCTTGGATGATGAGGTGTATCATCATCGAAAATAAACTCTCGAGCATCATTTTCATGCTTGGTTGTGTCTACTTTGAAGTTAAATTCGATTATTTCATTTTTTTTTTCTTGTAGGCTCTGCAGACAAGTTTAAGTAGCTGCATGACCTCAACGACTTCAGCGTCATCTTCATGGTCGCTACCTTCTCCAACTACATCTTTTCCATTCCGCCTTGCCATGATCTCTAGCCTTTAGCTCTGATACCAAACTGATACCGCGGAGGGTAAAAATGCAGAATGGATTTCGAAAGAACACCGATAGAATAGTTGTTCAGATAGAAAATGCCACAGAAGGCAATGAACAAACTTTTGAAGAAACTTCGGTAAAACAAAAAAATAGTTCACCACCAAGTTAAAAATCAAAGGGATCTGAAAAAGATCACCACCCTAATGACAATAACAAGGATACAGAACTGAAAGCAAAAGACTCACCACTCAAGGATACTTCCAAGAGATACAGAGTTCACAAGAGCACTCCAAGAGAGCTTCTACCAATATCCTCAGCTTTTCTAAAGGTTCCTTTCTAAGTCCTAAACTCCAAAATAAATACTAGTGCATGAAACAACCCTTCATGAATAGGGAATTTTGAAATTTAGTGTTTACAGCTACTAACCAACTATTTTAATGCACTCATTGGTAGTGAAGAAATGTTCACAGCTGCCAACCAACTCCTTTAATGCATTCCTTTGTCTTGAAGAATATGCTGATGAGAATATGCCAAGCACCTTGAAACAGCTTTAACTTTGTGCAGAGAATATGCTGATGAGCTGTCATATTTGATTGTGTTGAGATAAAGATTATGAGACATCATTATTGACTGAAAAAGATACTAGATCATAATCAAGACTCATATAATCAGATTGTAGTAAATTAGACACTCCCGTGTCAAGTATCCAACTAAGCCTGCCTCGAAGATGTGCTGCTACTTCTAGGC
The DNA here is from genome assembly GCA_900464855.2 of Musa schizocarpa. Lineage (NCBI taxonomy): Eukaryota > Viridiplantae > Streptophyta > Magnoliopsida > Zingiberales > Musaceae > Musa > Musa schizocarpa. The sequence goes on along the minus strand of LS990925.1, from coordinate 11,866,381 downwards.
TTACCATAATGTGCTAGAATATCATAGTCTGATTTTACAAGCAAATGTCAGAAGATCTGATTTTTTTACTAGTTTTTCGATGTTTTGGGCTTGGTATTATGATTTGTGCATTCTCTTAGCTTAATCTGTAGTGCTTCTGTTTGCTCTATCAAGTGTGATCTTGAGTTTCTGCTATAGTGTTTTTCGTAAGAAGCCTCTACTTATCCAGTACAGTAGAACAATAACAAAATTATCTTGTTTTTTCAGGTGCCAAAATGGTTAATGCAAATGTGATGAGAACTCCAAAGCATGGAGTTAAAGAAAAAACAAAATTCAAGATTGGAAAAGTTTATGTGAAGCCCCAGAAAAGTAATGGTAATGTGACTGATGAATGTGACCTTAATGCTACAGATTTATCAGTTGAGAGGATGAACGAGGCAAACTTTGCAGCAGAAAATGATACAACCAAAAGGAGCAACAAGGTTTGCCAGAAAAAGCATTCTGCAGATATATCTGTTAAGCCACAGAGAGACAGCAGTGAGATGTCACCCTCAGATTTTACCTCCAGTTCCTCCAAAGACCTGAAGACTTCGCTGAAGCTAAAATTTAAGAATCCATGTTTTGAGCAGAAAAGCTCATGGGTTCCTCATGGAGAGGAAGACAACACTGTTAAGGGGCAGAGATCAAAGAGAAAGAGACCTTCAACTGAGAAAATGGGTGGATGGCAGGATGATAGATCATCAAAGTTGGATCTGGAGAATCTTATTGATGAGGCAATGGATGCAAATTGGATATTGCAGAAGTTGGGCAAGGATGCAATTGGGAAGAGAGTTGAAGTCCAACCAACAAATAGTTCTTGGTTAGTATTTGGCTCCAAGCTTGCATCTAATATCTAACTCGTAATGTTAGATATTATAGTTCTTGGTTAGTATTTGACTTCAGACTTTGGCAGACTGCTGATATGCATTTCTTTCTAATTTTGTTTTCTTAAGTGACTCTTTTTACTGTTCTTTTAGTTAACCCTTATGTAGAGTAGAATTATAGGTTGCTCTTTGTAACAACGTGGTTCATGGATTTTATTTGTTCATGTGGATTTTTTTGGGGAAAAGAGAGAGATGTATCACTTCAAAGGATTGTGTCTAAGACAGTTGGCTCTGATTTCATTGGAGCCCAAGAAAGCCAAAAACATCCATAGGAGAGTATGGATTCTTGTTGATGTTAGGCTGTCTCTCCAGCTTTACTGGTCACTGTCATTTTAATTGTTAAAGCAACAGCCTAGTTATGGATGGAACCTTTTGGAGATGTACTTTCTACTTGGGCTAGCTGCCCTGCATTCTGGTTCGCTCAATCACTTGCTACCGAAGTTCTTATATATCTGCATGAGAAAGATCTTGGTTTGATCACTATTAATTTGGAAATGGCTAGTGTAATTTGAGTAATTCCCAATTCTAGAACCATGGATTGCTGGATAACTTGTAGACTTTGTGCAGGCATCAAGGAGTGGTTATCGATGTCAACCAAAGCACTTCATCTTTGTCCGTCCATTTGGATGATGGAAGATCTACCCTCTTGGAGCTTGGGAAACAAGGACTTCGGTTTATTTCTCAGAAACAGAGGACAAAATCATGAAGTAGTTGATGTTCCTTGCATTGCTGAATTCTCCAAGGGGAAGTTCACTGCTCACATGCGCCTCCAAACTCGTGGGATTTCAAGCTTTTTGATTTTAGCTCCCCTGATGGAGCTATTCTTGTTTGGGGCTTGTTAGTCTCTGTATTATTGGATAAAAATGCCATGAACTAACATATCAACATTTGCTGAAGGATAGAACGCCCCTGTTATAATTGTAACATTTGTATCATCTATTTCATTCTTTGCTTGAGGAGTCATCCACTCAATTCATCCTTTCAGGTTTGCCTTGAAATCTGATTACATGAGCATGTGTTGGGTAAAAGCCCACAGTTTCATAATTATGGCAAATGAGAGTCAGCTGTCCGTTGATGATCATCTTTTGTTTCTTATTATTGTTATTATTATTATTTGTTTTTTTTGATGACTTATCATCATTGGTTGTTAGGAGTGTTCAAATTCGTTTAAACCTTAAATCGTAATTGATACGTGTAATGCGGAATAGATTCTGAAAGAAAGTTTATAATATAGTTGTATTTACTGGAAGAAGTTTTTTGGATAGAAAAAGAATAAATTCATGATAATATTTTTATAAAATAAAAAATAGTTTATCATTAAGTTTAAAATCAAGAAGGGATATACAAAACAAGGTATTTATAGTTTTTACGTTTAAAGTGAAAGTCTTCTTCTTCAATTCATTACAATCGTTTATCGTACAATCGTTTATCGGAAGAGAAGATTTTTGAAAGTCATTTTCTATAATATTTCATAATTCGAAATCTATTAAAATTAGGAAGATTTTTATTCTAGTCTTCTAATATGTGTAATCCATTCCATTGAACATGGGCGGAAGTGTAATTGAATGGCTTTTTAGGTTGCCGACAAATGTCATCTCACTTGGGATTTAAACTAAACGAGAGTGAACCTGGCTCTGATACCAATTATTAGGATCAAGAATGACACTAGGGGTGGGTGGGTGTGAATCAGTGTAGCGGAAAACTTTTTCGATTTCAGAAAAATATTTGTTTCGATTAAAACTGATTCGGACGAAAATGGTTTCGATTCAATACATTTTGGAGAAATTATGAACTTGAAAGCTTTCGTAAAAGTACGAGAGGATTAAGGAGATTTGTAGTAATGTAAATTGCTTAAATAAAAATCAAACAAGGATTTAGAGTGGTTTGGTCAATGTGATCTACATCTACTTTCGGATTCCTCCTCCGACGAGATCTCCGATGTCCACTAAAGGCCTTCCTTCAATAGGTGAAGACCAATCACCTCTTTTACAATGTTTTTTCCTTTTCACGGGTTTAGGAGAGAATCCTTACAAGTCTCACGCCTCTGTTGAATGATCTCAAAACTTAGAAAGGGAGGAGGAGAACTCTAGCACTTATTTACAATACTTTTACACCCCAACAACTCAAGATTATCTCAATGCTTTCGTGCTCTTTCATGCAGAAAAGGGTGGAGTTTTTATAGGCCCTAATGGCTTAAAAAATAGAGCAAAAAATTATCTAATCTTGGATTTCTGGGGTCTTAGCGGTACCACCGCCATTACTGGGCGGTACCAACGCTTGACACTTGACACTAGGTAGTACCACCGCCCAGTCTAGGTGGTACCACCGCTTGATAGAGCTTGGAGACCGAGCTCTGGTGGTACCATCGCCTGACAGGGGTAGTACTACCGCTGGCAGCAATAACTGCTAGCGGTACCACCACCCATATTTCCTGTGGTACTGCTTTCTAGATGATGCCACCGATGGCCAAGAATTCAGGGGCTGAATTAGGTGCTCAATTCGACCCAATTCTACCCTGTTAAGGGTCCAATTGGCCCCTAATTAAGTTAGTGGGATTACCTCCCAATCCTACTTAATTTATGCTCTAACTATGATAATTAAAACATGTTTACTGCACTTCTTATTCCGGTGCGTCAATTGCTCTTCCAGCGAGCTTCCGGTGTACTTCCGGTGAACATCCGACGAACTCTCGGCAATGCTCCGGCGGACTCTTGGCAAGCTCCTTGATTTTACGACGATCTTCTTGGCAAATTCCGACGAGCTTCTTTGGCAAGCTCCTGGACTTCTTAATTGGTTCTGGCAGAACTTCCGATGAATGTCCGGACTTTCAACGAACTCTCGAACTCCCAATGAGATCTTGATCTTGACTCCAGCACAACACCTACTTTATGTCTTACTGCTATCGTAGTTAATCCTACACACTTTTATCAATATATAGATTCTTGTTTCACATAAATTCTTCCTTACCCTTCTTCTGAAAGAAAATTTTTTATAAATTTTTAAGTACCAGATGATCACTTGCAAGAATGAGGATTTGATTTCACAAGAATATTTTGATCCTTTTTCATGAATCGTTTCTTTTTGTCAAAATTGAAGCATGATTTAATGAAACTTATTTATTGTTTTTGACTTAGTTCAAATCATTTCACAAATTTGGTTCTAAATGAATTCCCTCCTTACTATCCTTCCTCTTCTTCATGCAAAGTTTTGATGACAAAGGGGGAGAAGTTGATGAAATCTCTCTCTTTAATGTTGATAACTTTTGATGTTGAGAACTTTTGAATATTACCATGCAATGATGCAATATCTATTGGATAAATTAGTATGAAACTTGATTGAATTTTTACTATATGTGCATTGTTGAAACATTCTCCTTTTTGTTGATGACAGAGAGGGAGAAATGATACCAAAATGTGACAAATTGATGACAAATGAATGCAATGTATCTTATCGTAACTACTTATCATAATACTTGAAATGTTTCATGAACGCTTGATAAATGTCTTTCATTTTGATAAGATATCATCTGCTCAACTTGCTATCTTATGATGAATTGCTATTTTTGTAGTCTTGCTATATTTCATATTTGAAATTCGTATCATACTTGAAAATGGAAGAGTATATGGAAGAGTATATTGAGAAGGTAAAGCAAGTAAGGTAGTTTGTAATGTAAGTAAAGAGCTTAAAGTAAATGCAAACCAAGTTTTATAGTGGTTTGATCGTCGTGACCTACATCCACTCTGTCGATTCCCCTTTCGTCGAGGCCACCAACATCCACTAACAATCTTTCTTCAATGGGTGAAGATCAACTATCTTTACAACTCAATTCTCCTTTTAACAAGTTCAGTAGAGAACCTTTCACCCCCTTTTTACAAATCTTCCCTCACACTCTCCCTTAGAATGGTCTCTAAATTTAGGAGAAGGAGCTCTATAATTTACAAGGGCTTTCAACTTGAGAAACATAAAGGGTTTATTTACTTTTCTTCTTACTCCATGAAGGAATAACTAGGGTATTTATAGACCCCAAATGACTTCAAAACTTGGAGCCAAAATTCAAATCTCCAAAATTTCAGGGTACGGGCGGTATCACCACCTGCATTGGGCAGTACCACCACTTGCAACCTGACACTGGGCAGTACCACCACCCAAATTGGCGGTACCACCATCTGACACAGTCTCGGAGACTATGCCACGTCAGTTCCACTTGTTGGGTCACTGTTTAGGCTTTTCACTTGGCCCAACATAGCCCAAACTTGAGCCCAACTAATCCCTAATTGGGTTGACCCAATTCCTTCCTAATTATGTGCTAACTATAAAATTTAAGGCATAAAATAAGCTAAATAAGTCCGGTAAGTCTAGGTTTCTTCTGGCAAGCTTCCGACGAACTTCCGACGATCTCTCAGCAATGTTCTAATGGACTCCCAACAAGCTCTTAGACTTCACGACGATCTTCTTGGCGAGTTCCGACGAGCTTCTTTGGCAAGCTCCTAGACTTCTGGGTCAATTCCAACAGAACTTCTAATGAAAGTCCGGACTTCCGACGAACTCTAGAACTCCCAATGAAATCTCATTCTTGACCCCGAGACTTTATTTTGCTTTATGCTTAGATCACTATCGTAGTTAATCCTACACAATTAAAACCTACTTCGATCTTAGACAATTATTGTAAAACTTGAATCATGTTGTCCGGAATGTCATTGGTTCATCGACGCTTCATCTGATTCTTCGGCGCATCGTCCACTCTTGTGGCCTATTACCCAATCGGCCAGTTAACCTCCGTAACTCCGATTTCCTTGGTGCAATTTTCGCTCTTTTTGGCTCAATGCCCGAACCCATGGCCTGAAGCCTTCTGCCAATACGTCGACCGATCGTTCGGCTCAATGTCCAATCTTCTGACATATTTTTCTCCGGCCCAACATGATTCTTTATGCTTTAATTGTCTCTCTCTGATCGAAGCTTCCTACATCACTCAAAACGCATATCAAATTATAAACACTATCAATTAGTTTCATCAACAAAATCTAAGATTCAACAATCTCCCCCTTTTTGATGATGACAACCAATTGATTGACGGAGTTAACCTTAACTCTCGGAGTTTAAACAAACTCCCCATATCAATATGGCATATGTGAGATGAATATTTCATTATGAATTTTTACAACATGTGATCATAAAATCATGCATAATCAAATTATCGAATACATCATTCCATGAATGATTATACATTATCAACATATCTTCTCCTCCTTTGTTATCAATAAAAAGGAGAAGTGCAACTAGTATTTTTTTGAAACATAATTTTAAATCATTGCATAATAAACATAGTCTTAAGTTTCATCATCATGCAAGCTAGTAATTTTCTTCTCTTTTGTGAAGTGTAATTTTTTGCTTCCTTTGCAAAGTTCAAGCTCGCAATTTTTGCTTTTCTAGCAATTATTTCTCCATGCAATTTGCAAGCTAGCAAATTTAGTAGTTTTACATAAATTTAGAATATCCAAGCTAGCAAATTTTACACATATGAAAGTTGGCAAAATTTTTGCATCTTTTGAGATGAGCAAGCTTTTTGCTTCTCTTTATGATGTGCAAACTAGTAATTTTTTCTTTCTTCTTGAAGTATGCATGCTAGCTAGTAAGCTAGCAATTTGGAAGTGTTACTTTGTTTTGAAGTATAAAGGCTAGCAAGTTTTTGAAAAACGAATGCAAGATAGCAATGCATCATTTTAGAATATGCAAGCTAACAAATTTTTCTCCCATTTTGTCATTGTCAAATAGAAGGAAAGAATAAAATGTTGTAATTCTTTTTCCTTTTACAATAATTTTGAAATTATGACAAAGGTAAAGTATCAATCTTATTTCTATATCATTATAGTTTCAAATTAAAACATGCACAATTTCAAAACCTTACATATCATCCTTACTTTAAGTATAACACCAAAAATAAATCATTACTATGAGTATATCTTACATCATACTCAAGCATTCATGAAACATCATTTTAGCATCAAATCATAGTATTGCATGCATCATTCAAAATCATAAATAATTCAAATCATGATGGTATTAAAATATCAAATTACATTACATCATACCATGCATGATCATAACTTCTCATTTGTATGCATCAACATAAATTCATGAGTATTTCATGCATAATTTAATATCATCACATGAAGAATATCAAGATAATTTTGGTGATGAGATATACTTCATGAATACAAGGAATTATAAAAATCATATCATGAAAGATAAGATTATGTGAATACCAAAAGACATTATTCATATAGAAAATTTTCTGTTAACCAAAATGCAAGAATCATATGAAAATAAAGAGTAAGAAATCTTGAAATATAAAAGAAAATCTCAAGTTAAAAAATCAAGAAAAGGTTCATAATTTGATTGAAAAAATCTCATTTAGATTCAAATAGTTAAATCATCAAAATCATAAGAGATTCAAAATGACATTAATTGATTTATCAATCTTTTAAGATGCTAGCGATTTTCTTTCTCTCTTTTGTCATTGTAAACAAGAACAAATAAGGGAAGAAATGCATAACAAAACTCAAGTCATAAATTCTTATCATGGTTTGTTAGGATAAGTCTGCCTTTTTTGGTAAATAGCAAAAAGAAACAAGGAGAAAATGATCTTAATTCATAGAAAAATTTTAAGTATCAAATATGAAGAAATCAAGATCATGATATAGATAAAGACATTCCTATAGCAAAAGATGTCATGAGAGAACACATAAAGGATCTCGATTCATGTATAATATCTCTCAATTTATTATGAATCATAAAAATTATAATTTCGAAAAATCATGATTCATTTGGATAGTTGATAGCAAAAAATAAACATCGAGGTTAAAAGATCTTGATTTATATAGGGTAAATCTCAAGCTATAAATATTGAGAAATCAAGATAAACATCATTGTTAGATGAAACTCATCTAAATCCAAATCATCAAAATCACTTTCAAGAGATTCAAAATGACATAAATAACTTTATCAATCTTTTAGTGAAAAATCGACAAAGTAGAGAAATTTTTTAAGGAGAAAGCTTTCCTCTTTTTAGTGTTTCAACTCATATGATTGATTTCATATAAACATGCCCAAAATTTTATGCTAAATAAAAACAAGCATCAACATTTAAAATGAAAAAGAACTTTCATTATGGTAAAGATCCATAAATCCGAAGAATCATCATACATAATTTTGAAAGATAAACTCATTAAGCATGATCATTATGCATCATTGATTGAAATTGAAAAACAAATTTTATTATCAAAATCATCAAGATCAATAAACCATAAATTATTTAAAAATCATCATTATTTCAAATCCTTATGGATAATATAAAATCATCAAGAATGATACAAAATCTTTTAAAATTTTCATTACATCTTAAATTATTATGTCATTAAAACATAAATCATGATTTCATTGAACATAAGGTATTTTCTGCGAGTCATAGGTGCCCAATAAGCCAATCACCATGCTCGATATACGGTCTCTGGAATATTAGATGCATGAGGGATTATAGGTACATAGTAATTGAGGATAGACAGGTCCAATAGATTAGATTCCCCTGTATCGTCTGGGGACTACGGCGTAGTGGCCTAGTACATCCGTAGTCGATGAGTCGAGAGAATTATTACAAAGATAATAATTCACTGAGTTAGAAGGAGTTCTGATAGGTTTGACTCATGGCCAGCTCGATATTGGGCCTAGAGGGTAACACACATATGGTAGGCATTACGATGAGTAGAGGTTTGGATATGAGATATCCGACGGAGCCCTTGTCTTATTGGATATCCAATAAGCCCCTGAATTATTGGATCCCATGGACGAGATCCAATAAGAGCCCATGAGATATTATTGGATAGAGATTCACTAATCTAAAAGGCTTGGGTTATTGGATGCAGATCTAATACCCACTAGGTGAGGATCCATTAGGGTTTGACAAGGGACCTCTATAAATAGGAGGGATTCAGAGCCTCATAGGTTAGAGCCTTTACTTGCCTCTCCTATTCTCCTCCCCCTCTCCACCTCAGAGCAGGCCTGGAGTTTTGAGGAGCGTCATCGCAGCCCTGCTGTGTGGATCACCGCTAGAGAGGAGGACGCTTGACCTCCTTCACTCTCTCCTAAAGATCTATAAGGAAACAGGGATATACGATCTCCCTAGGTAACACAATCTACTCTATATGCAGTTTTAAGTTTCGCGGATTTTACACACCAATCTTCGCATGATGACGAACATCTCTTTGGGAATCGAGGATTTTGTTTTCTTGTTCTTCCGCTGCGCATGTGATGTCGCCCCCAAGATTTCCCAACATTTTTAATCAAAATTATTTTGTTTGTTGTATTAATGTATTTTTTTTTTAAGTGAATCTTAGTGCTAGGAGTTGTCATGCAATTGTCATGCTCAAAATTTTCAAGATAACTAGAAAAAGAAGCATGAAATATTTTATTTTTTATTTTTTACCAACTAATTTAAAAATAACTCATAAAAAATATTGTGTAATTTCAAAATAAAGTAAAGGAGTTTCATTTGAGTTGTTTACCTCATTATCAAGAGTCACCAAGGCGAAGTTTGTTGTTTTGTCTTCATCGGTTTGCTCCTCTTCTTCGGATACACTCATTTCGTCCCAAGTCACTTTGAGTGCTATCTTCTTGTTTGGTAATTTTTTTATTTATTTTTATTTTTTAATACTTGTTTAATGAACTTTTTAAATTTTATAATGAGAACAAGTTCATCATCACTTGAGCTTTCGCTCGAGTGGTCTTCATTTGTTCTAAGTGTCAAATCCTTCCTGTTCTTTGGAAGGTAGTTCTCAAGCTCTTCATGAGCATTGCAAGTAATCTCATAGGTTATTAACGACCCGATAAGTTCCTCAAGTTGAAAAGTATTCAAATCCTTAGCCTCTTGAATTGTCGTTACTTTAGATTCCCAAGTTTTAGAAAGAGATCATAAAACTTTATTAACAAGTTCAAAATTTGAAAAACTTTTACCAATAGCTTTTAGAGACTATTGACGATATCGGTAAAACAGGTGTACATGTCTCTAATAGTCTCATTCAGTTTCATTGGAAATAGCTCAAAATCATGCATCAAAATATTTATTTTAGAGTCTTTAACTCTACTAGTGCCTTCGTGTGTGATTTCAAGAGTGTGTTAAATGTCAAAAGCCTTTCGCAAGTAGAAACCCGATTGAATTTATTTTTGTCTAAGGCACAAAATAGAGCATTCATATCTTTAGCATTTAAAGAAAAAGTTTTCTTCTACAAATCATTCTATTCAAGAGTAGAAGACATTTGAAATATATTTTTAATGATATTCCATAAGTTTAAATATATAAAAAGTAAAAAAATTCTCATTCGAGTTTTTCAATAAGTGTAGTCCATTCCATTGAACATAGAAGGACGAACGATTGAAAAACCCTATTAAAATCCAAAAAAAGTCATTTCACTTGGGTGTTAAACTAAATAAGAAATAACGTGGCTCTGATACCAACTATTAGGAATGAGTCGGCACTAGGGGGGGGGGTTGAATTAGTATAGTGGAAAAATCATCGATTTTGAAATTTCTTCATATGATGAAAAATCAATTCCAATGAAAACTGTTTTGTAAAGATAAATTTAACTTGAAAGTGTATGGAAGAGTATATTGAGAAGGTAAAGCAAGTAAGACAGTTTGCAATGTAAGTAAAGAGCTTAAAGTATATGCAAATAGAGTTTTATAGTGGTTCAGTCATCGTGACATACATCCACTCCGTTGATTCCCCTTCCGTCGAGGCCACCGATATCCACTAATGATCTTTCTTCAATGGGCGAAGATCAACTATCTTTAATAACTCAATTCTCCTTTTAACAGGTTTAGGAGAGAACCTTTACACCCTTTTTTAAAAAGCTTCCCTCACACTCTCCCTTAGAATGATCTCTAAACTTTAGGAGGAGGGACTTTATACTTTACAAGGGTTTTTAACTCCAGAAAATAGAGTTTTTGTTCACTTTTATTCCTACTCCATGTAGGAATAGCTAGGGTATTTATAGATCCCAAATGGCTTCAAAACTTGGAGCCAAAATTCAAATCCCTGAAATTTCAGGGTACGGGCGCTACCACCGCCTACACTGGGCGGTACCATCACCTGTAGCCTGACATTGGGCAATACCACTGCCCAGATTGGTGGTACCACCGCTTGACAATCTTGGAGAATGAGTCTGGGTGGTACCACCATCCAAACTATCGGTACCATTGCCTGACACAGTCTCGGAGACTATGCCACGTCGGTTCAACTTGTTGGGTCACTGTTTGAGCCTTTCACTTGGCCCAACACAGCCTAAACTTGGGCCCAACTGACCCCTAATTGGGTTGGCCAAATTTCTTCCTAATTATGTGCTAACTATGAAATTTAAGGCATACAAGGTAAATAAGTCTAGTAAGTCTAGGTTTCTTCCGACGAGCTTCCGGCGAACTTCCGACTATCTCTCGGCAATGTTGGGAGTATTAATTGTCTAGATCGAAGTATAATTTTACATGTTTAGGATTAACTATGATAGCAAGGCATAAAGCAAAATAAAGTCCCGGAGTCAAAAACGTGATTTTGTTGGGAGTTCGAGAGTTCGTTGGAAGTCCAAACATATATCGGAAGTTCTGTAGGAACCAGCCGAGAAGTCTCGGAGCTTGCTAGAGAAGCTCGTCGAAACTCGCCAAGAAGATTATCATGAAGTTTAGGAGCTTGCCGGGAGTCCGCTGGAACATTATCGAGAGATGGTCGAAAGTTCGCTGGAAGATCGCTGGAAGAAACTAGACTTACGGACTTGTTTAGCTTAGTAAATGTCTTAGATTTTATAGTTAGCAGGTAATTAGGATTGGAATTGGGCCAACCTAATTATGGGCTAGTTGGGCCCATGTAAGGACTATGTTGAGCCCAATGAAAGGCCTAAATAGTGACCTAAGAAGTGGCACTGTTGTGGCATAGTCTTCGAGACTATGTCAGGTGGTGGTACCACCAGTCTAGGTGGTGGTACCACTAGTCTGGGCGATGGTACCACCCAGTGGCCCAGTGCCAAGCAATGGTGATATGAATGAGCAAGTTGATTATAATTCTGCCAAAGACCCTTTAACTATTCATCGAGGACCGATGACAAGAGCGAAAACTAAAAGGATGAAAGAAGCCTTAACTTGTTTATTAGAAGGCATTTGGAAGGAGCAAGCTAGTCAAAACTTGGTCAAGGTTCTATGGATACAAGAAGTGCCTAAAATAATCAACCTGATTCAAATAAGTCAACATCATGAAGAGAAATTCCAACCTTGAGAGAAGGATGAATTTTTAGCCATCTTTGAAGAATAAAGGTCATTCAGCCATATTGGACCATATTAGGATTTGTGAGATTATTCATGAATAATTATTCAAAACAATTCAATGTAGATTCATGAGTAATCTACATTCATGCATTAGGAATATAAATGTCATTTAATATATTCATTCCCTTTATACTTTGCCTTTGTACTATATAAACAAGGCTAACTCTCTTTGTAAGAGCACATTTTGGAGAAGTATATTCGACTTACAATACCGGTGAGTGTTTTATTTTTAAGTTCTTGCATGAACTTTGGACTTATCAAGCATTTCTGTTTGTGGCGTTCAAAACCCAAGAAAAATATTTGTTTTTCCTTTCAACTTATCAAGCTTCTTAGTTTGTGGCGTTTTAAGGGAATCAAAGTACTATTCTAATTACTTCTTCAAATTTTCATTGATTATGTGATTAGAATAGTTTTCCTAACTTCAATCTTGAACGATCCATCTTGTTTCAAATCATTGGAGGGGGTCAATTTGCATTCCATATGTATCATAGCTCTTTAGCTATCGGGGTATATGGTTGTTAAGTTGAAGATTTTCATCATTTGGTATCAGAGCTCGGCTCAAGTTTGAGGTTTGCGTATCTATTTATTTGCTATCTTTTAGATTTTCTTTTCTTTTCTCTTCTTCTTCTTTTTTTTGGCCAATATCTATATTTATCGTTCTTCTTTCATCTTTATTATTGTGCTTCTTGTGTTATTACTATTCTTATTTGTAATTCCGCACTCTATGGTATAAAAAAAAAGAGATCAAAAAGTCAAAAAAAAAAAGAGAGAAAATCAAAAAAAAAAAAAAAAAAGAGAGGGAAAAATAAAAGGTCAAAAAAAAAAAAAAAAGATCAGAATTAGAAAAAAAAAAAAAAAATTACGTATTCAAAGAATACTTGCAAGTTACAGAATTTGATCTTTGTTCATTTGAATTTCTATTTCGATTTGGAAATCTTTCTTCATTTCTAAAAAAAAAAAAGAAAGAAATTCTAGTCTTTGCTTATGATTAAAGTGCATTACACACACCTTTAAATTGGTCTATCTTTTATTTGCTTTTAAAGCCGTCCAATTTCACTATTTTTTTTTGAATTGCCATAATCTGAATTGTTTGTTTAGGTACCTTAGTTAATCTAAGAACTCAAATAACAAAACAAGAGAGGTAAAAGGCAAGAGTGGTAAGATCAATATAGAGAAAAGCCAAAAAAAAATTATGTGAAACATGAGTGGAGTGAATCAAATCTAGAGTGGAAAAAAAAAAAAAACGTGAGGGAGTGTTGGTGAGGTTGTTCTAACTTTGTTTTTTAGGTTGTATATATGTCTAAAGATAAAGAAGCGAGTTCTTCATCCAATGATCTTTTAGTTCAAGCAATGCAACAACAATTTAAACGTATGTTCAAAGTGATGGGAGATGTAAGAGATCATCTAGAAAGACATGATGATGCAATTAATAGATTGCAAGGTGAACTACGACGTGGGAGACAACCAACCTTTGTCAATGATGAATATGATGGTGGCGATGACGTGGATGATGACCAAGTTACTTTAATTGGTCAAGATATTAATCCTAGAAGACAAACTAGGAGAGGACGTTTTGATGGTGTGGACAGAAACATAGGCAGCATCAAAATGAAAATTCCTTCTTTTCAAGGGAAGAATAATCCAGATGCCTATTTGGAGTGGGAACGAAAAGTGGAGATGATATTTGAATGTCACAACTACTCTGAAGAGAAAAAGGTAAAATTAGCCGCTGTTGAATTTTTTGATTATGCTATTGTTTGGTGGGATCAATTGTGTAAAGACAGGCGTAGAAATGGTGAAAGGCCTGTGGAGACTTGGTTGGAGATGAAACAAATCATGAGGAGGAGATTTGTCCCTAGCTATTACTATAGGGATTTGCATCAACGACTGCAAACCTTGACACAAGGTTCCATGAGTGTTGATGAATATCACAAGGAGATGAAGATAACCATGATAAGGGCTAATGTGGATGAAGATCGTGAGGCCACCATGGCTCGATTCCTAAGTGGATTAAACAAGAACATTACTGATCTTGTAGAATTGCAACATTATGTGGAGATTGAAGATATGGTGAATGTGGCCATAAAGATTGAGAGGCAACTCAAAAGAAAAGTCACAAGGTATGATTCAAAATGTTATTCGGGTTCTTCTTCTTCTTGGAAACCGAATTGGAGTAAAAAGGATGATAAACCCATTGTTAAGCCTAAAATTGATGAGACTAAAGGTAGAAATGAATTAGGCAACAAGGGTAAAGGTGAGAATCTACCTAATCAAACTAGAGGTATTAAGTGTTTCAAGTGCCTTGGGCATGGACATGTGGCACGTGAATGTCCTAATAAAAGAGTTATGATCATAAGGGATGGAATTGTAGAATCTGAAAGTGAGAAAGAGGATGATGAAGACATTCTAGAGGATACTAGTGATATAGAGTATGCTAAAGGTGAAAATTTAGTTGTTCAACGCATACTTAGTTTGCAAAATGAAAATGATGAACATGGTGAACAACGTGAAAATCTGTTTCATACTCATTGTTTGATTGCTAACAAGTTGTGTAATGTGATTGTTGATAGTGGAAGTTGCACAAATGTGGCAAGCACCTTGCTCGTGGAGAAATTGAAATTACCTACTATTAAGCATTCAAAACCTTACAAGTTACAATGGTTGAATGATAGTGGTGTAGTAAAGGTAAATCGACAAGTGTTAATTTCCTTTTCAATTGGTAGATATAAGGATGAAGTTTGGTGTGATGTGGTACCTATGTATGCTAGTCATATGTTATTGGGGAGACCATGGCAATACGATCGAAGGGTAATACATGATGGATTCAAGAACCGTTATTCTTTGATTATAGATGGACAAAAATATCAGCTTGGACCTTTGCCTCTAAAGACAATTTTTGAGGACCAAATGCGCATAAAACAACAATATGAGAAGCTTGAGTCTTCATTAACCAAAACTTTGGGGAGGGAAAAAGAAAGGGAGAAAAAAGAAAATGATGAGTTGAGTAATAAAAATGAGAGTATACTTATCAAAAAAAATAAAAAATGAGAGTATTGGGAAATACAAGGGGAGAGAAAACAAAGAAAGTTTGAATGAAAGAAAAATGAGTGTTTGTGCCAAAATGAGTGATGTGAAGAAAGCCTTAACCATAAGGCAGCCCTTACTTGTACTTATGTACAAGGATGTTCTGATTACTTCTAACAAAATTGACAAAAGTTTGCCTAGTGTTATTGTTGATCTTTTGCAGGAAAATGAGGATCTCTTTCCCGAAGAAGTTCCTAATGGTTTGCCACCAATTAGAGGAATTGAGCATCAAATTGATTTCATTCCAGGTGCAAGCATACCAAATAAGCTAGCATATAGATGCAACCCCGAAGAGACCAAGGAAATCCAAAAACAAGTAAGTGAGCTTATGAAAAAAGGGTATGTGTGAGAAAGCATGAGTCCATGTACAGTTCCTATTCTGTTGGTGCCTAAAAAGGATGGATCATGGAGAATGTGTATTGATTGCCGAGCCATCAACAAAATCATGGTAAAGTATAGACATCCTATTCCTAGGCTAGATGATATGTTGGATGAATTGCATGGTTCTTGTGTGTTTTCAAAAATTGATTTAAAATCTGGATATCATCAAATAAGAATGCATGAAGGTGATGAATGGAAAACCGCTTTCAAAACTAAACATGGTTTATATGAATGGTTGGTTATGCCTTTTGGCCTAACTAATGCACCTAGTACTTTCATGAGATTGATGAATCATATTTTACGTGCTTACATTGGAAAATTTGTAGTGGTTTATTTTGATGATATACTTGTGTATAGCAAAAGTTTAGATGAGCATGTAACACATTTAAAAGCTATTTTTGACGTGCTTAGAAAAGAAAAGTTATATGCTAATATAAAGAAATGCACTTTTTGCACTAATAAAATTACTTTTCTTGGATATGTTGTTAATGATAAAGGAATACATGTTGATCAAGGAAAAGTGAAAGTTATTAGGGAGTGGCCAAAACCTACTAGTGTTAGTGATGTTAGAAGTTTTCATGGTCTTGCTAGCTTTTATAGAAGATTCATTAAGGATTTTTCTACAATTGCTGCACCAATAACTAAATGCATAAAAAAAAAAAGGGATTTAGATGGGGTGAAAAACAAGATGATGCTTTTAATTTGCTTAAAGACAAACTTTGTTCAGCACCTTTGCTTGCTTTACCGAACTTTGCTAAAACTTTTGAGATTGAGTATGATGCGAGTGGAATAGGAATTGGAGGAGTCTTAATGCAAGAAGGCAGACCCATTGCATTCTTTAGTGAGAAGCTAAGTGGAGCAAGTCTTCACTACCCAACATATGACAAGGAGTTTTACGCTTTAGTAAGAGTGTTAGAGACATGGCAGCACTATCTTTGGTATAAGGAATTCATTATACACACCGATCATGAGTCCTTGAAATATCTCAAAGGACAAGGAAAACTAAACCGTAGGCATGCAAAATGGGTGGAGTTTATTGAATCCTTTCCATACATCATCAAGTATAAACAAGGTAAGGAAAATGTGGTTGCCAACACTCTTTCTAGAAGGTATGCTCTAATTTCTCAACTTGATGCAAAATTATTGGGTTTTGAGTATATTAAAAATTTATATAATTCTGATCATGATTTTGCTAATGTTTTTGGGGCATGTGAGAAAGGGGGTTTTGATAAGTTCTTCAAGCATGATGATTTTCTTTTCAAAGAAAATAAGTTATGTATTCCTCAATGTTCAATGAGAGAATTACTTGTGAGAGAGGCACATAGTGGAGGTTTAATGGGGCATTTCGGGATTAGAAAAACTTTAGATGTGTTAAGTGATCATTTCTTTTGGCCACACATGAAAAGAGATGTTGAGAGATTATGTAAGAAATGCATTACTTGCAAACAAGCTAAATCTAAAGTAATGCCTCATGAATTGTATACTCCTCTTCCTATAACTAGTGAGCCTTGGGTTGATATATCCATGGACTTTGTCTTGGGTTTACCAAGGTCAAAAGGAGGGAGAGATTCTATTTTTGTTGTTATTGACAGGTTTAGCAAGATGGCACATTTTATTCCTTGCCACAAAACAGATGATGCAACACATGTTGCGGGGCTGTTTTTCAAAGAAATTGTAAGATTACATGGCATTCCAAAGACAATTGTGAGTGATAGAGATGTGAAGTTCCTTAGCCACTTTTGGAAAACACTTTGGAGCAAGTTGGGTACAAGGCTACTGTATTCAACCACTTGTTACCCACAAACAAATGGACAAACGAAGGTGGTAAATCAAACTTTATCAATACTTTTAAGAGCCATAATTCAAAAGAATTTGAAAATTTGGGAGGAATGTTTGCCACATGTGGAGTTTGCTTATAACAGAAGTGTATATGCTACAACAAACCATTCCCCATTTGAAGTTGTGTACGGGTTCAATCCATTAACTCCTATGGATTTGCTACCTTTACCTTTGGAAAAGGCCAATTTGGATGGTAAGTAAAAAGCTGATTTTGTCAAAACATTGCATGAAAGGGTCCAGATACAAATTCAAAAGAAAACTCTACAATATGAGAAACAACACAACAAAGGCCGAAAGCAAGTAGTATTTGAACCTGGTGATTGGGTTTGGGTACACTTGAGGAAGAAAGATTTCCTTACCAAAGGAAGTATAAACTAATGCCAAGAGGAGATGGTCTATTTCGAGTCTCTCAAAAAATCAATGACAATGCATACAAGTTGGAACTACCGGGTGAGTATGGTAATGTTAGTGCAACCTTCAATGTTTATGATTTATCTTTATTTGATGTAGGTGATGAAGACACTGATTCGAGGACGAATCCTTTCAAGGAAAGGGGGAATGATATGAATGAGCAAGTTGATTATAATTCTGCCAAAGACCCTTTAACTATTCATCGAGGACCAATGACAAGAGCGAAAACTAAAAGGATGAAAGAAGCCTTAACTTGTTTATTAGAAGGCATTTGGAAGGAGCAAGCTAGTCAAAACTTGGTCAAGGTTCTATGGATACAAGAAGTGCCTAAAATAATCAACCTGATTCAAATAAGTCAACATCATGAAGAGAAATTCCAACCTTGAGAGAAGGATGAATTTTTAGCCATCTTTGAAGAATAAAGCTCATTCAGCCATATTGGACCATATTAGGATTTGTGGGCTTATTCATGAATAATTATTCAAAACAATTCAATGTAGATTCATGAGTAATCTACATTCATGCATTAGGAATATAAATGTCATTTAATATATTCATTCCCTTTATACTTTGCCTTTGTACTATATAAACAAGGCTAACTCTCTTTGTAAGAGCACATTTTGGAGAAGTATATTCGACTTACAACACCGGTGAGTGTTTTGTTTTTAAGTTCTTGCATGAACTTTGGACTTATCAAGCATTTCTGTTTGTGGCGTTCAAAACCCAAGAAAAATCTTTGTTTTTTCTTTCAACTTATCAAGCTTCTTAGTTTGTGGCATTTTAAGGGAATCAAAGTACTATTCTAATTACTTTATCAAATTTTCATTGATTATGTGATTAGAATAGTTTTCCTAACTTCAATCTTGAACGATCCATCTTGTTTCAAATCGTTGGAGGGGGTCAATTTGCATTCCATATGTATCATAGCTCTTTAGCTATCGGGGTATATGGTTGTTAAGTTGAAGATTTCCATCAAATGGTACCGCTAGTTTGGGCAGTGGTACCACCTAGCGCAGTGTTAGTGCCAGATTGACACTGGTGGTGGTACTGCCCATCACAGGCGGTGGTACCGCCTGGACCTAGGAAACCTAGTATGAGATATTTTTAAGCTCCAAGTTTGAATCAACTTGAAGCCTATAAATACCTCTCTCATCCCTGGTTAAATACACAAGCACAAAGAGTTTAAAAGTGAGAACATGTTGTAGAAATCACTTGAGAAATCCCTCCTCTAGCTTAAATTTAGAATTTTGTTTAGAGAGGAGTATGTGTGCTTGTAAAGGTTATCTCCTAAACTTGTGAAAAGGAGAAGAGGGGTGTAAAAGGTGGTTGGTCTTCACCTATTGAAGGAAGACCGATAGTGGATGCCGGTGGCCTCGACGGAAGAGGAATTGGCGGAGTGGATGTAGGTCACGACGACCGAACCACTATAAAATTAGCGTGTTCTCTGGTTTGCATTTCTATTGTTGTCATTTACTTTAATGTAAACCATTTTACTTGCTTACTGCCTTTAATACATTTATGAACACGTATTTCAAGTTAAGTTTCTGAAATCATTTTTTATCGTATGAAAGAATTTTCTGAAATCGACGTATTTTACCACTGCACTAATTCACCCCCCTCTTAGTGCCGACCCTTTTCCTAATAATTGGTATCAGAGCCTCATTTTCTTATTTGGTTTAACACCTAAAAAGAAATGACTCTTTACGGCTTTCAAGAGGGTCACACTCTCATTCGTCCTCCCTTTTTCAATCGAATCTCGATTTATAGCGTATAGTTGAATTTAGTTTTCAAAGGTCTTCTCTTCTAATGAACCATTGGAATGATTCGGAGAAGAAGACATTTTCTTTAAATACTAGAGCTATGAATGCTCTATTTTATGCTTTAGACAAAAATAAGTTTAATTAGGTTTCTACTTACGAAACAACTTTCGATATATGGCACACTCTCGAAGTCACACACGAAGGCACTAGTAGAGTAAAAGATTCTAAAATAAATCTTTTAATGCATGATTTTGAACTATTTCGAATGAAGCCAAGTGAAACCATTGGAAACATGTACACCCATTTTACGGATGTCGTTAATGGTTTAAAAGCTCTTGGCAAATGCTTTTCTAATTTTGAACTCGTTAACAAGATTTTACGATCACTTTCTAAGAATTGGGATTAAAAAATAATGGCTATACAAGAATAAAAAAATTTGAATACTTTTTTGATCGAAGAACTTATCGGGTCTCTAATGACCTATGAAATGACATGCAATGCACGTAAAGAACTTGAAAACCACCTTCCAAAGAACAAGAAGGATTTCAGACTAAGAACAAAAGAAGACCACTCGTGCATAAGCTCAAGTAATGGTGAAGTTGAACTCACTAAGAAATTAAAAAAAATTATAAAACAAAAATTAAATAACAAAAAGAATGCAACTACTTGCTATGAACGCATGAAGAGGGAAGCACATTAGGATGAATTGAGCTCATCCAAAAATGAGGAGAAAATCAATAAAGGCGAGGTGGCAAACTATGCCTTAACGACATTTGACAATGAGGTAATCAAAATGCCTTTAATTTATTTCGAAATTACATGATGCTTTTCATGAGTTATTTTTAATTTAGTTTAGAATTAATTTTCTTGAGAATTACATATTTAATACAACTGGCAAAGATTACTTTCAGATGCGCTATTTGGTGGATGTGGAAGGAGAGATGTAATAGAATCTTTGAATGTCAACGCACAAACAATGATCAACTATTGAAAGAGATTATTAGAGACTCAAGATCCTGTATGGAGCAAGATCTCAAAATGGAGCACTTTACCCAAAGAGAAAAAGATATTTTTATCAATTTTAATTTTGCTATTAGCTAAAGATCTTGGGAATGATGCCAAATTTTGATATATCTGGATAAACATTTTCTATGTTGATTATAATTAGGAGTTATAGTCTACAGCATGTGTAGTCATAACTATCGCATTCTTACTCTATGAGTTACATGGCTTTGTCTATGACTTGTATAGATAAAGCTATTTGTAGAAACTTTACACATAATTAATTTACTTTTACTTACCAAAACAAAAACATATTTAATAATGAAAATGTAAAAAAAATTAGGATCATGCTTATCATTCTAGATATTTTGAAAATGATCATGAAAATTTCATGTTTTATGATAAATGAACAAAATATTAGAATTAAATCTAATGATTAATTTCTTGTATGGTATAAACAATTATGTGTATTGTGATAATTTTGTATTACTTTTCGAGTTTTGTTGGATGGCTTTCATATGAAAAATTTGAACATACTTATATAAAATCAATCACATAAAAAGATAAATCAAATCTTTTGTCTAAAGAAATAATAATGTGTATCATATTGATTTCCGTATTGATTTCTGACTTTGATTGAAAACGCTCAAAGAAATCATGCTTGTTGTTTTTAATAAATATTTTGGTATAATGCTTGATGACTTTATTCTATGCATGAGATTTTGAAGTTATACATGATAGCTTTTGCATGGAAGGCTTGATGATTTTTATGATGAATCTTGTCCTTGGTTTTCGATTTTAAACATGATGCATGGTTTTGTTATAAGAACAAATATTTGGCCATGCTAATATAAAGTCAATCATACAAATTGAAACTAAAGAAGATTAGATATCTTTAAGAATCATTCAACATTATGTTCAATGAAACCATACTTAATGTCTTAATGAAAATGTTAAGAGATTTGATATCATGCTTAATGAGTTTATATTTCGAAATTATGCATGATGATTTTTATGATTTATGGCTTGTTGATCCTTGTCATGATGAAATTTATTTTTTTTTTTGTTTTGAAATGATGATGAATGTTTTTATTTAGCAAAGGCATGCTTGTATGAAATAAAAAGGGGAATACATTTCTTGAAAATTTCTCAATTCCTATGTTATGAATTTTTGAACCATGAAATTGATTTTGATTTTTCATTAATGAATCCATGCATATTATGCTTTTGTAAATCTCATAGATTTTGAAAATGATTTAAATTTAATGGATTTTATCGAAATCATGATATTGATTTCTCATGATTTATAACTTGAAAAATCTTTTTATAAATCAAGATTATCTACTATGATTCTTTCTTTTCGCCATTTGAGTTATCCAAAAAGAATCATAATATGTCTCTTGATATTCACAATTTGTCTTCATGATTTGTATATCTCATCACCAAAAATCTCTTGATATTTTTTATGATGAAATGAAATTATGCATGAAATACTCATGAATTTATGTTGATGCAAACAAATGAGAAGTTATGATCATGCATGATAGGATGTAATATAATGACATTTGTATGTTGTCAAAATGATGTATCATAAATGCTTGAATATCATGTATGATATGCCCATAGTGATTGATTTATTTGTGTCATGCATGAAGTAAGAATACAAATGTAAGGTTTTGAAATTGTGCATGTTTTAATTTGAAAATATAATGATATACAAATAAGATTGATACTTTACCTTTGTCATGATTTGAAAATTGCTGTAAAGGGAAAAGAATTATAAAATTATATTATTCCCTTTTTGACAATGACATAGGGGGAGCAAATTTTGCTAGCTTGTATACTTCAAGAAGAAGCAAAAAGCTTGCTCATCTTAAAAGATGCAAAAATCTTGCCAACTTTCATATGTGTAAAATTTGCTAGCTTACAAATTGCAAGGAGAAGAACTTGATATCTTAAACATCACCAAAAATTTGCTACCTTACATGATGTAAAATTTGCTAGAGTTTTTTTTTTTTGGTAAGTAAAAGTAAATTGATTATGTGTAAAGTTTTTACAAATAGCTTTATCTATACAAGTCATAGACAAAGCCAAGTAACTCATGGAGTTCGAATGCGATAGTTATGACTACACATGCTGTAGACTATAACTCCTAATTATAATCAACATAGAAATGTTTATCCAGATATATCAAAACTACCTGTGGGTACATAATTTGGCATCATTCCCAAGATCTTTAGCTAATAGCAAAATTAAATTTGATAAAAATATCTTTTTCTCTTTGGGTAAAGTGCTTCGTTTTGAGATCTTGCTCCATATAGGATCTTGAGTCTCTAATAATCTCTTTCAATAGCTGAGCATTGTTTGTGTGTTGACATTCAAAGATTCTGTTACATCTCTCCTTCCACATCCACCAAATAGCATTTTGCTAGAGTTGCTAGCTCGTAATCTAAAGAGAAGCAAAGAGTTACTATCTCAAAAGAAGCAAAAGTGCTATCTTGCCTATCTCAAGAAGCAAAATATGCTAAACTTGCACATCTTTTATTATTGCTAGCTTGCACAATGATAAAACTAGAAATTATATTTATTATGCAATGACTTAAACTTGTTTGTCTAAAACACTTGATAATTGAACTTCTCCTTTTTGTTGATGACAAAGGGGGAGAAGTATGTTGATGTTATGTATGATTTTATCATGACATGTTTGCTTGGATTTTTGAATCCAAGAGTTATATGCCATATTGATAGGGGGAGTTTGTTTAAACTCCGGGAGTTAAGGTTAACTCCGTCATCAATTGGTTGTCATCATAAAAAAGGGAGAGATTGTTGAATCTCGAATTTTGATGATGAAACCAATTGATAAGTGTTTATGATTTGATCTGCGTTATAAGTGACACAGGATGCTTCGATTAGGATGAGATAATTAAAGCAGGAAGAATTATATTGGGCTAGAGGAAAATATGTCAGAAGATTGGACGTCCGGTTGGAGGATCGGTCAACGTATCGAGAAAAGGCTTTGGGCCATGGATTCGGGCATCAGGCCAAAAAGAGTGGATATTGAGCTAAAGATATCGGAGTTGCGGAGTCAACTAGCTGGTTGGGTAATAGGCTGCAAGAGAGGACGATGCGCCGAAGAATCGGACGAAGCGTCAATGGACCAATGACATGCCGGACAACATGATTCATGCTTAGTATTAATTGTCTAAATCGAAGTATGTTTTTACATGTGCATGATTAACTATGATAGCAAGGCATAAAGCAAAATGAAGTCTTGGAGTCAAGAACGCGATTTCTTTGGGAGTTCAAGAGTTCGTCGGAAGCTCTGTAGGAACTAGCTGAGAAGTCTCGGAGCTTGCCAGAGAAGCTTGTCGGAACTCACCAAGAAGATTATCGTGAATTTAGGAGCTTGCTGGGAGTCCGCTAGAACATTGCCAAGAGATCGTCGGAAGTTTGTCGGAAGCTCGCTAGAAGAAACTAGACTTACAGACTTGTTTAGCTTAGTAAATGTCATAGATTTTGTAGTTAGCATGAAATTGGGATTGGAATTGGGCCAACCCAATTATGGGCCAGTTGGGCCTATATAAGGACTATGTTGGGACCAATGAAAGGCCCAAATAGTGACCCAAGAAGTGACACCGTCGTGGCACAATCTTCGAGACTGTGTCAGGCTGTGGTACCGCCAATCTAGGCAATGGTATCACCCCTAGCAAGGTGCCAGGTGGTGGTACCACCAATTTGGGTGGTGGTACCACCCAATGGCCCAGTACTAGGTGGTGGTACTGCTAGTCTGGGCAGTGTTATTGGCCAACGCAGTGTTAGTGTCAGACTGACACATGCGATGGTACCGCTCGGACCTAGGAAACCCAAGATGAGATGTTTTTAGGCTCCAAGTTTGAATTAACTTAAAGCCTATAAATATCCCTCTCATCCCTGGTTAACATACACAAGCACAGAGAGTTTAAAAGTGAGAAAAAGCTATAGAAATCACTTAGTAGTGTATTTGGTCCTTAGATTTAATGGTTGATTATGGATATAATAATTCATTGAGCCAAAAGGAGTTTTGACAGGTATGACTCATTGCCAGCTCGATATTGGGCATAGAGGGTCATACACATATGGCAGGCTTTGAAATGAGTAGATGTTCGGATATGAGATATCCGTCAGAACCCCTATCTTATTGGATATCCAATAAGCCCCTGAATTATTGGATCCGATGAATGATATCCAATAAGTGTCCATGAGAGATTATTGGATAGAGATCCACTAATCTAAGAGTCTAAGGTAGTTGGATGGAGATCCAATACCTAATAGGGCAGGATCCATTGGGGTTAAGTTGATAGAGGACCTCTATAAATAGGAGGGAACTGGTGATTCATAAGCTAGAGCCTTTTTGGTTGTCATCTCTTATTCTCCTCCCCCTCTCCAACTCAGAGTAGGCCTGAGGTTTTGAGGAGTATCATCGTAGCCCTACTGTGTGGATCACCACTAGAGAGGAGGGCGCTTAAACCCCTTCACCCTCTCCTAGAGATCTATAGGGATTCAAGGATATACAATCTCCCTAGGTAACACAATCTATCTCACACATGGTTTTTTATTTCATGTATTTTTGTGCACAAATCTTCACATGATGACGAACATATCATTGGGAATAGGAGATTTTGTCTTCTGTTCTTTCATTGCGCATATGATGTCGCCCCCAAGAATTTCCAACAGTGGTATCAAAGCCAGGTTATTCGTGTGAAAATTGGTTTTAAACTATGTGTTTGTGTTTTGGAGAAGCTTTTGACGTTAAAATCGTTGATGCAAAAGCGAGAAAGGGTAGCAATTGTTACTGCCCTTGCTGCCCTCGAAGATGGCATCTTGGATGCCATATGCGTGCAAGGGGGTGGCAGCCGACGGATTACGGCCTGCGGCCTACCTGCGGTAGGCGCCACCTATGGGTTGGGCGCCCACAGGCAACATAGCCTACAACAACGGCCACGTTGGCGACGCCTACAAGCATTGCCCAACAAGGGGCAGTGCTTACGAACACTGCACCCAGGGGTAAAACTGCTCGTAGGGGCGCTAGCCCAATGGGGCAGCGGCGCCTGCGGCCACTACGCATGCAGGCAAAGGTGTTGAATCTCATATTTTGATGATGAAACTAATTGATTGTGTTTAGATGTTTAACTGCATTTTGAGTGATGCAGGTCTACTCGATCAGGATTAGACAGTTGACACAAGAAGAATTGACATTGCGCCAGAGGAGATCACGTCAGAATATTCGACGGTAAAAGGCTTCGGACATTGGGCATCGGGCCAAGGAGAGCGGAATTACGCCAAGGATATCGGGGTTGCGGAGGTCAACCACCGATTGGGCAATAAGCTGCAAGAGAGGACGATGCGCTAAAGAATCAGATGAAGCGCCAACCAATGACGTGCCGGGCAATAGAATGTCAATTCGCATTGTAATAATTGTCTAGATCGGAGTAGAGTTTTAGTTTATGTGTGCAGGATTAAATACGATAACGATGAAGACATAAAGTGAAACAAAGTGCGGAGTCAAGCGCGAAGTATTCGTTGGGAGTTCGAGAGTTCGACGGAAGTCCGAAGGTTCATCGGGAATGCTGCCGGAACTAGCCGAGAATGAGTAGGGAGCTTGCCGAAGGGTTTTTCGGAAGCTCACCGAAAGGTTCGTTGGAAGTTCGCGGAGCTCGTCGAGAAAGATCAAAGCTTGCTGAAGAAGCTCATTGGAACTCACCAAGATCAAATCGTGAAGTCGAGGAGCTTGCCGGGAGTCCGCAGAATGGTTTCCGAGAGTTTATCGGAAGACTACCGGAAGTTCGCCGAAAGCTCGCCGAAAGATGTCTTGACTTACGGACTTTGTAATAGCTTAGGAAATGTCTTTAAATTCATAGTTAGCATGTTAATTAGGGTTACGATTAGGTGTTAATCCTATAACCCAAGTAGGGGCCAATTGGGCCCGAGTTCGGACTGGTTTGGGCCAAGATTGGTGCCCAACCAGTGAGCTGAAACAATGTAGGCGGTGGCACCGCCTAGAACCCGAGATCTGAGTGGTGGCACCGCTGGACTGAGTGGTGGCACCGCCCAGCACCCGAGAGATCCGGCGGTGGCACTGCCACCGACATGCGGTGGCACCACCAGCCTCAGAAACCCAAGAGAATTCAAATTTTGGAGCCCAAATTTGAATCCTCTTGGGGCCTATAAATACCCCTCAATTCTCAGCTGAGATCACAACCTTTTGCAAAGCAATAGTTTGAGATAAGGGCCTTAGAAAAGTCTTAGCAAGTCTTATTTTTCAAATTGCTTGAGTGTTCACCTCCTCCCATCTTGTTGAAAAGAATTGTAAGAGTGTGAACCACTTATAAAGGTTGTGAGAGGGGTATTAGTCCTTCTCCTACAAAGAGATTTTGCTAGCGGAAGTTGGGAGCCTCTTCGAAGAAGGCTTCGCAAGTGGATATAGGTCATTTTGACTGAACCACTTTAAAACTGCTGTGTTACCTGGTTTGCATTCTACTCTTGCCATTTACATACTGCAAACTTCTTTACTTAGTCACTACGCTTCCATACGCTTCTAAGTTATCAAGCTTCCAAAATAAGTTTTCATCGATATTGTTTCTTATCGTACGAAAGATTTTTCCAAAACCAAAGTTTTAATCCGCTGCACTAATTCACCCCCCCCCCCCCCTCTTAGTGTCACTCCGATCCTAACAAAAGGCACCTGTGGCCACTGCACCCACAAGCAGCGGCGTCGGTGAGCACTGCGCCCATTGCACCCACGGGCAGCAGCGCCAGTGAGGGCTACGCTCGCGATCAGAGGCTCCATGGGGCAGCGGCACTTGCGGACGCTATCCCCACGAGGAGAGCCGACCGTGGGTCCGGTTGTGCCCGCAAGGGGGCTCGACCATAGGGGTGGTGCTGCCCGTAAGCACAGCACCCGCAGGAGAGCCGCTTGAACACAAGGGCGGCGCCTCCCACCCCTACAATGGCCACTGTCGGTTGGGTGGTGGCGACGACAACACAACAAAGAGAAAGATGGGATTAGGGCATCTTTTAGGCAAAAGATAATTTTGCCCCTTAGAATTTTAGAAATTACATATTCTGTCTTTTACCCAAATTATGAAAATGCCCCTTAGAAAATTCATTGCTTGTCCTTGATTTTAAAAAAATATCAATTAATTTAAAATTTTAATTGATTATTATTTATTATTATTATTTAATAGTCCTACATAATGATGATTTATACATATGATGTATGATATGTGGACGGATGATCATGGACCGTGTAATGTGTGTACTTGTGATTATTATTATTGAGGCTTGCGAGCCATCATTTTATTTCTCGTTTATTGTCGGGCTTGCATGCCTATGATTAAGTTGTAATCATATGAGGAGGCGCAGCAGGAGCATGGAAGCGATAGTGGGACCCACAATACGTACAATCGTGATGCATGAAGATGCATCGAGATGCCGATGGAACCGACGAGGACGAGATGCGTGATCACAGGGCATGGAGATGTATCGCTACACACATAGATCTTGATGTGAGTGATTAGACCCACTAGCTCGGCTTGATCATATTAGGCTATGGTCCATGATCATTTGGTGTAATTGCTCATGTGATGTGTGATTGTTTATATACCTATTAGAAGACTAAATCAAAATCTCCTCTCTCGATAATATTAAGTCGGTAAATGTGAGGCAATTAGATTGACCCATATGGCCTTCCATCGTTATAGGTAGAGACTGATTCTCGATGTTAGTTGAGTTAGTTGAGTCCATCAAGGATCACCTATATTGCGATTTGCTATCTTGCCTACGACATAGAGATGTCACCGATGACCAGACAACATTGCGATTTGCTATCTTGCCCACCTTTTAAGCTTAATGTGATTGGTCGAGTCCCTTGAGATTACACTAAGATGCTGATTGGATCCCGATCCCCACTAGAAGTCTGCCGAAGACTTCCATTTCACATGCTGAGGGTATCGCATGACTCGCTAGTAAAATAGTGGGAGCAGATTAAGATAGAATTTCATATCGTGGTTGTTTATTCTTTAAAAAATTAGCATGATATTTATTTCTACTACATCTTTATTTTCAGAAAATATCGCTTTTAAATCCCTTACGTGGCATACTTGATGTCAACCGCCTCACTAGTCCGAATTATATGGATTGGCTCCGCAACTTGAGAATTGCTCTCACGGTAGAGAAAATCGTGTATGTCCTTGATACAGTGATGCTTAAGCCCGAAGAAGGGGTAAGTGACGATGAGATTGCTCGCTATGTGAAGTTCATGGATGATTCCACTCTTGCTCAATATCACATGTTGGGCTCCATGACTCCTGAGTTATAGAGACAGCATAAAAAGATGGATGCCAGATTCATTCTCCTACATATTCACGAACTGAGTTGGTCTAATTACATTCTAAACTAACTCAATTAGATTTTAAACTAACTCGATCTAGACATAATCGATTACAAGCAAATTCTTTATTGTCCGACATGTTATTGGTTTTTTCGCGCTTTGTCCGATCCTTCGGCATATTGCTTAATTGGCATGTCGTCTTCTTGCAACATTTGATCTCCTTGGCGTAATGTTCGATCTTCTTAGCCTAATACTCGAATTCATGGACTGAAGCCTTCTGTCGACACATCGACCGATCCTCCGGCTCGACGTCTAATCTTCTAATATATTTACTCTGGCAAAACGTCTGATTCCTCCTACTTAAATCAATTTGCCTCTTCTGATCGAAGCTAGTCCTGCGTCACTCAAACACACATTAGATAAACACTATCAATTTGTTTATTCATCAAAATATGAGATTCAACAATCTCTCCCTTTTTGATGATGACAACCAATTGATGATGGAGTTTAAAAAAACTCTCGGAGTTTAAACAAACTCCCCTTATCAATATGCCATATTGATAGAAACTTTAAAATCATAGTATTTCAATATTACATACATGAGTATTGAAATAACCAATTTATCACATCATTGCATGCATCATAAAATCATGCATAATCAAAATATCCAATACATCATTCCATGCATGATCATCAATATAACTTCTCTCCCTTTGTCATCAATAAAAAGGAGAAGTGCAACTAGCAAGTGTTTAAACATAATTTTAAATCATTTCATAATAAACATAATCTCAAGTTTTATCATCATGCAAGTTAGCAAGTTTTAGAGATATATATAGTTTAGCATGTTTTCTTTTCTTTGCAACGTTTAAGCTAGCAAGTTTTCGAAAAAAAAATGCAAGATAGCATTTTTGCCTCTTATTGAAGTGTGCAAGCTAGCAATTCTTGCTTTCTTTTGCAATGTGCAAGTTGCAAGTTTTGCTTCTTGAGATAGGCAAGATAGCACTTTTGTTTCTCTTAAGATTGCAAGATAGCAATTCTTGGTGATGTTCAAGATAGCAAGTTCTACATCATGCAAGCTAGTGAATTTTACAACATTTTAGAACATGCAAACTAGCAATTTTAGTAAGTTTTACATAATTTTGGAATATGCAAGCTAGCAAATTTTACACATATTAAAGTTGGCAAAATTTTGCATCTTTTGAGATGTCCAAGATTTACTATTGAAATGTGTAACTTAGCAAATATTGCTTCCCTTGAGATTTGTAAGATAGCACTTCTTGCTTCTCTTTTGAGATGAGCAAGCTAGCAAGTTTGCCTCTTATTGTGATGTGCATGCTAGCAATTCTTTCACCTTTTTTGTCCTTGACAAAAAGAGAGGAATAATAATACAATAGTGTAATTCATTTCCCTTTATTGCAATCTTCAAATCATGACAAGGATAAATAACAAAGATGAAAAATCAAGTCATGAATGTCAAAACAATTTTTCATTATGAATACTTCATCATTGCATGCATCATTATCATAAGTAGAAGTATTGCATGCATAATATCAAATCATCAGTCATAATTACATCAATATTCCAATCATTATTTCAATCTTCAAAAATGAAAGATCAAGTCTAGAATTCGAGAAATCAAAATCATGATCCATTTAGAAAAATTCTTCTCTTTAGTAAATGACAAGAAGAAACAAGGAGAAAAAGATCTCAATTCATAGAAAGATCTCAAGTTATAAATCTAAAAAAAAATTAAGATAAAGCTTATTCAAATTCAAATCGTCAAATCAAAATCGTTTTCAATATATTCAAAAAGAAACATAAATAGATTCATTAATCTCTCCTTTTGAAAAAGTCAATAAAGTAGAGATTGAGAAATTTTAAAGAGAAATACATTTTGTTTTTATTTCACATGAGCATGCCTTTGTCATTTATGCCAAACTAAAACATGCATCATGTTTAAAACCAAAAATATAATTTTTATTACGGCAACGATCAATAAGCCATAAATTACAAGAATCATCATGCATAATTCAAAATATAAACTCATTAAGCATGATCATTATACATTATTACTTTGGGCATGATATTAAAATATGGTTTCAAGTTTTTTAAGGTACAACATGCACCATTTCATATTAAGCATAATATCAAACCTCTTAATATTTTCATTAAGATGTCAAGCATGGTTTCATTGGACATAAAAGCATTTTTAATCAAAATCGAAAATCATCAAGATAAATATTATTTCTTCTTAAAAACATACATAGGATTATCATTACATTTAAATATAACATTTTGTTATATTTTCATAAAACATGCAATTGTCATTATTATTTTTATAATTACTAGTATGATCCCAATTTTTAACATTTTCATTACACCATTAAACATGCAATTTTTAAGAAAAAATTATATATAATTTTTCTAAACTAAAATAACTCATGAAAGGTATCATGTAATTTCGAAATAAATTAAGGGGATTCTGGTTACCTCGTCGTCGAAAGTCGTTAAGGCATAGTTTGCCACCTCGCCTTTGTTGGTTTGTTCTTCATCTTCGGATGAACTTATTCATCCCAAGCCACTTTAAATATTTTCGTCTTCTTTGGTAACTTCTTATTTTTAAGATTATTTTTATTTTTAATTCTTATTTAATGAACTTTTTAAGTTTTATAGTGAGAGATTCAAGTTCATCATCACTTGAGCTTTCACTTAAGTGGTCTTCATGTGTTCTAAGTGCCAAATCCTTCCTTTTCTTTGGAAGGTTGTTCTCAAGTTTGTCATGTGCCACATAAGTCATTTCATAGGTCATTAATGACCCGATAAGTTCTTCAAGAGCAAGGTTGTTAAGGTCTTTAGCCTCTTGTATTATCATTACTTTTGAATCCCAATTTTTAGAAAGAGATCGTAAAATTTTGTTCACAAGTTCAAGGTTTGAAAAACTTTTACCAAGAGCTTTTAGATTATTGATGACATCCGTAAAATGAGTGTATATGTCTCCAATTGTCTCACTTGGTTCCATTCGAAACAACACAAAATCATGCATCAAAATATTAATCTTTGAATCTTTAACTCTATTAGTGCCTTCGTGTGTAATTTCAAGAGTGTGCCAAATATTGAAAGCCATTTCGCTAGTAGAAACCCAATTGAATTCATTTTTGTCTAAGGCACAAAATAAGACATTCATAACCTTTGCATTTAAAGAGAAAGTCTTCTTCTACAACTCATTCCAATCGTTCATTGGAAGATAAGACTTTTGAAAACCAAATTCGATTATATTCCATAAATCGATATTCAACGAAAACAAGAAAACTCTCATTCGAGTTTTCCAATATATGTAGTTCATCCTATTGAACATTGGAGAACGAATAAAAGAGTGACCATCTTGAAAGCCGAAAAGAGTCATTTCTCTTTGGGTGTTAAACCAAATAAGAAAAACATGGCTCTGATACCAACTATTAGGAATGAGTTGGCACTAAGAGGGGGGAATTAGTGCAGCGGATAAAATCACATCGGTTCAAAATTTTTCGTACGATAAAAATCGAACTCGAAAGATAACTTGAAATCTCATTCGTATATGTAGAGAAAGCAGTAAGCAAGTAAAGATTCAGTTTCCAATTAAAGTAAATTGCTCAAAAGAAATGCAAACTGAGTTTATAGTGGTTCGATCGTCGTGACCTACATTCACTCTCGATTCCTCTTTCGTCGAGGCCTTTTACACCTCTCTTCTCCTTTTCATAGGTTTTAAGAGACAACCTTTTACAACCCTCTTTTGCAAGGTATCCCTCACATACCTCCCTTAGAACTCTCTCTAAGCTTTAGAAGGAGGGAACTAAACTTTCTAATAGGGTTTACAACAGAGTTTTGCTCAATCTTTCTTGCTACTCCATACAGGAATAGCTGGGGTATTTGTAGATCCCAAATGACTTCAAAACTTAGAGCCAAAATTCAAATCCCTGAGATTTCGGGGTACGGGCGGTACCACCGTCTGCATTGGGCAGTACCATCGCCTGCATTGGGCGGTACCACTGCCTACACTGGGCAGTACCACCGCCTGCAGCTTGATACTAGGTGGTACCATCGCCTGCAGCCTGACACTGGGCGGCACCACTGCCTAGTCTAGCAGTATTATCACTTGGGAGACTATGTTTGGGCGGTACCATTGCCCAGACCGAAGATACCACCACTCGACAATTTCTCGGAGACTATGTTTAGGCGGTACCACCAATTGATATAGTCTCAAAAACTGTACCACGATGGTTCCACCTGTTGGGTCACTGTTTGGGCATTCCACTTGGCCTAACACAGCCCAAACTTGAGCCCAGTTGGCCCCTAATTAAGTTGGTCTAATTACATTCTAAATTGACTCAATTAGACTTTAAACTAACTCGACCTAGACATAATTGATTACAAGTAAATCCTTTGTTGTCCGACATGTCATTGGTTCTTCTGATGCTTCGTCCGATCCTTTGGCGCATCGTCCTCTCCTTCGACGTATTGCCCAATTAGCAAGTTGTCTTCTCACAACATTTGATCTCCTTGGCACAATGTCCGATCTTCTTGGCCCGATGTATGAATTCACAGACTGAAGCCTTCTGCTAACATGTCGACCGATCCTTCGGCTCGACGTCTAATCTTCTGACATGTTTGCTCTGGCCCAATGTCTGATTCCTCCTGCTTAAATTGATTTACCTCTTTTAATTGAAGCTAGTCCTGTGTCATTCAAACACACATTAGATAAACATTATCAATTGGTTTCATTATCAAAATTTGAGATTCAATAGGACAAAGATCAATACTTCCACTATGACAAAGATGGACACTAGAAGATAAACTATAAAGAGTATCTCATAGAGAGGACGAAACAAAAGCCTAGAGAAGCTTTAGGTACATTCATGATTAGTCTCAAGTTGTTAGATTTTTGTGATAGTGCATGGGTATTAGATACTGATAGTGCTTATCACATATGTAATTTGTTACAGATTCTGACAAAACTACAGATTGGTGAGAGGAATACTATATAATAGTTTGTTTATGCTAGACATTGCTCCACATATCATGAATATAAGTGTGTCCAAGAGGAAACGAGATGAGGTGAACAGTGCATACCCGGGGCATTGTAGGCTAGGTCACATCCTTAAGGGAAAGATCCAAAAGTTACTAAAGGATGGATATCTAGATCAATTCGACTATGAGTCATATGCAACTTACAAGCCTTGCCTTCGTGGAAAACTAACTAACTCTCCTTTTAGTGGAACTAGAGAGAGAGCCACTAAGCTGCTAGAATTTATACCTAGTAATGTATGTTGACCTATGTCAACTCATGCCATAGGTGGTTACTCCTACTTTATTACTTTTACTGATGATTTCTCAAGATTTGGATAAGTGTACTTGATGAAGCATAAGTTCGAGGCCTTTGAGAAATACAAAGAGTATAAGAATGAAATGGAGACCCAGACTGGAAAGAGTATCAAAACTATTTGATCAGATCGAGGAGGTGGGTACTTGAGTACAGAGTTCACCTAGTTCCTCAAGGACTATGGGATTCTATCCCAGTGGACACCTCCTTATACACCTCAGCTCAATAGTGTATCTAAAAGGTAAAATTGTACACTGTTAGATATGATACAGTCCATGATGAGTTTCGCTAACCTACCCATCATATTTTCGAGATATGCCTTAGAAACCATAGATTATGAGATCTGACAGATGGATATGAAAATCATATTCCTCAATGACAAGCTTGAGGAGGTATATATGATACAATCTGAGGGATTCATATCCAAGGACTACCCAGATAAGGTATGCAGGTTTCTTAGGTCCTTTTATGGACTAAAGCAAGCTTCCCGAAGTTGGAACATAAGATTTGATAAGACAATCAAATCTTTTGACTTTGTTAAGAACAAATTTGAGCCTTATTTATATAGGAAAGTAAGTGGAAGCGCTATCACCTTCTTGGTATTATATGTTGATGTCATTTTGATTATTGAGAATGATGTAGGAATACTATCCATAATAAAGGCTTGGTTATCTAGATACTTCTCCATGAAGGACTTAGGGGAAGCATCCTGTATCTTGAGGATTTAGATATATAGAGATGGATCCAAGAGGATGCTTGGCTTGTCCTAGTCCAGGTATATCGACACCATTGTCAAAAGGTTTGGCATGAAAAATTTCAAGAGAGGTCTGATATTGATGAGACATGAAATATCGCTTTCTAGGAGTATGTCCCCAAAAATACTTGAAGAAAGGGCGAACATAGATAGATAACCTATGCTTCAGTGATAGAGTCTATCACGTATGTCATGCTATACACTAGGCCTGATATAACACATGCTCTGAGTGTCACGAGCAGGTATTAGGCAGATCCAGGCTTGGAGCATTGGAAAGCAATAAAGTGTATCCTTAAGTACTTGAGAAGGACTAAGGATCTTTTACTAGTATATAGAGGTAGTAGTCTCAGGGTTGAAGGCTATACAAACTCGAGTTTTCAATCTGATGTCGATGATAGAAAGTCAAATTTGGAGTATATGTACACCTTGAATGGAGAAGCAATGTACTGGAAGAGTTCCAAGTAAGATACTACTATTGACTCAACCATAGAGGTGAAGTATATTGCTGCAACAGAGGTAGCGAAGGAGGAAGTCTGGATAAAAAAGTTCATCACATATCTGGGAGTCGTGCCAGGCAACGAGGAGTCGATTCCCTTATATTACAATAACAATGGGGCGATTGCTCAAATGAGGGAACCCAGGTTTCATCAGAAATGTTCTGAGGAGGTTCCAGCTTATTAAAGAGATCATGACCAGAGGAGATATAGTAGTGGAAAGAGTTCCATCCGAAGATAACATCGTAGATCTACTAACAAAATCGTTGTTTTAGATTGTCTTTGAGCATCACATGGGTCTAATAGGGATCAGACAAATAGGTGATTGGCTTTAGGTCAAGTGAGAGATTGTTAGTCATAGGGGCCCTGCAAGCCAATCACTTGAGTGATGGCATGTGTGACTTGACATGTAATCTTTTTGCTTGTTATTATTATTTGATATTTTATCACTTTATATTGTTGGTTGCTTAAATATATTATGATGTCTATAGATCTGTGAAATTAGAATCAGATCATGATGAGATTAGGATAATGAGACCGATTCACCTTTAAACACAGATCCTAAATAATCCCGGTCATAGATTACTCGAGAGGGACATCGAGATAACTTGACATACTAGTATGCTGTATACCCATCTATATGATGGATGTAGTTGGTATCATAGGTGCTCGTGTGGGGATACTAGGGATACAGTACAGGTGCTCATTGGGGAATAACTTCATTGATTGATCCACTTATGGAATGTTGGATGGTTGATGATGCCTTATTGTCAGACAGCAATTCCGTAGTCCCAATGGTATATCTGGTCTTTAGACTTGAGACACCAAGGATGTCCTATATGAGTACTTCATTCTTTGATACCGAACTTATAGGTCTGGAGGTTCCAGATCTAGCACAACCGGTCATCGGGAGTGGTAGCCAACCTTACAGAGACTACTAAGTGTAGATAGAGGATCATCCACTCTCTGTGTCATAAGAGAAATGTCCCATATTTTTATGCTCAAACAAATCCCTAGCCAGGGTCATTTGGATTGAAAGAGAAAGAGTTCACTAGGAGAATCCGATTAGAGGGAGACTCGAGTAGAAACC
The DNA here is from genome assembly GCA_900464855.2 of Musa schizocarpa. Lineage (NCBI taxonomy): Eukaryota > Viridiplantae > Streptophyta > Magnoliopsida > Zingiberales > Musaceae > Musa > Musa schizocarpa. The sequence continues at coordinate 11,829,576 of LS990925.1, read as the reverse complement.
ATATGAGTCTGACAACACCATACCCAAGTCTTTGGGATATTAGATGGATGAGGGACTATAGGTACATGATAACTGAGGACAAATAGGTCAAATGGATTGGATTCCCCTATATTGTCTTGGGAATACGACGTAGTAGCCTAATACGTCCGTAGTCAATGAGTCGAGTGAATAATTATGAAGATAATAATTCACCAATCCAGAAGGAGTTTTGATAGGCATGATACATGGTCAACTCAATATTGGGCCTAGAGGGTCACACACATATGGTAGGCATTACGATGAGTAGAGGTTCGGATATGAGATATCCGTCGGAGCCCCTATCATATTGGATATCTAATAAGCCCATAAATTATTAGATCATATTGATGAGATCCAATAAGAGCCAATAAGAGATTATTTGATAGAGATCTACTAATCTAAGAGGCTTGGATAGTTGGATAGAGATCCAATACCTAATAGGGCAGGATCTATTGGGGTTAATTTGACAGAAGACCTCTATAAATAGGAGGATGGTTCATAGGCTAGCTCCTTTTTGGGTTGACTCTCCTATTCTTCTCCCTTTCTCCTCCTTAAATAATATGCTTAGAGTTTTGAGGAGCATCGCCACAATCCTACGGTGTGAATCACCGCTAGAGAGGAGAATGTTTGACCTCCTTCACCCTCTCCTAGAGATATGTAGGGATTCAGTGATATACAATATCCCTTGGTAACACAATCTTTCATATATGCAGTTTTAAATTTTGTAGTTTTTGTGCACCAATCATAACATGACGATGAACATTTCTTTTGGTAAATTGGGGATTTTGTTTTTGATGTTCTTCCGCTGTGCATGTGATGTTGCTCCTAGATTTCCCTACAACCACCTCCTATTCTCCTCTCCCCCTCTCCTCCTCAGCCAATAGCCAGCCCCTATTTGAGGCTTGTGGACAGCAAGAACCCTTTCTTGATTGCATGGTGTGTACAACGAGGAGATTTGAGCAACGATTTGAGGAGCATCTTTACAACCCCTACCATGTGATTTTTTGGTTTCACAGGTTTTTACACACCAATCTTCACACGATGATGAAACCTTATTTTTTTGTAAGAAATTCTAGGATTTTTAATTTCTATTTTTCCGTTACGCATGTGATGTCGCCCTAGATTTCCCAACAATTTCATCCATATATTCCACGTAACTTTTGCAGATAACCTTATTATCTTCCTTCAGAATGATCCTACTTTTGTGAGGAATCTAGCTACTATTCTGAAAGACTTTAGTATAGTTTCTAGCCTTAAGCAAAATCATGTGAAAAGTAAAGTCTATATGGGTCCTTACATTGAAGATAAGGATTTTATTGCTCAAACTCTTAGGGTTAGTGAGGAAAGTTTATCAGTTCTTTATTTGAGTCTCCCACTCATATCCATTACCGCTAATAAAATCCACTGTTAGCCTATCCTATAAAAATTAAAGAAAAGAATTTTCTCTTGAAAAAATAGACTTATTTCTAAAGTAGGACAACTTAAAATTATCCTATCTATGTTGTACTCCTACTCTATTTATTAGTTTAGTGCATTTCTTCTACTTGTTGGGTTTCAATAGGATATTGAAAGACTACTTATGAACCTCTTCTAAAATGCCATGTATGGTAAGACAACGCATATGGTAAATTGGAACAACATTTACAAACCGAAAGACGAAGAGGAATTGAATCACTAGGTCAATGATCCAAAGCTTTGGCTGTTTCTAAGCATGCTTTGGATAAGAATGAAATGAATGCAATGTCATGTGACATTTGAGCTTTTATTCATGTTTTGTTCTTTGATATGTTTTCGAAATGTTATAAGTCTTTGTTATGCCTTGAAATTACCATATACTATGGATATGCTCCTTATATCAATGATATGCTCCAATTACCTTTCCTTGATTATATGAACAAAACATGCTTCAAACGAAATGACATCGTAATTCTGCATTCAAACAACACATGCTTCTATTTCATCTTGTATCTCTGCTTTGTATTTTTGATACCTTATTTGTTTGAAAACTGTTATCTTTGCTATGGATATGTTAGTCGCTTGCCGAGCTTTATATGCTCACCCCGTTGATATATAAATTTTTTAGGATAGCTTATCGCTTGCTAAAATATGTAGTTTGGGTTGAGGTAGTGGGAAGCTAGAAGATTTTGGGGTAAATCTTTCGTACTTGATATGTTGATTTTGTATAAGTTCCTTTTGTGTGTATCAACGATAAATCTAAATTGATGTATCATGTAAATATTTGAAAAGTACCTCTCATGTTAGGATTTTGGGAATGTTAAGTTAAAATTATGTAATGAATGATATAAACATGTGGTACATGTTGGTTTTATAATTGTATAGATTCTCTCAACTATAGATTTATGATGTGGTTATGGTTTAGTTAAGTTACCTTTGGATTTTAAGAATCATCTAGTGACATGATGTATGATTATAAATTGCATAGGTTTTGTGAATTATGGATTGTAGAGGTGAATGACTTAAATGTTTTTCTTAGTGACCTCAAATGTATGATTGGATCCTGGATTGTTTGTTGAATTATAATATTATCATTTTTGAGTTAGGTTCACACCTCTGAATGAAAATTAAATTGGGGGCATGACAGCATGGCTATGATTAAGTTGTAATCACACGAGGAGGCATAGTGGGGTGTGGAAGCGATTGCAGTACCGACGAGTCTAAGACGGATGATCGCGATGCATGAAGATGCGTCGAGATGTCGACAGAACCGATGAGGATGAGATGGATGGTCACAAGGCATAGAGATGCATTGCTACACACATAGATTGTGATGTGCATAATTCGGCCCAATGGCTTGAGCCTGATCACATTAGGCTATGGTCCATGATCATCCAGTGTGATTGCTCATGTGATGTGTGATTGGTTGTACACCTATTAGATATGTATATATGTTTGCATGCGATGTACATATATATTAAATATGTAAGTATGTGACATGTCATATTACGAGTGTTGGGAAATCCTTGGGGGCGACATCATATGCGCAGCAGAAGAATAAGAAAAACAAAATCCCCGATTCCCAAAGAGATGTTCGTCGTCGTGCGAAGATTGGTACGCAAAAAATCCACGAAACATGAAACTACGTATAGAGTAGATTGTGTTACCTAGGAAGATCGTATATCCCTGTTTCCTTGCAGATCCTTAGGAGAGGGTGAAGGAGGTCAAGCGTCCTCCTCTCTAGCGGTGATCCACACAGCAGGGTTGCGACGACGCTCCTCAAAACTCCACCCTACTAAGGTGTGGAGATGGAGAGGAGAATAGGAAAAAGGCAAACAAAAGCTCTCTAGCCCATGGGGCTCTGAATCCCTCCTATTTATAAAGGTCCCCTATCAAACCCTAATGGGTCCTCCCCTAGTGGGTATTGGATCTGCATCCAATAAGACAAAGGCTCCGGCCGGATATCTCATATCCAACCTCTATTCATTGCAATGCCTACCATATGTGTGTGACCCTCTAGGCCCAATATCGAAGCTGGCCATGAGTCATACCTATCGAACTCCTCCTTCTAACTTTCAGTGAATTATTATCTCTGTAATAATTCACTCGACTCATCGACTACGGACGTGCTAGGCCCACTACACCAGTAGTCCCCAAATGATCTGAGGGAATCCAATCCATTGGACCTGTCGTCCTCGCCATTACGGTGTATCTATAGTCCCTCATCCATCTAATATACCGAGACCTTATATCGAGCATGGTGTTGTCGAGACCCACACGTTTCTTCTCGAGTCTCGTTCTAATCGGATTCTCCCGGAGAACTCTTTCTCTCTCAACCCGAATGACCCTGGCCAGGGATTTGTCTGAGCAAGAACACATGGGATATTTCTCTCATGACGCCGAGAGTGGATGATCCTCTATCGACACTCAATAGCCCTCGTAAGGTCGACTACCACTCCCAATGACCAGCGGTACTAGATCTGGGACAGCCAAACCTATAAGTCTGATATTAAAGAGTGGAGCACTCATACAGTACATCCTTGGTGTCTTATGTCTAAGGACCAGATACACTACTAGGACTACGGAATCGCTGTCTGACAATAAGGCATCATCAACCATCCAACATTCCGTAAGTGGATCAATCAGTGAACTCATTCTCCAATGAGCACCTATACTGTATCCCTAGTGTCCCTACACAAGCAGCTATGAGACCAGCTGCATCCATCATATAGACGGGTATACAGCACACCAGTCTGTCCGGTTATCATGATATCCCTCTCAAGTAACCTATGACCGGGATTATTTAGGATATGTGTTTAAAGGTGAATCGATCTCACTATCGTGATCTCATCACGATCCGATTCCCATTGCACAAATCCAAGGACATCACAATATATGTATGCATTTATGCAATAGTTATAAAGTGATATATGCCAAAATATAATAAGCAAAAAGATTCTATATTAAGTCACACGTGCCATCACTTACGTGATTGTCTTGCTGGGCACCTATGACTAGCAATCTCCCACTTGACCTAAAGCCAATCACCTATATGTCTCATCCCCATCAGACCCCTGTGACGCTCAAAACAAATCTGAGACAACGGCTTTGTTAGTGGATCTGCAATGTTATCTTCGGATGGAACTCTTTCCACTACTACATCTCCTCGGGTCACGATCTCTCTGATAAGGTGGAACCTCCTCAGAACATGCTTAGATTTCTTATGAGACCTAGGTTCCTTTGCTAGGGCAATTGCCCCGTTGTTGTCGCAATATAAGGAGATCGACTCTTCGCTACCCGGCACGACTCCTAAATCTGTGATGAACTTCTTCACCCAAACTCCCTCTTTTGCTGCATCTAATGTAGCAATGTACTCCGCCTCTGTGGTCGAGTCAGCAGTGGTATCTTGCTTGGAACTCTACCAGCACACTGCTACTCCATTCAAGGTGTACACATATCCTGAATTCAACTTGCTATCATCGACATCAGACTAAAAACTTGAGTCAATGTAACCTTCATCCTTAAGGCTATTACCTCCAAATACTAGTAAAAGATCCTTAGTCCTTCTCAAGTACTTAAGGATACACTTTACTGCTTTCCAATGCTCCAAGCCTAGATCCGCCTGATACCTGCTCGTGACACTCAGAGCATGCGCAATATCAGGCCTAGTACATAGCATGGCATACATGATAAACCCTATTGTTGATGCATAAGGTATCATATCCATGTTCGCCCTTTCTTCTGGAGTCTTTGGGGACATACTCGTAGAAAGCGATATCCCATGTCTCATCGGTATGAGACCTCTCTTGGAATTTTCTATGCCAAACCTTTTGATAATGGTTTCTATGTACCTGGACTGGGACAAGCCAAGTATCCTCTTGGATCTATCTCTATAGATTCTAATCCTCAAAATATAGGATGCTTCCCCTAAGTCCTTCATGGAGAAGTGTCTAGATAACCAAGCCTTTACTGTGGATAGCATTCCTATGTCATTCCCAAGATCAGGATGTCATCCACATATAACACCAAAAAGGTGATAGCGCTCCCACTTACCTTTCTGTATACATAAGGCTCATCTTCGTTCTTAACGAAGTCATAAGATCTGATTGCCTCATCAAATCTTATGTTCCAACTTCGGGAAGCTTGCTTTAATCCATAAATGAATCTAAGCAACCTACACACCTTATCTGGACAGTTCTTGGACACGTATCCCTCAGGTTGCATCATATACACCTCCTCCTCGAAGTTCCCATTGAGGAATGCGGTTTTCACATCCATCTGCCAGATCTCATAATCATAGTGTGCTACAATAGCCAATAGAATTCTGATGGATTTTAGCATTGCTACGGGTGAGAAGGTTTCGTCATAGTCAACACCTTGCCTTTGACGATACCCCTTAGCCACTAGCCTTGCTTTATAGGTCTCTACCTTTCCATCTACTCCGATCTTTTTCTTAAAGATCCACTTGCAACTGATTGATACAATACCTTCGGGCGCATCAACTAGGTTCCAAACCTTATTGGAGTATGGAGAATCCATCTCAGAATTCATGGCTTCTTGCCACTTCCCGGAGTCTATACTCATAATAGCCTCCTCGTAGGTCTGAGGATCAATATCCTCTGCATCCTCTCCTCTAATATGTCCCACATATCTCTCAGGAGGATGGGATACTCTATCAGTCCTGCGTAAAGTTGAAACTTGTGTATTAGGTACCTGAACAGACTCGGGCTGTAGAGTGGTGCTTGAGCTTGGTTCTCCAACCTCGCTCAATTCTATCATTCTCCCACTATCTCCACCAAGAATGTGTTCCTTCTCAAGGAACACTACTCTCTTAGCTACAAAGACCTTTTGGTCTTCGAGATGATAGAAATAATACCCACAAGTTTCCTTGGGGTATCCCACAAATTTGCATCGCTCTGTCCTTGATTCTAACTTATCGCGGTTGTGTCTTTTAACATGTGCAGGGCAGCCCCAAATCTTAACAACCTTAAGATCAGACTTCTTCCCTTTCCATATCTCATATGGTGTAGACACTACCGACTTAGTTGGAACTCTGTTCAGAAGGTAAGCTGCGGTTTCTAGGGCATATCCCCAGAATGAGATGGGTAGGTCAGCGAAACTCATCATGGACCGTACCATATCTAATAATGTACGATTTCTCCTTTCAGAGACACCATTGAGGTGAGGTGTATAAGGAGGTGTCCATTGGGATAATATCCCAAGGTCCTTGAGGAACTGAGTGAACTCTGTACTTAAGTACTCGCCTCCTCGATCTGATCGAAAAGGTTTGATACTCTTTCCAATCTGGTTTTCCACCTCATTCTTATACTCTCTGAATTTCTCAAAGGCCTCGGACTTGTACTTCATTAAGTACACATATCCATACCTTGAGAAATCATCAGTAAATGTAATGAAGTAGGAGTAACCTCCAATGGCATGAGTGGACATGGGTCCACATACATCACTATGTATGAGTTCCAACAACTCAGTGGCTCTCTCTCCAATTCCACTAAATGGAGAGTTGGTCAGTTTTCCACGAATGCAAGGCTCACAAGTTGCATATGACACATAGTCGAATGGATCTAGATATCCATCATTTAGCAACTTTTGAATCCTTCTTTCATGGATGTGACCTAGCCTACAATGCCACAGGTATGCACTATTCAACTCATCTCATTTCCTTTTGGACACATTTATATTCATGATATGTGGAGTAGTGTCTAATATAAATAAACCATTATGCAATGTTCCTTTCATGATGATTTTATCATCTAATAATATCGAACAACCATTGTTCTCAAAAACAAATTTATATCCACTAACTGTTAAACATGAAATGGAGATAATGTTTTTGATAATAGATGGAATAAAAAATATGCATCTAATGCAATAAAAGCTCTACTAGGCAGATGTAGGGCGACCTCGCCAACAGCTACTATAGTAACTTTTGCTCCATTACCCATCTTGAGGTCCATCTCGCCTCTCTCTAGTCTCCTAGGCCTTGCTAGAACCTACAACGAATTGCATATATGATAAGCACTACCGGTATCCAATACCCATATGTTATCATAAGAGTCTGACAAATGGAGATTGATCATGAATGTACCTAAAGCTTCATCAAGCTTTTGTTTCGCCCTTTCTGCAAGGTACTCTTTGCAGTTTCTCTTCCAGTGCCCATCTTTATCACAGTGGAAGCACTGGCCTTTGTCCTTTGCTGGGTCTTTCTTAGCAACCTTTGCTTTACTTGGTTTGACCTTGCCCTTTCCCTTCTTAAGGGACCTTTCTGTTTTCTTTTTCCTTTTGGTCTCACCAGTGTAGAGAACTGGCTTCTCTTTCTTGATAGTACTCTCTGCCTCCCTCAACATATTGAGAAGCTATGGGAGAGTCACTTCAAGCTTGTTTATATTAAAATTCATTATGAACTGTGAAAAGGAATCTGGTAGGGACTAAAGCACAATGTCCACATACAATTTATCCTCTAGGACCATTCCTAGACCTGTGAGTTTCTCTATCCACTCAATTATCTTTAGGACATGGTTCTTAACCGGTGTCCCCTCAATCATCCTAGCGCGGAAGAGGCTCTTAGATATCTCATATCGCTGAGTCCTTCCCTATTCCTCAAACAATTTGCGGACATGTAGGAGAATGGATCTGGCATCCATCTTTTCATGTTGTCTCTGTAACTCAGGAGTCATAGAGACCAACATATAGCACTGAGCAAGAGTGGAGTCATCAATGTACTTCACGTAGCGAGCGATCTCATCCTCGTTTGCCCCTTCTTCGGGCGCAGGCATCACTGTATCAAGGACGTACACGATTTTCTCCGCTGTGAGAACAATTCTCAAGTTACGGAGCCAATCCGTATAATTTGGACCAGTGAGGCGGTTGACATCAAGTATGCCACGTAAGGGATTTGAAAGCGACATTTTCTGAAAATAAAGATGCAGCAGAAATGAATAACATACAGATTTTGCAAGAAATAAACTATCAAGATATGGACTTTTATCTTTATATGCTCCCTCTATTTTACTAACGAGTCGCGCGACACCCTCAGCACGTGAAACGGAAGTTTCTGGCAGACTTCTAGTGGGGATCAGGATCCAATCAGCGTCTTAGTGTAACCTCGAGGGACTCGACCAATCACACTAAGCCTAAAAGGTAGGCAACTCTTGTCGATCACAACTCCTTGTGATTCCCGTCCTATTTGGCCTCCGAATCACCATGGCCTCGAGGGACTCGACCAACCATGATGCTCGGTTAAGTCAACACCTTCGTTACATGATGAGTCTGATTTGATGATATACCCTCGAGGGACTCGACCAAGTATACCATGCCCTCTGGTCACCGGTGACATCTCTATGTCGTAAGCAAGATAGCGAATCGCGATATAGGTGAGTCTCGAGGGACTCGACCAACTCAACCTACACCGGGAATCGGTTCCTGCTTATAACGATGGAAGGCCACGTGGGTCAATCTAATTGCCTCACGTTTACCGACTTAATATTATCGAGAGATGTTTCTATAATTTGGTCTCCTAATATGATATGTCACACATATACATATTTAATATATATCTACATCGCATGCAAATATATATACATATCTAGTATGTGTATAAGCAATTACACCAGATGATCATGGACCACAACCTAATATGATTAGGCCCGAGCCAATAGGCCTAATCACTCACATCAAGATCTATGTGTGCAACGGTGCATCTCCATGCCCAGTGATCGTCCATTTCGTCCTTGTCGGTTCCGTCGATATCTTGATGCATCTTCATGCATCACAATCGTCCGTCTCGTGGGTCCCGCTATCGCATCCACGCTCCCGCTGTGCCTCCTCATGTGATTACAACTTAATCATAGGCACGCAGGCTCGACAATAAACGAGAAATATAATGGAGGTTCGTAGACCTCAATAATAATAATCACAGGTACACACATCACACGATCCATGATCATCCGTCCACACATCATACATCACATGTATAAATAATCATCATCATGTAGGACTACTACATAATAATAATAAAAAATAATAATCAACTAAACCTTTTAATTAATTAATATTTTCTGAAATCAAGGATATTATAGGGAATTTTTTGAATTCATAGGGGTATTTTCATAATTTGGACAAAAGACATAAACTGGAATTTCTCAAATTCCGAGGGGCAAAACTATCTTTTGTCCAGAAAACCCTAATGCCCTTTCCCCTTTTCGTTGCTGCCGTAGTCGCCACCCTGCCGGCGGCGACCTATGTGGCGGGGCGAGGGCACTGCCCTCGCCTGCAGGCGGCACGCCCGCTGGCAGCGTTGCCGCTGTGGGTGGGCGCCCCTTTCGGGCACCGCCGCCTCCGCAGGCGGTGTTGTCCCGCCGGGCAACCGCCCCTTGGGGGGGTTTCGCCAGCGGGAGCAGCGGCGGTGGGCTCCGCTGCCCTACGGTGCCTCTACCCGTGGGCTGCCAGGCCCGCCGGGAGCAAGCCTGCTGCAAGCAGGCCCCCGACCGGCTGCAGTTGACGCAGCCCCTGTGCTGCCCGCCTTCGGCTGCGTTGCAAGCACGCAGATCGAGGGCAGTAACTGTTGCTGCCCTTCCTTGTTTTTGCGTCAACAATTTTGACGTCAAAATTCTTCCTAAACACAACACACGCAGTTCAAAACTAATCATTCGCACGAGCAACCTGGGTTTGATACCACTGTTGGGAATTCCTTGGGGGCGACATCATATACTCAGCGAAAGAACAAGAAAAATAAAATCCCCGATTCCCAAAGAGATGTTCGTCGTCGTGCGAAGATTGGTACGCAAAAAATCCACGAAACATGAAACTACGTATAGAGTAGATTGTGTTACCTAGGAAGATTGTATATCCCTGTTTCCTTGCAGATCCTTAGGAGAGGGTGAAGGAGGTTAAGCGTCCTCCTCTCTAGCGGTGATCCACACAGCAGGGTTACGACGACGCTCCTCAAAACTCCAAACCTACTCTGAGGTGGAGATGAAGAGGAGAATAGGAAAAGGCAAACAAAAGCTCTCTAGCCCATGGGGCTCTGAATCCCTCCTATTTATAGAGGTCCCTTGTCAAACCCTAATGGGTCCTCCCCTAGTGGGTATTGGATCTGCATCCAATAAGACAAGGGCTCCGTCCGGATATCTCATATCCAACCTCTATTCATCATGATGCCTACCATATGTGTGTGACCCTCTAGGCCCAATATCGAAATGGGCCATGAGTCATACCTGCCGTAAACTCCTTCTAACTTAGTGAATTATTATCTCTCGTAATAATTCACTTTCGATTCATCGATTCTTTACGCATTTGAGCCACCACTATGCCGTAGTCCCCGGATGATCTGAGGGAATCCAATCCATTGGACCTGTCTCGTCCTCGATTCACAGGTGTACCTATAGTCCCTTATCCATCTAATATACCGAGACCATATCGATCGAGCATGGTGTTGTCGGACCCACACGGTTTCTTCTCGAGTCTCGCTCTAATCGATTCTCCCGGAGAACTCTTTCTCTCTCAACCCGATGACCCTGGCCAGGGATTTGTCCGAGCAAGAACACATGGGATATTCCTCTCATGACGTCGAGAGTGGATGATCCTCTATCGACACTCAATAACCCTCATAAGGTCGACTACCACTCCTAATGACCAAATGTATTTAGATGGGGATAGCCAAACCTATAAGTCCGGTATCAAAGAGTGGAGCACTCATACAGGACATCCTTGGTGTCTCAAGTCTAAGGACCAGATACACCACTGGGACTATGGAATCGCTGTCGACAATAAGGCATCATCAACCATCCAAAGATTCCGTAGTAGCGGATCAATCGATCAACTCATTCTCCAATGAGCACAGATCATATCCCTAGTGTCCCTACACAAGCAACTATGAGACCAAAGGCATCCATCATATAGACGGGTATACAAAGACACCCGCCTGTCCGGTTATCACGATATCCCTCTCGAGTAACCTATGATCGGGATTATTTAGGATATGTGTTTAAAGGTGAATCAATCTCACTATCATGATCTCATCACGATCCGATTCCCATTGCACAAATCCAAGGACATCACAATATATGTATGCATTTATGCAATAGTTATAAAGTGATATATACTAAAATATAATAAGCAAAAAGATTCTATATTAAGTCACACGCGCCATCACTCACGTGATTGGCTTGCTGGGCACCTATGACTAGCAACGAGACCAAATCAAAATGCCCTCTCATTAGTATTAAGTTGGTAAACACGAGATAAATATATTGACTCACGTGGCTTTCCATCATTATATGTAGGGACCGATTCTCGATGTAGGTTGAATTGATCAAGCCCCTCGAGGCTCACCTATATCCTAAATCGCTATCTTGCCTATGACATAGGGATGTCACCAGTGACCTGAGTGCTAGTCATAGGTGCCTTGCAAGCCAATCATGTGAGTGATCGTACTGTTGAATCTTAGATTTTGATGATGAAACCAATTGATAATGTTATGATCTAATCTTCATTTTGAGTGACATAGGACTAGCTTCGATCAGGAGAGACAAATTGATTAAAGTAGGAGGAATCAGATGTTGGTCTAAAGTTGAACATGTTAGAAGATTGGATGTCGGGCCGGAGGATCAGTCGATGTGTTGGGAGAAGCCTTCGTATCGTGAATTTGGGCATCGAGCTGAAGGATCGGATATTGCGCAAAGGAGATCGAAAGTTGTGGGTGTCAACATGCTAATTGGACAATACGCCGAAAGAGATGATGAGGTACCGAAGGATCGAACGAAGCATTGGAAAAACCAATGACATGCCGGACAATAGATGATTCGTGCTTTGTAATAATTTTTCTAGATCAAGTTAGTTTAGGTCGTAATTGGGTTAGTTTAGAATGTAATTAAGCCAACTCAATTAGGGGCCAATTGGGCTCGAAATGAAGCTATTTTGGGTTAAGAGAAAGGCCCATTTAGTGACCCAAAACTTGGGTCAGATAGTGGCACTGCTAGTGCCCCGAAAATCGAGGATAAGATACTTTTAAGCTCTAAGTTTAAATCCATTTGGGGCAAATAAATATCCCTCTCATCCCTGCTCATATAACATAAGAACTAAGAACAAAAATAAGGAAAAATTCTATTGTAATCTTATGAGAGTTTTCCTCCTCTAGTCTAAGTGTGATTTCTATTTAGAGAGGAGTGAGTGGGGGTGTAAAGGTTGTCTCCTAAGCCTATCAAAAGGAGAATAGAGTTGTAAGGGTAGTTGGTCTTCACCTATTGAAGGAAGACTATTAGTAGATGTTGGTGGCCTCGACGGAAGAGGAATCGGGAGTGGATGTAAGTCACGACAACCGAACCACTATAAAACTCGGTTTGCATTTACTTTATGCTCCTTACTTTCATTGCAAACTACTTTATTTACTTATTCACTATGCTTCTATATGCTTTCAAGTTAACAACTTTTGGATATTGGTTTTCATCATAGGAAGTTTCAAAACTGACGTGATTTTAACGAAAGCACTAATTCACCACCCCCCCCCCCCCCCCTCGTCCCCCCTCACTTAGTGCTGACTTGATCCTCACCGTTGGTATCAGAGCCACGTTTTTATCATTTGGTTTATCACCAAAGATAAATGACTCTTTTCAGCTTTCAAGAGGGTACTCTATCATTCGTCCTCCTATGTTCAATGGGACGGACTACACTTATTGGAAAACTTGGATGAGAGTTTTCTTGCTTTCGTTGAATCTTGATTTATGGAATATTATTGAAAATGGATTTCAAAAGTCTTCTCTTCCAATGAACGATTGGAATGATTTGGAGAAGAAGACTTTTTATTTGAATGTCAAAGCTATGAATGCTTTATTTTGAGCTTTGGATAAAAATAAATTCAATCGAGTTTCTATTTGTGAAACGACTTATCAGATTTGGCACACACTCGAAATCACACATGAAGGCACTAGTAAAGTTAATGATTCAAAGATTAACCTTTTGATACATGATTTTGAAATATTTTGTATGAAGCCAAGCGAACCTATTGTTGACTGCTAGTCATAGGTGCCCTACAAGCCAATCAAGTGAGTAATAACATGTGTGACTTGACACATAATCTTTTTGCTTATTATATTTTAGAATTTATCAATTTATATTGCTTGTTGTATATATGCATATATATTGTGATATCCTTGGATCTGTGCAATGAGAATTAGATCGTGATGAGATCATGATAATGAGACCGATTTGTCTTTAAACATAGATCCTAAATAATTCTAGTCATAGGTTACTTGAGAGGGACATTGAGATAGCCAGACAAACTGGTGTCTTGTATACTCGTCCATATAATGGATGCAACTGGTCTCATAGTTGCTCGTGTGGGGACACTAGGGATATAATACAGGTGCTCATTAGGGAATAAGTTCACAGATTGATCCGCTTACGGAATGCTAAATGGATGATGATGCCTTATTGTCAGATAGTGATTCTATAGTCCTAGTGGTGTTTCTGATACTTAGAATTGAGACACAAAGGATGTCCTTTATAAGTGCTCCATTTTTTGATACTAGACTTATATGTTTGAATGTCCCAGATCTGACACAATCGGTCATCAGGAATTGTAGTCAACTATATGAGGGCTATTGAGTGTCGATAGTAGATCATCCACTCTTGATGTCATGAGAGAAATGTCTCATGTATTCTTGATCAAACAAATCCCTAGCTAGGGTCATTCGGATTGAGAGAGAAAAAGTTCTCCGGGAGAATCCGATTAGAGCGAGACTCGAGTTGAAACCGTATGAGTCTGACAACACCATTGTAACTCCTCCCATTTTTGAAAATTTAGTAAATGCTTGTTGATAAATATGAGGATTATTAAATAATTTTTTATATTAAATGATATTATATTAGAAGTTTATGGCTAGGGACCTAAATATGAATATTAAAATTTTGATATAATTTATGAAAGATTCATATTTAAGTTAGAAAAAAAAAGGGTGGACATGTGTCACTAGCTAACCTAAGGTTGGTGCCACCTATGTTTACTCTAAGGGTAACACCTATGTTTCTTTCTTGCATGCTTGCCACCTTACAAGTCTTGTATTAGCTAAAACTAATACAATTAAAGAAGAAACTAAAGGAGGAAAACTTAGCTACAACAAGCGTGAGTTTGAGAAAAAGGGAAGAAGAAGAAGAAGAAGAAGAAGAAGAAGAAGAAGAAGAAGAAGAAGAAGTGTTGCTTGAGGTTGTGCATTAATTTCCCTACAATTGGGAATCAAACTCTTCTAAGGAAAGTGGTCTAACCCCATCTTACAGAAATCCTAATCTCTGTTTTCATTATAATTCTTAATAATTCGAAAGATTTCAGCTTAGCACGAAACCTTCCTTTAGTTTTATGCAAAGCCATGAATCTGAAATTTTTTAGTAATATGACCTCTATGCACTGTTTCGGACCTAACTTTTAGCAATAAACTATGATTAAGGTAAAGCCTAATCTATTTGAAAGTAGACTCAAAGATCTTTATTTTGATATTGAGAAAATGATTTAGAGTTTAAATGCCTACTATGACTTCTGTTTCAAATAACCCTATAGATTCTACAAAACAGGGATTGTAATTTCTGACCTCCTATTGCTTAACTGCTTATAACGTTCTGCTGGGAATTCAGATTTATGCAATGTATAATTTATTAGAAACTAGACTCATAAAGATTTTGGTGCATATCTAATTTGAATAATTTAGAGCACAATTACCTATTGAATCATCTGTTCAAATCAACTTTGTGAAATCTACAAAACAGAGATAATGTTCTCTGGCCTTTGGTTACTAAATTATTTATAACTCCTTGCTAGGAAATCTGATTCATACAAAACTTGAGTTATTAAAAAACAGATTGAAACAACTTTCAAATAACATATGATTTCTATAAATTGTAGTATAATTTATTTTCCAAACAATTCATATATTGTGCCTCTCAAATTCTATCAAAATCGAGCTTTGATTGATATCGCCTATTCTTGTTTCGTATCTTTAGAAATTGATTTCAGATAAAATACTTACTTCAGTTCAATTTTATATTATTTTTGTAAATTTCTATATACTCTTGTCCGATAAATATTTGCATACTTGAATCTATTATGTAAAGTTTATATTTGTAGGCATATGCATTCCATTATTCTGTATGTGTTTCCGATATGTCCCAATTTATTATTCAGTATACCTTTTGTACTATGGTGTTTGTGGGATTATTTGGACCTTTGCTAGAAATAGTAAAGGGATTATATGGACCTTTGCCAAAAATGGTAAAAGGATTTTCTGGACCTTTGCCAAAAATAGTAAAGGGTATGTGCTTAGAGCCCGCGATGCTCTAGATTATGTTTGGGGTCATTTAGAAATGGATGAACCATATTATATTTGGAATCCCACTTCATTTTCTATTTGATTGATATAATATCCAAAGCTTTGGTTATATACTTCTTTTTTTTTTGGTAAGTAAAAGTAAATTAATTATGTGTAAAGTTTCTACAAATAGCTTTATCTATACAAGTCATAGACAAAGCCATGTAACTCATAGAGTGCGAATGCGATAGTTATGACTACACATGCTGTAGACTATAACTCCTAATTATAATCAACATAGAAAATGTTTATCCAGATATATCAAAATTTGGCATCATTCCCAAGATCTTTAGCTAATAGCAAAATTAAAATTGATAAAAATATCTTTTTCTCTTTGGGTAAAGTGCTCCGTTTTGAGATCTTGCTCCATACAGGATCTTGAGTCTCTAATAATCTCTTTCAATAGCTGATCATTGTTTGTGTGTTGACATTCAAAGATTCTCACATCTCTCCTTCCACATCCACCAAATAATGATCCTGAAAAGTAACCTTTGCCAGTTGTGTGAGAGGCCCTTTTCTTGAGAAACATTGCATGAGGTCGCCTAGTTCTTGGTGCAAGTTTGGTTGCGACAATCTATTGAGTTCAAATCGCTGGAGAATCTCCTTCCATATATATTTTGTATAATCACAAGCAAAATAGAGGTGGTCAATAGTTTCTTCTTATTGCATACAAAGGGAGCATCGGTTAACATGATAGATACCTCTTCTTTTCATATTGTCTATTGTAGGTAGTTTATTGAGAAGGGCCTGCCATGTACATAAGGAATGTCTTTGTGATCCCGGTCGATCCCATGTCCAACTGCTTGGGACCCACTTGTTATTTCTTTGCCTAATTTGATTCCATGCGGATGTGGCACTAAATTTGCTATTGTCATGAGGCCAAATAAGTATATCTGAAGAGTTGTTCGTGATTGGAATAGCTATAATAGTCGGCCAAAGTGATAAACACCAGGTACCGTTAGCAATGAACTCAGAAACCTTCTAATCTTTGGGAGCCCTAAGATCTTTTCGTATTCTGTCACCATATAATTGAAATATACTCTTCCCATTCACCCAAGGATTGTACCACATATTAGTACTAGTTCCAGAAGAGATTGCATAGGAAATGTGTTTGATTAGCCAATTCCTTGCCTTTAAAATTCCTTTCCAAGCTGCAGAGTGGTATGTTCTTGTTGAAATTTCCCAGATTGATTCTTTTGAAAGATACCTAGCAGAAACCCAATGTGACCATAAGGAACATTTGTTTTGCAAAAGATCCCACAATTGCTGCACCAGACATGCTTGATTCCAATCTCTAGTATTTCTCAAGTTTAGCCCCCCTTCATCTTTCGGTTTGCAAATGCTATCCCAATTTACCATATGCATTGCCTTATCATTTGTGCCATTCTAGAAGAAGTTCATTAATAACCGTTCAATATCTTGGAGAAGTCCAGCAGGCAGAAGAAATGCATTACACCAATATATAGAGTAGGAGTGCAATACCGAACGGATGAGTTCGAGTCTTCCTGCTTTTGATATAAACAAATTTTTGCAAGAAAAATTCTATTCTTTATTTTTTGCAAGATAGGCTGACAGTGGGTTTTGTGAATGCCTGTGGATATGAGCGGGAGACCCAAATAAGGAACTAGCAAGCTTCCCTCACTAACCCCCAAAGTTTATGCAATAAAGACATTATCCTCAATGTAAGGGCTCATATATACTTTACTTTTCGCATGATTTAACTGAAGTCCAGAATCCATACCAAAGTCATTCATAATAGTAGCCAGGTTCTTTACTGAAGTTGGTTCATTTTGGAGAAAGATAAGTAAGTCATCTGAAAATGTTATATATGATATATGAACAGAACCAGCAATGGGTACCTTAATGCTGCAATTTAAGACTGCGTGTTCCAACATACAGCTAAGTCCTTCCATCGCAATAGTAAAAAGATACGGAGAGAGTGGATCACCTTGTCGGATGCCATTCGTGCTCGCAAAAAAACCAATTGGTGAGCCATTAAAGAGTATCGAAAACTTTGGAGTTTCCAAGCAAGATTGAATCCAATTAACCCATTGCTGTGGGAAGTTCATATCGAGGAGCATCTTATAGATAAACTTCCTGTTAACTGAATTAAATGCTTTCCGTAAATCAGCTTTAAAACATATTTTTGTCCCTCTTGCTTTTGAATACAAATCTTTGACCAAGTCATTAGCAAGCAAAATGTTATGATGTATACTTCTCCCTTTGATGAAAGCAGCTTGATTTGGGCTAATGATCTTGTGTATTACGTTTTGCATTCTATTTGCCAATACTTTGGAGATGATCTTGTAAATAAAGTTGCATAATGATATGGGTCGATAGTTCTCTAGTGAATCAGCCCCTGCATTCTTCGGAATTAAGGAAATAAAAGTGCAATTCATCTCTCTAAGAATATGACCTGAAGAGAAAAAATGTTGGCAAGCCTTGATCACATCATTTCCAATAATAGACCAAGCAGTTTGGTAAAATTCAGCTGGAAATCCATCTGGACCTGGGCTTTTGTGCTTTGGTGACTTAAAGACAACACATACAATTTCGTCATCTGTAATTGGGGCATTGAGGATTGAAATAGCTTCCGAATCAAGTTTTCTAGTCGGCTCCACATGAATGTTATTAGGTTTCCCAGCTTGATTGAGTAAGGAATAAAAAAATTGCTCTGTGTGTGCTTTAACCTCATCTAAATTCTCAATAAGATTATCATCTTTGTCTCTGCATTTGCTGATACGGTTAACAGCCCTTCGAGTAGCAATTGAAGCATAGAAAAATTTAGTATTGGAATCCCCTAGTGTAAGCCAATGCTGTCGAGACTTCTGCTTTGCAAAACTTTCCTCCTGTTTTAAGGCTTGCATGAAGTTATTTCTGGCTTCTGTCTCTTTGTAGATAATATTTTCATCATTTGGCTGAAGTTGCAGCTCATGTTGCAATGACATTAGTTCCTTTCTGCAAAATTGAACTCTGGTGTTAATATTGCCAAAGGTATTTGTATTCCACTCCTTTAGTGCTGCTTTACAGGCTTTGAGCTTTTGACATAAGATGTAAGGGGGGGATCCATGCACATTAACATTCCAAGCAGATCTGATAACATCAAGAAATTGAGGATGAGTACTCCACATGTTAAAGAATCTAAACGGTTTCTTGCCTCTTGGTATCGCTTTTTCTGCGTGTATATACATTAAAGAATGGTCAGAAAACAAAGGAGCACCATACTCAAGAAGTGAATCTGGGTAAATTGTTAACCATTCATGATTAATCAAACACCTATCAAGTCGAGCCATTATTTTCCTGTTAGCAGCACCTTGATTACTCCAGGAGAGCCAATTACCCACAGATTTCATATCAAACAATGCTGCAGTGTCAATGTAATCATTAAAACTTTGAAGCTGGCTTTCTGAAAGTTGTCTACCCCCCTCTTTTTCATTTGTGTACCGAACAGTATTAAAGTCTCCAAGAACAATCCAAGGTACATTGAGACAGCCATTTACAATATTAGTCAGGTCATACCAAAGAGTATTTCTTTCTTGCATATTGTTTGAAGCATATATACCAGTGAAATTGAATTGACAGCCATTCTTTTTATCCTCTACCTTAAGATGAATGAATTGATCAGTAGCAGAAATAAACCAAGCATTAATAGAGTTAGGATGCCATAAGACCCATATTCTACCAAAAGTTTCATTTGAGTCATTGGTAAACAGTTCTGCGTCTGGCCATATTAAATTCTTTTGAGCTTGAACGCGTGATTGTTTAATTTTCATTTCCACTAGAATAACAATATCACATGTGGCAGACTTGATTATTCTATTGAGCTCCCGACATTTCTCCGGCTT
This sequence comes from Musa schizocarpa, assembly GCA_900464855.2. Lineage (NCBI taxonomy): Eukaryota > Viridiplantae > Streptophyta > Magnoliopsida > Zingiberales > Musaceae > Musa > Musa schizocarpa. Next base: position 11,809,886 of record LS990925.1, on the reverse strand, counting down.
ATTAAGTCCGCGAACATTCCAGCATGTTATCTTCTATAGTAATAAACAAATGAAAAGGTAGTAAGGTATTCATCCTACGACTTTGGATGGATTGTACCATCCTTTTTCTTATCCTTCGGTTTTGTATTTTCCTCCCGCACAATATCCTTACCTTTTATGGCTTTATTCCTATATTTATCCACTTCATCTACAGCTTGCAGATTTTTAAACTTTAAAGTACCTTGAATCATGTGGTCTTGATTGGCAGGATTTGTTGAAGCTCAATAAGATTGTTGTAGCACAATATCCTGGATAGTACTTGTTGGAGCAGTCTGGCTAGAGAGGTTTGTTGAGGCATGAGTTTGTTGAGATAGAATATCCTTGTTGGCGATGTTTGTTGTGGCCTGAGTTTGTTGAGGAAGAATATCCTTGCTAGCGAGATTTTCTTGGACCTGAGTTCGTTGAGCTATTGTGGATGGATCCGATGATATTAGAAGAGATGAAGTTCCTGACTTATGTTTCTCCTGTCCACTATTACCATGGGAAACCTCTGTTGTGAAAGGCTCTGACATTATAGGTAGAGATAAAGTTTTGGAATTGTCCTTCTGTCCGCGGTGCTTTCCTTGCGAGTCGGAATGCTCAATAGTTTTCGCCACCATCGGTTGCTACTGCCATTAGAGAAGAATCACTTTGTTGCTTGGGGCGCTGACGTGGTTGATAGACCTTTGTGGTTGGTTTTGGGGTTTCTTGACAAGCTCCATTTGCATGACTAAAAAGATAAGCAACGCCGACATCGTTATGGCTTCCGGGAATATGAGACATGTACCTTCCGAGTGTTCCCATCAAGATCACGATAGAAAACCTCATTAGGAAGATCTTCATCGGAAGAAACCAGCACACATGCTCGTGCAAATGCTAATCTCATCCTGAAATGTTGTTGCTTTGTCGATGTAGAGTGGTCTGTCCCCGAGTGCTGCATAACTTTGCAATAAAACGTCGACTCAAAGATGTAGAGGCAGTCCTTGAAAGGATACCCATAATGGAATAGATCTGTAGGCTATCTAACTCCAAGCGGACATCGAGACCAACGTCAGTAGAATCATTGGATGACCATGGATAGTCCAGAATCCTTCGAGGATTCGTTGCAAATCTTCTTGAGAGTATAGCTTGCAAACAAAGAATCCGTTCTCCAAAGATATGAAGATCAAATGACGATATTCCCCCATCGAAGTTTTGATAAATGAGGATAGTGGGAAATAAGATGTTTTGAGACCTACAACATAGCCAACAATCGCCATAGACCATGTCTCATTAAGCTCTGCTGAATCGCCAGCCTCTAAGATATAGCAATCTTCTTATCGGCTGAACTTCGGAGTAAAGAATTCCAAGCAGAGCCTTGAAGAGGCTAGTCCAAGGCCGAGGATCGCTGGAAATGAGAGCAGGTGCCCATCTAGAAACACGACCTGCCGATGTTTGCTTGGTTGAAGAAGTTTCTCTCTGGAAAGGATATGGTGGAAGAGCAACTTGGGGGGTAGCGGTAGGGAGCCTTGCCATCGTTTCAACCCTCTCGCCACCATCGCTAGCCCTAGGGGCCATCACTGCCATGTTTGATCCCTCTGGTCGCCGCTCTGAAAACGACGCCATTGGGAAAAGCCACCGTTGCAGTATATATTAGATCGCCGCTTCGGCACCGTCACCCTAGGGAGATCTGGTTGCTGCTACAAGATCGCCGCCCCTTGGGGAGAAGCCAATGCTACTACGAGATCTGCTCGCTGCTACAGTGTCGCCGCCCCTAGATCTGGTCGCCGCTACTATACCATCGCCCAAGATCCGGTCGCCGCCATAGTCGTCGCCGCCGCTTCTGCATGCGCCGTCCTTGGGAGATCTGATCGCCTCTACGTGGTCGCCCCCTTCGCCGTGGGAGAAAGCCGACGCTGCAGGAGTTAGATCGCCTAAGGGAGATATGGTCGCCGCCTTCTGCATCGCCGCCCTAGATCTGGGCCGCCTCCGCTTCTGATGGCGTCGCCCTTGGGAGATCGATCGCCCTTCTGATCCGTCCGCCGCCCTTCGCCCGTGGGAGAAAGCCAACGCTGCAGGAGTCGGATCGTCCTAGGGAGATCTGGTCGCCGCTACAGTATCGCCGCCACCGCTACAGTACCGTCGCCCTAGATCTGGTTGCCGCTACAGTATCGCCGCCACCGCTACAGTACCGTCGCTACTTCTATCTATGCTTTGGATAAGAATGAAATATATGCAATATCATATGCGACATTTGAGCTTATGTTTCGTATTTGTTCCTTGATATGCTCCAAAATGTTTCATATGTCATTGATATCTGAAATGCTCCTTATGTCTTTGATATGCCTTGAAATATTTCATATGCTATGGATATGCTTCATATGCCATTGATATGCTCTGAAATGATTTATCTATCATTGATCGTTAGTCGCTTGTTGAGCTCTATGTGCTCACCCCATTGCTATATAAATTTTTCGAGATAGCTTATCACTCGCTAGAATGTTTAAATTGAGCTACGAGGAAAGCTAGAAGGTTTTGGGGTAAATCTTTCATACTTGATACGTTAATATTGTATAAGTTCCTTTTGTGTGTATCAATGACAAATCTAGATTGATGTATCTTGTAAATATTCGAAAATTACCCCTCATATCAGGATTTTATGAATGTTAAGCTAAATTGTGTAATGATATAAACATGTGGTAAATATTAGTTTTGTGATTGTATAGATTCCCACAACTATCGATTTATGATGTGGTTATGGTTTAGTTGAGTTGGCGTTGGATTCTATGCATTATTAAGTGATATGGTATATGATTTTAAACTATAGCACTAGGTTTATGAATTGGGGAATTATAGATGTGAATGACTTGATTATTTTCTCAATATCCTCAAATGTATAATTGGATCCTGGAATGGATAGTTGTTGATTAAATAAAAGCATATTTTGTTTGAATGCAAAATGACAATGTCATATTGTTCGAAGCATGTTTTGTTCATACAATCGAGGAAAGGTAATTGGAGCTTATCATTGTCATAAGGAGCATATCTATGGCATATGGTATTTTTTAAGATATAACAAAGACATATAAACATTTTGGAACATATCAAAGAACAAAACATGAGCAAAAGCTCAAATGTTACATAACGTTAAATTCATTTCATTCTTATCCAAACCATACATAAAAACACAGCCAAAGCTTTGGATATCATGTCAAACACATAGAAAGTGAAGTGGAATCATAACATAATATGGTCCATCCATTTTGAATGACCACCAAACATAAGTCTCCCACGTCTGGGAGCTCTATCCACCAACGTTTGAGTGAAGTCATAGGGGACCGGCAGAGCATCGCGGGCTCTAAGCATAACTCCCTTTACCATTTTTGGCAAAGGTTCATATTTATCCCATAAACATTGGAGTACAAAAGGATAGTGAACAATAAAATTGAGACATATCAGAAATACATACAGAACAACAGAATGCATGTGCTTATACGAAACATTGCAATACAAACTTGAACTTTACATAATGAAATCAGGTATACAAATAATTAAAGAAAAAGAGTATATACGAATTTAAGGAAGTAATGTAAAGCTCAATTAAAGTAAGAGTTTTTTTTTACTGAAATCAATTTCCAAATAGAAGAAACAAGAAGAGGCGAATTTAAGGCGAAACACATGTGGAACAATGGAATGCATGTGCCTATACGAAACATTGCGATACAAACATGAAGTTTACATAACAAATTTAAGTAAAGGGATTGTCTGGACCTTTGCCAGAAATGGTAAAGGGTATGTGCTTAGAGCCCGCGATGTTCTAGATTATGTTTGGTGGTCATTCAGAAATGGATGGACCATATTATGTTTGGGATCCCACTTCACCTTCTTTGTGTTTGACATGATATCCAAAGCTTTGGCTATGTATGTTTTTATGCATGCTTTAGATAAGAATGAAATGAATGCAACGTCATTGACATTTGAGCTTTTGTTCATGTTTTGTCCTTTGATATATTTTGAAATATTTCATTTGTTATCGATATACTCTGAAACATTTCATAAGTCCTTGATATGCTCCGAAATGCTGTGTATGCCATTGATATGCTTCGAAATACTTCATATGCCATTGATATGTTTTGAAGCATTTCATCCGCTATTGATATATTCTGAAATATTTTATCTGTCATTAATATACTCCGAAATACTTTATATGCCATTGATATATTCTAAAACATTTTATCCGCCATTAATATATTCCATTTTTTAGTTATGTTCACACCTCCTGAATGAGGATTAAATTTAGGGGGCATGACAGAGTGGTATCATATAATGATTTGAGGATCACTAAGATATTTAATTTGTTTGATGTGAAAAATACATTGAGGATTAGTAAATTATATTGAGGTCTAGTGAACTATAGTGGCCGAAGAAAATTTTCTTTAATGCATTGTAGGAATCTAGGATGATGAGGATATTTGGTTCTCCTACTTCATCTACTTTTGATTGATTAAGTGAGTTGAAAGGGTTGATCAGGGATATCAAATCAGAGAGGCGCAGCGGAAGCATAGTGAGCCTAATCCAATGGTAGCAGAACAATGAAAGTTATTAGAAGAAAATTTTTATTTGAATGATATAAGGAAAGAGCAAGACTCAATGATGTTGATAGCCTCAATCTAGGTGAAATTTTGATCTTATCTTTTCATCGAAGAGGTATGATAAATTTAGATGACTAAATTTTTCTTTTGAGGAGGGGAGAGTGTAACATCCCCATTTTTAAAAATATAATAAATGCTTGTTGGTAAATATAAGGATTATTGAATAATTTTTTTATATTAAATGATATTATATTAGAAGTTTATAGCTAGGGACCTAAATGTGAATATTAGAAATTTGATATGATTTATGAAAGATTCATATTTAAGTTAAAGAAAAAAAAAAGGGTGGACATGTGTCACTAGCTAACCTAAGGTTGGTGCCACCTATGTTTGCTCTAAGGATGATATCTGTGTTTCTTTCATGTATGCTTTCCACCTTGGAAACCTTGTATTAGCTAAAACTAATGCAATTAAAGAAGAAACTAAAGGAGGAAAACTTAGCTGCATCCAGCGTGAGTTTAAGAAGAGAAGAAGAAGAAGAAGTGTTGCTTGAGGTTTTGCATCAATTTCCCCACAATTGGGAATCAAACTCTTCTAAGGCAAGTGTTGTAACCCCATTCTATAGAAATCCTAATCTCTATTTTCATTTTAATTGTTCATAATTCAAAAGATTTATGTTTAGCACTAAACCTTTCTTTCGTTTTGATGCAAAGCTATGAATCTGAAATTTTTCAGTAATCTAACATCAATGCATTGTTTCGAAACTAACTTTTAACAATTAACTCTGATTAAGGCAAAGCCTAATCTATTTGAAAGTAGACTCAAAGATCTTTATTTTAATATTGATATAGAATGATTTGGAGTTTAAATGCCTACTAAGATTTCTATTTCAAATAACCCTATAGATTCTATAAAATAAGGACTGTAATTTCTGACCTCCTATTGTTTAGCTGCTTATAACTTTCTGCTGGTGGATGTGGAAGGAGAGATGTAACAGAATCTTTGAATGTCAACACACAAACAATGCTCAGCTATTGAAAGAGATTATTAGAGACTCAAGATCCTGTATGGAGCAAGATCTCAAAACGGAGCACTTTACCCAAAGAGAAAAAGATATTTTTATCAAATTTAATTTTGCTATTAGCTAAAGATCTTGGGTATGATGCCAAATTATGTACCCACAGGTAGTTTTGATATATCTGGATAAACATTTTCTATGTTGATTATAATTAGGAGTTATAGTCTACAGCATGTGTAGTCATAACTATCGTATTCGAACTCCATAAGTTACTTGGTTTTGTCTATGACTTGTATAGATAAAGCTATTTGTAAAAACTTTACACATAATCAATTTACTTTTACTTACCTTTTTTTTTTTTTTTTTTTTTTATAAGTTTCTGCTGGGAACTCAGATTTATACAATGAATAATTTATTAAAAACTAGACTCGTAATTCTTTTTGTGCATATCTAGTTTGAATGATTTAGAGCAAAATTACCTATTAAATCATCTATTCAAATTAACTCTGTGAATTCTATAAAATAGAGATAATGTTCTCTGACCTTTGGTTACAAAATTATTTATAACTCCTTGCTGCGAACTCCGATTCATACAAAACATGAGTTATCAAAAACTAGATTGATACATTTTTGAATGACATATGATTTCTGAAAATTAAAGCATAATTGATTATCCAAACAATTCATGCAATGTGCCTTTCAAATTCTGTTAGAATCGAGCTTTGATCGATTTCGCCTATTCTTATTTCGTATCTTTAGAAATTGATTTTAGTTAAAATACTTACTTCAGTTTAGCTTTACAATATTTTTTCAAATTTCTATATACTCTTATCCTACTAATATTTGCATACCTGAATCTATTATGTGAAGTTCATGTTTGTAGGCACATACATTCCGTTGTTCTGTATGTGTTTCTAATATGTCCTAATTTATTGTTCACAATACATTTTGTACTTTGGTGTTTGTGGGATTATTTGGACATTTGCTAGAAATAATAAAGGGATTATATGGACCTTTGTCAGTAATGATAAAGGGATTGTCTAGACCTTTGTCAGAAATGGTAAAGGGTATATGCTTAGAGCTCGTGATGCTCTAGATTATGTTTAGTGGTCATTCAGAAATGGATAGATCATATTATGTTTGAGATTCCACTTCACCTTCTATTTGCTTGATATGATATCCAAAGCTTTGGTTATATACTTCTATCTGTACTTTGGATAAGAATGAAATATATGCAACATTATATGTGATGTTTGAGCTTCTGTTTCGTATTTGTTCCTTGATATGCTCTGAAATATTTCATATGTCATTGATATCCAAAATGCTCCTTATATCTTTGATATGCTTTAAAATATTTCATATGTCATGGATATGCTTCATATGCCATTAATATGCTCCGAAATGATTTATTTGCCATTGATCATTAGTCGCTTGTTGAGCTCTATATGCTCACCCCGTTGCTATATAAAATTTTCAGGATAGCTTGTTGCTCGCTAGAATGTTTAAATTGAGCTACGATAGTAGAAAGCTAGAAGGTTTTGGGGCAAATCTTTCGTACTTGATAAGTTGATGTTATATAAGTTCCTTTTGTGTGTATCAATGACAAATCTAGATTGATGTATCTTGTAAATATTTGAAAAGTACCCCTCATATCAGGATTTTGAGAATGCTAAGCTAAATTATGTAATGATATGAACATATGGTAAATATTAGTTTTTGTGATTGTATAGATTCCCACAACTATGGATTTATGATGTGGTTATGTTGAGTTGAGTTGGTTTTGGATTCTATGCATCATTAAGTGATATGGTATATGATTTTAAACTACGGCATTGGTTTTATGAATTAGGGAATTATAGATGTGAATGACTTGAATATTTTTTCAGTATCCTTAAATGTGTGATTGGATCCTAGAATGGATTGTTGTTGATTAAAAAATTTGGGGGGGTGTGACAACCATGCTCGATATACGACCCTTGAGATATTAGATAGATGAGGGACTATAGGTACATGACAACTGAGGATAGATATATCCAATGGATTGGATTCCCCTGTATTATCTAGGGACTATGGCATAGTAGCCAAGTACGTCCGTAATCGAGGAGTCGAGTGAATTATTATGGTGGTAATAATTCACTTAGCTAGAAGGAGTTCTGACAGGTATAACTCATGGCCAGCTTGATATTGGTCCTAAAGGGTCACAAACATATGGTAGACATTGCGATGAGTAGAGGTTCGGATATGAGATATCCGTTGGAGCCCCTATCTTATTAGATATCCAATAAGCCCCTGAATTATTAGATCCTATTAATGAGATCCACTAATCTAGAAGGCTTAGATAGTTGGATGAAGATTCAATACCCAACAGGGCAGGATCCATTAGGATTAAGTTGACAGGGGACCTCTATAAATAGGAGGGAACTGGTAGTTCATAGGTTAGAATCTTTTTGGTTGCCTTCTCCTATTCTCCTCCCCCTTTCCATCTCAGAGCAAGCATGGAGTTTTAAGGAGCATCATCCCAGCCCTGCTGTGTGGATCACCGCTAGAGAGGAGGGCTCTTGACCTCCTTCACCCTCTCCTATAGATCTATAGGGATTCAGGGATATATGATCTCCCTAGGTAATATAATCTCTCTCATATGTGATTTTCTATATGAATTTCGGGTATGTGTACATCCTGAATGGAGGAGCAGTGTACTGGAAGAGTTTCAAGTAAGATAGTACTGCTGACTCGACCATAGAGGTGGAGTACATTGCTGTAGCTAAGGGAGCGAAGAGGGGAGTCTAGTTCAAAAAGTTCATCACTGATCTGGGAGCCGTGCTAGGTAACAAGGAGCTAATTCCCTTATATTTCGACAACAATTGGGTGATTGCTCAAATGAGGGAACCCAAGTCTCATCAGAAATGTTCTGATGAGGTTCCATCCGAATATAACATCACAGATCCGCTAACAAAACTATTGTCTCAAATTTCTTTGAACGTCACAAGGGTCTGATAGGGATTATACACATAGGTAATTAGCTTTAGATCAAGTGAGAGATTGCTAGTCATAGGGGCCTTGCAAGCCAATCACTTGAGTGATGGCACGTATGACTTGACATGTAATCTTTTTGCTTGTTATTATTATTTGATATTTTATCACTTTATATGGCCTATTGCTTAAATACATTTTGATGTCCATGGATCTATGCAATGAGAATCAGATCGTGATGAGATAAGGATAATGAGACTGATTTGCCTTTAAACACAAATCCTAAATAATCCCGATCATAGGTTACTCGAGAGAGGCATCAAGATAACTATACAGACTAGTGTGTTATATACCCATCCATATGATGGATGTAGTTGGTCTCATAGCTGCTCATGTGGGGACACTAGGGATACAATACAGGTACTCATTGGAGAATAATTTTATTAATTGATCCGCTTACGGAATGTTGAATGGTTGATGATGCCTTATTGTCAGATAGTGATTTCGTAGTCCTAGTGGTATATCTGGTCCTTAGACTTGAGACGCCAAGGATGTTATGTATGAGTACTCCATTCTTTAATACTATACTTATAGGTCTGGAGGTTCCAAATCTAGCACAACCGGTCTTCGTGAGTGGTAGCCAACCTTACGAGGACTATTAAGTATAGATAGAGGATTATCCACTCTTGGTGTCATGAGAGAAATGTCCTATGTTTTTTTACTCAAACAAATCCCTAACCAAGGTTATTCAGATTGAAAGAGAAAGAGTTCTCCTCCTTAAATAATAGGCTTAGAGTTTTGAGGAGCATCGCCACAATCCTACAGTGTGGATCACCGCTAGAGAGGAGAATGCTTGACCTCCTTCACCCTATCCCAGAGATATGTAGGGATTCAGTAATATACAATATCCCTTGGTAACATAATCTTTCATATATGTAGTTTTAAATTACGTGATTGTTGCGCACCAATCATCATACGATAATGAACATTTTTGTTGGAAAATTGGGGTTTTTGTTTTTAATATTCTTCTGCTGTGCATGTGATGTCGCCCTTAGATTTCCCTACAACCACCTCATATTCTCCTCTCTCCCACTCCTCGTCAGCCAACAGATAGCCAGCCCCTATTTAAGGCGTGTGGATAGCAAGAACCCTTTCTTGATTGCATGGTGTGTACAAAGAGGAGATTTGAGTAATGATTTGAGGAGCATCTTCACACCCCCTACCTTGTGATTTTTTTGTTTCAAGGGTTTTTACACACCAATCGTCACCCGATGATGAAACTTTACTTTTTGTAAGAAATTCTAGGATTTTTATTTTTTATTTTTTTGCTATGCATGTGATGTCACCCTAGATTTTCCAACTGTTCTATCCATATATTCCACATAACTTTTGCAAATGATCTTATTATCTCACTTGAGAATGATCCTACTTCTGTAAGGAATCTAACTACTGTTCTGAAAGACTTTAGCATAGTTTTTGGCCTTAAGAAAAATCATGTGAAAAGTAAAGTCTATATGGGTCCTTGCATTGAAGATAAGGATTCTATTGCTCAAACTCTTGGGGTTAGTGAGGAAAGTTTATCAGTTCTTTATCTGAGTCTCCCACTCATATCCACTAGCACTAACAAAATCTACTATCAACCTATTATTGAATCTCGAATTTTGATGATGAAGTCAATTGTAAATTATTTGATCTAATCTATATGTTGAGAAAAGTGTGCAGGATTAGCTACAATAGCAGTAAGACATAAAGCAGGTGTTGTGCTGGAGTCAAGATCGAAATCTCGTTAGGAGTTCAAGAGTTCGTCGGAAGTCCGGACGTTCATCGGAAGTTCTGTCGGAACCAACCGAGAAGTCCAGGAGCTTGCCAAAGAAGCTCATCAAAACTCACCAAGAAGATTATTGTAAAGTCTAGGAGCTTACAAAGAGTCCGCTGGAACATTGCTAAGAGTTCGTCGGATGTTCGCCGGAAGTTCACCGGAAGTTCGCCGGAAGAGCGATTGACGCATCTGAATAAGAAGTGCTATAATTATATCTTAATTATCGTAGTTAGATTGTAAATTAAGTTAGGATTGCAAGGTAATCCCACTAACTTAATTATGGGCCAACTAGGCCCTTAACAGGGTTGAATTGGGCCGAATTGAGCAGCCCATTTAGCACCTGGAATCTTGGCTAGCGGTCGCACCGCTTGGAAGATAGTGTCCCAGGTTGTTTGGGCGGTGGTACCATAAATAGTAAATGCTACCAGTGGTGGTACCACCCTTGTCAGGTGGTGGTACCACCTAGTGTTAGACCAATGATGGTAGTATAGCCCTATAACGGCGATGGTACCGCCAGTACCCCGAAATATGGGGATGTGATTCTTTTTTACTCCAATTTTGAAGTCATTAGGGCCTATAAAACCCCACCCTTTTTTGAATGAAAGGGCACGAAAGTGTTTAACATACTCTTGAATCTCTAGGGTGTTAAGTGTTGTAAAAGTTAGAATGAGTTCTCCCCTCCCTCTCTTAGCTTTGTAAACATCCAAGAAAGAGGAGTGAGACTTGTAAGGATTATCTCCTAAACTCGCGAAAAGGAGAAAGCACTGTAAAAAGGTATTTGGTCTTCACCTATTGAAGGATGACCTTTAGTGGACGCCGATGACCTCGATGGAAGAGGAATCCAAAAGTGGATGTAGGTCACATTGATCGAACCACTCTACATTCTGGTGTGCTTTTCATTTGTGTAATTTACATTATTACAAACCTCCTTAATCTTCTTCTTGCACTTTTACAAAAGCTTTCAAATTCAATTTCTCTCCGAAATGGATTGTATCGAAATAATTTTCGTTATAATCAGTTTAATCGAAACAAAGGCTTTTGAAATCGAGAAAGATTTCCGCTGCACTAATTCACCCCTCTTTAGTGCCGCTCTTGATCCTAACAATTGATATTAGAGCAAAGTTCACTCTTATTTGGTTTTAAACCCTAGAGAGGTGGTATTTGCCGGCAACATAGAGGGTCATTCAATTACATGTCCGCATATGTTCAATGGGATGAATTATACATATTGGAACTCCTAATTTCAATGGATTTTGAATTATAGAATATTAAAGAACATGGGTTTCAAAAGTCTTCTCTTCCAATGAACGATTGGGATGAGTTGGAGAAGAAGACTTTCACTTTAAGATTCAAGGCTATAAATGTCTTGTTTTGTACCTTAGATAAAAACAAGTTCAATCATGTGTCCATTTGTATATTTCATGAAATTTTTGATGAATGTAGAACCTTGAGTAAAAAGTATAACTCTTTAAAAAAGGAACATGCTTCTCTTATTAACGATTTTGATAGACTAAAAATTAAGCATGATGATAGTTTAGCTCCCTACATAAAATGCCATGAAGTAGAAACACTTAGAAAGGAAAACTTGCTACTCAAAGAAACTTTTAAAAAGTTTGAGGTTGGTAGCAAGTCCTTGAACATGATCCTTGCTAAGAAGGGTCACATTTATAGAAAAGGCGGAATCGGATTTGTGAGTAGCTCTCACCAAAATCCAACCACCTTTGTTAAAGGCCCCACTTTGCATGTTTCACCCCGAAACAAATGTAACTTTTGTTACAAATTTGGGCATATAGCTTATCATTATCAATTTAAGAAATGTAGTTTACATAAATTGATTTGAGTTCCTAAAGGAACCGTAAAGAACTCTATGCAAAATGACAAGTTAAGCCGATCGATTTTTGAGGCACCTAAGGTCAAATGGGTATCTAAAAATCATTCTTTTTTGTAGAAACGTTTACCATCATAAGCTAGGAGCAAGAGATGGTACCTTGATAGTGGTTATTCAAGGCATATGATCGGAGATCCATCTCAATTCTCTAAGCTCACTAGCCTAGATGAAGGATATGTCACCTTCGGAGACAACAAGAACAAGGGTAAAATCCTTGGTAAAGGAACCATAGGTAATAAATCCACCTTTTCTATTGAAGATGTGTTATTAGTTGATGGCTTAAAATATAACCTTTTGAGCATTTGTTAATTGTGTGATAAAGGATACATTATTAGATTTGAATCCACTACTTGCATTATTGAAAAACCATACAAAAACACATCTATGATTTCTCTAAAATAAAATAATGTATACACTATTGATATTAATGATCTTTGTAATGAAATATGTTTTTCGGCTTTGAATGACGATGCTTGGCTTTGGCATAGGGGGTTAGGTCATGCAAGTATGAAACTAATCTCTCAAATTTCATCTAAAAAACTTGTGAGAGGAATTCCTCACAGTAAGTTTATCAAAGATAATGTGTGTGATGCATGTCAACTAGGAAAGTAAATAAAAAGTAGTTTCAAACCAAAGACCTAAAAAAACACCTCTAGGCCATTGCAATTAATCCATATGGACTTATTCGGACCAATTGCTACATCAAGCCTAGGAGATAGCAAATACACATTTGTCATTGTAGATGATTATAGTAGATACACATGGACTTACTTTTTGGCACACAAAAGTGATTGCTTTAGATATTTCTCTAAGTTTTGTAAAGTTGTTCAAAATGAAAAGGGTTTTATGATTTCATCAATTCGAAGTGATCATAGTGGTGAATTTTAAAACCATAATTTTTAAAAATTTTGTGAATTTAAAAGATACAACTATTTTTTCCCTACTTCAAGAAATCCTCAATAAAATAGAGTAGTAGAAAGAAAAATAGAAACTTACAAGAAATGGCTAGAACAATGTTAAACGAACATAGCCTACCCAAATATTTTTGGGCCGAAGCTATAAATACAGTATGCTATGTCATGAATAGAGTTTGTTAGGACACTTTTTCTGAGCTTTTGAATAATGTTTATTGGGTCTGTTTAGTCTAGTTGTTTATTGAGTCAGTTTGGTTCAGTTAGAGTCAAGTAGAGGTTTATTTAATATTTATTTATTATTAGAGTTCAAGTCTTGATGGACTCTGGGTGGAACTCTATAAATAGGGATGTAACTACTTCTTTTTAATTATCTTTGAAAAATACTATTCTGTCTTTTGATAAACCCTAGGAGGCCGATCCCCTCGAAGCGATCAAGGATGCTAATCCCCTCGAAGTGATCATCCCCTTTCTCTTCTTTTTGTTTACGATAAGACTTTAGTGTCTTATCATTTGGTATCCGCAGGAGTTGGCCGGAAGGATCACGAGCAGTTGAGGAGAAGGCTGCGGTGGTTGGCAGTAGCGGTGGTCGCTGGTTGGAGCGTAGCATTGGCGGTGGAGAAGGAGGTAGTGAGGGTTGCGGCCGGGATCGACGGGGGCTGCAGCAACAGAGGAAGCTCTTTTTCTGCAACCGTTGCAACAAGGGTTGTGGCAACCGGCGGCTGCGTTTGCGATCGTGTGGCCGAGAAGCAACGGCAGCGGCGGAGAAGGAGGAGTCAGCGGTGTCACGGTTGGGAACAAGGGCAACCGGTGAGTTGCACTGTTTCTGGCACTACGGATGCAAAGTAAGGAGGATCGGTTACAGGGAGGCATGCGGTGATCGTCACATGGTGGTTGGCAGCGGTGGTGGCTCGGCAACGAAGGAGAGGGGTGGTGTTGAAGTGGTCGAGAAATAGCGGCAGCGGTAGAGGCAACCGGTGCCTGCGGCAGCAGAGGGACCGGCAGTTTCTCTATTTCTATCGCACCACAGAAAGAGCGATGCTGACAGATTGCATGGCCGAAGCTTCAACCAAGGGAAGGCAGCGATGGCGGTGTGGCTAGGGCAGCGTCACCAACGGTAGAAGCGACGATGGGTGGTCCGCTGGCTGGGAAACGGCGGCTGCGGCCCTTCTCGCTCGAGCAAGATGCGGGTAGCGAGGAAGCGAGGTGAGAAGGTTGCTGGCGGGGGCACAACCGTAGCGGTGGGCACTGGCCGGGGAGCAGTGGTGGCGGTGGTCGCCGACCAGGAAGCAGCGCCCAAATGATAAGACCCTAAAGTCTTATCGTAAAAATGAAGAAGTGAAAGGGGATGATCACTTCGAGGGGATCAGCCTCCTTGATCACTTCAAGGGGATCGACCCTCCTTAATCGCTTCGAGGGGATCGGCCTCCTAGGGTTTGTTAAAAGATAGAATAGTATTTTTCATAGATAATTGAAAAGAAGTAGTTACATCCCTATTTATAGAGTTTCACCCCGAGTCCATCAGGACTTAACTCTAATAATAAATAAATATTAAATAAATCTCTACTTGACTCTAACTGAACCAAACTGACTCAATAAACAACTGGACTAAACATATTCAATAAACATTATTCAAAAGCTCAGAAAAAGGGTCCTAATAGTTCTTCCCTCTTCAAATCAACCTTGTCCTCAAGGCTGAGCAGCATCAATCTCGGGGAGCTTCTCTTTCAGCACTTTAGCCATAGACTATCTACAACGCATCACAACCCATTAATCAAGTAAGTATGGTCTCCACTTTTTTATAGTGTAAGCAACAGGTCAGTCTTTCAGTGTAATAATCGTTACATGAAACTTCTGGCCCTGTATTATCAATTTTATCTTTGAACCTTTGCTATCACAAGTGAAAATCCATCCATCAACGATCTTTACTTCGAATCTGTCATAGTCTTCAATGTGGTGGGCCAATCGATCAATAGTCTCACTATCCATAAAATTGTTAGTGCTACCAGTATCAATCAAAACTATAATAGGTTGATGCTCTAGAGTTTCGGCAACTTCCATAGTTTGCGGGTTAGAGTAGTCGGCTAATATATGCATTGTATGTACGATAGGTTCAACGCCTTCATTAGAATTTATACCTTCATGATCAGAGTCCACATTCTTAGCTTTCAGCTCCTCTCCAATTGGTTCAATCATCAGAAGTTGCCCTTGTTTACATCGGTGCTCCATACCCCATTTTTCATCATAGTACAAACCCCTTGCTGATCTTTCCTTGCTAATTTTTTTCTTATGTAGATTTGCAAATGAGATCACAGCTATCATAGTGCGGGGTTGACGAGCCTTAACTTCACACCGGATCTCTAGAATAAGCCCTTCAATAAATGTATCCAGAAGTTGTCGGTCAAACCAATCTCTAGCTTGATTTGATAGTCTTTCAAACCTACTATGATATTCTAACACTGTAGAAGTCTGACGAATTTTGGCGAGCTGGCAATCAAAATTCTCATATTCGGACGGGCCAAAGCGAACAAGAAGCCCTCTTTTGAACTGCTCCCACGAAGGAACTACGTAGAAAGTTTCATACCAATCGTACCACTGAAGTGCATCTCCCTCGAGCTGGATTGAGGCTACTTCTACCTTGGATTCTTCTAGGGTTCTATGAAAACGGAAAAAAATTTCTGCCTTAGAGATCCAATTGGTTGGATCTCCATCTTCATGTGTTAGTATTTTGTGTCACAATCTTGGGGCCCTTTTCCTGTATTTTCAGATCTGTGCAACGTAGAACTTAAGCCTCCATTTTGTTGAAATTTGCCGAGGCTCTCTAGTAGGCTCTTTTTGAAATCATTAAGTGTTTCTTGCAGTCGGTTCTCAATTATGATTTCCAATGCTTCCATTTGTACTTTCACTGAGTTATTAGTGGCCATTGCGTAAGACTGCAAATCTGTAATCTCAACTCCTATTTTTGGTGTCGGTCAAGGGCATCAACACTGTCGATGCAAAGTTGCCGAGGAGGTGGACGCCAAGGGCAATGCTGTGGTTGCTGTGTTGGAGGAAGAGTAGCTGCCCTGTTTCTATCGCTGCGTGAGGTGAGAGCGCCGGGGTTGGAAGGCGACTGCGTTGATGTGGCTGTAGCTGCTGCGACCCAAGGGGCGATCGCCAAGCAACGGGGTTGAGGCTGCGGTGATGGCAACCTATGGTGATGGCAACCTGTGGTTGTGGTAGAATATGCTAAGCAAGGGGGAGGCGGTGTTGATGCGGTCGAGGTTGAGAAGAGGAATCGGTGTTGCGTGCGCTACTGGGGTTGAGGCAAGGCAGCGTACTTGCTATGGTTGCTGCGTTCATTGTTGGAGGGCAGCTGCTGTAGAATGAGGGTTTGGTCATTGTCCGGGAGTGACGACGATAGTTACAATCGGCAACTACGGCAGTAGAGGGTGCCACTGTTTTTGTTGCTGCATGGTGGTTGCTGCGTACTCTATTTTTGTCACACCACCGAAGGAGTTGGCCAAAAGGATAATGAGTGGTTGAGGAGAAGGCTGCGGTGGCTAGCAGCAGCAGTGGTTATTGGCCGGAGCACAGCGTTGGCGGTGGAGAAGGAGGCAGCGAGGGTTGTGGCCAGGATCGACGGGGGCTGCAGCAACAGAGGAAGCTCTGTTTATGCAACCGTTGTAATGAGGGCTGCAGCAACCGGCAGCTGCGGCTGTGATCATGTGGCCGAGAAGCAGCAGCAGCAGTAGAGAAGGAGGAGTTGGCGGTGTCACAGTTGGGAAAAACGGCAACCATTGAGTTGCCCTGTTTCTGACACTATGGATGCAGAGCAAGGAGGATCGGCTGCTGGGAGGCATGCGGCGGTCGTCGCACGGTGGCTGGCAGCGGTGGTGGCTCGGCAATGAAGGAGAGGGGTGGCGTTGAAGTGGCCGAGAAACAACGATGGTGGTAGAGGCAACCGGCGCCTTCGGCAACAGAGGGACCGGCGGCTGCTCTGTTTCTATCGCACCATAGAAATAGCGACGCCGACAGATCGCACATCCGAAGCTGCAACCAAGGGAAGGTAGCGATGGCGGTGTGGCTAGGGCAGCATCGCCGATGGTAGAAGCAGCGATGGGTGGTCCGCTAGCTAGGAAACGGCGGCCGCGGCCCTTCTCGCTCGAGCCAGATGCAGGCAGCGAGGAGGCGAGGTGAGAAGGTTGCTGGCTGGGGCACAACGGCAGCGGTGGGCGTTGGTCGGGGAGCAGCGGCGGCTGTGGTCGTCAACTAGGAAGCAGCGCCAGCGGTGGAGGAGAAGGAAAGCAGGGGTGGTCGGCATCGGGAAGCAAATGTTCCTTCTTGGTTGAGAGGAACAGCGTTCGTGGCTGCCGGCTTCGCCCTAAAATTTTTTTTTTTTTTTGGTGAGATGATGAACTATAGTGAGAATGTTGAGGATCACTGCTCTGATACCAAATAATAAGACCCTAAAGTCTTATCGTAAAAGAGAAGAAGAGAAAGGGGATGATCACTTCGAGGGGATCAGCCCTCCTTGATCGCTTCGAGGGGATCAGCCTCCTAGGGTTTGTCAAAAGACAGAATAGTATTTTTCATAGATAACTAAAAAGAAGTAGTTACATCCCTATTTATAGAGTTCCAGCCAGAGTCCATCAGGACTTGAACTATAATAATAAATAAATATTAAATAAACCTCTACTTGATTCTAATTGAAACAAACCGACTCAATAATCAACTAGACTAAACAGACTCAATAAACATTATTCAAAAGCTCAAAAAAAGTGTCCTAACAGAGTTTTAGTAAAACCATTACTCGCCAAAACTCCTTATGAGTTGTGGAACAACAAAAAACCCAATGTTTTATATTTTAAAGTTTTTGGTGTAAGTGTTTTATCTTGAATGAAAAAGACGCCTAAGGAAAATTTGATGTAAAATCCGATGAAGGGATTTTTCTTGGCTATTCTTCTATTTCTAAAACATTTTGTATATTTAACAAAAAAAATTTAATTATAGAAGAGTCTATTCATGTTGTTTTTAATGAAGTTTCCGAAGTCAAGAAAAATAATTTTGATGATGATGTTAATTTTGATGCTTTGAATTTAAATGAAACCCCTTCTCTATCTAACAACTTGGATACATCTTCTTCCAAAACATCTTTATCCAAAGAATGGAAGTTTATAGATGCTCATCCTAAGGAGCTAATCATAGGAGACACATCAAAAGGGGTTCAAACTCGTTCTTCTCTTAAGAATTTCTGTGCCAACACCGCTTTTCTCTCCCAAATTAAACCTAAATGCATTGACAAGGTCTTGAAAGATTATTCATGGGTTATCGCAATGCTAGAAGAGTTGAATCAATTTAAGAGAAATGAGGTGTAAAAGCTTGTTCCTAAGCCAAATGACCATTTAGTTATTGGTACTAAATGGGTGTTTAGAAATAAGCAAGATGAATTTGGTATCGTGGTTCAAAACAAGACTAGATTGGTGGCCAAGGGTTTCAACCAAGAAAAAGGTATCGATTATGAAGAAACCTTCGCTACTGTGGCACAATTAAAAGCCATAAGGATGCACCTTGCCTATGCTAGTAGTAATAATTTTAAGTTATTTCAAATGGATGTTAAAAGTATTTTTCTTAATAGCTTTATTTCCGAAGAAGTTTATGTTAAACAACCTCCCAGATTTGAGAATGAGGAGATTAGATGAAAACTATAACTCCCTACTTTTCGATTCTCATCAACATGCTCTTAAATTTTCATCCATAGAGTCTAGACATGTTCATAAGGATAAATATGTTGATTTAAACAAATTAAGTGATTTATAACCTATTCAATGGTTTGCTAATCTAGATATTCTGCCAATCCTTCAAATAAGTGAACCTATCTACCCTAGACTTGTTAGGCTATTCTACAATAATTTATATGTAGATGAAAATGAAAAAGTATCTACCTATCACTTAGGACATCATATATCCATTACGGATAGCATAATTTGCAACATCATAGGAATTACGGTAAAAGAAAAAGAGTGTTATTTTAAAGGACAATGGGATGATGAATCAGTTGGGACTACTTACACTAATGCCTTAGGAACAATTTTTGGTAATCCTAACCTAACTATTCTTCCAAAAAGTTACGAATATTTACTACCTTTAAACATCAAAATACTTCATCACATCCTGATAAGTATTATTCTCCAAAATAATATCATCATGATAAAGTAAGCCAAATGGAATTAGGTACCATGAATTGGATTATGAAAGGATATAATAATTGTTTTGTTAATTAATCAAACAGAACATGATTGAACTATCAAAAAAGGATATGATGCTTCCATATGGTGGCCTAATCACAAGACTACTCCATGCTTATGACATTGCTATCCCACCTGACGAAGAAGTTAAAAACTAAATAGATTTAGTATCATAAATAGAAACCTACTTTGACGGTTAAGATGTACATTCAGAAATGGTATATAGATTAGACTACCTAGAAGGACTGATCCCCTCCAACCAGAACTAGAACCTGAAACACTAATTTTTAGGGGTAATCAATCTCCTCCAATTGGTCCTTTTGAGGCATCACCTCCAGTAGAGCAAGCACCTCTCTCATCTATCGATGACATAGGGACTCGGATGGATCGATTTGAACAATGTCAAGATAGACTCGAACAATGTCAAGATCAAATTTTAACTAAGTTGTAGTAGATTCATCAACAGCTTAATACCTTGTTCAAACATTTTGACTTGCCATCACTTGAATAAGCTGTGTATGTCTTTTTGTTAATAACAAAAGTTGAGAAGTGGATGAAATCCCTCTCTTTTATTGTGCTTACTTTGATATTGTAATCTTATGTCATTTACTCTGATGTTGTAATGATGCTTACTTTGATGATAAAATGCTGTGCTAAAAATGCTTACTTAGATGTTATAACTATTACTTTGATGTCAAAACACTGTTCTAAAAATTTTATGATATGATATCTTTATCATACAAATGATGCACTATCAGATTCTTAATATTATAAACTTTTGAATGTTACAATGCAATAATAATGATATTTCATGCAAAGAGTGATGAAAGGCTATGCCGAAATATTTTATCATACATAAAGTGATTGTGCATTTAAATATCTTGATGTTTGATACATGGAAGTCATTGACAAATGCATCTCTTACGGATTTCACTCTTATAAATTCCAATGGATATCTTAATCCTTGAAAGATGAATTTTCATTTGTGATAATTATTTGCAATATTGGGGATTTGATTTCATATGGATATCTCGATCCTTTTCTTGAATCTCTTCTCTTTGTCAAAATGAAAGCATGTTTTAACGAAAACTTATTTATCATTTTTGACTTGATTCAAATCATTTCATAAATTTAGTTCTTAATGGATTCCCTCTTTACATTCTTTCCTCTTTTTCATGCAAAATTGTGATGACAAAGGGGGAGAAGTTGATGGAATCGATCGCTTTAAATGTTGATAACATTTAATGATAAGAACTTTTGAGTGTGAAACTTGCTTGAATTATTTTTTTTAACACACTTGCATTGTTGAATTGTTCTCCTTTTTGTTGATGATAAAGGAGGAGAAATAATACCAAAATATGATAAATTGATGACAAATGTATGCAATGTATTTTATCATATATACTTGAAATGTTTGCTTGATAAATTTCTTTCATTATGATAAGATATCTAGAGCTTAACTTGCTATTTTATAATTGATATCTTGCCATAAAATGATGAATTGCTATCTTTGTCATCTCTCATATTTGAAATATCATACTTGAAAATAGATGTCAAGCCTTCACATCATTTTGATAAAACTTGGAATCGTATTTTGAGAATGTTAGATCATGATAGGAATCATGATGTGCATGTTGATAAGTTTAATGAACTTATCTTATCAGTTTGTTTCTTGAATTCAAAGTCCTTGAATTCAAGAATGTCTTTTCTCAAGTATAACATATAGATAGGGGGAGTTAAGATTAACTCCGTCATCAATTGATTGTCATCATAAAAAAGAGAGAGATTATTGAATCTCGAATTTTGATAATGAAGTCAATTATAAAATATTTAATCTAATATATATGTTAAGAAAAGTGTGCGGGATTAACTACGATAGCAGTAAGACATAAAGCAGGTGTTTTGCCAGAGTCAAGATCAAGATCTTATTAGGAGTTCAAGAATTCGTCAGAAGTCCGGATGTTCTGTCACGGCCTTAGCTGGAATTGCCTAAAGCGTGAGGCACCCTTGCAGCCAAAATGCGAACTTAGCTCACGTTGCCTAAGTCACGAGGCACCCTTGCGGCAAAGACGCGAACTTAGCTTGCGTTGCATAAGTCGCGCTTCGCACTTGCTAGATTGCAACTCCACATCAATACAGCCCCCGCTGCACCACTCAAGGCCTAGCAACATGCTGAACTTGCTGCACACTTCAGCCTCCTATGGACGTATCCCGCATATGCCGAAGAGAAAGTTTCAATGCTCCATAGTGCCGAGTTTCAGTCGCCTTGGGATGGCCGTGAACATTCCATCGTCCCTATACAAGCCCATGTATGGGTACCAAATTCTTTGAGTTAGTAATTCCCCTCACCTCTGTGAGCTTTGCATAACTCTTTCGGTCGCTGAGCAACTCATTCCACCTTGCCTGGTCTCATTCTTTACCAAGTGCCTTGCTTGCCTTGAGCACTATCAAGTATAGTTGTCAACATTGAGCCGTAGCTCAAACTCAGCCATCCCAACCTTTGTGCGCTCCTAATTCTTCCAAGCCTGCCTGTTCTCATGGTGCTTCTTGCGCGAAGGGTTGGCCATTCCTCTGAATGCCAATCTCAGATGCTCGCTTCTCCGAGCGACTCATTTTCCCTACATCTCCATGCTCGTTTTCCTCCAAACGGCCAAGCATGTGTTGACTGCCCTCAACGCAGCCCCGCTAGGTCCCCCACATTTGCATGCTAAGTGTTTCTATGAATGCTTGTCCCGCTCTGATACTATCTGTCATGACGTAGGCAAAACCAGCTAAGTCAATGACAGATGGTATTAAAGAGGGATAGGCATTCATAGAAACACTTAGCATGCAAACGTAGGGGACCTAACGGGGCTGCGTTGAGGGCAGTCAGCATATGCACGACTGTTTAGGGGAAAACGAGCATGGAGATGTAGGGAAAAGGAGTCACTCAGAGGAGCGAGCATCTGAGATTGGCATTCAGAGGAATGGCCAACCCTTCGCGCAAGAGGCACCACGAGAATAGGCAAGCTTGGAAGAATGAGGAGCGCACAAAGGTTGGGATGGCTGAGTTTGAGCTACGGCTCAACGTTGACAACTATACTTGATATTGCTCAAGGCAAGCGAGTTGCTTGGTAAAAGATGAGACCATGCAAGGTGGAATGAGTTGCTCAGCGATCGAAAGAATCGTGCAAAGCTTACAGAGGTGAGGGGAATTGCTAACTCAAAGAATTTGGTACTCATACATGGGCTTGTATGCGGACGATTGAATGTTCGCAGCCATCCCAAGGCGACCGAAACTTGACGTCATAGAGCATTGAAACTTTGTTTTTGGCATGTGAGGGATACGTCCATAGGAGGCTAAAGTGTGCAGCAAGTTCAGCATATTGCTAGGCCTTGAGTGGTGTAGTGGGGGTTGTATTGACATGGAGTCACAATCTAGCAAGTGCGTTTGCGGGAGGCAGAACAATGCACAGTTTGTTCAGCAAATCGGAGTAGTCCAAGGGGATGGTGGTCTCCGAAATGAAGAGAGATGTTGCTCCAATGGGATAGTTATCCAGGAGGAATAAGTCCCGGCTCTCTAGAGAGAGAATCATGTGGGACAGACCACACATATTGAGGAGGAGTATCTCAACAAATAATAACTCCACGAAGCTCAATGGACCGAGCAAGCGGTGAGGAGTCGTCGCATGATCTCGCTCGAGAGAATGCATTGGTGGATGCATTACGAGATCAAGTGGGGGAGCGACCCAAAGTAATACAAATTAAGGCACACTTGGAGTCGATATGGAGATCGGACTCAAGGGAGAGCTAACCCATGGAATGGTGGGCGCGAGGGCAACCATCAACTCAATGCAAAACGAGGAGCGGAGCAACTTGGGTGTAACTTGGCGAAGTACCCAAGCCGCATGAAGGGAGCCAGCATAGAAGATGAAACATGAAGCGGAGGCATAGTGTTTCCTTGGACAGAGGTCAAGGACATGAACTCTTGCAGAGGCAAGAGCAGGAACATGTTGTTCCATGGGTCCTTCATTCTAGCAGAGCAGACTCATCTTGCATGGTGCCAAAGACAAAGGGAGCTTCTGGGCAAATGCACCTTATCTCGAAAAAGCATTTGATGGAGGAACTAAAACGACTCAATTTGCAGAGGTGAAGTTGGGTTTAGAAGGCCTTAGCACAGGGCAAGAGGATGCGGAGGTGGATACTCTTGAAGAATATGTCATAGTGTTGCCGTTCAAGTTGCCATGAAGGAAGCGGTGTGTAGCGGAGATTATGCTGGTAGGGGTAGAGGCCCAGGATCCAGACAATGGTGAACTAATTACAGTGAAGTCGGGGGACTTCGAGAGTTACTAGGTGATGGATTGTCCTAGAGTGGTGCTTCATCTAGGTGTGACCCAAGAGTGGGTGGATGAAGGTCGATTGCCAAAGGAGCGAACAAAATCAAAGGTGGAAGAGGCCCTACGATGTATTGGCAGAGGTCACACATCGAGGGATCACAATTCAAATTTATCCCACAAGGATCAGAATGCAATAGAGATGTCACCAGGAGGCTACATGGTGCAACAGATCGTGGTGGAATAATTCGTGGCAATGCGATACACACGACATTGTCCCGTGAGGGACTAGATCATATGGAGGTATGATCGGGAGCTACTGGAAGCTCAAATTCGGTGAACAACATGATGGCAAGAAGGGTTATGGATTCAAGGAGTGAAGGCCATAGTACCGCAGAGGCAGGTTTTCCGTGCATGCATCGAATTTTGCATTGGATGAAAGCCTTGGTCATCAACATATGGGGGCTATGTTCCACCAAGAGAAAAGTTCGAATGCAAGTACCAGTGAGTTCCATGGGAGGGACTTGAACATGCAGAGGTATGATCGAAGCAGCTGGAGAGTTGGACTGCTCCAAAGCTCATATTCGCTTAAGGGAGCCCGGCAAGTTAGAGGACAAGGTCGAGTAAGCGAACGTTGCTACCAAGGATGCTAAGGAGAATATAATCGGTGCAAATTCTACAATATGATGGCAGAGGCCATGCATGGGAGTTACAGTATGTCTTTCCATCGACCAAAAGGAGATGCTTGGAGAACACAATGGTATTGAAGCAGGGGGTTGAAAGGGGCGAGGAAGCGATGACGAGTCCAGAGGGACTTAGCTACCCAAAATCAAGCATTAGTTAGAATGGAGGAGAATATGGAGGAGTACCACAGAGACATATCTACTGATCGTGAAGAAAAGGGATGCAGATGCGAGGCGACGTATAGTAGGGCCATGGGCATGGCAGCGCCATGATACCGTAGAGGCGGGACTTCTGTGAAAGTCATTGATCCCTTGCTCTCATTGAGGGAGAGTGCTTATCGTGAAAGGGGTCGAGGAGGTAGAGCATGCAGAGGCAAACTCCAAGAACCAAGACAAGGCTGAAGGGCAGAGGCCAAGGATCTTCGTAAGACCGGTGTCAACGAGCTTCTAATCAAGATAGCCGAAAGTGAAGGATTTCGGGTCATGCAAGAGTGCATGACCAAGGAACGAAGTAGGTAGTACGCGGTGCTATACCTTTGCAACTTAGGGGAGTAGGCGGCAGGGTTGATGGATAAAACGGTACAATCCCAGAGGCGACCAAATCTATTAGAGAATTACTCCAAGTTGGGGTGAAAACTTCTTGCATTCCAGAAGTTCGATGGCATTGAGAAGGTGAATCATAGTAGCTAACTCAATGCAAGGAGTGCAAACACTTCAAGTGCTTCAGAAGTGTGAGAAAAGAGCATGCGAAGGCCAGTAACCAGCTCGATACATGGAGTACAACCTCGTGGAGGCGAGCGAAGTCAAGTAACCTTTGCCTTCTCAACCCTTAAGAGAATGGGCGAAATCGAGTACCCAAATTCTCTTATGTATCCAGCAAAGGAGCTCTACACAAGTTCAAAGACCCTTCGAAGATAATGGAAGATAATAGTTGTCAAATCCTCACCAACGGTGATTAGTGCTACTGAGAGTAAATTGTCCGCTTCATTTCCCAATGAAATTCCAATCGAAAGTGGAAGTGATGCGAACCTACTTGGAAGTGACAACTAAGTGAAAGAAGAGTCAATGGGCAAATTTTGTGGAGGAAGGATCCAAAACTTTAGAAGTTTGCGAAATGATGCTCATTAAAGCTCCAATAAGCATCCACCTAGTTCAAGCAGCATGAGGCATTTGAGAGACTAGCGCATAGTAAGGATGGTCTTTTCCTTCATCTGGAGGATCCACAGAAATCAACAAGGATCAACATAACTCAGCCAACCCCACACCAAAGCTAGAATCATTATTGAGTTGAAGCGGAGAGCAGTTGGGTGCTAAGAGACGCATTGCAGCTGGAGTAGAAGATTGAAAACTCAGCAAAGGTGAGCAGTTGCAGTGTTCACAAAGGCTTCGATGAGGACGTCGAAGGAATAAGTGGGGGAGAATGTCATGGACAAACTTCGAAACAGGATGTTTGATGTAATGCTTTTGTATGTCCGTGTCTTTTGGTATGTTCATGCTTTGTATAGCACGTAGAGGGATAGCCGAAAGCTTAATAGTCCCATTTTAGTTGGGTTGGTGGCCGCTTTAGGCTTGTAAATAAAGGTTATGTCATATAGACACTTGTGAGAGATTTTCGATTTGTAGTGGACCATTTTGACCCTTTGATATGCAATTATTCAGAGCTTGGAAAGTTTGTTTGTAATTTACATTGTCTATGAAGTGTTTTTGGAAATGTTTGCTTGTGGATCCCGAATGAGACATTTTCTCTAACTCGTTCTCTCTTTTGTGGGTCATAAGGGACCATGGGAGGCTTCAGGGTTGCTGACCTTTGCGGACGGACACGTAAGGGTGCCGCACGACTTAGGCAAAACCAGCTAAGTCCGTGACAGTTCGTCGGAAGTTCTGCCAGAACCAACCGAGAAGTCCATGAGCTTGCCAAAGAAGCTCATCGGAACTCACCAAGAAGCTCATCATAAAGTCCAGGAGCTTGTTAGGAGTCCATCGGAACATTGCCGAGAGTTGATCGGATGTTCACCGGAAGCTTGCCGGAAGAGCAATTGACGCACTGGAATAAGAAGTGCTATGATTATATCTTAATTATTATAGTTAGATCATAAATTAAGTTAGGATTGGGAGGTAATCCCACTAACTTAATTAGGGGCCAACTAAGCCCTTAATAGGGCTGAATTGGGCCAAATTGAGTAGCCCATTCAGCAACTAAAATCTTGGCCGACGGTGCCACCGCTTGGAAGACAATGTCCTGGGTTGTTTGGGAGGTGGTATCATCAACTGTGAATGCTGCTAGTAGTGGTACCACCCTTGTCAGGCGGTGGTACCACCCATTGTCAAACCAACGGTGGTAGTACCGCCCAGTAATGATGGTGGTACTGCCAGTACCCTAAAATTCAAGGATGTGACACTTTTTGGCTCTAATTTTAAAGCCATTGGGGCCTATAAAAACTTACCCTTTTCTACATGGGTGTTTAACAAACTCTTGAATCTCTAGGGTGTTAAGTGTTGTAAAAGTTAGAAAGAGTCCTCCCCTCCCTCTCTTAGCTTTGTAAACATTCAAGAAAGAGGAGTGAGGCTAGTAAGAGTTATCTCCTAAACCTGGGAAAAGGAGAAAACACTGTAAAGAGGTATTTGATCTTCACCTATTGAAGAAAGGCCTTTAGTGGACGCTGGTGGCCTCGACGGAGGAGGAATTCGAAAGTGGATGTAGGTCACATCGATCGAACCACTCTACATTCTAGCGTGCTTTTTATTTGTGCTATTTACATTACTACAAATCTCCTTAATCTTCTTCTTGCACTTAGACAAAAGCTTTCAAATTCAATTTCTCTCATAAACAGATTATATCGAAACAATTTTTGTCGGAATCAGTTTTAATCCAAACAAAGACTTTTGAAATCAGAAAAGTTTTTCGCTGCACTAATTCACCCCCCCTCTTAGTGCCGCTCTTGATCCTAACACCTATCCTGTAAAAATTAAAGAATATAATTTCCTCTTGGAAAAATAGACTTCTTTCTAATGTAGGATAACTTAAACTTATCCTATCTGTGTTGTACTCCAACTCTATTTATTGGTTTAATATATTTCTTCTACTTGTTGGGCTTCAAGAGGATAATGAAAGACTACTTATGAACCTCTTCTAGAATGCCATGGATGGTAAGGCAATGCATATGGTAAATTGGAACAATATTTATAACCTGAAAGATGAAGAGGGATTGAATTTGAAAAATAATAGAGATTGGAATAAAGTTTGTTTACAAAAGTATTTGTGGTTTATTTTGCAAAATAAATATTCCTTATGGTCATAATGGGTTTCTGCTAAGTACCTATCCAAGGAGTCAATTTGGAAAGCTTCAGTAAAAATAAATCATTCTGTAACTTGGAAAAAATTTTGAAGGCAAAAAATAGGCTAATTGATAATATTTCCTATGCAATCTCTTCTGGGACCAGTACTAATATATGGTATGATCCCTAGCTGAATAGGAAAATTATATTCCAATTATATAGTGATAAATTATAAAAATATCTAAGGGCTGCTAAAGATTGGAAGGTTTCTGAATTCATTGTTAATGGCACCTGGTGTCTTCCTAATCCTACTTCCCTAAAATGTTATCACTTTGGCTGAGTATTATAGCAAATTCAATTATGAACAACTCTTTAGATATGCTTATTTGGCTTCATTACAATGGTAAATTTAGTATTACATCTACATGAAATCAAATCAGACAAAGGAACAACAAGTGGATCATAAACAGTTGGACATAGGATAGACCAAGCTCACCGAGATATTCCTTATGCACATGGCAGGCCCTTCTTACTAAACTAACTACAATAGATAAAATGAAGAGAACAAATATATATCTTGTCAACCAATGCTCTCTTTATATGCAATAGGAAGAATGTGTTCACCATCTCTATTTTGCTTGTGACTACATTAATTGGGAATGAAAGGAGATTTTGAAGAGAATTGAACTCGATAGGCTATCATAGCCAAACTTATATCAAGAATGAGAAAAACTCATGCAAAGCTTCTCCAGAAAATGACCTCTTACATAACTAACAAAAGTCACTTTCATATGTGTGCTATTTGGGGGATTTAGAAGGAGAGGTATGGCAGAATCTTTAAGTGTCAAGTCACAAACAATGCTTATCTTTTGATCGAGATTTTTAGAGACTCAAATACTGGTCATAAGTGCCCTACAAGCCAATCACATGAGTAATGACATGTATGACATGATATGCATTCTTTTTTCTTATTATATTTTGGTATTTTATCACTTTATATTACTTGTTGCATATGTTAGGATCGGAGGGACACTAAGAGGGGAATTAGTGCAGCGGTAAAGTGCGATAAACTTTTGATGATTTAAAACCTTTCGGAAACTTCGTACGATAAAAGTAACGTTTTCATTTGAAACCATTTCGATTGTGTTTTAACTTAAAGGGATAAGTAAGACAGAGACAAAGAAGTAGAGCATTAAAGTGCAAATGATTTGCAGTAATATAAATGACAATAAGTAAATGCAAACCAGAGATCACGCCGATTTTACAGTGGTTCGGTCAAATCACCTACATCTACTTGCGAGGCCCCTCTTTGATGAGGCTCCCACCTTCCACTAGCAAATCTTCTTGAAGGGGAAGGGTAAATACCCCTCTTACAATTTTTTACAAGCGGTTCACTCTCTTACAAATTTTCAGCAAGAAAGAAAGAGGTGAACATTAGCAAATTGAAAACAAGACTAGCAAAGACTCTTCTAAGATTTTTCTCTCAATCAATTGCTTCTCAAAAAGTTGTTTTCTCAGTTGAGATTTGAGGGGTTTTTATAGGCCTCAAGAGGATTCAAATTTGGGCTCCAAAATTTGAATTCTCTTTGAGTTCCCGATGCTGGCGGTGCCACCGCCTGTCAGTGTCAGACACTGATAGTGCTGGGTGGTGCCACCGCCCAGCCCAGGCGATGCAACCACCCAGCTCTCGGGCGCTGGGCGGTGCCACCACCCCGCCCAGGCGGTGCTACCGCCCAGCTCTCGGGTGCTGGGTGGTGCAACCGCCCAGTCTGGCGGTGCCACCGCCAGACCCTTCGGTTCACTTGTTGGGCTTCAAATTTAGCCCAAACCAAGTCTAATTTTGGGCTCAGTTGGCCCCTAACCAGGATATAGGATTATCTCTTAATCTTAATCCTAATTATAAGTGAACTACATAACAAAACACATCCTAAGCAAGTTTTTAACCGCGAACGTTGAGTATTGTTCCGGCGAGCTTTCCGACGAACTTCTTCCGACGGGCTCCCAGCAAGCTCCCGAACTTGTGATGACTTTAATGAGTAGCCGAGCCTTCTCGGTGATCTTTGTGAACCTCCGACGATCTCTTCGGCGAACTAACGAAAATTCCGACAGGTTCCCGATTTCTTCTCGGTTGGTTCCAACAGCATCTCCGACGATTCTTCAGACTCTTAAACATCCATCGAACTTGACTCCGGTATCCTTGATTTGTGTTTTCTGGTTATCGTAGTTAATCCTGCACACTTAACTCAATAATATGGATTAGATCATTTAACCCATCAATTGATTTTATCATCAAAATATGAGATTCAACAATCTCCCCCTTTTTGATGATGACAATCAATTGATGATGGAGTTAAACATAACTCCCCCTATCTATATGCCATATTATGAGAAGATAAAAACACTTGAATTCCATCCCATTGAATTCAAGCATAAACCGACAAGTTCTAACAATAGAACTTATCGTTATTCTCATTAAGCATAATGTAAATGCGAAACTTCGATGAAAATCCTTTTCAAGTCGAATGATAAGAGACAATTTTTACTACGACAGGAGATAAAGATTTTCAACATGAATTTCATGATATACATGTGAGACATGCTTTCAATATGATCAATCGATCTTGCGATATTCTCAAGGATTTTGCAAGGCATATTCTCAAAGATTTTGAAAAGCTTTTGCAATTCATATAAGTCATGCTATTAAAATGATACAAGTCATCACTTTTCTCCCCCTTTGTCATCAACAAAAAGGGAAATGAGACCTGAAGCACATATTTTGTCATACAAAGATTTTATCATTCAAAATTAAGTATACAGAAATATTTACATAGTGTTCATCTTAAAAGAAAATTTAGCATGCATCCATATTATCTAATCTCTTCCTTTTATAAATAACAGAAATTGTAGATGCACAAGGAAGAGATTGGAAAAAAAATTTCAAGTAGTAACTTTAATAAGTCAAGATCATAATTCGAATACAAACTCATTTAAATTCAAATTGTCAACTTGAAACTTATAATCAAAATGTCATAAAATCATTAATCTTGAGCAGATTGGAGCGGTAGGATAAGATAATTTAACATGTCATTTAGAATTGAAGGAGAAGGATTAGATTCACCGAGGAATGGAGAGAAGATAAAAAACTTTACGAAAAATCCATTCAAACAAGTTTATTGTTTAGGGGCAATATAACATACCTAATTCCCTTCTAATGAATTCAAATTGGTCTTCATTCAAGGCTTTTGTAAATATATCTGCTAGTTGATGCTTTGTGTCAATGAATTCTAGAACAACATCATTGTCAAGGACATGATCGTGTATGAAATGATGCCTAACGTCGATGTGCTTAGTTCTAGAGTGCTGAATTTGATTTTTAGTAAGACATTTGACACTAGTATTATCACATTTTGTGGGAATATTTTTAAAGTGAATTTCATAGTCCTCTAATGTATTTTTTATCCAAACAACTTGTGCACAGCATGCACTTGCAGCAATGTATTCGGCTTCCGCCGTAGATAGTGCAACTGAATTTTGTTTCTTGGAAGTCCAAGAAACAAGTACATGTCCTAAAAATTGGCATGTTTCAGATGTACTTTTTCTATCTATCCTGCATCCGCCAAAATCGACATCTGCATAAGCTATTAAATCGAATTTTTCAGATTTTCGATACCATAGTCCTAGATTTGGAGTTCCTTTAAGATACCTAAATATTCTTTTAACACTTTTAAGATGAGATAATTTAGGATTTGATTGAAACCTAGCACAAAGTCCTACACTAAACATAATATCCGGTCTAGTCGCGGTAAGGTAGAGTAGAATATCTATCATTCCCCTATATGTTTTTTGATCGAAATTTTCACTATTTTCTGCTAGTCATAGGTGCCCAGCAAGCCAATCACGTGAGTGATGGCACGTGTGACTTGATACAGAATCTTTTTGCTTATTATATTTTGGCTTATATCACTTTATAACTATTGCATAAATGCATATATATATTGTGATGTCCTTGGATTTGTGCAATGGGAATCGGATCGTGATGAGATCACGATAATGAGACCGATTCACCTTTAAACACATATCATAAATAATCCCAATCATAGGCTACTCGAGAGGGACATCGTGATAACTGGATAGACTGGTGTGCTGTATACCCGTCCATATGATGGATGCAGCTGGTCTCATAGCTGCTCGTGTAGGGACACTAGGGATACAGTACAGGTGCTCATTGGAGAATGAGTTCACTGATTGATCCGCTTACGGAATGCTGGATGGTTGATGATGCCTAATTGTCGACAAATGATTCCGTAGTCCTAGTGGTGTATCTGGTCCTTAGACTTGAGACACCAAGGATGTCCCAGATGAGTTCTCCACTCTTTGATACCCGACTTATAGGTTTGGCTGTCCCGGATCTAGTACATTGGTCATTGGGAGTGGTAGTCGACCTTCACGAGGGCTATTGAGTGTCGACAGAGGATCATCCACTCTCGGCATCATGAGAGGAATATCCCATGTGTTCTTGCTCGAGACAAATCCTGGCCGTAGTCATTCGGGTTGAGAGAAAAGAGTTCTCCCGGAGAATCCGATTAGAGCGAGACTCAGTAGAAACCGTATGGGTCGACAACACCATGCTTCGATATCACGGTCTCGGGATATTAGATGGATAAGGGACTATAGGTACATGGTAACGAGGATAGACAGGTCCAATGGATTGGATTCTCTTGTATAGTCCGGGGACTTCTGTGTAGTGTCCTAGCACGTCCCGTAGTCGATGAGTCAAGTGAATTATTACAGAGATAATAATTCACCGAGTTAGAAAGGAGTTCGACAAATGACTCACGGCCCATTTCGATATTGGGCCTAGAGGGTCACACACACATGGTAGGCATTGCGATAAGTAGAGGTTCGGATATAAGATATCCGACGGAGCCCTTTGTCTTATTGGATGCAGATCCAATACCCACTAGGGAAGGACCCATTAGGGTTTGACACGGGATCTCTATAAATAGGAGGGATTCACACCTCATAGGCTAGAGTCTTTGCTTGCCTTTCCTATTCTCCTCTCCCTCTCCACCTCGGAGGCCTGGAGTTTTGAGGAGGGTCGTCCTAACCCCTGCCTGTGTGGATCACCGCTAGAGAGGAGGACGCTTGACCTCCTTCACCCTCTTCTAAGGATCTGCAAGGAAACAGGTATATACGATCTCCCTAGGTAACACAATCTCTATACGTAGTTTTGTGTTTTTCGGATTTTTGCGCACCAATCTTCGCACGACGACGAACATCTTTTGGGAATCGGGGATTTTTGTTTTCTTGTTCTTCCGCTGCGCATATGATGTCGCCCCCTTGATTTCCCAACAGTGGTATCAGAGCCAGGTTATTCATGCAAATGATTGGTTTTGAACTGCATGTGTTGTGTTTAGGAAGAATATTGACGTCAAAATCATTGACGCAAAAGCGAGGAAGGGCAGCAACAGTTGCTGCCCTCCATCTGCATGCTTGCAGCCACCTGTAGCAGCAGCCGCAAGCCGCAGCCAGGCACCACAGCGCCGGCGCATGCACAAGCGCTGTGCCTGCAGCAGCCGGCCGGCGGTCTGCTTGCAGCAGGCTTCAAGGTCGGCCGGGCTGGCAGCCCGCGGGTAGAGGCGCCCGTGACCCCCCCCGGGCGAGGCGTCATGGGGGCAGCGCTGGCTGAGGCACCGTGGGGGCGGCGGCGCCTGTGGGTCGCTGCTACCATCGGCAAAAACCCGCGAGGCCGCCGCCAATGAGGCAGCACCGCCGCCCGGCCGCCGCCCGGCAAGCGCAGAACCGCCCGCGGAGGCGACGGCGCCCGGGGTGGCGCCCACCTGCAGCGGCAGCGCCCCCAATGGGCGTGCCGCTTGCAAGCGAGGGCACTGCCCTCGCCCTCGCCGCACAGGCCGCCGCCAGTAGGGTGGCGGCGGCGGAAGCAGTAGAGGGAATTAGGGTTTTGGGCAAAAGGATAGTTTTGCCCCTGTGAATTGAGAAATTCCCTTA
Organism: Musa schizocarpa; assembly: GCA_900464855.2. Lineage (NCBI taxonomy): Eukaryota > Viridiplantae > Streptophyta > Magnoliopsida > Zingiberales > Musaceae > Musa > Musa schizocarpa. The sequence continues at coordinate 11,776,183 of LS990925.1, read as the reverse complement.
GGAATTGAGAAATTCCCTACATGTCCCTAATTTCAGAAAAATATTAATTAATTAAAAGGTTTAGTTGATTATTATTTTTTATTATTATCTAGTAGTCCTACATGATGATGATTATTTATACATGTGATGTATGATGTGTGGACGGATGATCATGGACCTTGTGATGTGTGTACTTATGATTATTATTATTGAGGTCTGCGAACCTCCATTATATTTCTCGTTTATTGTCGGGCCTGCGTGCCTATGATTAAGTTGTAATCATATGAGGAGGCACAGCGGGAGCGTGGATGCAATAGCGGGACCCACGAGACGGACGATCGTGATGCATGGAGATGCATCAAGATGTCGACGGAACCGACGAGGACGAGATGGACGATCACAAGGGCATGGAGATGCACCGTTGCACACATAGATCTTGATGTGAGTGATTAGGCCTACTGGCTCGGGCCTAATCATATTAGGTTGTGGTCCATGATCATCTGATGTGATTGCTTATACACATACTAGATATGTATATATATTTGCATGCGATGTAGATATATATTAAATATGTATATGTGTGACATGTCATATTAGGAGACCAAATTAAAGAAACATCTCTCGATAATATTATGTCGGTAGACGTGAGGCAATTAGATTGACCCACGTGGCCTTCCATCGTTATGAGTAGGAACCGATTCCCGGTGTAGGTTGAGTTGGTCGAGTCCCTCGAGACTCACCTATATCGCGATTCGCTATCTTGCTTACGACATAGAGATGTCACCGGTGACCTGAGGACATGGTATGCTTGGTTGAGTCCCTCGAGGGTATATCATCAAATCAGACTCATCTTGTAACGAAGGTGTTGACTTAACCGAGCATCATGGTTGGTCGAGTCCCTCGAGGCCATGGTGATTCGGAGGCCGAACAGGACGGGAATCACAAGGAGTTGTGATTGGCAAGAGTTGCCTACCTTTTAGGCTTAGTGTGATTGGTCGAGTCCCTCGAGGTTACACTAAGACGCTGATTGGATCCTGATCCCCACTAGAAGTCTGTTGGAGACTTCCGTTTCATGTGCTGAGGGTGTCGCGTGACTTGTTAGTAAAATAGTGGGAGCATATTAAGATAGAAGTCCATATCTTGATAGTTTATTTCTTGCAAAATCTGCATGTTATTCATTTCGCTACATCTTTATTTTCCAGAAAATGTAAACACAAAATCCCTTTACGCGCATACTTGATGTCAACCGCCTTCTTCGGTCCAAATTATACTGGATTGGCTCCAGTAACTTGAGAATTGTTCTCACAGCCGGAGAAAATCGTGGTATGCGTCCTTGATACGATGATGCCTACGCCTCAAGAAGGGGCAAGCGAGGATGAGATCGCCGCCACGCGGAAGTACATTGATGACTCCACTCTTGCTCGCTGCTATATGTTGGGCTCTATGACTCCGAGTTCTGAGAGACAACATAAAAAGATGGATGTCAGATCCATTCTCCTACATGTCCGAAAATTGTTTGAGGAACAGGGAAGGACTCAACGATATGAGATATCCAAGAGCCTTTTCCGCGCTAGGATGACTGAGGGGACACCGGTTCAGAACCATGTCCTAGAGATGATTAAGTGGATAGAGAAACTCACAGGTCTAGGAATGGTCCTAGAGGATAACTTGTGTGTGGACATTGTGCTTGATCCCCTACCATTCCTTTTCACAGTTCATAATGAATTTTAATATGAACAAGCTTGAAGTGACTCTCCCAGCTCCCTCAATATGTTGAGGGAGGCAGAGAGTACTATTAAGAAAGAGAAGCCAGTTCTCTACACCGGTGAGACCGAAAAGAAAAGGAAAGCAAAAAAGGTCCCTTAAGAAGGGAAAGGGCAAGGGCAAACAAGGTAAAGCAAAGGTTGCTAAGAAAGACCCAAAAAAAGGACAAAGGCCAGGTGCTTCCACTTTGGTAAAGATGGGCATTGGAAGAGAAACTGCAAAGAGTACCTTTGCAGAAAGGGCTTAAACAAAAGCTTGATGAAGCTTCGGTACATTCATGATCGGTCTCTATTTGTCGGACTCTTTTGATAACACATGGGTATTGGATACCGGTAGTGCTTATCATATATGCAATTCGTTGCGGAGTTACGGCAAGGCCTAGGAGACTATAGAGAGGGCGAGATGGACCTCAAGATGGGTAATGGAGCAAAAGTTCTTTGTATTAGGCTGTTGGCGAGGTCGCCCTACATCTGCCTAGTGGAGCTTTTATTGCATTAGATGCATGTTATTTTGTTCCTTCTATTATCAAAAACATTATCTCCATTTCATGTTTAACAGTTAGTGGATATAAATTTATTTTTGAGAACAATGGTTGTTCGATATTATTAGATGATAAGATCATCACGAAAGGAACATTGCATAATGGTTTATTTATGTTAGACACCACTCCACATATCATGAATGTAAATATGTCCAAAAGGAAACGAGATGAGTTGAACAGTGCATACCTGTAGCATTGTAGGCTAGGTCACATCCATGAAAGAAGGATTCAAAAGTTGCTAAATGATGGATATCTAGATCCATTCGACTATGTGTCATATACAACTTGTGAGCCTTGCATTCGTGGAAAACTGACCAAATCTCCATTTAGTAGAACTGGAGAGAGAGCCAATGAGTTATTGGAACTCATACATAGTGATGTATGTGGACCCATGTCAACTCATGCCATTGGAGGTTACTCCTACTTCATTACATTTACTGATGATTTCTCAAGGTATGGATATGTGTACTTAATGAAGTACAAGTCCGAGACCTTTGAGAAATTCAGAGAGTATAAGAATGAGGTGGAGAACCAGACTGGAAAGAGTATCAAAACTCTTCGAATGATCGAGGTGGTGAATACTTAAGTACAGAGTTTACTCAGTTCCTCAAGGACCATGGGATATTATCCCAATGGACACCTCCTTATACACCTCAGCTCAATGGTGTCTCTCGAAAAGGAGAAATCGTACATTATTAGATATGGTACGGTCCATGATGAGTTTCACCACCTACCCATCTCATTCTGGGGATATGCCCTAGAAACCGCAGCTTACCTTCTGAACAGAGTTCCAACTAAGTCGGTAGTGTCTACACCATATGAGATATGGAAAGGGAAGAAGCCTGATCTTAAGGTTGTTAAGATCTGGGGCTGCCCTGCCCATATTAGAAGACACAACCCCGATAAGTTAGAATCAAGGACAAAGCGATGCAAATTTGTGGGATACCCCAAGGAAACTTGTGGGTATTATTTCTATCATCTCGAGGACCAAAAGGTCTTTGTAGCTAAGAGAGCAGTGTTCCTTGAGAAGGAACACATTCTTGACGGAGACAGTGGGAGAATGATAGAATTGAGTGAGGTTGGAGAACCAAGCTCAAGCACCACTCTACAGCCCGAGTATGTTCAGGTACCTAATACACAAGTATCAACTTTACGCAGGTCTGATAGAGTATCCCATCCTCCTGAGAGATATGTGGGACATATTAGAGCAGAGGATGTAGAGGATATTGATCCTCAGACCTACGAGGAGGCTATTATGAGTATAGACTCCGGAAGTGGAAAAAAAGCCATGAATTCGAGATGGATTCTATGTACTCCAATATGGTTTGGAACCTAGTTGATGCGCCCAAAGGTATTGTACCCATCGGTTTGCAAGTGGATCTTTAAGAAAAAAAAATCGGAGTAGATGGAAAGGTAGAGACCTATAAAGCAAGGCTAGTGGCTTAAGGGTATCGTCAAAGGCAAGGTGTTGACTACTGACGAAAAACTTTCTCACCCGTAGCAATGCTAAAATCCATCAGAATTCTATTGGCTATTGCAGCACACTATGATTATGAGATCTGGCGGATGGATGTGAAAACCGCATTCCTCAACGGAACCTCGAGGAGGAGGTGTATATGATGCAACCCGAGGGATTAAGTGTCCAAGAACTGCCCGATAAGGTGTGTGTAGGTTGCTTAGATCCATTTATGGACTAAAAGCAAGCTTCCGAAGTTGGAACATAAGATTTGAGGAGGCAATCGATCTTATGACTTAGATTAGAATGAAGATGAGCCTTGTGTATACATAAAGGTAAGTGGGAGCGCTATCACCTTTTTGGTGTTATATGTGGATGACATCCTCATCATTGGGAATGACATAGGAATGCTATCCACAGTAAAGGCTTGGTTATCTAGACACTTCTCCATGAAGGACTTAGGGGAAGCATCTTATATCTTGGGGATTAGAACCTATAGAGATAGATCCAAGAGGATGCTTGGCTTATCCTAGTCCAGGTACATAGAAACTATTGTCAAAAGGTTTGGCATGAAAAATTCCAAGAGAGGTCTCATACCGATGAGACATGGGATATCGCTTTCTACGAATATGTCCCCAAAGACTCCAGAAGAAAGGGCGAACATGGATATGATACCTTATGCCTCAGCAATAGGGTGTTGAATCTCGGATTTTGATGATGAAACTAATTGATTGTGTTTAGATGTTTAACTGCATTTTGAGTGATGCAGGTCTACTCGATCAGAATTAGACAGTTAACGCAGGAGGAATTGACGTTCTTGTAGGGAGGAGATCACGCCGAGATATTGGACGGCGAAAGGCTTGAACGTCCGGGCATCGGGCCAGAAGAGCGGAATTGCGCCAAGGATATCAGGGTTGCGAGGAGGTCAACCGTCGATTGGGCAACAAGCCGCAAGAGAGGACGATGTGCTAAAGAATCGACGGCAGCGCCAACCAATGACGTCTTGGACAAAAATGTCAATTCGCGTTGTAATAACTTGTCTAGATCGGAGTAGAGTTTTTGGTTTGCATGTGCAGGGATTAACTACGATAACGATGAAGGCATAAAGTGAAACAAAGTGTGGAGTCAAGAATGAAGGATTCGTTGGGAGTTCAAGAGTTCGACGGAAAGTCCGGGATCATCGGGAACGCCAGCTACCCGGACTAGCCGAGAATGAGTAGGGGAGCTTGCCGGGGGGTTTTGGAAGCTTGCCGGAAGGTTCGTGGGAAGTTCGCAGAGTTTGCGAGATCGAAGCTTGCGAAGAAGCTCATTGGAACTTCGCCAAGATCAAATCGTGAAGTTTAAGAGCTTGCCGGAGTCCAGAGAATGGTTTCCAGAGTTTATCGGAAGACCACCGAAAGTTCAGCGGAAGCTCGTCGGAAGAAGTCTTGACTTATGGACTTTGTAATAGCTTATATAATGTCTTTAAAATTCGTAGTTAGCATGTTAATTAGGGTTAGGATTAGGTATTAATCCTATAACCCAAAGTATGGGCCTATAACAACTTGTAGGTGAAAACACTATAAAGCGGGGCTTGAAAACACTATAGCGGGCTGAAAACACTGTAGGCGGTGGCACCGCCTGGGCTGAGCGGTGGCACCGCCCAGCACCCGAGTGCTGGGCGGTGACACCTCTTGGGCTGGGCGGTGGCACCGCCCAGCACCCGAACGCTGGGCGGTGGCACCGCCAGCATCGGGAACCAAAAGAGGATTTGAATTTTGGAGCCCAAATTTGAATCCTCTTGAGGCCTATAAATACCCCTCAAATCTCAGCTGAGATTACAACCTTTTGAGCAGCAAGAGTTTGAGAGAAAAATCTTAGAAAAGTGTTAGCTTTCTTTCTTTTCAATTTGCTAGTGTTCACCTCATCTCTTCTCGAAATTCTGTAAGAGAGTGAACCGCTTGTAAAGAGTTGTAAGAGGGGTATTTACCCTTCCATTTCAAGAAGCTTGCTAGTGGAAGGTGGGAGCCTCATCGAAGAGGGGCCTCGCAAGTGGAGTAGGTCATTTGACCGAACCACTCTAAAATCGGCGTGATTTGTGGTTTGCGTTTCATTATTGTTATTTATATTATTGCAAATCTTCTTATATGCTCTGGTTCCTTATTACTTTTGCTGCGCATATTTAAGAATATGCTTTCAAGATTAAACTTGTCAAGTTCCGCTCTCTTCATACGAAAGATTTTTTATAAAACCGAAGTTTTTATCCGCTGCACTAATTCACCCCCCCCTCTTAGTGCTACTCCGATCCTAACATAGGGTCTATCATGTATGCCATGCTATGTACTAGGCCTGATATAGCGCATGCTCTGAGTGTCACGAGCAGGTATCAGGCGTATCTAGGCTTGGAGCACTGGAAAGCAGTAAAGTGTATCCTTAAGTACTTGAGAAGTACTAAGGATCTTTTACTAGCATATGGAGGTAATAGCCTTAAGGTTGAAGGCTACACTGACTCAAGTTTTCAGTCTGATGTTGATGATAGCAAGTCGATTCCCAGGTATGTGTACACCTTGAATGGAGGAGATGTCTTTGAAGAGTCCCAAGCAAGATACCACTGGCATTTCGACCACGAGGCGGAGTACATTGCTGCATCGGATGCAGAAAAAAGGGGAGTCCAGGAAGAAGTTCATCACAGATTTGGGAGTCGATCTGATAGTGACAAGTCGACTTCCTTATATTGCGACAACTATGGGGTGATTACTCAAATAAGGGAACCCGGATCTCATCGAAGTGTTCCGAGGAGGTTCCAACTTATAAGAGAGATCGTAACCCGAGGAGATGTAGCAGTGGAAAAGTTCCATCCAAGATAACATTGCAGATCCACTAACAAAGCCGTTGTCTCATTTTGTCTTTGAAGCGTCCACGAGGGTCCGATGGGGATCGGACACATAGGTGATTGGCTTTAGGTCAAGTGGGAAATTACTAGTCATAGGTGCCCGACAAGCCAATCCGTGAGTGATGGCACGTGTGACTTGATCTGAGAATCTTTTGCTTATTATATTTTTTGGCGTATATCACTTTTTAACTATTGCATAAATGCATATATATATTATGATGTCCTTGGATTTGTGCAATGGGAATCGGATTGTGATGAGATCACGATAATGAGATCGATTCACCTTTAAACACATATCCTAAATAATCCCGGTCATAGGTTACTCGAGAGGGACATTGTGATAACCGGATAGACTAGTGTGCTGTATACCCGCCCATATGATGGATGCAGCTGGTCTCATAGCTGCTCGTGTAGGGACACTAGGGATACAATCTGGTGCTCAATGGAGAATGAGTTCACTGATTGTCCGCCACTACGGAATCTTTGGATGGTTGATGATGCCTTATTGTCGGACAGCGATTCCGTAGTCCCTAGTGGTGTATCGGGTCCTTAGACTTGAGACACCAAGGATGTCCTGTATGAGTGCTCCACTCTTTGATACCGAGACTTATAGGTTTGGCTGTCCCCGGATCTAGTACTGGTGGTCATTGGGAGTGGTAGTCGACCTTCGAGGGCTATTGAGTGTCGACAGAGGGATCATCCACTCTGGCGTCATGAGAGGAATATCCCATGTGTTCTTGCTCGGACAAATCCCTAGCCAGGGGTCATTCGGGTTGAGAGAAAAAGTTCTCCGGGAGAATCCAATTAGAGCGAGACTTCTCGAGTAGAAACCGTATGGGTCGACAACACCATGCTCGATATACAGTCTACGGGATATTAGATGGATGAGGGACTATAGGTACATGGTAACTAAGGACAGACAGGTCCAATGGATTGGATTCCCTTGTATCGTCTGGGGACTACGGCGTAGTGGCCTAGTACGTCCGTAGTCGATGAGTCGAGTGAATTATTACAGAGATAATAATTCACTTGAGTTTAAAGGAGTTCGGCGTATGACTCACGGCCCAGCTCGATATTGGGCCTAGAGGGTCACACACATATGGTAGGCATTGCGATGAGTAGAGGTTGGGATATGAGATATCCGGCCGGAGCCCTTTGTCTTATTGGATGCAGATCCAATACCCACTAGGGAAGGACCCATTAGGGTTTGACACGAGATCTCTATAAATAGGAGGGATTCACAGCCTCATAGGCTAGAGTCTTTGCTTGCCTTTCCTATTCTACTCTCCCTCTCCACCTCGAGGCACTGGAGTTTTGAGGAGGGGTTATCCAACAACCCTGCTGTGGGATCACCGCTAGAGAGGGGGCCTTGACCTCCTTCACCCTCTCCTAAGGATCTGCAAGGAAACAGGGATATACGATCTCCCTAGGTAACACAATCTCTATACGCAGTTTTGTGTTTTGCGGATTTTTGCGCACCAATCTTCGCACGACGACGAACATCTTTTGGGAATCGGGGATTTTTGTTTTCTTGTTCTTCCGCTGCGCATATGATGTCGCCCCCTTGATTTCCCAACATTTTCATCCATATCTAACTTAGTTGCAGTACTCATAGGGGTGTTTATTGCTTTTGAATTATCCATGTTAAATCGTTTTAACAATTCTAATGTATATTTAGATTGGTTAAGAAATATACCATCCCTAAGTTGTTTGATTTGTAATCCTAAAAAGAAATTTAATTCACCCATTAAACTCATTTCAAATTCATGACTCATATATTTGGCAAATGATTCACATAGTGATTTATCTGAAGAGCCAAAAATAATATCGTCAACATAAATTTGCACAATAAGAAAATTATTTTTAAAATGTTTAATAAACAATGTAGTATCAACCTTGCCTTTGGTAAAATTATTTAAAATAAGAAAGGAACTAAGCCTTTCATACCAAGCTCTAGGAGCTTGTTTCAAGCCATAGAGAGCCTTAGTCAATTTGAATACATGATTAGGAAGAAGAGAATTTTCAAATCCGGGAGGTTATTCGACATATACTTCTTCGGAAATAAAACCATTCAAGAAGGCACTTTTGACATCCATTTGAAATAATTTAAAATTATTATTACTAGCATAGGCAAGGAGCATCCTTATGGCTTCTAATCGAGCCACGGGAGCGAAGGTTTCTTCGTAATCGATACTTTCTTCTTGGTTGAAACCTTTGGCCACTAATCTAGCCTTGTTTCTAACCACGATACCATTTTCGTCTTGCTTGTTTCTAAAGACCCATTTAGTACCAATGACTAAATGGTCACTAGGTCTAGGAACAAGCTTCCATACCTTATTCCTCTCAAATTGATTCAATTCTTCTTGCATTGCAATAACCCAAAAATCATCTTTTATGGCCTCGTCAATGCATTTAGGTTCGATTTGAGATAGGAAGGCGACGTTAGCACAAAAATTCTTGAATGAGGAACGAGTTTGAACCCCTTTTGATGTATCTCCTATAATTAGCTCCTTTGAATGAGCATCTATATACTTCCATTCCTTGGGTAAGGAAATTTCGGAAGAAGGTGCATCCAAGTTGCTATTTTGAGGAGGGGGTTCATTTAAATTCAAATTATCAAAACCAAGATCATCATCAAAATCATTTTTCTTGAAATTAGATATTTCATTAAAAACTACATGAATAGACTCTTCTATTACTAAGGTTCTTTTGTTAAAAACCCAAAAAGCCTTAGAAACGGAAGAGTAACCAAGAAAGATGCCTTCATTAGATTTAGCATCAAATTTTCCTAAGGCATCCTTTTCATTCAAAATAAAGCATTTACAACCGAAAACTTTAAAATAGGAAATATTTGGTTTTTTGTTATTCCATAATTCATAAGGAGTTTTTGATAGGGATGGTCTTATTAGGACCCTATTCATGATGTAGCAAGCCGTATTTACGGCTTCAGCCCAGAAATACTTAGGTAAACTATGTTCATTTAATATAGTTATTGCCATTTCTTGTAGGTTTCTATTTTTTCTTTCGACTACTCCATTTTGTTGGGGATTTCTCGGAGTAGAGAAGTTGTGATTGTATCCATTAACTTCACAAAAATTTTGAAAGTCACGGTTTTGAAATTCGCCACCGTGATCATTCCGAATTGATGAAATCATGAAACCTTTTTCGTTTTGAGTGAGTTTACAAAATTTAGAGAAACACTTGAAACAATCACTTTTGTGAGCTAAGAAATAGGTCCAAGTGTATCTAGTATAGTCATCCACAATTACAAATGCATATTTGCTTCCTCCTAGACTTGTCGTATCAATTGGTCCAAATAAGTCCAAATGAATCAATTGTAATGGTCTAGTGGTGCTAATTTGAGTTTTTGATTTGAAACTAGTTTTTATTTGTTTACCTAGTTGACATGCATCGCATACTTTGTCCTTAATAAACTTTATATTTGGAATTCCTCGCACTAATTCTCTAGATGAGATCTTAGATATTAGTTTCATGCTTGCATGGCCTAGTCTCCTATGCCAAAGCCAAGCATCATCATTTAAAGTAGAGAAGCACATTTCATTACTTAGTTCATCAAGGTTGATGGTGTAGACATTATTTTGTTTTAATGCAATCATAGTCATGTTATGGTTTGGTTTTTCAATAATACATACATTTGATTCAAATCTAACGATATAACCTTTATCGCATAATTGACTAACACTCAAGAGATTATGTTTCAATCCATCAACTAGTAAGACATCATCAATAGAAAATTTTAATTTGTTACCTATGGTTCCCTTGCCAATGATTTTCCCGTGATTGTTGTCTCCGAAGGTGACGTACCCTTCTTCTTTGCTAGTGAGCATAGAGAAATGAGATGGATCTCTAATCATATGTCTTGAGCATCCACTATCTAGATACCATCTCTTGCTCCTAGCTTGTGATGGTGTATGTTTCTACAAGAAGGGATTATTTTTAGGTACCCATTTTCTTTTGGGTGCCTTAAAAACTGATTTAACTTGTTCATCATATTGCATAGAGTTGATCATGGTTCCTTTAGGAACCCAAATTAGTTTGTTCGGACTAATTTTCTTGAATGGACATTTATATGTTTTATGTCCATATTTGCGACAAAAGTTGCAATTGCTTTGGTGCCAAACATGTAAGACGGGGCCTTTAATGAAGGTGGTTGAATTTTGGTGAGGACCTCTCACAAATCCGATTCCACTTCTTTAAGGAATGTGACCCTTATTTGTAAGGATCATATTCAAAGATTTGCTACCAACCTCGAATTTCTTCAAGGTGTCCTTAAGTAGCAAGTTCTCCTTTTGGAGAGATTCTAGATCATGACATTTTATACCTGGAGCTAAACTATCATGATATTTAGTTTTTAATTTATCGATATCACAAGTGAGACTATTCATGTTCCTTTTTTAGCAATTTATATTTTCTACTAATTGTCTTACATTCATCAAATAACTCATGGAAAGCATTTAATAATTCATGATAAGGTAAATATGCATCAATTAAATCTATTACCTCTTCTCCGATGGCCATTAGAGCGTAATGAGCAACTTGCTCGGTGTTGGACTCCTCTTCTTTGGACGCGCTTGAATCATCCCACGTTGCCTTAAGCGCCTTCTTCTTTGATGTTCTCTTTTTGGCTTGAGGGCAATCGTTCTTGTAGTGTCCCGGTTTTTTGCATTCATAACAAATCACTTGGTCCTTCTTGTGTTCAAACTTATTTTTTGTATTATTTTTAAATTTGTTTTTTCTTAAATATTTTTTAAATTTTTGAGTCAAAAGTGCAATGTCATTGTCACTGTCCTCATCACTTGATGTTCCTTTCAAGTGGTCTTCTTGTGATTTGAGTGCCATATCCTTCCTGTTCTTTGGAAGGGGGTTCTCGAGCTCATCATGAGCTTGACATGTCATTTCATAGGTCATTAGAGACCCAATAAGTTCTTCAAGAGGGAATGTTTTAAGGTCTTTGGCCTCTTGAATTGCCGTAACTTTTGGATCCCAACTTTTAGGGAGAAATCTTAAGATTTTAGTTACTAGTTCAAAGTTAGTAAAATCTTTACCAAGAGCTTTGAGTCCATTGATGACATCCGTGAATCGGATGTACATGTCTCCGATGGACTCACTTGGTTATATTCGGAAAAGTTCGTAAAAGGGAACAAGGATGTTGATTTTGGACTCTTTCACTCGGCTAGTGCCTTCATGAGTGACCTCAAGAGTTCTCCAAATATCAAAAGCCGAATCACAAATTGAAACATGATTAAATTTATTTTTGTCTAGTGCACAAAATAAGGCATTCATAGCCTTTGCGTTTAAAGCAAAAACCTTCTTCTCCGATTCATTCCATTCGCTCATCTGAAGAGAAGATTTTTGAAATCCATTTTCAACAATAATCTAAAGCTCAAAATCCATGGAAATGAGGAAGATCCTCATACGAGTCTTCCAATAAGTATATAATCCGACCCATTAAATAATGGTGGACGTGTGATAGAATGACCCTCATGCATGCCGGAGTAAGCCATCTCTTTTGGGTATAAAACCAAATATGAGAGTGAGCCTTGCTCTGATACCAATTGTTAGGATCGGAGCGGCACTAAGAGGGGGGGGGGGGTGAATTAGTGCAGTGGTAAAGTGCGATAAACTTTTGATGATTTAAAACCTTTCGGAAACTTCGTACGATAAAAGTAACGTTTTCGTTTGAAACTGTTTTGATTGCATTTTAACTTAAAGGGATAAGTAAGACAAAGACAATGAAGTAGAGCATTAAAGTGCAAATGATTTGCAGCAATATAAATGACAATAAGTAAATGCAAACCAGAGATCACGCCGATTTTACAGTGGTTCGGTCAAATGACCTACATCCACTTGTGAGGCCCCTCTTTGATGAGGCTCCCACCTTCTACTTGCAAATCTTCTTGAAGGGGAAGGGTAAATACCCCTCTTACAACTTTTTACAAGCGGTTCACTCTCTTACAGATTTTCAGCAAGAAAGAAAGAGGTGAATACTAGTAAATTGAAAACAAGACTAGCAAAGACTCTTCTAAGATTTTTCTCTCAATCAATTGCTTCTCAAAAAGTTATTTTCTCAGTTGAGATTTGAGGAGTATTTATAGGCCTCAAGAGGATTCAAATTTGGGCTCCAAAATTTGAATTCTCTTTGAGTTCCCGATGCTAGTGGTGCCACCGCCTGTCAGTGTCAGACACTGACAATGCTAGGTGGTGCCACCACCCAGCCCAGGCGGTGCCACCGCCCAGCTCTCGGGCGCTGGGCGGTGCCACTGCCCAGCCCAGGCGGTGCTACCGCCCAACTCTCGGGTGCTAGGTGGTGCAATCGCCCAGTCTAGCGGTGCCATCGCCAGACCCTTCAGTTCACTTATTGGGCTTCAAATTTTGCCCAAACCAAGTCTAATTTTAGGCCCAGTTGGCCCCTAACCAGGATATAGGATTATCTCTTAATCCTAATCCAAATTATAAGTGAACTACATAACAAAACACATCCTAAGCAAGTTTTCAACCACGAATGTTGAGTATTGTTCCGATGAGCTTTCCGACGAACTTCTTCCGACGGGCTCCCAACAAGCTCCCGAACTTATGATGACTTTAATGAGTAGCCGAGCCTTCTCGGTGATCTCTGTGAACCTCCGATGATCTCTTCGGCAAACTTCCGAAAATTCCGACAGGTTCCCGATTTCTTCTCGGTTGGTTCCGGAAGCATCTCTGACGATTCTTCGGACTCTTAAACGTCCATCGAACTTGACAACGGTATCCTTGCTTTGTGTTTTCTGGTTATCGTAGTTAATCCTGCACACTTAACTCAATAATATGGATTAGATCATTTAACCCATCAATTGATTTTATCATCAAAATCCGAGATTCAATAGCATATATGTATATATATTGTGATATCTATGGATCTGTGTAATGAGAATCATATCGTGCTGAGATCATGATAATGAGACTGATTCACCTTTAAACATTGATCCTAAACATTCTCGGTCATAGGTTACTCGAAAGGGATATCGAGATAACTGGACAGACTAGTGTACTATATGCCCGTACATATAATGGAGGCGGCTACTCTTTTAGCTAATTGTATGGGGACACTAAGGTTACAATGCATTTGCTCATTAGAGAATAAGTTCACTGATTGATCCGCTCATGGAATGCTAGATGTTTAATGATACCTCATTGTCAAATAGCGATTTCGTTGTCCTAGTGGTGTATCTGGTCCTTAGACTTGAGACACCAAGGATGTCCTATATGAGTACTCACTCTTTTATACCGGACTTATAGGTTTGGAAGTTATAGATCTAGCACAACCAATCATCGGGAGTGGTAGCAAACCTTACGAGAGCTATTAAGTTTCGATAGAGGATCATCCGCTCTCAGTATCATGAGAGGAATATCCCATATGTTCTTGCTTAGACAAATCCCTTACTAGGGTCGTTCGGATTGAGAGAGAAAGAGTTCTCCGAGAGAATCCGATTAGAGTGAGACTTGAGGAGAAACCATGTGGGCCTAACAGTACCATGCCCAATATATAGTCTTTAGGATATTAGATGGATGAGAGACTATAGATACATAATAATTGAGGATAGACAGGTCCAATAGATTGAATTCCCTTATATCGTATAGAGACTGCGACTTAGTGGCCTAATACATTCACGGTCGATAAGTCGAGTGAATTATTATGGAGATAATAATTCACTAAGCCAGTAGAAGTTTTGATAGGAATAACTTATGACCAACTCGATATTGGGCCTAGAGGGTCACATACATTTAGTAGACATTGCGATGAGTATAGGTTCGAATGCGAGATATCTATCGGAGCCCCTATCTTAGGATATCCTATAGGCCCATGAAATATTGGATCCTATGGATGAGATCCAATAAGAGCCAATGAGAGATTATTGGATAGAGATTCACTAATATAAGAGGCTTGGGTAATTGGATAGAGATCCAATACCCAATAGGTAGGATCCATTAGGGTTAAATTGATAGGGAGCCTCTATAAATAGGAGGGAACCAAATGTTCATAGGCTAGAGCTTCTCTTGGTTGCCATCTCCTATTCTCCTCTCCCCTTCTCCTCCTCAAATAGCAAGCCTAGAGATTTGAGGAACGTCATCTCAACACTGTTGTGTGGATCACCGCTAGAGAGGACGAGGCTTGACCTCCTATACCCTCTCCTACAGATCTGTAGGGATTCAAGGATATACGATCTCCCTAAGTAACATAATCTTTCATATATGCAGTTTTCAGTTTTGCAGATTTTGTGCACTAATCTTCGCATGATGACGAACACATCTTTAGAAATTTTGGGGATTTTATTTTCTATTCTTTCACTGTGCATGTGATGTCACCCTAAATTTCCAAATAGTGTTATTAGAGTTAGGTTGTTTGTGCAAAAGATTGGTTTTGAAATGCGTGTGTTGTGTTTTACAAAATTTTTTGACGTCACAATCGTTGATGCAAAAGCGAGAAAGGGCAGCAATTGTTGCTGCCATTGCTACCCTCGAAATGGTAGCCTTACGACCGTTTGCGTGCAGGCAAGCCACTTGCAGCAGTGGCCGCAAGGGCAGTGTCCGTAGGTAGCCCACTTGCATGCAGCAACCATTATTGCACGTAGTTGCAAACGCAGGCACCTGGCCGCCCGTAGGCAGAGCTGCCACGCGCAGGCACTACACCTATAATGTAAGCGACAGCACCCACGGGCATTGTCTAGGGACACAACGGTCATAGTGGTGCTTGCTCATGGGCTAGCGGCCTGCAGGTGCAGTCGTCGCTTGTAGTGGTGCCCGTAGGGGCAACCGCCCGCACGGGCGGTGCTTGCGGGAGCTATGCCCACAAGTAGAGGTGCCCACGGGCAGAACCACCCACAAGGGCAATGATGCCCATAGTGGTGCCGCCCGTGGGGGCACCTAACCGTAGGGGCAGCGGTGTCCATAGGCACAGCACCCGCGAGCGAGCCGCCTACAAGTAGAGGTGGCTCCCCGCCCCCCTCACCATTTGTAGGGGGGAGCCACCTCTACTTGAGCTTATGCTCGAGTGGTCTTCAAATGTTCTATGTCCCAAATCCTTCTTGTTCTTTGGAAGGTTGTTTTGTTCATCACTTGAGTCATCGCTCAAGTGGCATTCATTTGTCCAGAGTTCCAAATCCTTCCTGTTCTTTGGAAGGTGATTGTGTTCAACATGTTCATCATATGCATTGTGCACAATTTCATATGTCATCAATGAACCAATTAGTTCTTCAAGTGGAAATTGGTTCAAGTTTTTCGATTCTTGAATAGCAGTTACTTTTGAATCCCAAGTTTTAGAAAGTGAGCGCAAAACTTTGTTAACTAGTTTAAAATTCGAAAAACTTTTACCAAGTGATTTTAAACCATTGACGACATCCGTAAAACGGGTGTACATGTCAACAACGGTTTCGCTTGGTTTCATATGAAAAAGCTCGAAATCATGCAGTAAAATATTAACTTTCGAGTCTTTGACTCTACTAGTTCCCTCGTGCGTGATTTCAAGAGTGCGCCAGATATCGAAAGCCGTTTCGCACAAAGAAACCCGATTGAACTCATTTTTGTCCAAAGCGTAAAATAAGGCATTCATAGCCTTTGCGTTTAAAGAAAAATACTTCTTCTCTAAATCCGACCATTCGTTCATCGGTTTAGAGGGAAGTTGAAAATTGTTTTCAACGATATTCCATAAATCCAGATTTAGAGAAATCAAGAAAACTCTCATTCGAGTTTTCCAATAAGTGTAGTCCAATCCGTTGAAGAACGGTGGACGAAAGACCGAAAAGCCCTCTTGAAGAGCCATTTCTCTCGGGTGTAAATCCAAAATGAGAAATACCCCGCTCTGATACCAATTGTTAGGATCGAGAGCACTAAGAGGGGGGGGGGGTGAATTAGTGCATCGGAAAACTTTCTGCAATTAAAACTGAAAGCTACGTTTGAATGATAAGGACAACTCTGTATGAGAGTTGATGCTAAGCAAGGTTTCAGTCAATCTATGCAAGCAGTTTGCAGCAATGATGAAAACCAGAATATTGGCGCAAACTGAAATCCGATGTTCGTACGAAGAAACAGATTTACGTCTAAGTGTCAATTCGTAAATCACTTGTTTAGACAGAAGTATAAAGACAGTGTGCTGCTATTGTACAGCTCAAAAAGTAATCTGCAAAAAGCAGATTTACGTCTAAACGCAGATTTACGTCTAAACGCAAATTTACGTCTAAACACAGATTTACGTCTAAACTTTGAAACTCGTTTGTAAAATTGTAGAAGGCAGTATGCAGTTGAAATCAAGATGTAAACGTAAACTGAAATCTGATGATTGTACGAGGAAAGCCGATTTACGTCTAAATGCAGTTTTACGTCTAAACGCAGTTTTACGTCTAAACGCAGTTTTGCGTCTAAACGCAGTTTTGCGTCTAAACGCTATTTTACGTCTAAACGTAGTTTTACGTCTAAACACAGTTTTGCGTCTAAACGTTGTTTTACGTCTAAACGCAGTTTTACGTCAAAACGTAAATTTACGTCTAAACGCAGTTTTGAATTTTGAAAAGCGTTTTATGAATACGCAGAAGGCAATTTCCAGTTATAAATGGAATCAAAATGTAAGCGTAAACTGTAGCGTAAAGATCGTATGAAGACACCGATTTACGTCTGAATGAAGATTCAGAAAGATAAGAGTTTAGAGACTCGTTCGTAAAAGCGCAGAGGGCAGTAGCTATGTAGGAGGTTTGCAGTAATGATAAAGTGCTCAAGTAAAAGCAAACCAGAGATTTAGAGTGGTTCGGTCAGTCTTGACCTACTCCACTTTTGGCTTCCTCCTCCGACGAGGTCACTGACGTCAACTAGCTGCCTTCCTACAATGGGCGAAGGCTAACTGCCCTTTTACAGTTCCTCTCCTTTTGACGGGCTCAGGAGACAACCCTTATAGATCCTTTCTCTCCTCTCTTTACAACTCAAGACTTAAAGAACAGAAAGAGGAGAACTTTAGGACTTTACACAAATTTGAGCTCTTAGAATCACTGAAAAGATCAAGAATTCAGTGCGGATCTGTATCTTTTCAGTGCTGAATGGGTGGGGTATTTATAGGCCCCAACCCAGTTCAAATTTGAGCTCAAAGCGATCAAATCCCGAATTCCGGGATCAAGCGGTTGCACCTCTTGATCGGAGAGGTTGCACCGCCCGGCGAGCTTCGAGATCCGAGCCCGCGGTTGCACCTCTCTGTCGGCGATTGCACCGCTGATCCGCTCGAAGATCTGAGCCCAGGCGGTGCCACCTCCTCGATCGAGGCGGTTGCACCTCTCTGCTGAGCTCGAAGACCGAGCTCGAGGCGGTGCTACCTCTTTGTCGGGGAGGTTGCACCGCCAGTCTAGCTCAAGATCGAGCTCTCTGGCGGTTGCACCTCTCCGGCTGGGCGGTTCCACCGCCCAGTCTCGCTGGGAGACGCAGCCATGGTGGTTGCACCTCCTGGCCTAGGCGGTTGCACCGCCTGGTGCAATCAGGGTCCGAATGGTTAGCTCCATTCGGCCCAATTTCAATCTTTTCAAGGGCCCAATTGCCCCAAGATTAAGCTAATGGGATGACCTCCCATTTTCAAGCTTAATCAACATGCTAACTACGATTAAATCTAAGACAACTTCTGCAGCTTTGCTCCGATGCGTCAATCGCTTCTTCCGACGAGTTTCCGGCGAACTTCCGTCGATCATCCGATGAACCCTCGGTGATCCTTCTGCGGACATCCGGCAAGCTCCTGGACTTTGCGACGATCCACTTGGCGAGTTCCGACGAGCTTCGCTTGGCAAGCTTCTGGACTTCTCGGATTTGTTCTCGCTGAACCTCCGACGACCGTCCGAACTTCCGTCGAACTCTCGAACTCCCAACGTGATCATGATCTTGACTCCGGCGCAACTCCTGCTGCTTGTCTAACTTTCATCGTAGTTAATCCTGCACACTCAAAACAAAAACTTCGATCGAGACAATTAATCCAAAGCAATTAACCAAGTTGTCCGGCATGTCATTGGTCCCTCGACGCTTCATCCGATTCTTCGGCGCATCATCCTTTCCTGCAGCCTATTGCCCAATCGGCCAGTTGACTCCGCAACTCCGATATCCTTGGCACAATACCCGCTCTTCTTGGCCCGATGCCCGAGTCCCCGGGCCGAAGCCTTCTGTCGATACGTCGACCGATCCATCGGCCCGACGTCCAATCTTCTGACATGTTCCTCCGGCACAACATGATGTTCCTGCTTTAATTGTCTCATCCTGATCGAAGAACCCTGCGTCACTCAAAACGCAGATTAAATCATAAACATATATCAAGTAGTTTCATCATCAAAATTCGAGATTCAACATTCTCCCCCTTTTTGATGATGACAACTACTTGATGACGAAGTTAAACTTAACTCCCGGAGTTTAAACAAACTCCCCCTATCAATATGCCATATTGATAGAACCTTGAATTCAAACTAAATTCAAGTCATTGCAATATTCATCATGAATACTTGCAACACGTCAACATGAACATATGCATAAACTTATGCATCATATGTCATGTCATCAACATACTTTCATCAACATACTTCTCCCCCTTTGTCATCAACAAAAAGGAGAAGTATCACAATCAATCGTTTGTGATATTGATTCAACTCATTGCATAAAAAACATAGTATCAAGTTTTATCATCATGCAATCTTGGAGCTAGAAGATTTAGCAAGTGTTACATCATGCTTAGAACATTCATGCTATCAAGTTTTAGATATGCAAGTTTTATAGCATATAAGATAGCACTTTTGGTAATGTTCAAGATAGCAAGTTCTACATCATGCAAGCTAGCAAATTAGAGATGTTCAAGAAGGCAACTCTTGCTTCTTGAAAATTTTGTTCACTTTGCTAGATGCGCAAGTTAGCATTTTTGCCTCTTGAGATAGGCAAGATAGCACATTTGCTTCTTTTGAGATAGCAACTTTTTGCTTCTCTTTAGACCAACAAGCTAGCAATTTTTATGATATACAAGTTTCACAATATATAAGCTAGCAAAAATTTTGAAAGCAAATGCAAGATAGCTTTCTTGTGTAAGCTCATGATTCTTGCTTCCTATTGCAATGTGCAAATTGCAAGTTTTGCTTCTTGAGATATTCAAGATAGTGATGTTCAAGAAGACAATTTTTCTTCTTGAAATAAGCAAGTTAGCAATCTTTGCTACTTAAGATAGGCAAGCTAGCAATCAAGTTTTTGCATCTTCTTGACTTGTACAAGCTAGCTATCTCCCCCTTTGTCATTGTCAAAAAGAAAGGAAGAATACAGTTTTGTAGTTCTTTTTCCTTTTACAATGATTTCAAAATCATAACAAAGGATGAATAATCAAGTCATGAATGTCAAGACAATTTTTCATCATGAATATCATCGTTATCATAGGTTGAAGTATTACATGCATAATTTCATATCACCATTCATAATTACATTAATGTTTTAATATAGCAATTTTTTCTCAAAGTGTGTAACTTAGCACTTATAGCATTTTAAATCATGATTTACATCATATGCAATACATCACATCATAATTAGAAAGCACAAGTATTGCATGCATAATTGCAAATCATAAATGTTTCATATCATGATGGTATCAATTTTGTCAAATTATATCCTACCATGCATGATCAATGACTCCTCATTTGTATTTCATGCATTATTTCATTTCATCTCATAAGGAATATCAAGAAGAGTTATTGAATGAGGAGATAAATATTTTATGAATACACGGAATTGTATAAAATTCACATCATAGGTGTTTCATGTATTCATATTATCACATGAAGCATATTATCATTTTTGAGATTCATAACATGAATAACGTTATTACTATTTCATCAAAATCAATTTCGAGATTCACACAATATCATGCATTAATCTCGATAAGATGGGAAAAGCATTTTATTTTTAAGTGATTCTTTTAACACATCATAAAAACTCATTCATAATTCAAGTAATTTACAAGATATTATAAATAAATTTATCACTTGTATTTCATCAAAATCGAGAACTCTAGAGATAGAAAATGATTGGGGCATTTAACATGATTGAAGCATGATTCATACTTAAAGTGTATCTTATGTCGTAAATACGAATCAAGTATTTGTCAAATCTGAAATCATCCTCCGACGAGGTCACCGACGTCAACTAGCTGCCTTCCTTCAATGGGCGAAGGCTAACTGCCCTTTTACAGTTCCTCTCCTTTTGACGGGCTCAGGAGACAACCCTTACAGATCCTTTCTCTCCTCTCTTTACAACTCAAGACTTGAAGAACAGAAAGAGGAGAACTTTAGGACTTTACACAAATTTGAGCTATTAGAATCACTGAAAAGATCAAGAATTCGGTGTGGATCTGTATCTTTTCAGTGCTGAATGGGTGGGGTATTTATAGGCCCCAACCCAGTTCAAATTTGAGCTCAAAACGATCAAATCCCGGAATTCGGGATCGGTGGTTGCACCTCTTGGATGGAGAGGTTGCACCGCCTGCGAGCTTCGAGACTGAGCCCAGGCAATTGCACCTCTCTATCGTGGGCGGTTGCACCGCTTGAGTTTGGCTCGAGATCGAGCCCCAGGCAGTGCCACCTCTCATCGAGGCGGTTGCACCTCTCTGCCTCGAGCTCGAAGACCGAGCTCAGGCGGTGCTACCTCTTTGTCGGGGAGGTTGCACCGCCCGATCTAGCTCGAAGACTAAGCTCGGGCGGTTGCACCTCCTGGCTAGGGCGGTTCCACCGCCCGATCTCGCTGGGAGACGAGCCACGGCGGTTGCACCTCCTGGCCTAGGCGGTTTGCACCGCCTGGTGCAATCGGGTCCGAATGGTTAGCTCCATTCGCCCAATTTCAATCTTTTCGGGGGCCCACTGCCCCAAGATTAAGCTAATGGGATGACCTCCCATTTTCAAGCTTAATCAACGTGCTAACTACGATTAAATCTAAGACAACTTCTGCAGCTTTGCTCGATCGTCAATCGCTTCTTCCGGGCGAAGTTCCGGCGAACTTCCGTCGATCATCCGATGAACCCTCGGTGATCCTTCTGGGACATCCGGCAAGCTCCTGACTTTCTGCGACGATCCACTTGGCGAAGTTCGACGAAGCCGCTTTGGCAAGCTTCGGACTTCTGGATCTGTTCTCGGCTGAACCTCCATCGATCGTCCCAACTTCCGTCAACTCTCGAACTCCCAACGTGATCATGATCTTGACTCCGGCGCAACTCCTGCTGCTTGTCTAACTTTCATCGTAGTTAATCCTGCACACTCAAAACAAAAACTTCGATCGAGACAATTAAGCCAAAGCAATTAACCAAGTTGTCCGGCATGTTATTGGTCCCTCGACGCTTCGTCCGATTCTTCGGCGCATCGTCCTTTCCTGCAGCCTATTGCCCAATCGGCCAGTTGACTCCGCAACTCCGATATCCTTGGCACAATACCCGCTCTTCTTGGCCCGATGCCCGATTCCCCGGCCCGAAGCCTTCTGTCGATACGTCGACCGATCCATCGGCCCAACGTCCAATCTTCTGACATGTTCCTCCGGCACAACATGATGTTCCTGCTTTAATTGTCTCATCCTGATCGAAGAACCCTGCGTCACTCAAAACGAAGATTAAATCATAAACATATATCAAGTAGTTTCATCATCAAAATTCGAGATTCAACAATGAAGACACTAGCCGAGTGAAAGAGTCCAAAATCAACATTCTTGTGCACTCTTACGAACTTTTCCGAATGAAACCAAGTGAGTTCATCGGAGACATGTACACCCGTTTTACGGATGTCATCAATGGACTCAAAGCTCTTGGTAAAGATTTTACTAACTTTGAACTAGTAACTAAAATCTTAAGATCCCTCCCTAAAAGTTGGGATCCAAAAGTTATGGCCATTCAAGAGGCCAAAGACCTTAAAACATTTCCTCTTGAAGAACTCATTGGGTCTCTAATGACCTACGAAATGACATGTCAAGCTCATGACGAGCTCGAGAACCCCCTTCCAAAGAACAGGAAGGATATGACACTCAAATCACAAGAAGACCACTTGAAAGGAACATCAAGTGATGAGGACAGTGACAATGACATTGCACTTTTGACTCAAAAATTCAAAAAATATTTAAGGAAGAACAAATTTAAAAATAATACAAAAAATAAATTTGAACAAAAGAAGGACCAAGTGATTTGCTATGAATGTAAAAAACCGAGACACTACAAGAATGATTGCCCTCAAGCCAAAAAGAGAACACCAAAGAAGAAGGCGCTCAAGGCAACATGGGATGATTCAAGCACATCCGAAGAAGAGGAGTCCAACACCGAGCAAGTTGCTCACTACGCCCTAATGGCCTTCGAAGAAGAGGTAACGAATTTAATTAATGCAGATTTACCTTATAATGAATTATTAAATGCTTTCCATGAGTTATTTGATGAATGTAAGACAATTAGTAGAAAATACAAATTGCTAAAAAAGGAGCATGATAGTCTTACTTGTGCTTTTGATAAATTAAAAACTGAATATCATGATAGTCTAGCTCCATGTGCTAAATGCCATGATTTAAATACTCTTCAAAATGAGAACTTGGTACTTAAGGACACCTCGAAGAAATTCGAGGTCGGTAGCAAGTCCTTAAACATGATCCTTACAAATAAGGGTCATGTCCCTAAAAGGAGTGGAATCAGATTTGTGAGAAGTACTCACCAAAATCCAACCACTTTCATTAAACGTCCTATCTTACATGTTCAACACCAAAGCAATTGCAACTTTTGTTGCAAATATGGACATATGACTTACCAAAGTCCATTCAAGAAAATTAGTCCAAACAAATTGATTTGGGTTCCTAAAGGAACCATGATCAAGTCTATACAAAATGATAAACAAGTTAGATTAGCTTTTGAGGCACCCAAAAGTAAATGGGTACCTAAAAATAATTCCTTCTTGTAGAAACATACACCATCACATGCTAGGAGCAAGAGATGGTATCTTGATAGTGGATGCTCAAGGCATATGACCGGAGATCCATCCCAATTCACCAAGCTCACTAGCATGGATTTAAGACTATGTCACCTTCGGAGACAACAACAAAGGCAAAATCATTGGCAAGGGAACCATAGGTAACAAATCAAGTTTTTCCATTGATGATGTGTTACTAGTTGATGGATTAAAACATAATCTATTGAGCATTAGTCAATTATGCGATAAAGGTTATATCGTTAGATTTGAATCAAATATGTGCATTATTGAAAAACCAAATCATAACATGACTATGATTGCTTTAAAACAAAATAATGTCTATACCATCAATCTTGATGAACTAAGTAATGAAGTATGTTTCTCCGCCATAAATGATGATGCTTGGCTTTGGCATAAGAGATTAGGCCATACAAGCATGAAAACAATATCTAAAATCTCATCTCAAGAATTAGTACGAGGGATTCCGAATATGAAGTTTATTAAAGATAAGGTATGCGATGCATGTCAACTAGGGAAGCAAATAAAAACAAGCTTCAAATCAAAAAATCAAATTAGCACCACTAGACCGTTACAATTGATCCATTTGGACTTATTTGGACCAATTGATACAACTAGTCTAGGTGGAAGCAAATATACTTTTGTGATTGTGGATGACTACTCTAGATACACTTGGACCTATTTCTTAGCTCACAAAAGTGATTGTTTCAAGTATTTCTCTAAATTTTGTAAACTCACTCAAAACGAAAAAGGGTTCATGATTTCATCAATTCGGAGTGATCATGGTGGCGAATTTCAAAACCGTGACTTTCAAAATTTTTGTAAAATTAATGGATACAATCACAACTTCTCCACTCCAAGAAATCCCCAACAAAATGGAGTAGTTGAAAGGAAAAATAGAAACCTACAAGAAATGGCTAGAACTATGTTAAATGAACATAGTTTACCTAAGTATTTTTGGGCCGAAGCCGTAAATACGGCTTGCTACATCATAAATAGAGTCCTAATAAAACCATCCTTATCAAAAACTCCCTATGAATTATGGAATAACAAAAAATCGAATATTTCCTATTTTAAAGTTTTCAGTTGTAAATGCTTTATTTTAAATGAAAGGGATGCCTTAAGAAAATTTGATGCTAAATCTGATGAAGGCATCTTTCTTGGTTACTCTTCTATTTCTAAAGCTTTTCGGGTTTTTAATAAAAGAACCTTAGTAATTGAAGAGTCTATTCATGTAGTTTTTAGTGAAGTTTCAAATTTAAAGAAAAATAATTTTGATGATGATCTTGGTTTTGATAATTTAAATTTAAATGAACTCCCTCCCCAAAATGGCAACTTGGATGCACCTTCTTCCGAAATTTCCTTACCTAAGGAATGGAAGTATATAGATGCTCATCCAAAGGAGCTAATTATAGGGGATACATCTAAAGGGGTTCAAACTCGTTCCTCTTTCAAAAATTTTTGTGCTAATGCCGCTTTCCTCTCTCAAATCGAACCTAAGTGCATTGACGAGGCCATAAAAGATGATTTTTGGGTTATTGCAATGCAAGAGGAATTGAATCAATTTGAGAGAAACAAGGTGTGGGAGCTTGTTCCTAGACCTAGTGACCATTTAGTGATTGGTACTAAGTGGGTCTTTAGAAACAAGCAAGACGAAAATGGTATCGCGGTTAGAAACAAGGCTAGATTAGTGGCCAAAGGTTTCAACCAAGAAGAAGGTATCGATTACGAAGAAACCTTCGCTCCCGTGGCTCGATTAGAAGCCATAAGGATGCTCCTTGCCTATGCTAGTTGTTATAATCTTAAACTATTTCAAATGGATGTCAAAAGTGCCTTCTTGAATGGTTTTATTTCCGAAGAAGTATATGTCGAACAACCTCCCGGATTTGAAAATTCTCTTCTTCCTAATCATGTATTCAAATTGACTAAGGCTCTTTATGGCTTGAAACAAGCTCCTAGAGCTTGGTATGAAAGGCTTAGTTCCTTTCTTATTTTAAATAATTTTACCAAAGGCAAGGTTGATACTACATTATTTATTAAATATTTTAAAAATAATTTTCTTATTGTACAAATTTATGTCGACGATATTATTTTTGGATCTACGGATGAATCACTATGTGAAACATTTACCAAATCTATGAGTCATGAATTTGAAATGAGTTTAATGGGAGAATTAACTTTCTTTTTAGGATTACAAATCAAACAACTTAAGGATGGTATATTTCTTAACCAATCTAAATATACGTTAGAATTGTTAAAACGATTTAACATGGATAATTCAAAAGCAATAAACACCCCTATGAGTACTGCGACTAAGTTAGATATGGATGAAAATAGTGAAAATTTCGATCAAAAAACATATAGGAGTATGATAGGTAGTCTACTCTACCTTACCGCGACTAGACCAGATATTATGTTTAGTGTAAGACTTTGTGCTAGGTTTCAATCAAATCCTAAATTATCTCATCTTAAAAGTGTTAAAAGAATATTTAGATATCTTAAAGGAACTCCAAATTTAGGTTTATGGTATCCAAAATCCGAAAAATTTGATTTAATGACTTATGCGGATGTCGATTTTGGGGGATGTAGGATTGATAGAAAAAGTACATCCGGAACATGCCAATTTTTAGGACATGCACTTGTTTCTTGGACTTCCAAGAAACAAAATTCAGTTGCACTATCTACGACGGAAGCTGAATACATTGCTGCGAGTACATGCTGTGCACAAGTTGTATGGATGAAAAATACATTAGAAGACTATGGAATTCATTTTAAAAATATCCCCATAAAATGTGACAATACTAGTGCCATATGTCTTACTAAAAATCCAATTCAGCACTCTAGAACTAAGCACATCGACGTTAGGCACCATTTCATACGCGATCATGTCCTTAACAATGATGTTGTTCTAGAATTCATTGACACAAAGCATCAATTAGCAGATATATTTACAAAAGCCCTAAATGAAGACCAATTTGAATTTATTAGAAGGGAACTAGGCATGTTAAATTATCCTTGAAAATAAGCTTGTTTGAATTTTTTTTTTTGAAAAATATTTTTTAAATTCTGGATATATGCTTTTGGATGAATGCTGATTTTTCCGTTTAAGCTGAATTCTGGATAAGTATTTTTGGCAAATTTGAATGATTAATCTTAATGTTGTATTCTTTCTCTAATGATTTTATGATATTTTATGAATCTTGAAATTAATGGCTTGATTATGAGTTTCAAGTTGACGAATTAAATTTGAATGGGTTTGTATTCGAATTATGATCTTGACTTATTGAAGTTACTACTTGAATTTTTTTTTCTTTCTATCCCAATCTCTTCCTTGTACATCTACAATTTTTTTTAGATAGAAGAGATTTGATAAAATGAATGAATGCTGAATTTTCCTTTAAGATGAATTTAGCATACTTAACTTTGAATGGTAAAATTTTTCTGATCAATGCTGAATTCCTGATGTTATAATCACAAATTATGTGCTTCAAGTCTCATTCCCTTTTTGTTGATAACAAAGGGGGAGAAAAGTGATGACTTGTATCATTTCAATAGCATGACTTATATAAATTGCAAAAGCTACTGTAATATGAATGTCTTATATGCCTTGCAAAATCTTTGAGAATATCGCAAGATCGATTGATCATATTGAAAGCATGTCAAACATGTATATCATGAAATTCATGTTGAAAATATTTATCTCCTGTCGTAGTAAAATTTGTCTCTTATCTTTCAACTTGAAAAGGATTTTCATTGAAGTTTAGCATTGACATTATGCTGAATGAGAAAAACGATAAGTTCTACGGTTAGAACTTATCGGTTCATGCTTAAATTCATGGGATGGAATTCAAGTGTTTTTATCTTCTCATAATATGGCATATAGATAGGGGGAGTTATGTTTAACTCCATCATCCATTGATTATCATCATCAAAAAGGGGGAGATTGTTGAATCTCAGATTTTGATAATAAAATCAATTGATGGGTTATTTGATCTAATCCATATTATTGAGTTAAGTGTGCAGGATTAACTACGATAACCAGAAAACACAAAGCAAGGATACTGGAGTCAAGTTCGATGGACGTTTAAGAGTTCGAAGAATCGTCGGAGATACTGTCGGAACCAACCGAGAAAAAAAATCGGGAACCTGTCGGAATTTTCGGAAGTTCGCCGAAGAGATCGTTGGAGGTTCATGGAGATCACCGAGAAGGCTCGGCTACTCATTAAAGTCATCACAAGTTCGGGAGCTTGCTGGGAGCCCGTCGGAAGAAGTTCGTCGGAAAGCTCGCCGGAACAAGACTCGACGTTCGCGGTTGAAAATTTGCTTAGGATGTGTTTTTGTTAAGTAGTTAACATGTAATTAGGATTAAGAAATAATCCTATATCCTGGTTAGGGGCTAACTGGGCCCAAAATTAGACTTGGTTAGGGCTAAGTTTGAAGCCCAACCAGTCAACCGAAGAGTCTGGCGGTAGCACTGCCAGATTGGGCGGTTGCACCGCCCAGCACCCGAGAGCTGGGCGGTGGCACCGCCCAGTGCCCGAGAGCCAGGCGGTGGCACCGCCCAGCACTGTCAGCTTCTGACACTGACAGGCGGTGGCACCGCCAGCATCGGGAACTCCACGAGAATTGAAATTTGGAGCCCAAATTTGAATCCTCTTGAGGCCTATAAATACCCCTCAAATCTCAGTTGAGATTACAACTTTTTGAACAATAATTGATTGAGAGAAAAATCTTGGAAAGTGTTAGCAAGTCTAGATTTCAATTTGTTAGAAAGTTCTCTTCCTTTCTTGCTGAAAATTTGTAAGAGGTTAAACTGTTTGCAAAAGATAGTAAGAGGGGTATTTGCCCTTCCATTTCAAGAGAATTGCTAGTGGAAGGTGGGAGCCTCATCGAAGAGGGGCCTTGCAAGTGGATGTAGGTCATTTGACCGAACCACTCTAAAATCGGCGTGATCCTTGGTTTGCATTTCATTATTGCTATTTACATTACTGCAAGTCTTCTTACATGTTTTAGTTCCTTATTACCTTTGCTGCGCATATTTAAGAATACGTTTTCAAGTTAAGCTTTTCAAGTTCCGCTCTTATCGAACGAAAGATTGATTAAAATTTAAGTTTTAATCCGCTGCACTAATTCACCCCCCCCTCTTAGTGCCGCTTTGATCCTAACATCAGCTTATATAGCATGTTGACTCATAATAAAATATTTATATAATATTATATTTATATAATTTAAGTTAAAAAATCTGCTTACATGGCATGTTGGCATGTTTCTTATGTGGCATGTTGACTCACAATAAATCATTAATATAATAACATATGTAATTTAAGTTAAAAAAAAAGTTCTTCTTATCGAAGAAGAGAAAGCGTTGGAGGCCATAACGATGAACGAAGACAGAGAGGCAGAGGTAGGAGAAGCCGGAGGTGAAGGTAAGGAAGAGTTGGACTATTCTAATTTACTTATCATTAAGAGGAGAAACCTTTTAAAAGCGTTTTCCCACTTCTCCTTTTTACAAGTTTAGGGGTGAACCTTTCACAAGCACTCATTCCTCCTCCTAAACAAAATTCTAAACTTCGAATTAGAGGAGAGATTCTCTCAAGTGATTTCTATAGCGTTTTCCCACTTTTAAGATCTCTGTATTTGTGTGTTTTAACTAGGGATGAGAGAGGTATTTATAGGCCTCAAGTTGATTCAAACTTGAAGCCTAAAAAGCTCTCATCCTGGGTTTCCTGGGTCCTGGCGGTACCACCGCCTACAACACTAACACTGGGCGGTACCACCACCTGGGAGATTGTATATGGGCGGTACCATCGCCTGACACTGACACTAGGCGGTACCATCACCCAGTCTGACGATACCACCACCTAACATAGTCTCGGACATTATGCCATGATGGTGCCATATGTTGGGTCACTGTTTGGACTTTTCACTTGGCCCAACATAGTCCATACATTGGCCCAACTAGCTCATAATTGGGTTGGCCCAATTTCAATCCTAATTATGTGCTAACTACAAAATTTAAGACATTTACTAAGCTAAACAAGTCCGTAAGTCTAGGTTTCTTCCGGCGAGCTTCTAGTGATCTTCCGACGAACTTCCGACGATCTCTTGGCAATGTTCCAGCGGACTCACGGCAAGCTCCTAGATTTCACGAGGATCTTCTTGGTGAGTTTCGACGAGCTTCTTTGGCAAGCTCCTAGACTTCTCGATTAATTCTGACAGAACTTCTAACGAACGTCTGGACTTCTAACGTATACTTGAACTGCCAACGAAATCACGTCATTGACTCCAAGACTTCATTTTGCTTTATGACTTGCTATCATAGTTAATCCTGCATAGTTAAAACCTACTTCGATCTAGACAATTATTACTAAGCTAATCAAATGTTGTTCAGCATGTCATTGGTTCATCGACAATTCATCCGTTTCTTCAGCGCATCGTCCTCTCTTGCGGCCTATTACCCAATCGACTAGTTGACCTTCGCAACTCCGATTTCCTTGGTGCAATATCCGCTCTTCTTGTCCCGATGCCCAAAATCATGGTCCGAAGCCTTCTGTCGATACGTCAACCGATCCTTCGGCTTGACGGCTCGACGTCCAATCTCCTAACATGTTTTTCTCCGGCCTAACATGATTCTTCTTACTTTTATTGTCTCTCCTTGATCGAAGCATCCAACGTCACTCAAAATGCAGATCAAATCATGAACACTATCAATTAGTTTCATCATCAAAATCCAAGATTCAATAATCTCCCTCTTTTTATTGATGATAACCAATTGATGACGAAGTTAATTTTTAACTCCCCCTATCAATAATAAAACTCTTAGATTAAAAAATCTAAGCAATATGTCATGATAAAATCATGCATAACATCATACTTCTCCCCCTTTGTCATCAACAAAAAGGAGAAGTTCAACTATGAAGTTTAATCACCAATTTCAACAAAAAGGAGAAGTGTTTAGACATACAAGTTCAAATCATTGCATAATCTCCAATTTTATCATCATGCAAGTTTTATAATATACAGCTAGCAAATTTGTCAAGTGTTACTTCTCTATGAAGTATGAAGGTCAACAAGTTTTTGAAAAAGAATGCAAGATAGCAAGCCAGCAAGATAGCAATATATCATTTTAGAATATGCAAGCTAGCAATTTTACACATATGAAAGTTGACAAAGTTTTATATCTTTTGAGATTAGCAAGCTTTTTTGCTTCTTTATGATGTGCAAACTAGCAACTTTTCTCCCCCTTTGTCATTGTCAAAAAGGAGAGAATATAATTTTATAATTTTTTTCTTTTTACATCAATTTCTAAATCATGATAAAGATAAAGTATCATTCTTAATTACAATATGGTATCATTTCAGAAAATGATAATTGTTGACTTTCACATCATTTCATTTAAAAAATTATAGTATTATATGCATCATTCCAAATCATGATGGTATCAAAATATCAAATTACATTACATCCTACTATGCATGATCATAACTTCTCATTTGTATGTATCAACATAATATCATGAGTATTTCATGCATAATTTCATATCATCTCATGATGAATATCAAGAAAAATTAGTTGGGTGATGAGATAAACACTTCATGAATCCAAGGATATATACATAAAAATCATATTATGAAAGATAAAATATCAAAGATCATGAAGGATTAAGCCATGAATACTAAATGACATGATTTATCTTGACAAATCTCCCTTTTAGTAAATAACAAAAAAGAAATATGAGAGTTCAAAAATAATATCTTGATTCATAGAAAAATTTCAAGTATCGAGAATTCAAGATGATGATATCGATAAAGACATTCCTATAGCAAAAGGTGTCATGAGAGAACACATAAAGGATCTCGATTCATATATAATATCTCTTAATTCAATATGAATCATAAAAGTTATAATTCTGAAAAATCATGATTCATTT
Source organism: Musa schizocarpa (assembly GCA_900464855.2). Taxonomy (NCBI): domain Eukaryota; kingdom Viridiplantae; phylum Streptophyta; class Magnoliopsida; order Zingiberales; family Musaceae; genus Musa; species Musa schizocarpa. Next base: position 11,744,656 of record LS990925.1, on the reverse strand, counting down.
AGATAGTAGATAACAAAAAGAAACATCGAGGATAAAAGATCTCGATTCATATAGGGTAAATCTCAAGTTATAAATATTGAGAAATTAAGATAAACATCATGGTTAGATAAAACTCATCTAAATTCAAATCAACAAATCATCAAAATTACTTTCAAGAGATTCAAAATGACATAAATAACTTTATCAATCTCTTAGTGAAAAATCGATAAGATAGAGAAAAGGAAATTTTCAATATAAATACTTTCCTATTTTTAGTTGTTTCAATTCATGTGATTTATTTCATAGAAGCATGCCTTTTTCATTTATACCAAATAAAAATATGTATCAACGTTTAAAACGAAAAATACTTTCATTACAGCAAAGATCGATAATCCATAAATCACAAGAATTATCATGCATAATTTTGAAGGATAAACTCATTAAGCATGATCACTATGCATCATTACTTTGGGCATAATACCAAAACAGTAAAAGTTTTTAAAACATCATGGATATGCATGATACCAAAACATGATTTCAAGTTTTCAAGTTTTCAAGGTATAACATGCATATTTTCAAACTATAAACTCATTAAGTATGATTTCAAATCATCAAGCATGGTTTCGTTGAACAAAAAGCATTTTCAATCAAAATCAAAAAAGTAATATGGAAATCATTAAGATACACATTATTACTTCATTACATCATTAAAGCATGATTTCATTAACCATAAAGCATTTTTCATCAAAATCATTTTGTTTGTTGTAGTTATGCATTTTTCTTTTTAGGTGAATCTAACTTTTCATGCTTAGTTTTCTACAAAAGCCATGCATCATCATCATTTATAATCGAAAGGCAATATGAAAATCATTATTACTTCTTAAAACATGTATATAATTAATATTTTGTTGTATTTTTATAAAACATACAATTATTAATTTCAAAATTACTAGCATGATCCTAATTTTTTATTAAAAAAATAACTCATGAAAAGTATTATGTAATTTCGAAATAAAGTAAAGGGGTTTCGTTTAAGTTGTTTACCTCATTGACAAAAGTCATCAAAGTGTAGTTCACCACTTTGCCCTTGTTGGTTTGCTCCTCGGAGGTACTTGTTTCATCCCAAAGTGCTTTCTTCTTTTTGCGTTCATAGCAAGTAGTTGCATTTTTTTTATGTTTACTTTTAATTTTCGATTCTTGTTTTAAAAACTTTTTAATCTTTATTGTAAGAAGTTCAAGTTCACCATCACTTGAGCTTTTGCTCGAGTGATCTTTTTTTGTTCTAAGTGCAAAATCCTTCCTGTTCTTTGGAAGGTTGTTCTTAAGTTCATCATATGCCACATTGGTCATTTCAAAGGTCATCAATGACCCAATAAGTTCTTCCATCAGAAAAATACTTAAGTTCTTTGATTCTTGTATTGCCGTTACTTTCGAATCCCAATTTTTAGAAAGTGATCGTAAAACTTTATTCACAAGTTCAAGATTCGAAAAACTTTTACCAAGTGCTTTTAAACTATTGGCAACATCCATAAAATGAGTGTACATGTCAACAATAGTTTCACTTGGTTTTATATGAAACAACTCGAAATTATGCATCAAAAAATTAATTTTAGAGTCTTTAACTCTACTAGTGCCTTCGTGTGTAATTTTAAGTGTGTGCCAAATGTCAAAAGTTGTTTCGCAAGTAGAAACCCGATTGAATTCAATTTTATCCAAAGCACAAAATAGAGCATTCATAGCTGTAGCATTTAAAGAAAATGTGTTCTTCTATGAATCATTCCATTCTTTCATTGGAGTAAAAGACTTTTTAAAATCGTTTTCGATAATATTCCATAAATTCAAATCCATAAAAAGCAAGAAAACTCTTATTCTAGTTTTTCAATAAGTGTAGTCCATCCCATTGAACATGGGAGGACGAACGATTGAAAAACCCTTTTGAAATCTGAAAAGAGCTATTTCTCTTGAGTGTTAAACCAAGTGAGAAATAACGTGGCTCTGATACTAATTATTAGAAATGAGTTGGCACTAAGGAAGGGGGGGGGGGGGGTGAATTAGAGCAGCGGAAAAATTACGTCAATTTGAAAATTTCTTCGTACAACTAAAACCGATTTCGACGAAAGCCATTTCAGAGAGATGTTAACTTTTAAATCATATTTGTAAATGTAGGGGAAGTAAAACAATTAAAACAGTTTGCAATAAGGGAAAATAGCAAGAACAAAATTGTAAACTGTTTTATAGTAGTTTGGTCATCGTGACCTACATCCACTCCATCGATTCCCCTTCCGTCAAGGCCATCGACATCCACTAATGATCTTCTTTCAACAGGTGAAGATCAACTGTCCTTTTACACCCCTCTTCTCCTTTTCATAGGTTTAGGAGTCAATCTTTTACAAGCACTCACTCCTCTATAAATAAAATTTCTAAACTTCGAATTAGAGGAGGGATTCTCTCAAGTGATTTCTATAGCTTTTTCTCACTTTTAAGCTCTCTGTGCTTGTGTGCTTTAACTAGGGATGAGAGGGGTATTTATAGGCCTCAAGTTGATTCAAACTTGGAGCCTAAAAAGGTCTCATCTCTGGTTTCATGGGTCTTTGTGGTACCTCCGCCTGTAGCACTGACACTAGGCGGTGACAGTACCACCACCTAGGAGACTGTGTCTGGGCGGTACCACCACCTAACACTGACATTGAGCGGTACCACTACCTAGTCTGATAATACCATCGCCTGACATAGTCTCAGAGACTATGCCACGACGGTGCCACCTGTTGAGTCACTATTTGAGCCTTTCACTTGGCCCAACACAGTCCACACATGAGCCCAACTGGCTCCTAATTGGGTTGGCCCAATTTTAATCCCAATTATGTCATAATTATGAAATTTAAGATATTTACTAAGCTAAACAAGTCCGTAAGTCTAGGTTTCTTTCGATGAGCTTTCGACGAACTTCCGACGATCTCTCGGCAATGTTCCAGTAGACTCCCGGCAAGCTCCTGAACTTAACAACGTTCTTCTTGGTGAGTTCTAATGAGCTTCTTTGGCAAGCTCCTAGACTTCTCGGTTAATTCCGGTAGAACTTCCGACGAACTCTCGAACTCCCAATGAAATCGCATCCTTGACTCTGAGACTTTATTTTGCTTTATACCTTGCTTTAATCCTACATAGTTAAAACCAACTTTGATCTAGATAATTATTACTAAGCTAATCAAATGTTATCCGGCATGTCATTGGTTCATCGACGCTTCGTCCAATTCGTCGGCGCATCGTCCTCTCTTGCGGCCTATTGCCCAATTGGCTAGTTGACCTCTGCAACTCTGATTTTCTTAACGCAATATCCACTCTTCTTGGCCCAATGCCCGAAATCATGGTCCGAAGCCTACTGTCGATACATCGACCGATCCTTTGGCTCAACGTCCAATCTTTTGACATATTTTTCTCTAGCCCAACATGATTCTTCCTGCTTTAATTGTCTCTCCCTAATCGAAGCATCTTGTGTCACTCAAAATGTAGACCAAATCATAAATACTATCAATTGATTTCATCATCAAAATCCGAGATTCAACATAATTAAGTTCATCTGAAGATGAAGAATAAACCAACAAAAGCAATGTGGCAAACTACACCTTAATGACTTTCAACGAAGAGGTAACCAAAATCCTCTTAATTTATTTTAAAATTACATGATGCTTTTCATGAGTTGTTTTTAATTTAGTTTAGAAAAATTATATATAGTTTTCTTAAATTATGTGTTTAATGATATACTGAACATGTTAAAAGTTTTAGGATCTTGCTTATCTCTCTAGTGATTTTGAAAAATAAAAATTGAGCATGACAATTGTATATTAACTCCTAGCACTAAGTATGATAAGTTAGATTCACTTAATCATTCTAATTGAAAATGATCATGTTGTAGATTTAATGATGCATAATGATTTGAAATCTTATGTTTCAGAATTATGTGTTACACTTTTGATCTTATATCTTTCATGATATGACTCCTTTGTATTTATGATTTGTATGTCTCATGATATGATTGAATCATTGATGCAAAGAAGGAAAATACATTACTATAACAAACTAAATGATTTTGATTAAAAATGCTTTATGAAATCATGCTTGATGAAATAATGTAATGATGATTTGAAATCATGATTAATGAGTTTATATTTTAAAACTATACATGATGATCTTTGTGATGATGAACTTTACTTTTAAACAATGATGCATGTTTTGATTTGGTGTAAAAACTTGGGCATGCTTGTGTGAAATAAATCAAACAAAAAAAAGAAGGAATACATTTTTCATAAGAATTTCTCAATCCCTATCTTATCAAGTTTTCAAAAAGGAGATTGATGAATCTATTTGTATGAATCTTTTGGACTATAAAAAAGGATTTTGATGATTGATGATTTGAAGCTAAATGAGATATCTTCTATTTTATGCAAATCAAGATATCTTCTTTGTTCTTCTATGCTTCTTCCTATCATTTACTAAAGAGGAGATTTTCTATATGAATCATAAGATTTCTTATGCAGGAATAGAAATCTTTTTCTCATATGTTTCTTTTTGCGATTTACTAAAGAGAATATCTTTTTTGGAATTCATGACTTAAAATTTCTTTTAAAGATCTTTTATTATTTGATCTCCTAAGATTTCCTTTTGAATATTTAAGAGGAGATTTATCAAAATAAATAATGTCTTTTGGTATTCACATGATCTCATCTTTCATGATATGATTTTTTATCTTTGTATAATTCTTTGTATTCATGAAGTATATCTCATCACCAAAATTTTCTTATTATCCTTCATGTGATGATATGAAATTATGCAATACTCATGATATTATGTTGATGCATACAAATGAGAAGTTATGATCGTGCATGGTAGGATATAATATAATTTGACAAATTGATACTATCATGATGTGAAATATTTATGATTTGGAACGATACATGCAATACTCATGATTTTATTATGTATAATTCTTTTATATTTATAGTTGTATACCTTATGTGATGCTTAAAGAATTGATGTAAAGGGAAATGAATTACACCTTTTTATTATTCTCCTTTTTTTGCTAATGACAAAGGGGGAGAAAGAATTACTAATGTGCACATCTCAAAAGAAAAAGATTTGCTAGCTTATACAATCAAGAAGATGCAAAAATATGCTAACTTGCTCATCTCAAAAGAGAACAAAGATTGCTAACATACATATTTCAAGAAGCAAAAGTTACTTTCTTGAACATCTCAAAAATATACTACATTTTCTAAAATGACATAAAAATTTGCTAGCTTGCTAGAGTTGCTAGCTTGAACATTGCAAATGAAGCAAAAATTGTACTTCTCAAAATAGAAGAAAGAACTCACTAGCTTGCATGTTCTAAAGTGATGGAAAATTTGCTAAATTCTTAAACTTATATCTCTAAATCTTGAAAGTTGCACTTCTCCTTTTTGTTGATGACAAAGGAGGAGAAGCGATGATGATAATCATGCATGGGATGATATTATTTGATATTTTGATTATGCATGAGTTTATGTTGCATGCAATGATATGATAAATTGGTTATGTCAATATTCATGATGCATGCAATATTGAAGTACTTATATGTTTTAAAATATTACATGATTTTTTGAATTTAAATATTCTATCAATATGACATATTGATAGGAGGAGCTAAAGTTAACTCCGTCATCAATTAGTTGTCATCATTAAAAAGGTGGATATTGTTGAATGTCAGATTTTGATGATGAAATCAATTAATGAGTTTGTGATCTAATCTGCTTTTTGAGTGACGCTGGACTAGCTTCGATCAAGGAGAGACAAATTGATTAAAGCAGGAAGAATTATATTAGGCCGGAGCAAATATGTTAGAAGATTGGACGTCGGGCTGGAGGATCGGTCGATGTGTTGACAGAAGGCTCGTGCCATGAATAAGGGCATTGGGCCGAAGGATCGAATATTACACCAAGGAGATAGGAAGTTGCGAGAGTCAACATACCAATTGGATAATATGCCAAATGAGAGGATAATGTGCCGAAGGATCAGACGAGCGTCGGATGAACCAATGACATGTCGGACAAAGGATTCATGTTTTGTAATTATTTGTTTAAGATCAAAGTAGTTTAAGAGACTAATTGAGTTAACTTTTGGTGTAATCATGCTAACTCAATTAGGGACCAATTGGGCCTTAAATGGTACTGATTTGGGTTCATTAGGAGGCCCATTCAATGACCCAAAAGTTGGGTCAGGTGGTGGCACCGCCAAAACAAGCAGTTGAATCACTTGTGAGTTGGAAAACTCGAAAAACCCAATCTCCGAGGCTGTCAGGCAGTGGTACCACCCAATGTCAAGCTGCAGGCGATAGTACTGCCCATACTTCGAAATCTCGGGGATTTGAATTTTGGGCTCCATATTTGAATCCGTTTGGGGCCTATAAATACCCCACTTTTTCCTGCTTGGCAAAGTAAGAGAGTGAGTTAAAAAGAGGGAAAAAATCCTTGAGTAAAATTTATAATCTCTCTTGAAAAGTAGAGTCCCTTCTTCCTAGTATTTAGAAAGTTCTTCTAAAGGGAGAAGAGAGGTCTAGGTCTAAAATAGAGGTGTAAAGGTTTTCTTTTGAGCCTGTCAAAAGGAGAATATAGTTGTTAGAAGGTGGTTGGTCTTTGCCTATTGAAGGAAGACCGTTAGTGGATGCCGGTGGCCTCGACAGAAGAGGAATTGAGAGTGGATGTAGGTCACGATGACTGAACCACTATAAAACTTGATTTACATTTTCTTTTGAGCAATTTATCTTTACTACAAACTACTTTACCTTCTTATTTCTTTCACTATGCTCCCTTATGCTTTAAAGTTAATATCTTTCTGAAACGAGTTTAATCGAAACAAAAGATTTTAGAATCGATGTTTTTATCCGCTGCACTAATTCACCCCCCCCTCTGAGTGCCGACTCATTCCTAACATAAGTTAATTTAGGTCTCTAAAGGAACCTTAAATGACTCATTGCAAAATGATAAGTTAGGTAGATCTATTTATGAGAAACCTAAGGTAAAGTGAGTACCTAAAAGAAAACCCTATTTCTTGTAGATATGTCTACAATCACAAGTAGGAGCAAGAGATGGTACCTTGATAGTAGATGCTCAAGGCACATGATCGGAGACCCAATACACTTCTCTAAGCTCATTAACCAAGACGAAGGATTTGTTATCTTCGGAGATAACAACAAAGGAAAAATTATTAGAAAAGGAAATATAGGTAACAAATCAAACATTTTGATTGAAAATATTTTATTAGTAAATGGTTTAATGCATAACTTGCTAAGCATTAGTCAATTATGTGATAAAGGTTACTAACATCAAGTTTGAATCTAATGCTTGTATTATAGAAATATCATACATGAATAGATATTTGATTGCCTTAAGGACCAATAATGTCTATACCATTGATCTTGATGAGTTCTGTAATGAAACTTGCCTTTTGGTTTTAAACGATGATATTTGGCTTTGACATATGAGGTTAGGTCATACTAGCATGAAACTAATCTCCCAATTTTCATCTAGAGAACTTGTAAAAAGAATCCCTAGCATCAAGTTTGTCAAAGACAAAGTGTGTGATGCATGTCAACTAGAAAAAGAAATAAAAGGTAGTTTCGAGTCAAAGAATCAAATAAGCACCTCTTGGCCATTGCAATTGATCCATATGTATTTATTTTGACTAATTGATACAACAAGCCTAGGAAGTAGCAAATACACCTTTGTAATTATTTATGATTATGGTATATACACTTGGACATACTTCTTAGCACATAAAAGTGATTGCTTTAGGCATTTATCTAAGTTTTGTAAACTTGTTCAAAATGAAAAGGGTTTTATGATTTTATCAATTCGAAATGATCATGGTGGTGAATTTTAAAATCATGATTTTTAAGATTTTTATGAATTTAATGGATACAATCATAATTTCTCTACTCCAAGAAATCCTCAACAAAATGGAGTAGTAGAAAGAAAAAATAGAAACTTACAAGAAATGGCTAGAACTATATTAAACGAACAAAACCTTCCAAAATATTTTGGGGCCGAAGTCGTAAATATGGCATGCTATGTCATGAATAGGGTTCTAGTAAGATCATTACTCTCCAAAACTCCTTATGAGTTATGGAACAATAAAAAACCTAATGTTTTATATTTTAAAATTTTTTATTGTAAATGTTTTGTTTTAAATGAAAAAGATGCCTTAGAAAAATTTGATGCAAAATCCGATGAAGGTATTTTTCTTGGTTATTCTTCTATTTCTAAAGTATTTCATGTGTTTAATAAAAGAACTTTAGTTATAGAAGAATCTATTTATGTTATTTTCAATGAGGTTTCTGAATCCAAGAAAAATAATTTTGATAATGATTTTGATTTTGATGGCTTAAATTTGAATGTACCCTCTCCTCCCACTAGCAACTTGGATGCATCTTCTTCTAAAGAATCCTTACCTAAGGATTGGAAGTATGTAGACGCTCATCCTAAGGAGCTAATCAGTGGAGACACTTCAAAAGGTGTTCAAACTCGTTTTTCTCTTAAAAACTTTTGTGTGAATATAGCCATTTTATCTCAAATTGAACCTAAATGCATTAACAAGGCCCTGAAAGATGATTCATGGGTTATTGCAATGTAGGAGGAATTAAATTAATTTGAGAAAAATGAGGTATGGAAGCTTGTTCCCTAGTGACCATTTGGTAATTGGTACTAAATAGGTTTTTAGAAACAAGCAAGATAAACTTGGTATCGTGGTTAAAAACAATGCTAGATTAGTGGCCAAAGGTTTCAACAAAAAAGAATGTATCGATTATGAAGAAACCTTCGCTCTTGTAGCTAGACTTAAAGCCATAAGGATTCTCCTTGCCTATGCTAGTTGTAATAATTTTAAGTTCTTTCAAATGGATGTTAAAAGTGCTTTTCTTAATGGCTTTATTTCTGAAGAAGTTTATGTTGAACAACCTCCCAGATTTGAGAATGCTAACTCTCTGAATCACGTGTTTAAGTTAACTGAGGCTCTTTATAGATTAGAACAAGCCCTTAGGGCTTGGTATGAGAGGCTTAGTTCTTTTCTTATTTAAAATAATTTTATAAAAGACAAGGTCGATACTACATTATTTATCAAATATTTTGAAAATAATTTTTTTATTATTTAAATTTATGTAGATGATCTTATTTTTGGATCTTCAAATGAGTCTTTATATGAATCTTTTACCAATAATATGAGCCATGAATTTGAAATGAGTTTGATGGGGGAGTTAACTTTTTTCTTAGGTTTACAAATTAAACAACTTACTGATGGGTTTTTTGTTAGTTAAATAAAATATGCTTTAGTTCTATTAAAATGATTTAATATGGATAATATTAAGGTAATTATTAGACCAATGAGCACTTTTACAAAACTAGATATGGATACTAATGGAGAATATTTTGATTAAAAGACTTATAAGGGTATAATAGGTAGTTTATTATATCTCATAACAACTAGACCCGATATCATATTTAGTGTTGGACTATGTATTAGATTTCAATATAATCCCAAGCAATCTCACTTAAAAGCTATTAAAAAGATTTTTAGATATCTAAAAGGAACTCCTAATCTAGGACTGGTATCTTAATTCAAAAAACTTTGAATTACTTGCTTATGTCGATGTTGGTTTTGCTAGTTGTAAAATAGATAAAAAAAAATACTTACGAAATATGTCAATTTTAGGTCACGCACTTGTCTCTTGGTCCTCTAAGAAATAAAACTCGATTGCGTAATATACAATCAAAGTAGAATATATAATAGTAGGTGCATGTTGTGCACAAGTTATCTGGATGAAGAACACTTTAGAAGATTATAAAATTCACTTGAAAAACATACCCATAAAATGTGATAATACTAGTGTAATATGTTTAACAAAAAATTCTATTCAACACTTTAGAACTAAATATATTGATATTAGGCATCATTTTATTAGATATCATATTAATAATCATGACATATCTTTAGAATTTATTGATACAAAGTATCAATTAACAAATATTTTTACAAAACCATTGAATGAGGAATATTTTAATTTCATTAGAAGAGAATTAGACATGCTAAATCTTCCAAATACATGAATTCCTTTTTCGGATTTCTCGGTTTTTCATGACTTGAATTTTCTTTTTAAATCAAGATCGTCTTTCTATTTGCAAAAGAAGAGCCTTGATTCATGGATTTTTTATTAATAACTTGATCTTTTATTAATTCCTATGAATTCTTCTTCCTTCTATTTACAAGAAAAGGGATTTGATTTATGAAGTTTTATTCATGGATTTTTGATCCTTCGTTTGATGCTCCTTTCCCATGAATTCTTCCTCACTCTTCTCACAAAAGAAGAATTTTTATTCTTGGACTTTTAGTATGTGATGATCATTTGCTAGAATAGGGATTTGATTTTGTATGAACATCTTGATCCTTTTAATGAATCCTTTCTCTTTGCTAAAATAGAAGCTTGATTCAATGAAACTCATTTATTATGGATTTGACTTGGTTCAAATCTTTTCATGAATTTGGTTCTTGATTTTTTTTTTGCGGAGAATGAATTCCTCCCTTACTCTTCTTCCTCTTATTTTTATCTTTTTATAATAAAGGAAGAAAGAAACTTGCACATTTTAAGAAGAACCAAAAAGCCCTAAGCAAAAATGCTAGCTTCTCATTTTTCATGCAAAGTTTTTGTTTAACTTCTCATTTTTGCTTGCTTGGAGAAATTGGTGTAAAACTTGACATACTTTTAAACACTTGCATTGTTAAATGATTCTCCTTTTTGTTGTTGACAAAGGGGGGGAAATGGTATCAGAGCAAAATGATGAATGTTTAATATCATGATCAAAATGTTGATTTGAATGAAGTAACAAATGCTTAAAAATTTTAATGTCTTAACATAATGAATGTTATGCCCAAAATGATGTATGCTTGAGTATCATGTATGATATGCCCATAGTGATGATTGATTTATTTTTGGTATCACGCATGAAGTAAGGATGAAATATAAGGTTTTGAAATTATGCAAGTTTTAATTTGAAACTATAATGATGCACAAACATATTGAAATTTTGATATGATATATTACATTTGATCACTATGATCGAAAGTGTTTAACTTGAATTCAAAGGTTGTGATTCCTTTTGAATTCAAGTTTGCTTTATCTCAATGTGACATATAGATAGGGAGAGTTAAGGTTAACTCTGTCATTAATTGGTTGTCATAGTAAAAAATGGGGAGATTATTGAATCTCAGATTTTGATGATGAAATCAATTGATAAATAATCTAATCCATATGTTGAGATAAGTGTTGCAGGATTAACTACGATAATGGATAAAGTATAAAGTAGATATTGAGCTAGAGTCAAAGATCAGATGATATGTTGAAGATTCGAATGATGTACCAGAAGCTTACCAAGAGTTCGTCGGGAGTTCGTTGTGAGCTCTTTGGGAGTTTGTCAAAAGCTTGCCAAGAGTTCGTTGGGAGTTTGTTGAGAGTTCGTCGGGAGTTCACCAAAAGCATGCCGAAAGGTTCATTGGAAGTTCATCGAGACTTCGCTAAAAGAATAATTGATATAACGAACAAAGATTGCTTAGTTAATACCTTAATTATCCTAGTTAGAACTAAGATTGTGTTGCGATTTGGAGGCAATCTCACTAACTTAGTTAGGGGCCAACTGGGCCCAAAATAGGACCAAGTTGGGCAGGATGGAATGTCCACTCGGCCACTTGGAACCTTGCCAGGTTGTCACGGACAAACTTCTAAACAGGGTGTTTGATATAATGCTTATGTATGTTCGTGTCTTTTGGTATGTTCATGCATTGTACAGCATGTAGGGGGACGGCCGAAGGCTTGATAGTCCCATTTTAGTTGGGTCGGTGGCCGCATTAGGCTTGTAAATAAAGGTTGTGTCATGTGAACACGTGTGAGAGATTTTTGGTCTGTAATGGACCATTTTACCCTTTGTTGTGCAACTGTTCAGAGCTTGTAAAGTCTGTTTGTAATTTGCATTGTCTATAAAGTGTTTTTCGGAGATGTTTGCTTGTGGATCCCAAGTGAGGCCTTTTCTCTGTCCCCGTTCTTTTTGTGGGACCTAAGGGACCATGGGAGGCTTCGGGAGGTCGACCCTTGCGGACGGACACGCAAAAGGGTGCCGCGACGACTTAGGCAAAACCAGCTAAGTCCGTGACAGATGGTATCGAGAAAGGGACAAGCACTCATAGAAACACTTAGCATGCAAACGTGGGGGGGACCTAGCAGGACTGCGTTGAGGGCAAAGATCGACACGCCGACCGCTTGGTGGAAAAACGGCATGGAGATGTTGGGAAGAGGAGTCGCCGTAGAGGAGCGGGCATATGAGATTGGCATTCAGAGGAATTGCCAACCCTTCGCGCAAGAGGCACCACGAGAACAGACAAGCTTGGAAGAATGTGAAGCGCACAAAGGTTGGGATGGTTGAGTTTGAGCTACGGCTCAACGTTGACAACTATACTTGATGGTGCTCAAGGCAAGCGAGGCGCTTGGTAAAGGATGAGACCATGCAAGGTGGAATGAGTTGCTCAACGACCAAAAGAGTTATGCAAAGCTCACAGAGGTGAGGGGAATTGCTAGCTCGAAGAATTTGGTACTCATACATGGGCTTGTATGCGGACGACGGAATGTTCGTGGCCATCCCAAGGCGACCGAAACTCGGCGCCATGGAGCATTGAAACTTTCTCTTCGGCATGTAAAGGATACATCCGTAGGAGGCTGAATGGTGCAACTAGTTCAGCATGTTGCTAGGCCTTGAGGGGTGCAGCGGGGACTGTATTGACGTGGAGTCGCAATCTAGCAAGTGTGTTTGCAAGAGGCAGAACAATGCACAGTTTGTTCAGCAGATCGGAGTAGTCCAAGGGGATGGTGGTCTCCGAAACGAAGAGAGATGTTGCTCCAATGGGACAGTTGTCCAGGAGGGATAAGTCTCGGCTCTCCAGAGGGAGAATCATGTGCGACGGACCTCACAAGTTGAGGAGGAGTACCTCAACAAACAACAACTCCACGAAGCTCAATGGACTGAGCAAGCGGCGAGGAGTCGTCGCATGATCTCGCTTGAGAGAATGCATTGGTGGATGCATTGCGAGATCAAGTGGGGGAGTGACCCAAAGCAACACAAATGAAGGCACACTTGGAGTCGATATGGAGATCGGACTCAAGGGAGGGCTGACCCGTGGAATGGTGGGCGCGAGGGCCACCATCGACTCAATGCAAAAACGAGGAGCAGAGCAACTTGGGTGTAACTTGGCGAAGTACCCAAGCCGCATGAAGGGAGCCAGCATAGAAGATGGAACATGGACCAGAGGCATAGTGCTTTCCTTGGACAAAGGTCAAGGACATGAACTCTTGCAGAGGCAAGAGCAGGATCATGTTGTTCCATGGGTCATTCATTCTGTCGGAGCGGACTCATCTTGCATGGTGCCAAAGACGAAGGGAGCTTCTGGGCACATGCACTTTATCTCGGAGGAGCATTTGATGGAGGAACTAAGGCGACTCAATTTGCGGAGGCGAAGTTGGGATCAGAAGGCCTTAGCACGGGGCAAGAGGACGTAGAGGCGGGTACTCTTGAAGAATATGCCACAGTGTTGTCATTCAAGTTGCTATAAAGGAGGCGGTGCGCAGCGAAGATTGTGCTGGTAGGGGTAGAGACCCAGGATCCAGACAATGGTGCACTAATTGCAGCGAAGTCGGGGGACTTTGGGAGCTACTAGGCGACGGACTGTCCTAGAGCGGTGCTTCATCGTGGTGTGACCCAAGAGTGGGTGGATGAAGGTCGATTGCCAGAGGAGCGAACAAAATCGAAGGTAGAGGAGACCCTGCGATGTATTGGCAGAGGCCACACATGGAGGGTTCACAATTCGAGTTTTTCCACAAGGATCAGAATGCAATGGAGAAGTCACCAAGAGGCGACATGGTGCAGCGGATCGTGGTGGAACAGTTCGTGGCAATGCGATACACACGACTTTGCCCCGTGAGGGACTAGATCATACGGAGGTATGATTGGGAGCTACTGGAAGCTCCACTTCGGTGAACAACACGACGACAAGAAGGGCTATGGATTCAAGGAGTGAAAGCCATGGTACCGCAGAGGTGGGTCTTCCGTGCGTGCATCGAATTTTGCATCAGATGAAAGCCTTGGTCATCAGCATATGGGGGCTGTGTTCCACCAAGGGAAAAGTTCAAATGCAAGTACCAGTGAGTCCCATGGGAGGGACTTGATCATGCAGCGGTATGATCGAAGCAGCTGGAGAGTTGGACTACTCCAGAGCTCATATTCGCTTAAGGGAGCCCGACAAGTCAGTGGACAAGGTCGAGTAAGTTTAACGTTGCTACCAAGGAAGCTAAGGAGAATGTAATCGGTGCAAACCCTACAACGTGATGGCGAGGTGCATAGGGAGTTGCGGTCTGTCTCCCATCGACCGATGGACTGCTTGGAGAACACAGAGGTGTTGAAGCAGGGGGTCGAAAGGGGCGAGGAAGCGACGACGAGTCCAGAGGGACTTAGCTACCCAAAATCAAGCATCGCTTAGAATGGAGGTGGACTCGGAGGAGTGCCACGAGACATTTCTACCGATCGTGAAAAAAAGGGATGCAGATCGCAGGCTTACGGATAGTAGTGCCATGGGCATGGCGCCATGGTGGTACACAGAGGCGGGACTTCCGTGAAAGTCATTGATCCCTTGCTCTCATGGAGGGAGAGCGCTGGTCATAAAAGGGTCGGAGGTGGAGCATGCGAGGCAAACTCCAAGGCATCGAGACAAGGCTAAAGGGCGAGGCCAAGGAACTTCATAAGACCGGTGTCAATGAGTTTCTCATCAAGATAGTCGAAAGTGAAGGACTTGGTCATGCAAGAGTGCACCACCAAGGAATGAAGTAGTCAAGACGCTGCAGTCTGCTGTACCTTCGCTACTCGGGGGAGTAGGCTTACGGGTTGATGGAGAAGACGGTACAATCCCGTGAGGCGACCAAATCTATTAGAGAATTACTCCAAGTTGGGGTGAAAACTTCCTGCATTCCAGAAGTTCAATGGCATTGAGAAGGTGAATCACAGAGCTAACTCAACGCCAAGGAGTGCAAACACTTCAAGTGCTTGGTGTGAGCAAAGTGCAGGCGAAGAATGAAACCAGCTCGATGCATGGAGTACAACCTCGAGGAGGCTGCCAAGTCAAGTAACATTTGCCTTCTCAACCCTTAAGAGTATGGGCGAAACCGAAAACCCCAAGTCTCTTATCTATCCAAACAGAGGAGCTCTGCAAAAGTTCAAAGACCCTTCAAGATAATGGAAGACAATAGTTGTCAAATCCTCACCAATGGTGATCAGTGTTACTGAGAGTAGATTGTCCGCTTCATTTCCCAACGAAATGCCAATCGAAAGCGAAAGTGATGCGAACCTACTTGGATGTGACAACTAAGTGAAAGAAGAGTCAATGAGCAAATTTTGTGGAGGAAGGACCCAAATCTTCAGAAGTTTGCGAGACGATGCTCGTTAAAAGCTTCAACAAGCATCCACCCAGTTCAAGCAAAGATGAGGCATTTGAGAGACTCAAGGTATGGATGGTCTTTTCCTTCATTTGAAGGATCCGCAGAATCAACAAAGATCAACACAACTCAGCCAACCCCACACCGGAGTCGAGTCAATGGTGAGTTGAAGCAGCATGGCGGATCAAAAGGTTCGACTACTCGAAAACAACAAATGGAGAGCAATTGGGAGCCAAGGGACGCATTGCACCGGAGCAGAAGATTGAAGACTCACCGAGAGAGGCAAGGAGTTGCAAGTGTCGACAAAGGCTTCGACGAGGACGTCGAAGGAATAAGTGGGGAGAATGTCACGGACAAACTTCTAAAACAGGGTGTTTGATATAATGCTTATGTATGTTCGTGTCTTTTGGTATGTTCATGCATTGTACAAAGATGTAGGGGGACGGCCAAGGCTTGATAGTCCCATTTTAGTTGGGTCGGTGGCCGCTTTAGGCTTGTAAATAAAGGTTGTGTCATGTGGACACGTGTGAGAGATTTTCGGTCTGTAATGGACCATTTTACCCTTTGTTGTGCAACTGTTCAGAGCTTGTAAAGTCTGTTTGTAATTTGCATTGTCTATAAAGTGTTTTTCGGAGATGTTTGCTTGTGGATCTCGAGTGAGGCCTTTTCTCTGTCCTGTTCTCTCTTTTGTGGGACCTAAGGGACCATGGGAGGCTTCGGGGAGGCTGACCCTTGCGGACGGACACGCAAGGGTGCCGCACGACTTAGGCAAAACCAGCTAAGTCCGTGACAAGGTGGTGGCACCACCCAGGGTAGGCGGTGGAACCGCTTGAGACTCAGCCTCCTAAGTGGTTTAGGCAGTAGTATCACTGACAGTTAATGCTGTCAAGTGGTGGTACCACCCTATCAGGTAGCGGTACCGCTAGAGCTCAGTCTTCAAAGCTCTATCAAGCAGTAGTACCGTCAGACTAGGCGATGGTACCACATAATAATGGCGGTGGTACCACCAGTACCCCAGAAATCTGGGAAGAGATATTTTTTGGCTCTAATTTTGAAACCTTTGGGGCCTATAAATACTCCTCCTTTCTGCATGAAAGGGTAACAAAGGCTATAACAAAGTGTGAAAAAATCTTTGAGTGTTGGTGTATAAAGTGTTATAAAAAGAGCTATTAGTCCTCCTCCTCTTTCTCTAGCTTTCTAATCATTAGAGAAGATGTGTGAGGGTTGTCTCCTAAACTCGTGAAAGGGAAAAAACTTTGTAAGAAGGTGGTTGGTCTTCGCCTATTGAAGGAAGACCATTAGTAGACGTCGGTGACCTCAATGGAGGAGGAATCAGAAGTGGATGTAGGTCATAATGACCGAACCTCTATAAATCCGGTATGTTCTTTCCTTATTACATTCTTTCACTACTTAGCTGCATTCTACACTTTGCATTTATTTTAAATCATTATTTTCATTACTTTTCGATATAGGCTTTGTCGAAATGATTGTATCGAAAGAAATTTTCTGAATCAATGAAATTTTTATCACTGTACTAATTCACACCCCCCCCCTCCCTCTCTTATTGTCGTATTAATCCTAACAAAATCATCAAAGGCGAGGTGCTGAACTATGCCTTAATGGCTTTCAATGATGAGGTAAATGACTCAATCAAATCTCATTTATCTTACAATGAGTTACTTGATGCTTTCCATAATTTATTTGATAAATGTAAGCTAGTTGATAAAAAATATAAGTTGTTAAAAAAGGATCATGCTTCTCTTTCTGGTGAATTAAAAAAAATAAAAAATAAGCATGATAATTGTATGTTAATTCCTTGTACTAAGTGTGAAGAGTTAGACTCCAAAAAAGAAAATTTATTTCTACAACAAATGTTAGATAAATTTAAAATTGGTAGTAAATCTTTAAACATGATTCTTGCCAATGAGAGTTATGTTCGTAGAAAAGAAAGAATCAATTTTGTGAGTAACATTCAACAAAAGCCAACCACTTTTGTTAAAGGACCCACATTACATGTTTTCCTTGAAACAAATGTAATTTTTATGGTAGACATGGTCATTTTGCACATAAATTTCTATTCAAAAAGTATGACTCACATGAATTGGTTTGAGTTCCTAAAGGAACCATGAATAACTTAATGCCAAAAGTTAAGAGTGATAGATCAAAAAATGAGGGACCCAAAGTTAAATGAATACATAGAACAAATCCACCTTTTGTGTAGAAATATCTATAATCGAAAGCTATGAGTAAAAATAAAATTTTGATAGTGGATGCTCAAGGCTTATGAATGAAGATCTAACATACTTCATAAAGCTTACTAGCCAAAATAATAAAGGAAAGATCATTAGAATTAGAACTATTAATAATAAAATGATTTTAATTAAAGATGCTTTATGAAATCATGCTTGATGATTTAATGATGTAATAAAAATGTTGAAAGTTTTTGTATCATGCTTGATGATCTTATATTATGCATGATGATTTGAAGTAAGAATGATTTTTATGATTAATAGTTTATTGATCTTGATGATTTTTGTGATAAATCTTATTTTTCGATTTTAAACATGATGCATGGTTTTGACATTAAAAAAAAACTTGGGCATGCTTATATAAAATCAATCACATGAATTGAAACAACTAAAAAGGGAATGCATTTTAAAAATTTCTCTATTTCTATCTTATCGATTTTTTAATAAAAAATTGATAAATATATTTATGTCATTTTGAATCTCTTGAAAGTGATTTTGATGATTTGACAATTTGAATTTGAATGAGTTTTATCTATATCAAATTCTTGATTTCTCAAAATTTGATACTTGAGAACTTTTTTATAAATCAAGATCCTTGTTCTCCTATGTTTTCTTTTGTTAAAGAGAATATTTATGAATCATGATTCTTCTCTTGAATTCTCAAAATTGACAACTTAAAAATTACTTTAAAGATTGCCTAATATTTGATCTCCTAAGATTTCTTTTTGCTATTTATTAAAAAAGATACTTATCAAAATGAATCATGACTTGATCCTTCATGATATTTGATATTGATATCTTTGATGTCATGATTTTTGTATGTATAATTCTTTTGTATTAGTTGTATACCTTATGTCATGTTTAAAAATTGATGTAAAGGAAAAATATTTACAATATTGTATTATTCCTTTCCTTTTGACAATGACAAAGGGGGAGAAAGATTTCTAGCTTGTATATTACAAAGGAAGAAAAACTTACTAACTTATACTTCTCAAAAGAGAAGAAAGAATTTACTAGCTTGCATATCTCAAAAGAAAAGCAAAGTGCTAATTTGCTCATCTTAAGAAAAACAAAACCTGCTAGCATTCATACTTCAAAGAGAAGTAAAACTTGACAATTCTCTATGATAAAAAATTTACTAAATTGCTAGCTGCACTTCTCTTTTTTATTGATGATAAAGGGGGAGAAGATATGATGAAGTTTTGAAATTATAATTTAAAATTTTGAATACTGTATGCAATGATTAATGTAATGACTTGCTGCACACGATTATTTTGATATGACATGTTGAGGTCCTATCAAGATGATATATTGATAGGGGGAGTTTAGTTAAACATCATCTTTAATTGGTTGTCATCATCAAAAAGGGGGAGATTATTGAATCTTGGATTTTGATGATGAAATCAATTGATAAGTTTATGATCTAATATGTATTTTGAGTGACGTAGGACTAGCTTCATTCATGGAGAGATAATTTGATTAAAGTAGGAAGAATCTATTAAATCTCATATTTTGATGATGAAACCAATAAATAGTACTTATTTGATTTGTGTTTTAAGTGATGCAGGAAGCTTTAATAAGGGAGAGACAATTAAGGCAGGAAGAATCATGCTGAGCAGGAATTGAACATGTCAGAAGATTGGACGTCGAGTCGGAGGATCGATCAACATATCGATAGAAGGCTTCGCGCCATGGGTTCAGATATAGAGTGAAGAAGAGCAAAAATTACACCAAGGAAATTGAAGTTACGGAGGTCAATTGACCGATTGGGCAATAGGCCGCAAGAGAGGACGATACGCCGAAGAATCAAATGAAGCATCAATGAACCAACGACATGCCAAACAATATTTGATCTAACCCTTATAATAATTATCTAGATCGAAGTAGATTTTAAGTGTGTAGGATTAACTATAATAGTAAGACATAAAGCAAAATAAAGTCCCAAAGTCAAGAATGAGATTTCATCGAGAGTTTGAGAGTTCATTAGAAGTCCAAATGTTCATCGGAAGTTCTGTCGGAATTGAACGAGAAGTCCAGGAGCTTGCCAAAGAAGCTCATCAAAACTCACCAAGAAGATTGTCATGAAGTCCAGGAACTTTCCGGGAGTCCACTGGAACATTGCCGAGAGACCGTTGGAAGTTCGACGGAAATTGCGCATAAATTAGGAGTGATTTGGGCTCATTCAATGACCCAAATGTTGGGCTAGGTGGTGGCATCGCCAAAACAAGCGGTAGAACTGCTTGTGAGTTAGAAAACTAAAAAAACTCAGTCTCCAAGGTTGTCAGGTGATGGTACCGCTAGACTAGGGGGTGATATCGCCCAGTGATAGTGTCTCAAGCAGTGGTACTACCAGACTTGGTGGTGGTACCACCTAGTGTCAGACTACAAGCGGTGCTATCGCCCAGTGCATGCGGTGGTATCACCTATACCCGGAAGACCGTGAAGTTTAAATTTTTAGCTCTATTTTTAAAACCATTTAGGGCCTATAAAAACCCCACTTGGGCAGCAAGAAAGTAGCAAAAATTCTAGAGGAAAAATTTGAGAAAACTCTGCCAAAACCTTGAGTTCCCTCCTCCTAGTGCTTAGAGTTAGTCCTAAGGGAGGTGTCTAAGGGAATACTTGTAAAAGAGTGACTTATAAAGGTTATCTCTTAAACCTATGAAAAGGAGAAAGTATTATAAGAGGGTAGTTGGTCTTCATCCATTGAAGGAAGATCGATAGTGGATGCCGGTGGCCTCAATGGAAGAGGAATCGAGAGTGGATGTAGGTCACGAAGATTGAACCACTAAAAAATCTAGTTTGCATTTATTTTTGTTGAATCTCGGATTTTGATGATGCAATCAATTGATGAGTTAATTGATCTAATCCATATTATTGAGTTAAGTGTGCAGGATTAACTACGATAACCAGAAAACACAAAGCAAGGATACCGGAGTCAAGTTCGATGGACGTTTAAGAGTTCGAAGAATCATCGGAGATGCTGCCGGAACCAACTGAGAAAAAATCGGGAACCTATCAGAATTTTCGAAAGTTCGCCGAAGAGATCGTCGGAGGTTCACGGAGATCACCGAGAAGGCTCGGCTACTCATTAAAGTCATCACAAGTTTGGGAGCTTACTAGGAGCCCATTGGAAGAAGTTCATCGGAAAGCTCGCCGGAACAAGACTCGACGTTCGTGGTTGAAAAATTACTTAGGATGTGTTTTTGTTAAGTAGTTAACGTGTAATTAGGATTAGGATTAAGAGATAATCCTATATCCTGGTTAGGGGTGTTAGAATCGGAGCAGCACTAAGAAGGGGGGGTGAATTAGTGCAGCAGATTAAAACTTCAGTTTTTAAAAAATCTTTCGTATGATAAGAGCGGAACTTGACAAGCTTAATCTTGATAGCGTATTCTTAAATATGCGCAGCAAAAGTAATAAGGAGCTAAAGCATATAAGAAAGTTTGCAATAATGTAAATAGCAATAATGAAATGCAAACCAAGGATCACGCCGATTTTAGAGTGGTTCGGTCAAATGACCTACTCCACTTGCGAGGCCCCTCTTCGATGAGGCTCCCACCTTCCATTAGCAAGTCTCTTGAAATGGAAGGGTAAATACCCCTCTTACAACTCTTTACAAGCGGTTCACTCTCTTACAGATTTTCGAGAAGAGATGAGGTGAACACTAGCAAATTGAAAAGAAGACAAGCTAACACTTTTCTAAGACCTTTCTCTCAAACTCTTGCTGCTCAAAAAGTTGTGATCTCAGCTGAGATTTGAGGGATATTTATAGGCCTCAAGAGGATTCAAATTTGGGCTCCAAAATTTGGGCTCCAAAATTCAAATCCTCTTTGGGTTCCCGATGCTAGCGGTGCCACCGCCCAGCCAAGCGGTGCCACCACACCTTCAGGCTTGGTGCTGGGCGGTGCCACCGCCAACCCAGAGGTGTCACCGCCCAGCACTGGGTGCTAGGCGGTGCCACCACTCAGCCCCAGTGGTGCCACCGCCTACAAGATGTTTTCAGCCCACCGCCTCTGGTGTTTTTCAGCCTCTGACAAGTGTTATAGGCCCCTACTTGGGTTATAAGATTAATACCTAATCCTAACCCTAATTAACATGCTAACTACGAATTTTAAAGACATTATATAAGCTATTACAAAGTCCATAAGTCAAGACTTCTTCCGGCGAGCTTCCGGCGAACTTTCGGCGGTCTTCCGATAAACTCTCAGAAACCATTCTATGGACTCTCGGCAAGCTCTTAAACTTCACGATTTGATCTTGGCGAGTTCCAACGAGCTTCTTCGGCAAGCTCCGATCTTTCTCGGCAAACTCTGTGAACTTCCCACGAACCTTCCGGCGAGCTTCCAAAAAACCCTTCGGTAAGCTCCCTACTCATTCTCGGCTAGTTCCGGCAGCGTGCCCGATGATCCTTTGGACTTCCGTCGAACTCTTGAACTCCCAATGAATTCTTCGTGCTTGACTCCGCACTTTGTTTCGCTTTATGTCTTCATCGTTATCGTAGTTAATCCTGCATATGCAAGCCAAAACTCTACTCCGATCTAGACAGTTATTACAACGCGAATCGACATTCCGTTGCCCGGCATGTCATTGGTTGGCATTTCGTCCGATTCTTCAACGCATCGTCCTCTCTTACGGCTTGTTGCCCAATCGGCGGTTGACCTCCGCAACCCCGATATCCTTGGTGCAATTCCGCTCTCCTTAGCCCGATGCCCGACGTCCGAAGCCTTCTGCCGTCCAATATCCTGACGTGATCTCCTCCGGTGCAACGTCAATTCCTCCTGCGTTAACTGTCTAATTCTGATCGAGTAGACCTACATCACTCAAAATGCAGTTAAACATCTAAACACAATCAATTAGTTTCATCATCAAAATTCGAGATTCAACAATCTCCCCCTTTTTGATGATGACAACTAATTGATGACTAACGGAGTTAACCTAAACTCCTCAGAGTTTAACCAAACTCCCCCTATCAATATGCCATTGATAGAACACTTGGATTATCCCAAATCCAAGTGACATTCATCACATGTTATGAAAAAATATTTAAACCATCATGCAAATATATAAAATATTCAATTCAATGCATGAAGTCATCAATATACTTCTCCCCCTATGTCATCAACAAAAAGGAGAAGTAGCTCTAGCTGTTTTAAAAGATATGCAAGTTTTTACAACATGAAGCTAGATTTTCATCACAACATATAAGCACAAAAGCATAGCAAGATTTTTAAGTTCAATCATGGCAATTCAACACTTGCTTCTTGTGCAAGATTGTACTTTGCTTTTCTTTACATTTTCTAACTAGCAAAAGATTTCTCCCCCTTTTTTTTTTTTTGTCGAAAAGAAGGGTAGAGTACAAGCTAGCCAACATTTTCCTTGAGCTAGCAATCTTTCTCCCCCTATGTCATTGCCGAAAAGAAGGAGAGGAACCAATGATTTAGACTTTTACATAAATTATGAATTTGCATCAATCAATATTTCAATCATCACATGATACATACAAGACAAAAATGCAAAGAAATCATTTCATGAAGGATATCAATGTGAAAATTCACCAAGGATCACACGATACAATCGCAAATCATAATATCATTATGCGATATATCATGAGATGATAATTTATCATATCAATGAAAGATATCAATTGTTAAACATGATATGATAATAGTCTCAAAAAATTTTAACTTGTGATACATTACGATACACTAAAAAATTTAATGCGATGCTTTTAAGGATATAAATTTGTTTTTCATACAAAGCATGGCAAGAGCAATTTTGTTGCAAGTTTTCTAAGTTTTGCACTTTTTGCTTCTTTCGATAGGCAATATCTTTCTTTTCTTTTTGAGAAGTGCAAGCTTGCAAGTTTTGCTTCCCTAGCATGCTAGGAAGTTTACTTTCATTTTCAATGCACAAGCTAGCAAAACCTTCTCCCCCTTTATCAAAGTCAAAAAGAAAGGGAGGACTCAATGGCTAAATATTTCAATCATTCAACAAGCTAAATATGCAAAGAATTCATGAAATATATCAATAAGGATCAATTCATGAATATCATTTCAATCATTCACACAATATCATGAAATCATTAATCTCGATAAGACGGGAAAAGCATTTTTTAAGTGATTTTTTTTAACACATCATAAAAAAAATGTCAACATTCAAGATAGAAAGGTAAATTTCGTAAAATAAATTATCAAGCATTATTCCATGACAATATCCTTTTAATATCTTGATATTTGTTATCAAGTATGATTTAAAAAAGTATGTTCTAGAGAAATCATTAAGACCAAATGCATGATACATTCATTTATTTTCAAAATATTCATCACGTTTATTTTTATGAGATTCACAAGAATGGTAAAATAAATTCATTAACCTCAATAGGATATAAAATTTATTTCCATTTTATACAATTGATTTCATGTGAGGGTGTTCAAGTCTTTTTGTGAAAACATTTATCATTATTTAAAATCAAAACATAAGTTTCGTCATAAAACCATCAAGCCCAAACACATCAAAAATAAAACATCATGATATCACATCTATCATCGAAAGACTATCAAGAAATTCATACATAGATGTACATGCACTATGTCATCTTAATATGTCATGAGAATGTCATCTTAATTCGTCATAAAAATGATTAAACCAAAAACATGTTAATCCAAAATGAGAGTATCAAATCAACATTTACTTCAAAAACTCATGCATGACATAAAATCATCAAAATATACATGCATGGATTAATCCTAAGCATTATCACATATCATATAACTATAATCCATAATGTTGCATACATCATTCAACATTTCATCATTGCATGCATTATACCAAAACATTTCAAGCCATGCAAGCCATAAATACAAAGAAATCATGTCATGAAGGATAAAATCATTTGAATACCAAAAGACATGATTTATATAGTAAATATCTTCTTTAAATAAAATATCAAGAAAAATCATAGGAGTACAAAGTAGAGATCTTGTTTTAAAAGAAAAATCAAGTAATAACTCCAAGAACTCACAAGGAAAAATCATGATTCATTTAGAAAATCTCATCTCAAGAGAATATCAAGTAAAATCGTAGAAGATCGATTAATGAGAAATTTTGATTTATAATAAAATCTCATGTATCGAATGTCGAGGAAATCAAAATGATGATTTATATAAAAAATATCACAAGTTATATTCAAGAGAAAAATCATCAAAGGTAATCTCATGTTATTCCAAGAAATCAATATCATGATTTTGATAAAACTCATTTCAAATTTAAGTCATCAAAATCATCAAAATATCAACATTACTTTCAAGAGATTCAAAATGGTATACATAGATTTATTATAATAAACATCAAGATCAATAGGATAGAGAAAAATAATTTTTCAAGGAAAAAATATTTTCCTCTTTTTAGTTGTTTCAATTCATATGATTTTATTTCACTTATACCAAATAAAAACATGTATAATATTTAAAACCAAAAGTGTAAGATTTATTACAACAAAGATTAATAAGGCACTTTCATTATGGTAAAAATCAATAATCCATAAATCACAAGATTCATATGCATAATTTTGAATGATTCTTATAGATAACTAAAACTTCTTTAGTTTTAATTTATATGATTGATTTTATATTAGCATGCTCAAGTTTTGTTCTTATGTCAAAAACATACATCATGTTTGAAAACCAAAGACAAAGTTTAAAAAAAAATCATCAAGCCTTCCATATAAAAACCATGCATCATCATTGAAAGTTAATATGGAAATCATCAAAATACACATTCTTGCTTCTCAAGCACATATATATGATTATTTAAATCTAACATTTTATTCTATTAACATAAAACATACAATTTTCAAGAAAAATATTTATTCAAAAGAAAAGAGAAAATACATCATGGAAAACATCAAGTAATTTCAAAATAATTCAAGAGAGTTGAGTTACTTACCTTGAAGTCGAAGCCCGTCAAAGCCCAATTAAGCCTTTTCACCTTTAGAAGTTCTTGATTCATCCTTGGGTGCCTTCCTTTTCCTTGGCTTCTTCCTCCGTTCAAGTTCATTGTTCATTTTAGATTTATGTTTAATGAACTTATTAAGAGTTAGTGTTCAAGTTCAAGTTCATCATTGTCCTCATCACTTGAGTCATCGCTCAAGTGGTATTCAATTGTCCGGAGTTCCAAATCCTTCCTATTCTTTGGAAGGTGGTTCAAGTGTTCATTGTGTTCATCATGTGCATTATGCACCATTTCATATGTCATCAACGAGCGATAAGTTCTTCAAGTGGAAAAATATTTAAATCTTTTGTTTCTTGTATTGTCAGTAACTTTTGATTCCCAAATTTTAGAAAGTGATCGTAAAAACTTTACTAACAAGTTCAAAATTTGAGAAACATTTGCCAAGAGTTTGTAAACCATTGGCGACATCATCCCAAAACGGGTGTACATGTCAACAATGGTTTCAGCTTCGGCTTCATTTGAAAAAAGCTCGAAATCATGTATTAAAATGTTAACTTTCGAGTCTTTGACTCTACTAGTTCCCTCGTGTGTGATTTCAAGTGTTCGCCAAATATCAAAAGCCGTTTCGCACGTAGAAATCCGATTGAACTCATTTTTGTCTAAAGCGCAAAATAAGGCATTCATAGCCTTTGCGTTTAAAGAAAACATCTTCTTCTCCAAATCATTCCAATGGTTCATTGGGAGAGAAGACATTTCATATCCATTTTCGACTATATGCCAAAAATTCAAATCCAAAGAAAGTAAGAAAACTCTCATTCGAGTTTTCCAACAAGTATAGTCTGATCCGTTAAACAACGGTGGACGAACAACTGATAAGCCCTCTTGAAAGCCATAAAGAGCCATTTCTATTTGGGTGTTAAACCAAAGTAGAAAACCGTGGCTCTGATACCAATTGTTAGAATCGGAGCAGCACTAAGAGGGGGGGGTGAATTAGTGCAGCAGATTAAAGAAGGCACTAGCCGAGTGAAAGAGTCCAAAATCAACATCCTTGTGCACTCTTACGAACTTTTCCGAATGAAACCAAGTGAGTCCATCGGAGACATGTACACCCGTTTTACGGATGTCATTAATGGACTCAAAGCTCTTGGTAAAGATTTTACTAACTTTGAACTAGTAACTAAAATCTTAAGATCCCTCCCTAAAAGTTGGGATCCAAAAGTTACGGCCATTCAAGAGGCCAAAGACCTTAAAACATTCCCTCTTGAAGAACTCATTGGGTCTCTAATGACCTACGAAATGACATGTCAAGCTCATGACGAGCTCGAGAACCCCCTTCCAAAGAACAGGAAGGATATGACACTCAAATCACAAGAAGACCACTTGAAAGGAACATCAAGTGATGAGGACAGTGACAATGACATTGCACTTTTGACTCAAAAATTCAAAAAATATTTAAGGAAGAACAAATTTAAAAATAATATAAAAAATAAATTTGAACAAAAGAAGGACCAAGTGATTTGCTATGAATGTAAAAAACCGGGACACTACAAGAACGATTGCCCTCAAGCCAAAAAGAGAACACCAAAGAAGAAGGCGCTCAAGGCAACATGGGATGATTCAAGCACGTCCGAAGAAGAGGAGTCCAACACCGAGCAAGTTGCTCACTACGCCCTAATGGCCTTCGAAAAAGAGGTAACGGATTTAATTAATGCAGATTTACCTTATCATGAATTATTAAATGCCTTCCATGAGTTATTTGATGAATGTAAGACAATTAGTAGAAAATACAAATTGCTAAAAAAGGAGCATGATAGTCTTACTTATGCTTTTGATAAATTAAAAACTGAATATCATGATAGTCTAGCTTCATGTGCTAAATGCCATGATTTAAATACTCTCCAAAATGAGAACTTGGTACTTAAGGACACCTTGAAGAAATTCGAGGTCGGTAGCAAGTCCTTAAACATAATCCTTGCAAATAAGGGTCATGTCCCTAAAAGGAGTGGAATCAGATTTGTGAGAAGTACTCACCAAAATCCAACCACTTTCATTAAAGGTCCTATCTTACATGTTCAACACCAAAGCAATTGCAACTTTTGTTGCAAATATGGACATATGACTTACCAATGACCATTCAAGAAAATTAGTCCAAACAAATTGATTTGGGTTCCTAAAGGAACCATGATCAAGTCTATACAAAATGATAAACAAGTTAGATTAGCTTTTGAGGCACCCAAAAGTAAATGGGTACCTAAAAATAATTCCTTCTTGTAGAAACATACACCATCACATGCTAGGAGCAAGAGATGGTATCTTGATAGTGGATGCTCAAGGCATATGACCGGAGATCCATCCCAATTCACCAAGCTCACTAGCATGGACGAAGACTATGTCACCTTCGGAGACAACAACAAAGGCAAAATCATTGGCAAGGGAACCATAGGTAACAAATCAAGTTTTTCCATTGATGATGTGTTACTAGTTGATGGATTAAAACATAATCTATTGAGCATTAGTCAATTATGCGATAAAGGTTATATCGTTAGATTTGAATCAAATATGTGCATTATTGAAAAACCAAATCATAACATGACTATGATTGCTTTAAAACAAAATAATGTCTATACCATCAATCTTGATGAACTAAGTAATGAAGTATGTTTCTCCGCCATAAATGATGATGCTTGGCTTTGGCATAAGAGATTAGGCCATACAAGCATGAAAACAATATCTAAAATCTCATCTCAAGAATTAGTACGAGGGATTCCGAATATGAAGTTTATTAAAGATAAGGTATGCGATGCATGTCAACTAGGGAAGCAAATAAAAACAAGCTTCAAATCAAAAAATCAAATTAGCACCACTAGACCGTTACAATTGATCCATTTGGACTTATTTGGACCAATTGATACAACTAGTCTAGGTGGAAGCAAATATACTTTTGTGATTGTGGATGACTACTCTAGATACACTTGGACCTATTTCTTAGCTCACAAAAGTGATTGTTTCAAGTATTTCTCTAAATTTTGTAAACTCACTCAAAACGAAAAAGGGTTCATGATTTCATCAATTCGGAGTGATCATGGTGGCGAATTTCAAAACCGTGACTTTCAAAATTTTTGTGAAGTTAATGGATACAATCACAACTTCTCCACTCCAAGAAATCCCCAACAAAATGGAGTAATTGAAAGGAAAAATAGAAACCTACAAGAAATGGCAAGAACTATGTTAAATGAACATAGTTTACCTAAGTATTTTTGGGCCGAAGCCGTAAATACGGCTTGCTACATCATAAATAGAGTCCTAATAAGACCATCCTTATCAAAAACTCCCTATGAATTATGGAATAACAAAAAACTAAATATTTCCTATTTTAAAGTTTTCGGTTGTAAATGCTTTATTTTAAATGAAAGGGATGCCTTAGGAAAATTTGATGCTAAATCCGATGAAGGCATCTTTCTTGGTTACTCTTCCGTTTCTAAAGCTTTTCGGGTTTTTAATAAAAGAACCTTAGTAATTGAAGAGTCTTTTCATGTAGTTTTTAGTGAAGTTTCAAATTTAAAGAAAAATGATTTTGATGATGATCTTGGTTTTGATAATTTGAATTTAAATGAACTCCCTCCTCAAAATAGGAACTTGGATGCACCTTCCTCCGAAATTTCCTTACCTAAGGAATGGAAGTATATAGATGCTCATCCAAAGGAGCTAATTATAGGGGATACATCTAAAGGGGTTCAAACTCGTTCCTCTTTCAAGAAATTTTGTGCTAATGCCGCATTCCTCTTTAAATCGAACCTAAGTGCATTGACGAGGCCATAAAAGATGATTTTTGGGTTATTGCAATGCAAGAGGAATTGAATCAATTTGAGAGAAACAAGGTGTGGGAGCTTGTTCCTAGACCTAGTGACCATTTATTGATTGGTACTAAGTGGGTCTTTAGAAACAAGCAAGACGAAAATGGTATCGTGGTTAGAAACAAGGCTAGATTTGTGGCCAAAGGTTTCAACCAAGAAGAAGGTATCGATTACGAAGAAACCTTCGCTCCCGTGGCTCGATTAGAAGCCATAAGGATGCTCCTTGCCTATGCTAGTTGTTATAATCTTAAACTATTTCAAATGGATGTCAAAAGTGCCTTCTTGAATGGTTTTATTTCCGAAGAAGTATATGTCGAACAACCTCCCGGATTTGAAAATTCTCTTCTTCCTAATCATGTATTCAAATTGACTAAGGCTCTTTATGGCTTGAAACAAGCTCCTAGAGCTTGGTATGAAAGGCTTAGTTCCTTTCTTATTTTAAATAATTTTACCAAAGGCAAGGTTGATACTACATTATTTATTAAATATTTTAAAAATAATTTTCTTATTGTACAAATTTATGTCGACGATATTATTTTTGGATCTACGGATGAATCACTATGTGAAACATTTACCAAATCTATGAGTCATGAATTTGAAATGAGTTTAATGGGAGAATTAACTTTCTTTTTAGGATTACAAATCAAACAACTTAAGGATGGTATATTTCTTAACCAATCTAAATATACGTTAGAATTGTTAAAACGATTTAACATGGATAATTCAAAAGCAATAAACACCCCTATGAGTACGGCGACTAAGTTAGATATGGATGAAAATAGTGAAAATTTCGATCAAAAAACATATAGGAGTATGATAGGTAGTCTACTCTACCTTACCGCGACTAGACCAGATATCATGTTTAGTGTAAGACTTTGTGCTAGGTTTCAATCAAATCCTAAATTATCTCATCTTAAAAGTGTTAAAAGAATATTTAGGTATCTTAAAGGAACTCCAAATTTAGGTTTATGGTATCCAAAATCCGAAAAATTTGATTTAATGGCTTATGCGGATGCCGATTTTGGGGGATGTAGGATTGATAGAAAAAGTACATCCGAAACATGCCAATTTTTAGGACATGCACTTGTTTCTTGGACTTCCAAGAAATAAAATTCAGTTGCACTATCTATGGCGGAAGCCGAATACATTGCTGCGAGTGCATGCTGTGCACAAGTTGTATGGATGAAAAATACATTAGAAGACTATGGAATTCATTTTAAAAATATCCCCATAAAATGTGACAATACTAGTGCCATATGTCTTACTAAAAATCCAATTCAGCACTCTAGAACTAAGCACATCGACGTTAGGCATCATTTCATATGCGATCATGTCCTTAACAATGATGTTGTTCTAGAATTCATTGACACGAGGCATCAATTAGCAGATATATTTACAAAAACCCTAAATGAAGACAAATTTGAATTTATTAGAATGGAACTAGGCATGTTAAATTGTCCCTTAGAGTAAGACGTTTGAATGTAGTTTACGAAGATTGGCTCATCCTTGTCCCGCTCGTTTGTGGATTTGATTTCATCCTTTTCTTTCGATTCCAAATGATATATTAAAATATAACTCAATATCTCAACCTTTACTTGCGTCAAAGACCTCTGGAAATCAAGAAGGAGGAAGAAAAGTTTTTTTTTTCTTCTTCCACGGCCAGCCAGCGGTGGCACCGCCAGAATCGGCGGTAGCACCGCCTGAGCGCTCGGGCGCCAGGCGGTGGCACCGCTTGTTCAGGCGGTGGCACCGCCCGAGAGCCCTTTTAAACC
This sequence comes from Musa schizocarpa, assembly GCA_900464855.2. NCBI lineage: Eukaryota > Viridiplantae > Streptophyta > Magnoliopsida > Zingiberales > Musaceae > Musa > Musa schizocarpa. The sequence continues at coordinate 11,713,308 of LS990925.1, read as the reverse complement.
CGAGAGGGTTAGGGCCGACGGTGACACCACCCCCAACCTGTGGAACTCTTGCTCCAACTCTCCCAAAATCTCTCAATCCCTCATTCTAACTTCTACAGACCTTGGAGAAGGAATATTGTTGGTCCAAACTCTCCATCATCTCAGAAACACTCTATAAGGTAAAATCTTCCCTTTACTCTCTTCTTGTGTCACCTATTCATTATAATTTATATTTCTCTTATCATTTTGTCTAGAAAATGGCTCCTAAGAGATCAAAAGGGAAAAGGATTGAAGGAGATTCATATGACCATAATCTTTTTAGATCCAAAGAAGATGCCCTTAGATTTCCAAACTTTGAAACAAGATATGTCCATAAGGGAAAATACGTTGATCTTGATGAACTAGGAGATTTAGAACCCATTAGGTGGTTTGCTCATCTAGAGGCCCTACCTCTCTTACAAATAGATGAACCAATTTATCCTAGATTAGTTAAGCTCTTTTATGCAAACCTATGGGTAGATAACGATAGCCTAAGTTCTTACATGTTAGGAACACAAATTAGGATTTAAATAATTCTATTTGTGAACTAATCAAATCAATCGAAAAAAAGATAGGAGCTGCTATTTTAGAGCAAAATGGGATGTGAATATAATAGGAGCAACCTACGCCGAAGCTGTCGAAACCATTTTTGCAAACTCAAACTTTGGAATAATACCCAAGAGTTGCGAACACTTACTACCTTTTAACTCTAAGATTCTTCATCATATCATGACAAGCATACTATTCCCTAAGCAATATCATCTTGATGAAATGAGTACAGTAGAGATAAGCACCATGTATTGGATCATGACTGGTCAACAAAACTGTTTTGGATACTCAATACGGTAACACATGTAGGAAATTACAGCTAAAGATATTATGTTGCCATATGGGGGGTTAATCACTAGATTTTTTCGTGCCTATAACATTTGCATCCCACCTGATGAAGAAACAATTCAGAGTAATAGATATAACGTCATCAATAAAAATCTACTAAAGAGACTTAGGTGCATATTTAACAATGGAATATGGGTAAGGCAACCTAGAAGGACAGATCCTATTCCTCCACCAGTAGAACAACCAGAAACACCAATTCTTATGGGAAATGAATCTCCTCCTCCTAGTCCCTTTGATGCAGCGCCTTCAGCTCATGTTTCATCCTCTGAAGGAATCATTATGGCAGAACTATCTCAGATCAAATTCCAACAAGACCAACTCAAATCGCAGTAGGAACAAATTCAACTCCAGCAAATGGAAATTTTAAAGGAACTACGACAGCTAAACCAAAAAATAGATGTTATATATCAGCACTATGGATTACCTCCTACGGATTGATGTATCTTTTTATTTTGTTTTGTTTTACTCTTGATCTCATGTTCCAAGCTGGTCGTCTTTTGAACAAAAACTGAACTTTTGTTGTTTAAATTCTGGATATATGCTTCTGGATGAATGCTGATTTTTCTTTTTGAACATGAATGAATGGATGATGAGTTGCAACTTAACGAAGTTGAATTTTTGATAGAATGAATGCTAAATTTTTCTGTAAAATATTTTTTTCTTTTTGTTGATGACAAAGGGGGAGAAAAGTGATGACTTATAGCATAAATAAGCTAATGTGATATGAATGTCTTATGTGCCTTGCATAATCCTTGAGTATATCGCACAATCGATTTATCATATTGAATGCATATCTAAAATGTATGATCATGTTGAAAATCTTTATCTCTTATCTTTCGACTTGAAAAAGATTTTCATCGAAGTTTCGCATTTACATTATACTTAATGAGAACAACGATAAGTTCTACGGTTAGAACTTATCGGTTTATGCTTGAATTCAATGGGATGAAATTCAAGTGTTTTATCTTCTCATAATATTGCATATAGATAGGGGGAGTTATGTTTAACTCCGTCATCAATTGATTGTCATCATAAAAAAGGGGGAGATTATTGAATCTCGGATTTTGATGATGCAATCAATTGATGAGTTAATTGATCTAATTCATATTATTGAGTTAAGTGTGCAGGATTAACTACGATAACCAGAAAACACAAAGCAAGGATACCGGAGTCAAGTTCGATGGACGTTTAAGAGTTCGAAGAATCGTCGGAGATGCTGCCGGAACCAACCGAGAAAAAATCGGGAACCTGTCGGAATTTTTGGAAGTTCGCCGAAGAGATCGTCGGAGGTTCACGGAGATCACCGAGAAGGCTCGGCTACTCATTAAAGTCATCACAAGTTCGGGAGCTTGCTGGGAGCCCGTTAGAAGAAGTTCGTCGGAAAGCTCGTCGGAACAAGACTCGACGTTCGCGGTTGAAAAATTGCTTAGGATGTGTTTTTGTTAAGTAGTTAACATGTAATTATGATTAGGATTAAGAGATAATCCTATATCTGGTTAGGGGCCAACTGGGCCCAAAATTAGACTTGGTTTGGGCTAAGTTTGAAGCCCAACCAGTCAACCGAAAAGTTTGGCGGTGGCACTGCCAGACTGGGCGGTTGCACCGCCCAGCACCCGAGAGCCAGGCGGTGGCACCGCCTAGCACTGTCAGCGCCTGATATTAACAGGCGGTGACACCGCCAGCATCGGGAACTCCACGAGAATTCAAATTTGGAGCCCAAATTTGAATCTTCTTGAGGCCTATAAATACCCCTCAAATCTCAGCTGAGATTACAACTTTTTGAGTAGCAATTGATTAAGAGAAAAATCTTAGAAAGTGTTAGCAAGTTTAGTTTTCAATTTGCTAGAAAGTTCTCCTCCTTTCTTGCTGAAAATTTGTAAGAGGTTGAACTGTTTGCAAAAGGTTGTAAGAGGGGTATTTGCCCTTCTATTTCAAGAGATTTGCTAGTGGAAGGTGGGAGCCTCATCGAAGAGGGGCCTCGTAAGTGGATGTAGGTAATTTGACCGAACCACTCTAAAATCGGCGTGATCTTTGGTTTGCATTTCATTATTGCTATTTACATTACTGCAAACCTTCTTACATGTTTTAGTTCCTTATTACCTTTGCTGCGCATATTTAAGAATACGCTTTCAAGTTAAGCTTTTCAAGTTCTGTTCTTCTCGTACGAAAGATTTATTAAAACCGAAGTTTTAATCCGCTGCACTAATTCAGCCTCCCCTCTTAGTGCCGCTCCGATCCTAACAATTTTGAGCAATTTACTTTCATAACAAACTACCTCCTTACTTTTCTTTCACTACACTTATGAAAAAACATTATTTCAAGTCAAGCACATTTCTGAAATCAATTTTTTTATCGGATGAAGAATTTTCAAATCGATGTTTTTATTGCTTCACTAATTCACCCCCCCCCTCTTATTGTCGACTCGTTCCTAACAGTTGGTATTAGAGCATCGTTATTTCTCATTTTATTTAACACCTAAGAGAAATGACTTTTTTCAAATTTCAAGAGGGCTTTTCTATCATTCGTCCTCCCATGTTCAATGGGACAGACTACACTTATTGGAAAACTCGAATGAGAGTTTTCTTGCTTTCGTTGAATCTCAATTTATGGAATATAGTCGAATTTGGTTTTCAAAAGTCTTCTACTCCAATGAACGAATGGAATGATTTGGAGAAGAAAACTTTTTTTTTAAAATGCTAGAACTATGAATGCTTTATTTTACGCCTTAGACAAAAATAAATTCAATCGAGTTTCTACTTGCGAAACGACTTTCAATATTTGGCACACTCTTGAAATCACACATGAAGGCACAAGTAGAGTTAGAGATTCTAAAGTTAATATTTTGATATATGATTTTGAGTTATTTCGAATGGAACCAAGTGAGACTATTGAAGACATGCACACCAGTTTTATGGATGTCGTCAATAGTCTAAAACCTCTTGGTAAAAGTTTTTCGAATCTTGAACTTGTGAACAAAATTTTACAATCTCTTTCTAAAAATTGGGATTCAAAAGTAATATATAAGAGACTAAAGACCTAAACAACCTTGCTCTTGAAGAACTTATCGGATCATTAATGACCTATGAAATCACTTATGTAACACATGATAAACTTGAGAATAACCTTCTAAAGAAGGATTTGACACTTAGAACAATTAAAGATTACTCGAGCGAAAGCTCAAGTAATGATGACTTTTAACTCTTATCATTAAAGCTTAAAAAATTCTTAAAATAAGAATTAAAGAATAAAAATGAACTTACAAAGAAGTTACTAAAGAAGAAGAAAACACTCAAAGTGGCTTGGGACGAATCAAGTTCATCCGATGATGAAGAACAAACCAACAAAAGGCAATGTGGCAAACTACACCTTAACAACTTTCGACGACACGGTAACCAAAATCCCCTTAATTTATTTCGAAATTACCTGATGCTTTTCATGAGTTATTTTTAATTTAGTTTAGAAAAAATATATATATAATTTTCTTAAAAATTACATGTTTAATGATGTAATGAAAATGTTAAAAAAAATGGGATCATGATAGTAATTTTGAAAATAATAATGATAATTGCATGTTTTAAGAAAATATAATAAAATGTTAGATATAAGTCTAATGCTTGTACACCTAATAAGATTAATCCTATGTATGTTTTTTAGAAGTAATAATGTGTAATCATGTTAATGTTGAATATCGGATTTTGATGATAAAACCAATTGATAAGTGTTTATGTTTTAATCTACATTTTGAGTGATGCATGATGCTTCGATCAAGATGAGACAATTAAAGTAGGAAAAATCATGTTGGGCTGAAGGAACATGTTAGAAGATTGGATGTCGGGCCGGTGGATCAGTCGACGTATCGACAGAAGGCTTCGGGCATCGGGCCAAGAAGAGCGGATATTGCGCCAAAGATATCGGAGTTGCAGAGTTAACTGGTCAATTGGGCAATAGGCCGCAAGAGAGGACGATGTGCCAAAGAATCGGATGAAGTGTTGAGGAACCAATGACATGCCGGACAACTTGATTAATGCTTTGTATTAATTATCTAGATCGATGTATGTTTTACATATACAAGATTAACTACAATGGCAAGGCATGGAGCAAAATGAAGTCCCGAAGCCAAGGACGCGATCACGTTGTGAGTTCGAGAGTTTGTCAAAAGTCCGAACGTTCTGTCACGGACAAACTTCTAAACAGGGTGTTTGATGTAATGCTTATGTATGTCCGTGTCTTTTGGTATGTCCATGCTTTGTACAGCATGTAGGGGACGGCCGAAGGCTTGATAGTCCCATTTTAGTTAGGTCGGTGGCCGCTTTAGGCTTGTAAATAAAGGTTGTGTCATGTGGACACGTGTGAGAGATTGTCAGTCTATAATGGACCATTTTACCCTTTGTTGTGCAACTGTTCAGAGCTTGTAAAGTCTGTTTGTAATTTGCATTGTCTATAAAGTGTTTTTCGGAGATGTTTGCTTGTGGATCCCAAGTGAGGCCTTTTCTCTGTCCTGTTTTCTCGTTTGTGGGACCTAAGGGACCATGGGAGGCTTCGAGAAAGCTGACCTTTGCGGACGGACACGCAAGGGTGCCGCACGACTTAGGCAAAACCAGCTAAGTTTGTGACAGATGGTATCAGAGCGGGACAAGCACTCATAGAAACACTTAGCATGCAAACGTGGAGGACCTAGCGGGGTTGCGTTGAGGGCAGTCAGCACACGCGCGACCTTTTGGGGAAAACGGGTTTGGAGATGTAGGGAAGAGGAGTCGCTCAGAGGAGCGGGCATCTGAGATTGGCATTCAGAGGAATGGCCAACCCTTCGCGCAAGAGGCACCACGAGAACAGACAAGCTTGGAAGAATGTGAAGCGCATAAAGGTTGGGATGGCTAAGTTTGAGCTACGACTCAACGTTGACAACTATACTTGATGGTGCTCAAGGCAAGCGAGGCACTTGGTAAAGGATGAGACCATCCAAGGTGGAATGAGTTGCTCAACGACCAAAAGAGTTATGCAAAGCTCACAAAGGTGAGGGGAATTGCTAGTTCGAAGAATTTGGTACTCATACATGGGCTTGTATGCGGACGACAGAATGTTCGTGGCCATCCCAAGGCAACCGAAACTCGGCGCCATGGAGCATTGAAACTTTCTCTTCGGCATGCAAAGGATACGTCCGTAGGAGGCTGAATGGTGCAACTAGTCCAGCATATTGCTAGGCCTTGAGGGGTGCAGCGGGGACTGTATTGACGTGGAGTCGCAATCTAGCAAGTGTGTTTGCAAGAGGCAGAACAATGCACAGTTTGTTCAGCAGATCGGAGTAGTCCTAGGGGATGGTGGTCTCCGAAACGAATAGAGATGTTGCTCCAATGGGACAGTTATCCAGGAGGGATAAGTCTCGGCTCTCCAGAGGGAGAATCATGTGGGATGGACCTCACAAGTTGAGGAGGAGTACCTCAACAAACAACAACTCCACGAAGCTCAATGGATTGAGCAAGCGGCGAGGAGTCGTCGCATGATCTCACTTGAGAGAATGCATTGGTGGATGCATTGCGAGATCAAGTGGGGGAGCGACCCAAAGCAACACAAATGAAGGCACACTTGGAGTCGATATAGAGATCGGACTCAAGGGAGGGCTGACCCGTGGAATGGTGGGCGCGAGGGCCACCATCGACTCAATGCAAAAACGAGGAGCGGAGCAACTTGGGTGTAACTTGGCGAAGTACCCAAGCCGCATGAAGGGAGCCAGCATAGAAGATGGAACATGGACCAGAGGCATAGTGCTTTCCTTGGACAGAGGTCAAGGACATGAACTCTTGCAGAGGCAAGAGCAGGATCATGTTGTTCCATGGGTCATTCATTCTGTCGGAGCGGACTCATCTTGCATGGTGCCAAAGACGAAGGGAGCTTTTGGGCACATGCACTTTATCTCGGAGGAGCATTTGATGGAGGAACTAAGGTGACTCAATTTGCGGAGGCGAAGTTGGGATTAGAAGGCCTTAGCATGGGGCAAGAGGACGCAGAGGCGGGTACTCTTGAAGAATATGCCACAGTGTTGTCATTCAAGTTGCTATAAAGGAGGCGGTGCGCAGCGAAGATTGTGCTGGTAGGGGTAGAGGCCCAGGATCCAGACAATGGTGCACTAATTGTAGCGAAGTCGGGGGACTTTGGGAGCTACTAGGCGACGGACTGTCCTAGAGCGGTGCTTCATCGTTGTGTGACCCAAGAGTGGGTGGATGAAGGTCGATTGTCAAAGGAGCGAACAAAATCGAAGGTGGAAGAGACCCTGCGATGTATTGGTCGAGGCCACACCTGAAGGGTTCACAATTCGAGTTCATCCCACAAGGATCAGAATGCAATAGAGATGTCATCAGGAGGCGACATGGTGCAGCGGATCATGGTGGAACAGTTCGTGGCAATGCGATTCACACAACCTAGCCCCGTGAGGGACTAGATCATACGGAGGTATGATCGGGAGCTACTGGAAGCTCCACTTCGGTGAACAACACGACGGCAAGAAGGGCTATGGATTCAAGGAGTGAAGGCCATGGTACCGCAGAGGCGGGTCTTCCGTATGCGCATCAATTTTGCATCGGATGAAAGCCTTGGTCATCAACATATGGGGGGGCTGTATTCCACCAAGGGAAAAGTTCAATGCAAGTACCAAAGGAGTCCCATGGGAGGGACTTGATCATACAGCGGTATGATCGGCAAATCGGAGAGTTGGACTGCTCCGAGCTCATATTCGCTTAAGGGAGCCCGACAAGTCGAGGACAAGGTCGAATGTTTAACGTTGCTACCAAGGAAGCTAAGGAGAACAGAATCGCAAACCCTACAACGTGATGGCAGAGGCCGTGCATGGGAGTTGCAGTCTGTTTGTCCATCGACCAAAGGGTGCTGCTTGGAGAACACAGAGGGTGTTGAAGCAAAAATTCGAAAGGGGCGAGGAAGCGGCAATTTACGAGTCCAGAGGGACTTAGTTACCCAAAATCAAGCATCAGTTAGAATGGAGGTGGACTCGGAGGAGTACCACAGAGGCATGTTTACTGATTGTGAAGAAAAGGGATGCAGATGCGAGTCAACGGATAGTAGTGCCATGGGCATGGCAGCGCCATGGTACCGCAGAGGCGGGACTTCCGTGAAAGTCATTGATCCCTTGCTCTTATGGAGGGAGAGTGCTTGGTCGTGAAAGGGGTTGAGGAGGTGGAGCATGCAAAGGTAAACTCCAAATATCGAGACAAGGCTGAAGGGCAGAGGCCAAGGAACTTCGTAAGACCGGTGTCAATGAGTTTCTCATCAAGATAGCCGAAAGTGAAGGACTTCGGGTCATGCAAGAGTGCACGACCAAGGAACGAAGTAGTCAGTACGCGGTGCTGGACCTTCGCTACTCAGGGGAGTAGGTGGCAGAGTTGATGGAGAAGACGGTACAATCCCAGAGGCGACCAAACCTATTAGAGAATTACTCTAAGTTGGGGTGAAAACTTCCCGCATTCCAGAAGTTCAATGGCATTGAGAAGGTGAATCACAATAGCTAACTCAACGTAAGGAGTGCAAACACTTCAAGTGCTTCAGAAGTGTGAGCAAAGAGCAGGCGAAGGCCAGTAACCAGCTCGATGCATCGAGTACAACCTCGAGGAGGCGGGCAAAGTCAAGTAACCTCTGCCTTCTCAACCCTTAAGAGAATGGGCGAAATCGAGTACCCGAATTCTCTTATCTATCCAGCAGAGGAGCTCTGCAAAAGTTCAAAGACCCTTTGAAGATAATGGAAGACAATAGTTGTCAAATCCTCACCAAATGGTGATCAGTGTTACTGAGAGTAGATTGTCCACTTCATTTCCCAACGAAATGCCAATCGAAAGTGGAAGTGATGCGAACCTACTTGGATGTGACAACTAAGTGAAAGAAGAGTCAATGAGCAAATTTTGTGGAGGAAGGACCCAAATCTTCAGAAGTTTGCGAGACGATGCTCGTTAAAAGCTCCAACAAGCATCCACCCAGTTCAAGCAGCATGAGGCATTTGAGAGACTGGCGCAGTAAGGATGGTCTCTTCCTTCATTTGAAGGATCCATAGGAATCAACAAGGATCAACACAACTCAGCCAACCCCACACCAAAGTCAGAGTCATTGGTGAGTTGAAGCAGCATGGTGGATCAAAAGGTTCGACGACTCGAAAACAATAGTGGAGAGCAGTTAGGAGCCAAGGGACGCATTGCAGCTGGAGCAGAAGATTGAAGACTCAACAGAGGCAAGGAGTTGCAGTGTCGACAAAGGCTTCGATGAGGACGTCGAAGGAATAAGTGGGGGAGAATGTCACGGACAAACTTCTAAACAGGGTGTTTGATGTAATGCTTATGTATGTCCGTGTCTTTTGGTATGTCCATGCTTTGTACAGCATGTAGGGGATGGCCGAAGGCTTGATAGTCCCATTTTAGTTGGATCGGTGGCCGCTTTAGGCTTGTAAATAAAGGTTGTGTCATGTGGACACGTGTGAGAGATTGTCGGTCTGTAATGGACCATTTTACCCTTTGTTGTGCAACTGTTCAGAGCTTTTAAAGTCTGTTTGTAATTTGCATTGTCTATAAAGTATTTTTCGGAGATGTTTGCTTGTGGATCCCAAGTGAGGCCTTTTCTCTGTCCTGTTTTCTCGTTTGTGGGACCTAAGGGACTATGGGAGACTTCGGGGAGGCTGACCTTTGCGGACGGACACGCAAGGGTGCCGCACGACTTAGGCAAAACCAGCTAAGTCTGTGACAGTTCGTCGGATGTTCTGGAGGAACTAGCTGAGAAGTCTTGGAGCTTGCTAGAGAAGCTCATTGGAACTCACCAAGAAGATCGTCGTGAAGTCCAGGAGCTTATCGGGAGTCCGTTGGATGTTCGTTGGAAGATCGCTGGAAGCTCGCCGAATGAATATATATAGGGACTTGTTTAGCTTAGTAAATATCTTAGGATTTCTTAGTTAGCATGTAATTGGGCTTGGATTTGAGCCAACTCAATTAGGGGCCAACTAGGCCCATGTAAGAATTGTGTTGGGCCAAATAAGAAGCCCAAATAGTGCCCCAAGAAGTCTCACCATCGTGGCACAATCTTCGAGATTGTGTCAGGCGGTGGTATCGCCAGTCTAGGCGGTGGTACCACCCAGCACTGCACCCTAGGCGGTGGTGCCGCCTAGGGTAGTGTCAGCTAGACTGACACTGGGCGGTAGTACCACCCGTGCCCGGGGAACCCGGGATGGGAAAGTTTTAGACTCTAAGTTTGAATCAACTTGAAGCCTATAAATACCCCTCTCATCCCTGGTTAAAACACACAAGCACAAAGAGTCTAAAAAGAAAGAAACACTACTAAAATCTTGTGTGATCTCCTCTCCCTCTTCTAAGTGTTAGACTAGTTTGAGAGAGGAGTAAGTGAGTGCTTGTAAGGGTTATCTCCTAAACCCAGTAAAAGGAGAAGAGGGGTGTAAAAAGGTGATTGGCCTTCGCCTATTGAATGAAGGCCTATAGTGGACACCGGTGACCTCGTTGGAGGAGGAAGCCAAAAGTGGATGTAGGTCACATTGACTAACCACTCTAAAACTGTCGTGTTCTATGGTTTGCATCTTATTCTTGCTATTAGCTTACTGCAAATCTCTTTAAGTGCTTACTACCTTTAATTCATTTACGAACGTGCTTCAAGTTAAGATATTTCTGAGATCGATTTTCAACGTAAATGGTTTTATCACAACGAAAGTTTTAAGTTGACATGATTTCGCTGCTGCACTAATTCACCCCCCTTCTTAGTGCCGACTCTTGATCCTAACAATTAGTATCAGAGCAATGGTTTTCTAATTTAGTTTAACACCCAAATAGAAATGGCTCATTTCGGCTTTCAAGAGGGTCAATCTCTCATTCGTCCTCCCTTTTTTAATGGGACGGATTACACTTATTGGAAAACTCGAATGAGGGTTTTCTTACTTTCTTTGGAGTTGAATTTATGACACATTGTCGAATCCGATTTTAAAATGTCTTCTCTTCCAATGAAATATTGGAATGATTTGTAAAAGAATACATTTTCGTTAAATGCTAAGGCTATGAATGTCTTATTTTATACCTTAGATAAAACGGAGTTTAATCGGATTTCTACGTGTGAAACGACTTTCGATATTTAGCACATTCTTGAAACCACACACGAAGCTACAAGTAGTGTAAAAGATTCTAAAGTAAATTTTTTGATGCACGATTTTGAGATGTTTTATATAGAACCAAGAGAGATTATTGGAGACATGTACACCCATTTTACGGATGTCATCAATAGTCTAAAAGCACTTGGTAAAAATTTTACTAATGTTGAACTTGTTAACAAGTTTTTAAGATCTTTATCAAAAAATGGAATTAAAAAATAATGGCTATACAAGAATCAAACGATTTGAACCATTTCACTCTTGAAGAACTTATCAGGTCATTAATGACCTATGAAATGACGTACAATGCACGTAAAGAACTTGAAAACCACCTTCCAAAGAGTAGGAAGGATTTTGAACTTAGAACATTTGAAGACCACTCGAGCATAAGCTCAAGCGATGGTGAACATGAACTCCTCACTAAGAAATTTAAAAAGTCAATGAAACAAAAACTTAAGAACAAAAAGAATGGAACTACTTGCTTTGATCACAAGAAGAAGAACAAAAATTGGGATGAATCGAGTTCCTCCGCAGATGAGGAGAAAATCAAGAAAGGCGAGGTGGCAAACTACGCCTTAATCATCTTCAACGATGAGGTAATCGTAATCCCCCTAATTTACATTGAAATTACATGATGCTTTTCATGATGTATTTTTTTTATAATTTAGTTTTAAATTAATTTTCTTAAAAATTGTACGTTTAAATAATAAAATGAAAATGTAAAAATTATGATCATGGTAGTAATATTGAAAATGATAATAAAAATTACATGTTTAATGAAAATACAAAAATAAAATTGGATCATGCTTACCTTTCTAATGATTTTAAAAATAATCATGAAAAATGTATATTTTATGATAAATAAACAAAATGATTTTGATTAAAAAATATGATATCATGCTTAATGATAATGCATGGCTTTTGTATGGAAAACTAAGCATGAAAAGTTGATTCACCTAAGAGGAAAAATGCATAACTACAACAAACAAAATGATCATGATGGAAAATGCTTTATGAAATCAATTTCGATGATGCATAATGATGAAATTACATAATGAAAATATTAAACATTTTGAAACCATGTTTTGATGTCATGCATAATGATCATGCTTAATAAATTTCAAAATTATGCATGATGATTTATAAGTAATTTATGGTTTATTGATCTTGATGGTTTTTATGACGAAAATTTTTTTTCGATCCTAAACGATTGATGAAATATATATTTTTTGGCACAAAAAGGACAAAGGCATGCTTGTATGAAACAACTAAATAGAGAAAAGTTTTTTTCTTGAAAATTCATTTTCTCTATCTCATTGACATCTTTTTATGAATCTCTTAAAAATGATTTTGATTTGATGATTTGAATTTGAATAAGTTTTATCTTGATTTTTTGAGATTTATAACTTGAGATTTACTCTATAAAAATCGAGATCTTTTATCCTCAATGTTTCTTTTTGCCATCTACTATCCAAATGAATCATGATTTGTATCATTGCTATATTTCTTCTTATCATGTACTAAAGAGGAAATTTCCCTAAATGAATCATGATTTTTTGGAACCATAATTTTTTATGATTTATAATGAATTGATAAATTTTATATGCTTGAATTAATATCTTATTCTCCTACAAGATTGAATAAATTTTATCTATATCATGATCTCCTAAGAATTCCTTTTATTTTTTATTTAAAGAGGAGATGTGTCAAATATTTATCTCATCACCCAATAATTCTTCTTGATATTCCTTATGTGATGATATGAATACATGAAATATTCATTAATTTATTTTGATGTATACAAATAAGAAGTTTCGATCATGCATAGTAGGATATAATTTGACAAAATTGGTACCATTATGATGTGAAATAAATGATGATTTGGAATCATGCATGTAATGATGATTTTATATACATGATGACTTAGAATTATGCATGTAATACTTTAACTTATGATAATGATGCATGCAATTATGAAATATTCATGATAAAATAATTATTTTGACATTCATAACTTGAATTTTCATCTATGCTATTTACATTTGTCATAATTTAGAAATTAACGTAAAGGGTCTTCCTTTCTTTTTGATAATGATAAAGGGGGAGCAAAACATGCTAGAAAGCTAATTTGCTAGCTCACACAATTCAAGAAGAAAGCAAAAATTGCACTTCTCAAAAGAGAAGAAATTGTTATCTTGAACATCACCAAGAAAGTGCTATTTTGCAAATCTCAAGACGCACAAATGCAAACATACAAAATTTGAAATTTTGCACATCATTAAAATTTATGATGCTTTAGTGATTATGCATGTTCTAAAATATTGTAAGATTCACTAGCTTGCATGATGTAGAACTTGCTATCTTGAATATTACCAAGGAGTGCTATCTTGCCTATCTCAAGAAGCAAAAAGTTAACTTGCACATCTAGCAAAACTTATATTTTAAGAAGTAAAAGTTGCTTTCATGAACATCTCAAAATTGCTAGCTTGTGTGTTTTAAAATGTTAAAATTTTTTTTTTTGCTAACTTGTATATTGTAAACTTGCTATCATACTACCATGTATATCTATGAGGATAGTAAATTTTCATGATGATAAAATTGGAGATTTATGATGCAATATATTGAACTAGTTTAAATACTAGAAAGTGAAACTTCTCCTTTTTGTTGATGATAAAGGGGGAGAAGTATGTTGATATCATGCATGATTTGATCATGACATATTTGCTTGGATCTTTGAATCCAAGAGTCTCTATCAATATGGCATATTGATAGGGGGAGTTTGGTTAAACTCCGGGAGTTAAGGTTAACTCCGTCGTCGATTGGTTGTCATCATAAAAAAGGGGGAGATTGTTGAATCTCAGATTTTGATGATGAAACCAATCGATAAGTGTTTATGTTTTAATATGCATTTTGAGTAACGTAGGATGCTTCAATCAGGATGAGATAATTAAAGCAAGAAAAATCATGTTGGGTCGGATGAACATGTCAAAAGATTAGACGTTGGGCCGGTGGATCGGTCGACGTATTAACAAAAGGCTTCGGGTCATGGATTCAGGCATCGAGCCAAGAAGAACGGATATTGTGCCAAGGATATTGGAGTTACGGAGTCAACTGTCTGATTAGACAATAGGCCGCAAGAGAGGACGATACGCCGAAGAATCGGACGAAGTGTCAAGGAACCAATGACATGCCGGACAACTTGATTAATGCTTAGTATTAATTGTCTAGATCGAAGTATGTTTTACATGTGCAGGATTAACTATGATGGCAATGCATGGAACAAAATGCATTCCCTAAGTCAAGGATGCGATCACGTTGGGAGTTCGAGAGTTCTTCGGAAGTCCGGACGTTCTATTGAATCTCGTATTTTGATGATGAAACTACTTGATATATGTTTATGATTTAATCTGTGTTTTGAGTGATGGAGGATGCTTCGATCAGGATGAGACAATTAAAGCAGGAAAATCATGTTGTGCCGAAGGAACATGTCAGAAGATTGGACGTCAGGCCGGTGGATCGGTCGACGTATCGACAGAAGGCTTCGGGCCGTGGACTCGGGTATCGGGCCAAGAAGAGTGGGTATTGTGCCAAGGATATCGGAGTTGCAGAGTCAACTGGCCGATTGGGCAATAGGCTACAGGAGAGGACGATGCACCGAAGAATCAGACGAAGCGTCGAGGGACCAATGACATGCCGGACAACTTGGTTAAATTGCTTAGGATTAATTGTCTCGATCGAAGTTTTGTTGTGCAGGATTAACTATGATAACGATGAAGACATAAAGTGAAATAAAGTGTCGGAGTCAAGCGCGAAGGATTTGTTATGAGTTCGAGAGTTCGACGGAAGTCCGAAGGTTCGGCTGGAATGCTACCGAGAGTTCGCCGAAAAGATCGGAGCTTGCCAAGAAGCTCATTGGAACTTCGCTAAGATCAAATCGTGAAGTCTAGGAGCTTGCCGAGTCCATAGAATGGTTTTCGAGTTCATCAAAAGACCGCCGAAGTTTGCGAAGCTTCGCCGAAAGAAGTCTTGACTTGCGGACTTTGTAATAGCTTAGAAAATGTCTTTAAATTCATAGTTAGCACGTTAATTAGGGTTAATATTAGGTGTTAATCCTATAACCCAAGTAGGGGCCAATTAGGCTCAAGTTCGACTGGATTGGGCCAAGTTTGGAGCCAAACCAAGTGAGCTAAAATAGTAAAAAAAGGTGGCACCGCCGGGTTGGAGGTGGCACCGCCGTGCTATGTGTCTCCTATGCGAGGCTGGGCGGTGCAACCGCCCGGGGCTCGATCTCCGGCAGACTGGGCGGTGCAACCTCCTCTGTCAGGAGGTAGCACCGCCAGAGCTCAAGTTTCGAGCTCTGCCTAGCGGTGCAACCTCTCCAGTCAAGCGGTGCAACCGCCTGAGCTCGGTCTTCGAGCTCTGGCAGAGAGGTGCAACCGCCCCTGACAAAGGTGGCACCGCCTAGAGGCTCAGTCTTCGAGCTCTGCCAGGCAATGCAACCTCTCCAGTCAAGAGGTGCAACCGCCTGATCCCGAAATTCCGGGATTTGATCGTTTTGAGCTCCAAATTTGAACTGGGTTGGGGCCTATAAATACCCCACCCATTCAGCACTGAAGAGATACAGATCCACACCGAATTCTTGATCTTTTCTGTGATTCTAAGAGCTCAAATTTGTGTAAAGTCCAAAAGTTCTCCTCTTTCTGTTCTTCAAGTCTTGAGTTGTAAAGAGAGGAGAGAAAGGATTTGTAAGGGTTGTCTCCTGAGCCCGTCAAAAGGAGAGAAACTGTAAAAGGGCAGTTGGCCTTCGCCTATTGAAGGAAGGCCTCTAGTTGACGTCGGTGACCTCATCGGTGGAGGAAGCCAAACGTGGAGTAAGTCAAGACTGACCGAACCACTCTAAATCTCTGGTTTGTTTTTATTTTGAGCACTTTATCATTACTGCAAACCTCCTACATAGCTACAGCTCTCTGCGCTTTTACGAACAAGTTTCTAAGTTCTAATCTTTCCGAATCTGCATTCAGACGTAAAATGGTGTTTTCGTACGATCTTTACATCGCAGCTTACATTTACGTCTTGAGTCTGTTTATAACTGCAAACTATCTTTTGCGCTTTTACGAACGAGTTTCTGTGCAGTTTACGTTTACGTCTTGATTCCATTTATAACTGCAAACTGTCTTCTGCACTTTTACGAACGAGTTTCTTTGCAGTTTACGTTTACGTTTTGATTCCATTCATAACTGCGAACTGTCATCTGTGCTTAGACGCAAACTGTGTTTAGACGTAAACTGTGCTTAGATGTAAACTGTGTTTGGATGCAAATTGCATTTAGACGTAAACTGCGCTTTAGACGCAAACTGTGTTTAGACGCAAACTGTGTTTAGATGCAAATTGTGTTTAGACGCAAACTGTGTTTAGACGCAAACTGTGTTTAGACGCAAACTGCGCTTAGACGCAATCTGCGCTTAGACGCAAACTGCGCTTAGATGCAAACTGCACTTAGACGCAATCTGCATTTAGACGCAAACTGCATTTAGATGCAAAACTGCATTTAGATGCAAACTGCGTAAACTGCACTTAGATACAAACTGTGAATCGGCTTTTGCATCATAATAGATTTTATCGAACGAACGCACCTTTCGATTTAATCGCTGTAAGATTTCCGCTGCACTAATTCACCCCCCCCCCCCCCCCCCCCTCTTAGTGCTCTCGATCCTAACAATTTGTATCAGGCGGGTATTTCTCATTTCGGTTTACACCGAGAGAAATGGCTCTTCAAGAGGGCTTTTTTTCTTTTAGTCCACCGTTCTTTAACGGATTGGACTACACTTATTGGAAAACTCGAATGAGAGTTTTCTTGATTTCTCTAAATCTGGATTTATGGAATATCATTGAAAACGGTTTTCAACTTCCCTCCAAATCGATGAACGAATGGTCGGATTTGGAGAAGAAGTATTTTTCTTTAAATGCAAAGGCTATGAATGCCTTATTTTGCGCTTTGGACAAAAATGAGTTCAATCGGATTTCTACGTGCGAAACGGCTTTTGACATTTGGCAAATACTTGAAATCACGCACGAGGGAACTAGTAGAGTCAAAGGCTCGAAAATTAACTTTTTATTGCATGATTTTGAGCTTTTTTTTCGAATGCAACCAAAAGCGAGACTATAGGCGACATGTACACCGTTTCACGGATGTCGTCAATAGTTTAAGAGCTCTTGAAAAATGTTTTTTGGGACTTTGAACTTCGTAAACAAGATTTTTATGTTCTCTTTCTAAGAAGTGGATTCAAAAGTAACTGCAATACAAGAAGCTAAAAACCTAAACAACTTACCACTTGAAGAACTAATTGGTTCACTGATGACATATGAAATGGTGCACAATGCACATGATGAACATGTTGAACACAATCACCTTCCAAATAACAGGAAGGATTTGGAACTCTGGACAAATGAATGCCACTTGAGCGATAACTCAAGTGATGAGGACAATGATGAACAAAACAACCTTCCAAAGAACAGGAAGGATTTAGGACATAGAACATTTGAAGACCACTCGAGCATAAGCTCAAGTGATGGTGAACTTAAACTACAAATGAAACAAAAATTAAAAAGCAAAAAGAATGGAACTACTTGCTTTAAATGCAAGAAGAAGAAAAAAAAAATGGGATGAATCGAGGCTCCTCAAGAAGGCGAGAAAGTCAATAAAAAAGCTGAAGCAAAACTAAGCCTTAACAGACCTCTGACGTTGAGGTAATTAAAATGCCTTTGGTTTATTTTGAAATTACTTGATGCTTTCATGATGTATTTTCTTTTTTTAGTTTAGAATTAATTTTCTTGAAAATTACATGTTTAAAAAAAAAAAATACAAAAAATTATGATCATGCTGGTAATTTCGAAAATGATAATATTGCATATTTTATGATAAACAAACAAAATGATTTTGATTGAGAAATCCTGGTTAAGAAGAAATAATGTGTATCATGTTTGATTAACATTGTTGAATGAAATCACGTTTGATTTAAAGTAATGCATAAAGATGTAATATTAAATGGTTATGATACAATGATTAACAATTTTATGCATGAGATTTTAAGTTATCCATGATCATGAGCTTGTTTGATCTTCATGATTTAATTTCAAGATCTATAGCAAAAAATCATGTCTGAATATATGAAAGTGTTAATTTCATTTTTTTTGATTCACTTAACAATTGGTATCCTAACAATCGGATTTTCTCATACACTTATGAAAAATATTTTTCTAAAATGGATTTGATGAAATGATTCCTGCTTATAAATTCCATCTTGAAATATGAATGATAGTGTTTTTGCTAAAGAGAATAATTATTAAAATCATGATCTTGATAATTATAACATGAAGCTCTTTATAAATCAAGATCGTTCATTATGCTCCCTACATCTATCAAAAAGGAGTTCTTCAAATGAAATGCAACTTGTCTTTTGATTTCTTAGAATTCAATGAAGTGTCATAGTGATATCTTGAAACTTGGAATATTTTAAAATGTGATCTTGATAAGAATGTTACAAGTTGCTCTTTGTACTGTATCTTTTCAAATGAATCATGAGCCTTGATATCATATATTTCATAATATAGAAATAACAAGATTTCTTTGCCTTATGTCTTGAACCTTCATGCTTATCTTAATTTGGCATATAAAGACTAAGGCATGCTTAGATGAAAAAGAATCACGAATCATAACTTGATCTATGATATAAATGCCTTGAAATGATTGAAATATTTAACTTTTATGCTCTTCCCCCTACTTTCTTCTTGTTTTCAATGATAAAATGGGGAGAAGTTTTGATCATGCATGGTAGGATATAATTTGACAAAATTGATACCATCATGATATGAAACATTTATAATGTGCAATTATGCATGCAATACTTGTGCTTTCTAATTATGATGTGATGTATTGCATATGATGTAAATCATGATTTAAAATGCTATGAGTGCTAAGTTACACACTTTGAGAAAAAATTGCTATATTGAAACATTAATGTAATTATGAATGGTGATATGAAATTATGCATGTAATACTTCAACCTATGATAACGATGCATGCAATGATATTCATGATAAAAAATTGTCTTGACATTCATGACTTGATTATTCATCCTTTGTTATGATTTTGAAATCATTGTAAAAGGAAAAAGAACTACAAAACTGTATTCTTCCTTTCTTTTTGACAATGACAAAGGGGGAGATAGCTAGCTTGTACAAGTCAAGAAGATGCAAAAACTTGATTGCTAGCTTGCCTATCTTAAGTAGCAAAGATTGCTAACTTGCTTATTTCAAGAAGAAAAATTATCTTCTTGAACATCACTATCTTGAATATCTCAAGAAGCAAAACTTGCAATTTGCACATTGCAATAGGAAGCAAGAATCATGAGCTTACACAAGAAAGCTATCTTGCATTTGCTTTCGAAATTTTTGCTAGCTTATATATTGTGAAACTTGTATATCATAAAAATTGCTAGCTTGTTGGTCTAAAGAGAAGCAAAAAGTTGCTATCTCAAAAGAAGCAAATGTGCTATCTTGCCTATCTCAAGAGGCAGAAATGCTAACTTGCACATCTAGCAAAGTGAACAAAATTTTCAAGAAGCAAGAGTTGCCTTCTTGAACATCTCTAATTTGCTAGCTTGCATGATGTAGAACTTGCTATCTTGAACATTACCAAAAGTGCTATCTTAAATGCTATAAAACTTGCATATCTAAAACTTGATAGCATGAATGTTCTAAGCATGATGTAACACTTGCTAAATCTTCTAGCTCCAAGATTGCATGATGATAAAACTTGATACAATGTTTTTCATGCAATGAGTTGAATCAATATCACAAACGATTGATTGTGATACTTCTCCTTTTTGTTGATGACAAAGGGGGAGAAGTATGTTGATGAAAGTATGTTGATGACATGACATGTGATGCATAAGTTTATGCATATGTTCATGTTGACGTGTTGCAAGTATTCATGATGAATATTGCAATGACTTGAATTCAGTTTGAATTCAAGGTTCCATCAATATGGCATATTGATAGGGGGAGTTTGTTTAAACTCCAGGGGTTAAGTTTAACTCCGTCATCAAGTGGTTGTCATCATCAAAAAGGGGGAGATTGTTGAATCTCGTATTTTGATGATGAAACTACTTGATATATGTTTATGATTTAATCTGCGTTTTGAGTGACGCAGGATGCTTTGATCAGGATGAGACAATTAAAGCAGGAAAATCATGTTGTGCCGAAGGAACATGTCGAAGATTGGACGTCCGGGCGGTGGGATCGGTCGACGTGTCGACGAAAGGCTTCGGGCGTGGACTCGAACATCGGGCCAAGAAGAGCGGGTATTGTGCCAAGGATATCGGAGTTGCAGAGTCAACTGGCCGATTGGGCAATAGGCTGCAGGAGAGGACGATCTTGTGAAGAATCGGACTGACGTCGAGGGACCAATGACATGCTGGACAACTTGGTTAAATTGCTTAGGATTAATTGTCTCGATCGAAGTTTTTGTTGTGCAGGATTAACGATGATAACGATGAAGACATAAAAAAGCGGCAAAGTGTAGGAGTCAAGCCTTGAAGGATTTGTTGCGAAGTTCGAGGAGTTCGTGGAAGTCCGAAGGTTCATCGGGAATGCTACCGAGCTCGCCGAGAAAGATCAGAGCTTGCCAAGAAGCTCATTGGAACTTCGCTAAGATCAAATCGTGAAGTCTAGGAGCTTTCCGGAGTCCGCAGAATGGTTTCCAGAGTTCATCGGAAGACCGCCGGAAGTTTGCCGGAAGCTCACCAGAAGAAGTCTTGACTTGCGGACTTTGTAATAGCTTAGAAAATGTCTTTAAATTCATAGTTAGCACGTTAATTAGGGTTAGGATTAGGTGTTAATCCTATAACCCAAGTAGAGGCTAATTAGGCTCAAGTTCGGACTGGTTTGGGCCAAGTTTGGAGCCAAACCAAGTGAGCTGAAATAGTAAAAGAGGTGGCACCACCAGGGTTGGAGGTGGCACCGCCCGAGGCTATGTCTCCCCAGCGAGGCTGGGCGAGCAACAGCCCAGGGCTCGATCTCCGGCGAGGACTGGGCGGTGCAACCTCCTCTGTCGGGGAGGTAGCACCGCCAGAGCTCAAGTTTCGAGCTCTGCGGGCGGTCAAACCTCTCCGATCGGCGGTGCAACCGCTGAGCTCGATCTTCGAGCTCTGGCGAGAGGTGCAACTGCCCACGGCAGAGGTGGCACCGCCAGGCTCGATCTTGAGCTCTGCCAGGCGGTGCAACCTCTCGATCGGGAGGTGCAAACGCTTTGATCCTGGAATTCGGGATTTGATCGTTTTGAGCTCCAAATTTGAACTGGGTTGGGGCCTATAAATACCCCACCCATTCAGCACTGAAGAGATACAGATCCACACCGAATTCTTGATCTTTTTCTGTGATTCTAAGAGCTCAAATTTGTGTAAAGTCCAAAAGTTCTCCTCTTTCTGTTCTTTAAGTCTTGAGTTGTAAAGAGAGGAGAAAAGGATCTGTAAGGGGTTGTCTCCTCGAGCCCGTCAAAAGGAGAGAAACTGTAAAGGGGCAGTTGGCCTTAGCCTATTGAAGGAAGGCCTCTAGTTGACGTCGGTGACCTCATCGGTGGAGGAAGCCAAAAGTGGAGTAGGTCAAGACTGACCCGAACCACTCTAAATCTCTGGTTTGTTTTTTTTTTTGAGCACTTTATCATTACTGCAAACCTCCTACATAGCTACTGCTCTCTCTCTAACTTTACGAACAAGTTTCTAAGTTCTAATCTTTCGAATCTGCCTTCGGGCGTAAAACGGTGTTTTCGTCTGATCTTTACATCGCAACTTACATTTACGTCTTGAGTCTGTTTATAACTGCAAACTGTCTTTTTTTTTTTTTACGAGCGAGTTTCTGTGCAGTTTACGTTTACGTCTTGATTCCATTTATAACTGCAAACTGTCTTCTTCTGCTTTTCTGAACGAGTTTTCTTTGCAGTTTACGTTTACGTTTTGATTCCATTCATAACTGCGAACTATCATCTGTTCTTAGGCGCAAACTGTGTTTTAGGCGTGGGTTGTGCTTAGACGTAAACTGTGTTTGGGCGCAAATTGCGTTTAGGCGTAAACTAAGCAGGCAGCACGAAACTGTGTTTAGACGCAAAACTGTGTTTAGACGCATAAAATTGTGTTTAGACGCAAAACTAAAGCAGACGCATAAACTGTGTTTAGACGCAAATTGTGTTTAGACACAAACTGCGCTTAGACACAATCTGCACTTAGACGCAAACTGCGCTTAGATGCAAACTGCGCTTAGACGCAATCTGCATTTAGACGCAAACTGCATTTAGATGCAAAACTGCATTTAGACGCAAACTGCATAAACTGCACTTAGATACAAACTGTGAATCGGCTTTTGCATCATAATAGATTTTATCGAACGAACGCACCTTTCGATTTAATCGCTGTAAGATTTCCGCTGCACTAATTCCCCCCCCCCTCTTAGTGCTCTCAATCCTAACACGTTCGTCAGAATTTCTAGAGGAACCAGCCGAGAAGTCTTGGAGCTTGCCAGAGAAGCTCATCGAAACTCACTAAGAAGATCGTTGTAAAGTCTAGGAGCTTATTGGGAGTCCATCGAAAGGTCACCGGAAGATCGCCAGAAGAATAGACATAGGGACTTGTTTAGCTTAGCAAATGTCTTAGGATTTCGTAGTTAGCACGAAATTGGGCTTCGATTTGGGCCAAACCAATTAGGGGCCAACTAGGCCCATATAAGAACTGTGTTGGGACCAATAAGAAGCCCAAATAGTGCCCCAAGAAGTCTCACCGTCGTGACATAGTCTTCGAGATTTTGTTAGGTGGTGGTATCGCCAGTTTAGGCGGTTGTACCGCCCCTGGCAGGGTGCCAGGCGATGGAACCACTAGTCTCGGTGGTGGTACCACCCAGCACTGCACCCCAAGTGGTGGTACCACTAGACCTGGGCAATGTCAGCCAGACTGACACTGGATGGTGGTACCGCCCGTGCCCGGGGAACCCAGGATAGGAAAGTTTTAGGCTCCAAGTTTGAATCAACTTGAAGCCTATAAATACCCCTCTCATCCCTGGTTAAAGCACACAAGCACAAAGAGTCTAAAAAGAAAGAAACGCTGCTAAAATCTTGTGTGATCTCCTCTCCCTCTTCTAAGTGTTAGACTACTTCAAGAGAGGAGTAAGTGAGTGCTTGTAAGGGTTATCTCCTAAACCCAGTAAAAGGAGAAGAGGGGTGTAAAAAGGTGATTGGCCTTCACCTATTGAAGGAAGGCCTCTAGTAGACGTCGGTGGTCTCATCAGAGGAGGAAGCTGATAAGACCCTAAAGTCTTATCGTCGCTCTGATACCAAATGGTAAGACCTTAAAGTCTTATCGAAAAAAGAAG
Source organism: Musa schizocarpa (assembly GCA_900464855.2). Taxonomy (NCBI): domain Eukaryota; kingdom Viridiplantae; phylum Streptophyta; class Magnoliopsida; order Zingiberales; family Musaceae; genus Musa; species Musa schizocarpa. The sequence continues at coordinate 11,689,841 of LS990925.1, read as the reverse complement.
AAGAGAAAGGGGATGATCACTTCGAGGGGATCGGCCTCTTTGATCGCTTCGAGAGGATCGGCCCTCCTTGATCACTTTGAGGGGATCGACCCTCCTTGATCGCTTCAAGGGGATCGGCCCTCCTTGATCGCTTCGAGGGGATCGGCCTCCTAGGGTTTGTCAAAAGATAGAATAATATTTTTTATAGATTACTAAAAAGAAGTAGTTACATCCCTATTTATAGAGTTCCACCCAGAGTCCATCAGGACTTGAACTCTAATAATAGATAAATATTAAATAAACTTCTACTTGACTCTAACTGAACCAAACCGACTCAATAAACAATCGGACTAAACAGACTCAATAAACATTATTCAAAAGCTCATAAAAAGGGTCTTAACAGTTCCTCCCTCTTCAAATCAGCCTTGTCCTCAAGGCTCAGCAACATCAATCTCGGGGAGCTTCTCTTTCAACACTTTAGCTATAGACTATCTGCAACATATCACAACCCTTTGATCAAGTATGTATGGTCGCCACTTTTTGATAGTGTAAGCAACAGGTCGGTCTTTCAGTGTAGTAATCATTGCATAAAACTTTTGGCCCTGTATAATTAATTTTATCTTTGAACCTTTGCTATCATAAGTTAAAATCCATCCATCAGCTTCAAATATATCACAGCCTTCAATGTGGTGGGCTAATTGGGCTGCAACTTTCCTGTCCATAAAATTATTAGTGCTATCTGTATCAATCAAAATAGTGACAGGTTGATGCTTCAAAGTTTCTTCGATTTTTATAGTTTGTGGGTTAGTGTAGCCAGCCAATGCATGCACTGTATGTGTGATGGCTTCAATATCTTCATTAGTTTTCGTACCTTTATGATCGGAGTCCAACTCTTTTATTTCTGGTTCCTCTCTAATTGGCTCAATCATCAGAAGTTGCCCTTGTTTACATCGGTGCTCCATACTCCACTTTTCATTATAGTACAAACCCTTTGCTAATCTTTTCTTAAGTTCTTCTTGGGTTAGTCTTTGGGTGTCAAGGCTTTGGTTGGGAATAGATAGGGCTGGTGGCTTATTGATCATCTGATTATTGTCACTTCTATTTCCATGATTTTCCCTGTTGATTTTTTTCTCATGTAGATGTGCGAATGAGATTGCAGCTATCATAGTGCGAGGTTGACGAGCCTTAACTTCACACCGGATCTCTGGAATAAGACCTTCAATAAACATATCTAGAAGTTGTCGTTCTGACCAATCTCTAGCTTGATTTGATAATCTTTCAAACCTACTCTGATACTCTAACACTATAGAAGTCTGACAAATTTTTTAGAGCTATCCATCCACCTTCATGTATGAGTAGATTATGTCATAATCTTAGGGTCTTTTTCCTGTATTTTCAGATCTGTGCAACGTAGAAATTGAGCCCCCATTTTGTTTAAATTTGTTGAGGTTCTCCAGTAGGCTCTTTTTGAAATCATTAAGTGTTTCTTGCAGTCGATTCTCAATTCTGATTTCCAATGCTTCCATTTGTGCTTTCACCGAGTTATCAGTGGCTATTGCGTAAGACTACAAATCTGTAATCTCAACTCCTGTTTTTGGTATCGGTCAAGGGCATCAATCACTGCCCTATTCGGTGCGGCTGTTGTGACGCAGTCGGTGGCAACACTATGGGAATGAAGGGTTGCTGTGAGGATGTGGGGATGTAGCTGTTGTCGTCGCGTGGGAGGCAGCGATGCTTGTTGCGGTCGCTGCATAGAGGGATCGCTATTGTTGAGGGCTTGGAGGCAGTAATGGTGGTGCGACTGGGGCAGCACCACTAAGGGCTCACCGTTGTGATGGCTACGATGGCGCGGATGGAAGGCAGCGTGGCTCTGTTTTTATCACACTGCAGGAGGAGGCGCTGGTGAGAGGCAACAATGCTTGTTGTAGTCGCTGCTTGGAGGGATCGCTACTGCTAGGGGTTGGGAGGTAGCGATGGTGGTGTGGTTGGGGGCAGCACCGGCAAAGACTCACCGTTGCGGTGGCTGCCATGGAGGAAGAGTTGCTGCCCTATGTTTTTGTCACTGTGTGAGATGAGAGCGCCGAGGCTGGAAGGCGATGGTTGTGACTGCTGTGACCCAAGGAAGCAATCGCCAAGCAGCCGGGTTGAGGCTGCGGTGATGGCAACCAACAACTGCAGCAGCGGAGGCAGAACAAGAGGGAGGTGGCATTGAAGCGGCCGGGGTTGAGGCTGTAGTGGTGGCAACCGGCGGTAGTGGCAAAGATGCAGAGCAAGGGGGCTGCAGCAATAGTGCAGATCGAGGAAGCTCTGTTTCTGCAACCGTTGCAACGAGGGCTGCGACAATCGGCGGCTGCGGCTGCAACCATCCGGGCGAGAAGCAGCGGCACCAGTGGAGAAGGAGGAGTCGGCGGTGTCACGGTTGGGAACAAGGGCAACTGGTGAGTAGCCCTGTTTCTGGCACTACGGATGCAGAGCAAGGAGGATCGGCTGCTGGGAGGCGTGCGATGGTCGTTGCACGGTGGCCCATAGCGGTGATGGGTCAGCTGGGCGACGACGGCACTAGAGGGGAAGAGGAGTGCTGGAGGCGACGCGGCTGGTGGAGGCACGACTGCGATTGACGAGGGGCTGCGACAACAGAGGAACTCTGTTTCTGCAACCGTTGCAACGAGGGGCTGCGGCAACTGGAGGCTGCGGCTGCGACCCATGGGGGAGGGCACGGCTAGGGTTGCAGTTGGGAGGCGGGCGACGATGATCGATCGGTCGGGAAGCAGCGACGGCGGTGGAGAAGGAGTTGCCCTGCAGCGGCGGTAGAGAAGAGCAGCAGGGTTGCGGCGGAGTGGGATGCTAGCAGCATCGTCTCTTGGCAGCGGTGGTGGCTTGGGTGGGAGGTGGCGGTGGACTTTGGCCGGAAGTGGGGCAGAGTCGGTTGCTGGCCAGAGAGCAGTGACGGGCGGCGGGTGGGCTGGCCGGAAGCAGGGGAAGCAAGGGGGCGTGGCTGCGGCTTCTTCTTCCTCTCGTGTTTCTTCTTTTCTTTTTTTTTGTTTTTTTTTTTTTGAATGAGATGAGGTAGCGAGGAGGTTGAGCGGTAGTCGAAGGTCGCTGGCCAGGGAAACAACGACAACGGTAAAGAAAGAGTTGCCTTGTAGTGGTGGTGGGGAAGAAGGGAAGCAAGGTTGCGACGGGTTGCGCCAAGGATCATTGCTCTGATACCAAATGATAAGACCCTAAAGTCTTATCGTAGGCTCTGATACCAATTGATAAGACCCTAAAGTCTTATCGTAAAAAAGAAGAAGAGAAAGGGGATGATCACTTCGAGGGGATCGGCCTCCTTGATCGCTTCGAGGGGATCAGCCCTCCTTGATCACTTCGAGGGGATCGGCCCTCCTTGATCGCTTTGAGGGGATCGGCCTCCTAGGGTTTGTCAAAAGACAAAATAATATTTTTCATAGATTACTGAAAAGAAGCAGTTATATCCCTATTTATAGAGTTCCACCCAGAGTCCATCAGAACCAAATAAATAACTGAACCTCTACTTGAACTCTAATAATAAATAAATATTAAATAAACCTCTACTTGAATCTAACTGAACCAAACTGACTCAATAAACAACTGGACTAAACAAACTTAATAAATATTATTCAAATGAGTTGCCCTGTTTCTGGCACTACGAATGTAGAGCAAGGAGGATCATTTTTGGGAGGCATCTTGGCGGTCGTCATGCGGTGGCCCGAGCGGTGATGGTCGGCTTTGGCGACAGGAGGGGGAGAGAGGAGTGCTGGGGCTTACGGTGGGCCGGGAGGAGGCTCTGCGATCGGCGAGGGGCTCTGACAATGAGAGGAACTATGTTTCTGCAACCGTTGCAACAAGGGGCTGCGGCAACCGGGTGACTGGCAACCGGCGTGCTGTGGCTGCGACCCAAGGGGGGGGCACGGCTAGGGTTCTGTGGGAGGCGGGTGATGATGATCGATCGGCCCGGGGCAACGACGGCGGTGGAGAAGGAGTTGCCCTGCCCTACAGCGGTAGAAAGAGGAGCAGGGTTCTTGGCGAGTGGGGCCGGCGACATCGTCTCCTGGTAGCGGTGGTGGCTCGGGTGGGAGGCAGGGGTGGACTCTGGCCGGAAGTGGGGCAGAGTCGGTTGCTGGCCGGAGAGCAGCGACGGGTGGCGGGTGGGCTGGACGGAAGCAAGGGAAGCAGGGGTGCGTGGCTACGGCTTCTTCTTCGTCTTGTGTTTCTTCTTTTCTTTTGTTTTTATTATTTTATTTTTGAATGAGTTGAGGCAGCAAGGAGGTCAAGCAGTGGTCGAAGGTCGCTGGTCGAGGAAACAGCGACAACGGTGAAGAAAGAGTTGCCTTGTAGTGGTGGTGGGGAAGAAGGGAAGTAAGGTTGCGGCGGGTTGCGCCAAGGATCTTTGCTCTGATACCAAATGATAAGACCCTAAAGTCTTATCATTGCTCTGATATCAAATAGTAAGACCTTAAAGTCTTATCGTAAAATGAAGAAGAGAAAGGGGATGATCACTTCGAGGGGATCGGCCTCCTTGATCGCTTCGAGGGGATCGACCCTCCTTGATCGCTTCGAGGGGATCGGCCCTCCTTGATCGCTTCGAGGGGATCAGCCTCCTAGCATTTGTCAAAAGACAGAATAATATTTTTCATAGATTATTGAAAAGAAGCAGTTACATCCGTATTTATAGAGTTCCACCCAGAGTCCATTAAGACTTGAAATCTAATAATAAATAAATATTAAATAAACCTCTACTTGACTCTAACTGAACCAAACTAATTAAATAAACAACTGGACTAAACAGACTCAATAAACATTATTCAAAAGCTTAGAAAAAGGTTCCTAACAGTCGAGGGGATTGGCCTCCTAGGGTTTGTCAAAAGACAGAATAATATTTTTCATAGATTACTAAAAAGAAGCAGTTACATCCCTATTTATAGAGTTCCACCCAAAGTCCATCAGAACTTGAACTTTAATAATAAATAAATATTAAATAAACCTTTACTTGACTCTAACTGAACCAAACCGATTCAATAAACAACTGAACTAAACAAACTCAATAAACATTATTCAAAAGCTCAGAAAAAGGTTCCTAACAGTTCCTCCCTATTTAAATCAGCCTTGTCCTCAAGGCTGAGCAACATCAATCTCGGGGAACTTGTCTTTTAGCACTTCAGTCATAGGCTATCTGCAACGCATCACAACCCGTTGATCAAGTAAGTATGATCTCCACTTTTTGACAGTGTAAGCAATAGGTCGATCTTTCAGTGTAGTAATCGTTGTAAGAAATTCCTGACCTTTGTTATCATAAGTTAAAATTCGTCCATCAGTTTCGAATATATCACAGCCTTCAATGTGGTGGGCTAATTGGGATGCAACTTTCCTATCCATAAAATTATTAGTGCTATCTTTATCAATCAAAATAGTAACAGGTTGATGCTTCAAAGTTCCTCCGATTTTCATAGTTTGTGGGTCAGTGTAGCCAGCCAATGCATGTTGAATCTCGGATTTTGATGATGAAGTCAATTGTCATTTGTTATCTAATCTATGTGTTGAGATAAGTGTGCAGGATTAACTACGATGAAAGTAAGACAAGCAGCAGGTGTTGCGCCAGAGTCAAGATCATGATCATGTTGGGAGTTCGAGAGTCCGACGGAAGTTCGGACGGTCGTCGGAGGTTCAGCGAGAACAGATCCGAGAAGTCCGAAGCTTGCCAAAGCGAAGCTTCGTCGGAACTTCGCCAAGTGGATCGTCGCAAAAGTCCAGGAGTTTGCGGATGTCCATGAGAACAATCACGAGGGTTCATCCGGATGTTCCACGGATGTCCATGAAACAATCACTCGAGCGAGAGGTTGCAATGCCTCAATCGAGAGGTGGCACCGCGCAGGGGCTCGATCTTCGAGCCGGACTTCGGCGGTGCAACCGCCCCGACAAGAGGGTGCAACCGTCTCGATCTTCCGAAACTCTGCCGGCGGTGCAACCTCTCCGATCAAGAGGTGCAATCGCTGATCTCGAAATCGGGATTTGATCGATTTGATCGTTTTGAGCTCCAAATTTGAAATGGGTTGGGGCCTATAAATACCCCACCCATTCAACCTTGAAGAGACAAAGATCCACACCAATTCTTGATCTTTTTCGGTGATTCTAAAAGCTCAAATTTGTGTAAAGTCCTAAAGTTCTCCTCTTTCGTTCTTCAAGTCTTGAGTTTTAAAGAGAGGAGAAAAGGATCTGTAAGAGTTGTCTCCCCGAGCCGTCAAAAGGAGAGAAACTGTAAAAGGGCAGTTAGCCTTCGCCCATTGAAGGAAGGCAGCTAGTTGACGTCGGTGACCTCGTCGGAGGAGGAAGCCAAAAGTGGAGTAGGTCAAGACTGACCGAACCACTCTAAATCTCTGGTTTGCTTTTACTTTGAACACTTTATCATTACTGCAAACCTCGTACATAACTACTGCCCTCTGCGCTTTAGAGTGGATCGACCCTCCTTGATCGCTTCGAGGGGATCGGCCCTCCTTGATCGCTTCGAGGGGATCAGCCTCCTGGCATTTGTCAAAAGACAGAATAATATTTTTCATATATTATTGAAAAGAAGCAGTTACATCCCTATTTATAGAGTTCCACCCAGAGTCCATCAAGACTTGAAATCTAATAATAAATAAATATTAAATAAACCTCTACTTGACTCTAACTGAACCAAACTAATTAAATAAACAACTGGACTAAACAGACTCAATAAACATTATTTAAAAGCTTAGAAAAAGGTTCCTAACAGTCGAGGGGATTGGCCTCCTAGGGTTTGTCAAAAGACAGAATAATATTTTTCATAGATTACTAAAAAGAAGCAGTTACATCCCTATTTATAGAGTTCCACCCAAAGTCCATCAGAACTTGAACTTTAATAATAAATAAATATTAAATAAACCTTTACTTGACTCTAACTGAACCAAACCGATTCAATAAACAACTGAACTAAACAAACTCAATAAACATTATTCAAAAGCTCAGAAAAAGGTTCCTAACAGTTCCTCCCTATTTAAATCAGCCTTGTCCTCAAGGCTGAGCAGCATCAATCTCGGGGAACTTGTCTTTTAGCACTTCAGTCATAGGCTATCTGCAACGCATCACAACCCGTTGATCAAGTAAGTATGATCTCCACTTTTTGACAGTGTAAGCAATAGGTCGATCTTTCAGTGTAGTAATCGTTGTAAGAAATTCCTGACCTTTGTTATCATAAGTTAAAATCCGTCCATCAGTTTCGAATATATCACAGCCTTCAATGTGGTGGGCTAATTGGGATGCAACTTTCCTATCCATAAAATTATTAGTGCTATCTTTATCAATCAAAATAGTAACAGGTTGATGCTTCAAAGTTCCTCCGATTTTCATAGTTTGTGGGTTAGTGTAGCCAGCCAATGCATGTTGAATCTCAGATTTTGATGATGAAGTCAATTGTCATTTGTTATCTAATCTATGTGTTGAGATAAGTGTGCAGGATTAACTACGATGAAATTAAGACAAGCAGCAGGTGTTGCGCCAGAGTCAAGATCATGATCACGTTGGGAGTTCGAGAGTTCGACGGAAGTTGGACGATGACCGGAGGTTCGGCGAAAACGAGATCCGAAGTCCGTCGAAGCTTGCCAAAGGCTTCGTCGAACTCGCCAAAGTGGATCGTCGCAAAAAGTCCAGGAGTTTGCGGATGTCCATAGAACGATCACCGAGGGTTCATCGGATGATCGGCGGAAGTTCGCCGAAACTTCGTCGGGAAGAAGCGATTGACGCGCCGAACAAAGCTGCAGAAGTTGTCGTAGATTTAATCGTAGTTAGCATGTTGATTAAGCTTGAAAATGGGAGGTGATCCCATTAGCTTAATCTTGGGGCAGTGGGCCCCTGAAAAGATTGAAATGGGCGAATGGTGCTAACCATTGGGACCACGATACCCAAGGCGGTTACAACCGCCTAAACGGAGGTGCAACCCGCCCGAGCTCGATCTTGAGCTAGGCTGGGCGGTGCAACCTCCCCGATAGAGAGGTAGCACCGCTTTGCTTCGGTCTTGAGCTCGAGGCGAAATGCAATCTGTACCTCAATCGAGGAGGTGGCACCGCTGGGGCTCGATCTTCGAGCCCGACTTCGGCGGTGCAACCGCCCACGAAGAGTGCAACGCACGGGCTCGAGTCTTGAGCTCTCGGGCGGTGCAACCTCTCCATCAAAAGGTGCAATCGCCTGATCTCGGAAATCCGGGATTTGATCGATTTGATCGTTTTGAGCTCCAAATTTGAACTGGGTTGGGGCCTATAAATACCCCACCCATTCAGCACTGAAGAGACAAAGATCCACACCGAATTCTTGATCTTTTCAGTGATTCTAAGAGCTCAAATTTGTGTAAAGTCCTAAAGTTCTCCTCTTTCTGTTCTTCAAGTCTTGAGTTGTAAAGAGAGGAGAGAAAGGATCTGTAAGGGTTGTCTCCTGAGCCCGTCAAAAGGAGAGAAACTGTAAAAGGACAGTTAGCCTTCGCCCATTGAAGGAAGGCAGCTAGTTGACGTCGGTGACCTCGCCGGAGGAGGAAGCCAAAAGTGGAGTAGGTCAAGACTGACCGAACCACTCTAAATCTCTGGTTTGCTTTTACTTTGAACACTTTATCATTACTGCAAACCTCGTACATAACTACTGCCCTCTGCGCTTTTACGAACGAGTCTCTAAGCTCTGATCTTTCCGAATCTACATTCAGACGTAAATCGTGTTTTCATACGATCTTTACACTGTAGTTTTCGCTTACGTTTTGATTCCATTTATAACTGCAAATTGCTTTCTGCGTATTCATAAAACGGTTTTCAAAGTTCAAAACTACTTTCAAACGAAAACTAGTTTAGGCGTAAAATGCGGCTTTGGCGTAAAAACTGCGTTTAGGCGTAAACTGCGTTTAGGCGTAAAAACTGCGTTTAGGCGCATAAAACTGCGTTTAGGCGTAAAACTGCGTTTAGACGCAAAAAACTGCGTTTAGGCGAAAAACTGCACTTAGGCGTAAATCTGCATTTAGGCGTAAAACTGCATTAGGCGTAAATCTGCACTTGGGCGTAAAACTGCGTTTAGGCGCAAAACTGCGCTCAGGCGCGAAACTAAACTTTTAAACGCAAACTGTGTTTAGACGCAAACTGTGTTAAGACGCAAACTGCGCTTAGACGCAATCTGCGCTTAGACGCAAACTGCGCTTAAATGCAAACTGCGCTTAGACGCAATCTGCATTAAGACGCAAACTGCATTTAGATGCAAACTGCGTGAACTACACTTAGATACAAACTACGTGACCTCAATCAAGCTCAATGGAGATGCAATCTAGTGGTACAATTGGTATGAAACTTTCCACAGAGTTCCTTCGTGGGAGCAGTTTAAAAGAGGGCTTCTTGTTCCCTTTGGCCTATTCGAATATGAGAATGTTGATTGCTAGCTCACCAAAATTTATCAGACTTCTATAGCATTAGAATATCATAGTAGGTTTGAAAGATTGTCAAATCAAGCTAGAGATTAGTCGAAATGATAACTTCTGGATACATTTATTAAAGGGCTTATTCTAGAGATCCAGTGTAAAGGTAAGACTCATCAACCCCACACTATAATAGCTGCGATCTCAATTGTATATCTATATGAGAAACAAATTAGCAAGAAAAGATCAGCAAGGGGTTTGTACTATAATGAAAAGTGGAGTATGGAGCACCGATGTTAACAAGGGCAACTTCTAATGATTGAATCAATTGGAGAGGAACTGAAAGCTAAGAATGTGGACTCCGATCATGAATGTATAAATTCTAATGAAGATGTTGGACCTACCATATATACAATGCATGCATTAGCCGACTACTCTAACCTGCAAACTATGGAAGTTGGCGGAACTCTAGAACATTAGCCTGTTATAGTTTTAATTGTTACTAGTAGCACTAATAATTTTATGGATAGGAAAGCTGCAGCCCGATTAGCTTACCACATTGAAGGCTGTGACAGATTTGAAGTAAAGATCGTTGATAGATGGATTTTAACTTGTTATAGCAAATGTTCAAAGATAAAATTGATTATACAAGGCCAGGAGTTTCTTGCAACGATTACTACACTGAAAGACTGACTTGTTGCTTACACTATAAAAAAGTGGAGACCATACTTACTTGATCAAAAGATTATGATGCGTTGCAGATAACCTATAATTGAAGTGCTGAAAGAGAAGCTCCCCAAGTTTGATGCTGCTCAACCTTGAGGACAAGGCTGATTTGAAGAAGGAGGAATTATTAGGACTCTTTTTCTAAGCATTTGAATAATGTTTATTGAGTTAGTTTAGTTTAATTGTTTATTGAGTCTATTTAGTTCAGTTAGAGTCGGGTAGAAGTTTCTTTAATTATTAAGAGTCTAAATCTTGGTGGACTCTAGGTGGAACTCTATAAATAGTGATGTAACCCTTTCTTTAAATCAATCAAACAATCAATCAATAAAATATTATTCAATCTTTTGACAAACCCTAAGAGGTCGATCCCCTCGAAGCGATCAAGGAGGCCAATCCCCTCGAAACGATTATTCCCTTTTCTTCCATTTCTTTTATGATAAAACCTTAGGGTTCTATCAAGATCCTCATTTTAGTCTTCCAATATGTGTAATCTGTCCCATTAAACATGGGTGGATGTATAATTGAATGACCCTCTTGGTTGCCGGCAAATGCCATCTCTCTTAGATTTTAAACCAAATGAGAGTGAACCTTAGCTCTGATACTAATTGTTAGGAACAAGAGCGACACTAAGAAGGGGGGGTGTGAATTAGTGCAACAAAAAAACATCGATTTCATAAAATATTTATTTCGATTCAAACTATTTCAGAAGGATGTTGAACTTGAGAGCTTTCATAAAAATGTAAAGAGAAGCTTAAAGAGGTTTGCAATAATGTAAATTGCATAAAAGGAAAAGCAAACTAGAATTTAGAGTGGTTCGGTCGATGTGACCTACATCCACTTCGGATTCCTCCTCTATCAAGGTCATTGGCATCCACTAAAGGTCTTTCTTCAATAGGCGAAGACCAACCATCTTTTATAGCTCTTTCTCCTTTTTTTGGGTTTAGGAGATAACCCTTACAAGCCTCACTCCTCTTTCTTGGATGTTTACAAAGCTAAGAGAGGGAGGGGAGGACTCTTTCTCACTTTTACAATACTTAACACCCTAGAGATTCAAGAATATGTTAAACACTTTCATGCCCTTTTATGCAGAAAAGGTGGTCGTGTGTGATTTCGAGAGTGTGACATATGTCAAAAGTTGTTTCACACATAGAAATTCGATTAAACAGTTTTATATAAAGCACAAGATAGAGCGTTTATAGCTCTAGCATTTAAAGAAAACGTCTTCTTCTCCAAATCATTCCAATCTTTTATTGGAAGAGAAGATCTTTTAAAACCAGATTCGATAATGTTCTATAAGTTCAAATCCAAAGAAAATAAGAAAACTCTCATTCGAGTTTTTTAATAAGTGTAGTCTGTCCCATTAAAAAATAAAGGACGAATGAGAGAGTGACCCTCTTGAAAGTCGAAAAGAGCCATTTCTCTTTGGGTGTTAAACCAAATGAGAAAACGAGGCTTTGATACCAATTGTTAGGATCAAGAGCGAGGTCGGCACTAAGAGGGGGGGTGAATTAGTGCAGCGGTAAAAATTACGTCTTCAAAAACTTTCGTACGATAAAATTTGTTTACGTTGAAAACCAATTTTGAAAACTTAACTTGAAAGCATACGTACAAGAGTAGTGGATGTAAAGATCAAGTAAGGAGGTTTGCAGTTAAAGTAAATTGCTCAAAGAAATGCAAACTAGATTTTAGAGTGGTTTGGTCGTTATGACTTACATCCACTTCATTGATTCCTCTTCCGTCAAGGCCACCGGCATCCACTATCGGTCTTCCTTTAATAGGTGAAGACCAACCACCTTTTGCACCCCTCTTCTCCTTTTATCGGATTTAGGAGATAACCCTTACAAGCACTCACTCTCCTCTCTAAACAGAAATCTAAGTTTAAGCTAGAGGAGAGATTTCTCAAGTGATTTATATAGCGTTTGTTCACTTTTAAACTCTCTATGCTTGTGTGCTTTAACCTAGGATGGGGGGTATTTATAGGCTTCAAGTTGATTCAAACTTAGAACCTAAAAATATCTCATCCCAGGTTTCCCGAGCACGGGCGGTACCACCGCCAATGCTGGGCGGTACCACTGCCAGTTTCAGTCTGACACTAACTCTGCACTAGGCGGTACCATCGCCTAGTCTGGTGGTACCACCACCTGGGGGGCTGTGCTAGGCGGTACCACCACCTAGACTGGTGGTACCACTACCTGGCACCTTGCTAGGGGTGGTACAATTGCCCAGACTAGCGGTACCATCGCTTGACACAGTCTCGAAGACTGTGTCATGACGATGCCACTTCTTGGGATACTGTTTGGGCCTCTTATTGGGCTCAACATAGTCCTTACATGAGCCTAGCTGGCCCCTAATTGGGTTGGCCCAAATTCAAACCCAATTACGTGCTAACAACGATTCCTAAGACATTTGCTAAGCTAAATAAGTCCCTATGTCTTGGTTTCTTCCGGCGATCTTCCAGCGAACTTCCGACGATCTCTCGACAAAGTTCCGACGGACTCCTGGCAAGCTCCTAGACTTTACGACGATCTTCTTGGTAAGTTTTGACAAGCTTCTCTAGCAAGCTCCGAGACTTCTCAGTTGGTTCCGCCAGAACTTCCGACAAACGTTCGGACTTTTGACGAACTCTTGAACTCCCAATGAAATTGCGTCATTGACTCTGGGACTTTATTTTGCTTTATTCCTTGCTATCGTAGTTAATCCTGCACATATAAAATATACTTCGATCTAGATAATTAATACTAAGCATTAATCATGTTGTCTGGCATGTCATTGTCCCTCTACGCTTCGTCCGATTCTTCGGCACATCGTCCTCTCTTACGGCCTATTGCCCAATCGGCTAGTTGACTCCATAACTCCGATATCCTTGGCGCAATATTTGCTCTTCTTGGCTCGATGCCTGAATCCATGGCCCAAAGCCTTTTGTCGATATGCCGACCGATCAACCAGCTCAACGTCCAATCTTCTTATATGTTTTCCTCCGGCCCAACATGATTTTTCCTACTTTAATTGTCTAATCCTGATCGAAGCATCCTGCGTCACTCAAAACGTAGATTAAAATATAAACACTTATCAATTGGTTTCATCATCAAAATATGAGATTCAACAATTTTAAGAGTGTTCCAAATATCGAAAGTCGTTTCGCAAGTAGAAACCCGATTGAATTCAATTTTGTCTAAGGCGCAAAATAAGGCATTCATAGCTTTGGCATTTAAAGAGAAAGTCTTTTTCTCTAACTCATTCCAATTGTTCATTGGAAGAGAAGACTTTTGAAAACCAAATTTGACTATATTCCATAAATCTAAATCCAAAGAAAGCAAGAAAACTCTCATTTGAGTTTTTCAATAAGTGTAGTCCGTCCCATTGAACATGGGAAGACGAACGATAGAAAAGCTCTCTTGAAAGCCAAAAGGAGCCATTTCTCTTAGGTGTTAAACTAAATGAGAAATAGCTTGGCTCTAATACCAATTGTTAGGAATGAGTCGGCACTAAGAGGGGGGGGTGAATTAGTGCAGTGGATAAAACACGTCGGTTCAAAAATCTTCAATTTGATTAAACCCAATTCCGACGAAAATTGTTTCATAAAGATATTAACTTGAAATCATATGGAAGGGTGTGCAGGAAAAGTAATGAGAAAGTAAAGTAGTGTGTAATAAAGATAAACAGCAAAACAGAAATGTAAACTGTTTTATAGTGATTCGATCGTCGTGACCTACATCCACTCCACTGATTCCTCTTCCGTCGAGGACACCAACATCTACTAACGATCTTCCATCAATGGGTGAAGATCAACTACCCTTACAACTTGATTCTCCTTTTGACAGGTTCAGGAGAGAAACTTTACAACCCCTTTTTACAAAGCTTCTCTCACACTCTCCCTTAGAATGGTATCTAAACTTTAAGAGGAGGGACTCTACACTTTACAAGGGTTTTCAACTATAGAAACATAGAGTTTTTGTTCGCTTTTCTTTCTACTCCAAGTAGGAATAGCTGGGGTATTTATAGACCCTAAATGGATTTAAAACTTGGAGCCAAAATTTAAATTCCCGAGATTTTGGGGTACGAGCGGTACCACCACCTGCATTGGGCGGTACCACCGCCTACATCGTGACATAGGCAATACTACCGCTTGGGAGATTGTGTCTAGGCGGTACTACTACCTAAATTGACAGTACCACTGCTTGGCAGCCTCGGGGATTGAGTTTTTTTAGTTTTCCAACTCAAAGGCGGTTCCACCACCTGTTCTAGTGATGCCACCGCTTAACCCAACTTTTGGGTTACTGAATGGGCCTCCTAATAAGCCTAAATTAGTCTCAATTAAGGCCCAATTGGCCCTTAATTTAGTTAGCATGGTTACACCAAAAGCTAACTCAATTAGCACCCTAAACTATTTTGATCTTAGACAAATAATTACAAAGTATGAATCTTTTGTCCGGTATGTCATTGGTTCATCAGTGCTTCATCTAATCCTTCAGCGCATCGTCATCTTTTACGGCCTTTTGCCCAATCAGCATGTTGACCTTCGTAACTCTGATCTCCTTAGTGCAATATCCACTCCTTCGGCCCGATGCCCGAATTCATGTCATGAAGCCTTTTGCCAACACGTCGATCGATCCTCTAACCCGATGTCTAATCTTCTAACATGTTCACTCCGGTCCAATGTCCAATTCCTCCTGCTTTAATAAATTTGCCTCTCCTTAATCGAAGCTAGTCTTACATCACTCAAAATACAGATTAGATCATAAACTCATCAATTGATTTCATCATCAAAATCCGAGATTCAATAGAGAGCAAACTAAGATAGAAGTCCATATCTTGATTGTTTATTTTTCTATAAAATCTACATGTTATTTATTTATGCTGTATCTTAATTTTTAGAAAATGTTACTTTCAAATTTATTACGTGGCATACTTGATGTCAACTGTATCACTGGTCTGAATTACACAGATTGGGTCCGCATCTTGAGAATTATTTTCACAGCAGAGAAAATTAGGCATACTTGCCCCTTCCTCAGCCTACGCTTGAGGAAGGGGTAAGGAAGGATGAGATCACTCACTATGTGAAGCACATAGATGACACCACTCTTGCTCAATGTTATATGTTGGGCTCTATGACTCCTGAGTTACAGAGACATCATGAAAAAATGGATGTCATTTTCATTCTCCTATATGTCTACAAACTGTTTGAGGAACATCGAAGGACTTGGCGATATAAGATATCCAAGAGCCTCTTATGTGCTAGGATGACTAAGGGGTCACCGGTTCAGAACCATGTCCTAAAGATGATTAAGTGGATAGAGAAACTCATAGGTCTAGGAATAGTCCTAGAGGATAACCTATATATGGATCTTGTCCTTCAGTCCCTACCAAATTTCTTTTCATAGTTCATAATAAATTCTAATTTGAACAAGCTTGAGATAACTCTCTTTAAGCTCCTCAATATGTTGAGGGAGGCAGAGAGCACTATCAAGAAAGAAAAGCTAGTTCTCTATACTAGTGAGACCAAAAAGAAAACGAAAGCAGAAAAGTCCCTTAAAAATGGCAAGGGTAAGGGCAGACCAGGTAAAGTAAAGGTTGCTAAGAAAGACCCAACAAAGGACAAAGACTAGTGCTTCCACTGTGGTAAAGATGGGCACTGGAAGAGAAACTATAAACCTTATAGAGAGAGCGAAATAGAAGCTTGGAGAAGCTTCAGGTATATTCATGAGCGGTATCCATTTATCAGACTCTTATAATAACACATGGGTATTGGATATCGGTAATGCTTGTCATATTTATAATTCATTGTAAGTTCTGATAAGACCTAAGAGATTGGCGAGAGGTAAGATGGACCTCAAGATGGGCAATGAAGCAAAAGTTGCTATAGTAGCTGTTGGCGAGGTCACCCTACATCTGCCTAGTGGAGCTATTATTACATTGGATGCATGCTATTTTATTCCTTCTATTATCAAAAATATTATTTCTATTTTATGTTTAAGAGTTAGTGGATATAAATTAGTTTTTTAGAATAATAATTATTTAATATTATTAGATGATGAGATCATCACGATAGGAATATTGCATAATTGTTTATTTATGTAGACACTACTTCATATATCATGAATGTAAGTGTGTCCAAGAGGAAACGAGATGATGTGAACAATGCATACCTATAGCATTGTAGGCTAGGTCACATCCATGAGGGAAGGATCTAAAGGTTGCTAATAGATGGATATTTAGATCTATTCGACTATGAGTCATATGCAACTTGCGAGCCTTGCCTACGTAGAAAACTAACTCTCCTTTCAGTGGAATTGGAGAGAGAGCCACTGAGCTACTAGAACTCATACATAGTGACGTATGTGGACCTATCTCAACTCATATTATAGGTGGTTACTCCTACTTTATTACTTTTACTATTGATTTCTCAATGTATAGACATGTGTACTTGATGAAGTATAAGTCTAAGGCCTTTGAGAAATTCAAAAAGTATAAGAATGAAGTGGAGAACCAAACTGGAAAGAGTATCAAGACACTTCGATTAGATCGAGGAAGTGAATACTTGAATACAGAGTTCACCTAGTTCCTTAAGGACCATAGGATTCTATCCTAATGGACACCTTATACACCTTATCTTAATGGTATATCTCAAAGGATGAATTGTACACTGTTAGATATGGTATGGTCCATGATGAGTTTTGATGACTTACTATTAGGACTCTAGATAGAAAAGTCCTAATTGAGAGGGACAATCATATTAACCTACCTACCCGACCCCTATTAAAGAGGTGAAGAGGCCGACTAGGGTTAGGAGATTATTTCTTAGAGAAACATTAGGAGTTGTAAGGGAATAGGAGTCTTGAGTAGGAGTCCTATTAGGAGTTCGGGTTTAGAAGCCCTATAAATACCCATGTATTCATCCTCTTTTAATAAGTAATAGATGAATCTTTTCTGCAGCTTTTAAGCAGCAATTTGGAAGAAGAAACCCCTATAGAGTTTCAAGGAGGTCGATCCCCTAAAGAGATCAACCCCAAGCTTAGAATATGCAAGGGTTCTAACATTTGGTATCAAAGCAACATTCTTGCATCTCACTGCCCTTCCATAGCCATCCATCAGCCCTCCATAACCGCCCAAAGCAATTCTCATAATTTTTTAAAAGATCATCGCTGAATTCCGTCATCATCTCCACCACCGCGGATCATCCTTTGATCTTCTTGTGAATTACAACAAGTTCTGGTTTCCTACCTTACTACTGCTGTAATTTAGTTATCCTTATTCGAAAATCCAAAAAAAATTGTTCCTATATACTATGGCATCTGAGGAGGTAATCAATGCTAAATTCAATGCTAAATTCAAAGCCTTATTTAGGATATATGTTTAAAGGTGAATCGATCTCATTATCGTGATTTCATCACGATCCGATTCCCATTGCACAAATCCAAGGACATCACAATATATGTATGCATTTATGCAATAGTTATAAGGTGATATATGCCAAAATATAATAAGCAAAAAGATTCTATATTAAGTCACACGTGCCATCACTCACGTGATTGGCTTGCTGGGCACCTATGACTAGCAATCTCCCACTTGACCTAAAGCCAATCACCTATGTGTCTGATCCCCATCAGACCCCTGTGACGCTCAAAACAAATCTAAGACAACGACTTTGTTAGTGGATCTGCAATGTTATCTTCGGATGGAACTCTTTCCACTACTACATCTCCTTAGGTCACGATCTCTCTGATAAGGTGGAACCTCCTCAGAACATGCTTAGATTTCTGATGAGACCTAGGTTCCTTTGCTTGAGCAATCGCCCGTTGTTGACCTTAATATAGGGAGATCGGCTCTTACCCTACCCAAGACGACTCCCAAATCTGTGATGAACTTCTTCACCCAAACTCCCTCCTTTGCTTTGCTGCATCTGATGCAGCAATGTATGTACTCCCTCCTGTGGTCGAGTCGGTGGGTATCTTGCTTGGAACTCTTCCAAAGACACTGCTCCTCCATTCAAGGTGTACACATACCCTGAATTGACTTGCTATCATCGACATCGACATCGAAAACTTGAGTCGGTGTAGCCTTCAACCTTAAGGCTATTACCTCCATATACTAGTAAAAGATCCTTAGTCCTTCTCAAGTACTTAAGGATGCACTTTACTACTTTCTAGTGCTCCAAGCCTGGATCCGCCTGATACCTGCTCGTGACACTCAGAGCATGCGCTATATCATGCCTAGTACATAGCATGGCATACATGATAGACCCTATTGCTGAGGCATAAGGTATCATATCCATGTTCGCCCTTTCTTCTGGAGTCTTTGGGGACATACTCGTAGAAAGCGATATCCCATGTCTCATCGGTATGAGACCTCTCTTGGAATTTTCAATGCCAAACCTTTTGACAATGGTTTCTATGTACTTGGACTGGGACAAGCCAAGCATCCTCTTGGATCTATCTCTATAGATTCTAAACCCCAAAATATAGGATGCTTCCCCTAAGTCCTTCATGGAGAAGTGTCTAAATAACCAAGCCTTTACTGTGGATAGCATTCCTACGTCATTCCCAATGATCAGGATGTCATCCACATATAACCAAAAGGTGATAAAGCGCCCCACTTACCTTTCTGTATACACAAGGCTCATCTTCGTTCTTAACGAAGTCATAAGATCTGATTGCCTCATCAAATCTTATGTTCCAACTTCGAAGCTTGATTTAATCCATAAATGGATCTAAGCAACCTACACACCTTATCCGGACAGTTCTTGAACACGTATCCCTCGGGTTGCATCATATACACCTCCTCCTCGAGGTTCCCATTGAGGAATGCAGTTTTCACATCCATCTGCGAGATCTCATAATCATAGTGTGCTGCAATAGCCAATAGAATTCTGATGGATTTTAGCATTGCTACGAGTGAGAAGGTTTCGTCATAGTCAACACTTTGCCTTTGACGATACCCCTTAGCCACTAGCCTTGCTTTATAGGTCTCTACCTTTCCATCTATTCCGATCTTTTTCTTAAAGATCCACTTGCAACTGATGGGTACAATACCTTCGGGTGCATCAACTAGGTTCCAAACCTTATTGGAATACATAGAATCCATCTCAGAATTCATGGCTTCTTGCCACTTCCCGGAGTCTATACTCATAATAGCCTCCTTGTAGGTCTGAGGATCAATATCCTCTGCATCCTCTCCTCTAATATGTCCCACATATCTCTCAGGAGGATGAGATACTTATCAGACCTGCATAAAGTTGAAACTTGTGTATTAGGTACCTGAACAGACACAGGCTGTAGAGTGGTGCTTGAGCTTGGTTCTCCAACCTCACTCAATTCTATCATTCTCCCACTATCTCCGCCAAGAATGTATTCCTTCTCAAGGAACACTGCTCTCTTAGCTACAAAGACCTTTTGGTCCTCGAGATGATAGAAATAATACCCACAAGTTTCCTCGGGGTATCCCACAAATTTGCATCGCTCTATCCTTGATTCTAACTTATCGGGGTTGTGTCTTTTAAAATGTGCAGGGCAGCCCCAAATCTTAACAACATTAAGATCAGGCTTCTTCCCTTTCCATATCTCATATGGTGTAGACACTACCGACTTAGTTGGAACTCTGTTCAGAAGGTAAGCTGTGGTTTCTAGGGCATATCCCCAGAATGAGATGGGTAGGTCAGCGAAACTCATCATGGACTGTACCATATCTAATAATGTACGATTTCTCCTTTCAGAGACACCATTGAGCTGAGGTATATAAGGAGGTGTCCATTGGGATAATATCCCGTGGTCCTTGAGGAACTGAGTGAACTCTATACTTAAGTACTCACCTCCTCGATCAAATCGAAGAGTTTTGATACTCTTTCCAGTTTGATTTTCCACCTCATTCTTATACTCTCTGAATTTCTCAAAGGCCTCGGACTTGTACTTCATTAAATACACATATCCATACCTTGAGAAATCATCAGTAAATGTAATGAAGTAGGAGTAACCTCCAATGGCATGAGTTGACATGGGTCCACATACATCACTATGTATGAGTTCCAACAACTCAGTGGCTCTCTCTCCAATTCCACTAAATGGAGAGTTGGTCAGTTTTCCACGAATGCAAGGCTCACAAGTTGCATATGACACATCGTCGAATGGATCTAGATATCCATCATTTAGCAACTTTTGAATCCTTCTTTCATGGATGTGACCTAGCCTACAGTGCCACAGGTATGCACTGTTCAACTCATCTCGTTTCCTTTTAGACACATTTACATTCATGATATATGGAGTGGTGTCTAATATAAATAAACCATTATGCAATATTCCTTTCATGATGATCTTATCATCTAATAATATCGAACAACCATTGTTCTCAAAAATAAATTTATATCCACTAACTGTTAAACATGAAATGGAGATAATGTTTTTGATAATAGAAGGAACAAAATAACATGCATCTAATGCAATAAAAGCTCCACTAGGCAGATGTAGGGCGACCTCGCCAACAGCTACTACAGCAACTTTTGCTCCATTACCCATCTTGAGGTCCATCTCGCCTCTCTCTAGTCTCCTAGGCCTTGCCAGAACCTGCAACAAATTGCATATATGATAACCACTACCGGTATCCAATACCCATATGTTATCATAAGAGTCTGACAAATGGAGACTGATCATGAATGTACCTGAAGCTTTATCAAGCTTTTGTTTCGCCCTTTCTGCAAGGTACTCTTTGCAGTTTCTCTTCCAATGCCCATATTTACCATAGTGGAAGCACTGGCCTTTGTCCTTTGCTGGGTCTTTCTTAGCAACCTTTGCTTTACCTGGTTTGACCTTGCCCTTTCCCTTCTTAAGGGACCTTTCTGCTTTCCTTTTTCTTTTTCGTCTCATCAGTGTAGAGAACTGGCTTCTCTTTCTTGATAGTACTCTCTACCTCCCTCAACATATTGAGAAGCTCTAGGAGAGTCACTTCAAGCTTGTTCATATTAAAATTCATTATGAACTGTGAAAAGGAATCTGGTAGGGACTGAAGCACAATCTCCACACACAAGTTATCCTCTAGGACCATTCCTAGACCTGTGAGTTTCTCTATCTACTCAATCATCTTTAGGACATGGTTCTGAACCGGTGTCCCCTCAGTCATCCTAGTGCGGAAGAGGCTCTTAGATATCTCATATCGCTGAGTCCTTCCCTGTTTCTCAAACAATTTGCGGACATGTAGGAGAATCGATCTGGCATCCATCTTTTCATGTTGTCTCTGTAACTCAGGAGTCATAGAGCCCAACATATAGCACTTAGCAAGAGTGGAGTTATCAATGTACTTCACGTAGCGAGTGATCTCATCCTCGTTTGCCCCTTCTTCGGGCGCAGGCATCACTGTATCAAGGACGTACACGATTTTCTCTGCTGTGAGAACAATTCTCAAGTTACGGAGTCAATCCGTATAATTTGTACCAGTGAGGCGGTTGACATCAAGTATGCCACATAAGGGATTTGAAAGCGACATTTTCTGAAAATAAAGATGCAGCAGAAATGAATAACATGCAGATTTTGCAAGAAATAAACTATCAAGATATGGACTTCTATCTTAATATGCTCCCAATATTTTACTAACGAGTCACGCGACACCCTCAGCACGTGAAACGGAAGTCTCCGGCAGACTTCTAGTGGGGATCAAGATCCAATCAGCGTCTTAGTGTAACCTCGAGGGACTCGACTAATCACACTAAGCCTAAAAGGTAGGCAACTCTTGTCGATCACAACTCCTTGTGATTCCCGTCCTGTTCGGCCTCCGAATCACCATGGCCTCGAGGGACTCGACCAACCATGATGCTCGGTTAAGTCAACACCTTCGTTACAAGATGAGTCTGATTTGATGATATACCCTCGAGGGACTCGACTAAGTATACCATGCCCTCAGGTCACTGGTGACATCTCTATGTCGTAAGCAAGATAGCGAATCGCGATATAGGTGAGTCTCGAGGGACTCGACCAACTCAACCTATACTGGGAATCGGTTCCTACTTATAACGATGGAAGGCCACGTGGGTCAATCTAATTGCCTCACGTTTATCGACTTAATATTATCGAGAGATGTTTCTATGATTTGGTCTCCTAATATGACATATCACACATATACATATTTAATATATATCTACATCGCATGCAAATATATATACATATCTAGTATTTGTATAAGCAATTACACCAGATGATCATGGACAACAACCTAATATGATTAGGCCCGAGCCAGTAGGCCTAATCACTCACATCAAGATCTATGTGTGCAACGGTGCATCTCCATGCCCTGTGATCGTCCATTTCATCCTTGTTGGTTCCGTCGACATCTTGATGCATCTTCATGCATCACGATCGTCCGTCTCGTGGGTCCCACTATCGCATCCACGCTCCCGCTGTGCCTTCTCATATGATTACAACTTAATCATAGGCACGTAGGCCCGACAATAAACGAGAAATATAATGGAGATTCGCAGACCTCAATAATAATAATCACAGGTACACACATCACACGGTCCATGATCATCCGTCCACACATCATACATCACATGTATAAATAATCATCATCATGTAGGACTACTAGATAATAATAATAAAAAATAATAATCAACTAAACCTTTTAATCTATTAATATTTTCTGAAATCAGGGACATTATAGGGAATTTCTGAATTCATAGGGGTATTTTCATAATTTGGACAAAAGATAGAAACTGGAATTTCTCAAATTCCGAGGGGCAAAACTATCTTTTGCCTAGAAAACCCTAATGCACTTTCCCCTTTTCGCTGCTGCCGCCGCCGCCACCCTGCCGACGGCGGCCTATGCGGCGTGGCGAGGGCACTGCCCTCGCTTGTAGGTGGCACGCCCGCTGGCAGCGCTGCCGCAGGCGGTGCTGTCCCGCCGAGCGACCGCCCCTGTGGGGGGTTTCGCCCGCGGGAGCAGCGGCGGCGGGCGCCGCTGCCCTACGGCGCCTCTGCCCGTGGGCTGCCAGCCCCGCCGGTAGCAAGCCTACTACAAGCAAGCCCCCGACTGGCTAAAGCAGACGCAGCCCCTGCGCTGTACGCACGCAGATCGAGGGCAGCAACTATTGCTGCCCTTCCTTGTTTTTGCGTCAATAATTTTGACGTCAAAATTCTTCCTAAACACAACATACGCAGTTCAAAACCAATCATTCGCACGAGCAACCTGGCTTTGATACCACTATTGGGAAATCCTTGGGGGTGACATCATATGCACAGCGGAAGAACAAGAAAAACAAAATCCCCGATTCCCGAAGAGATGTTCGTCGTCGTGCGAAGATTGGTACGCAAAAATCCGCGAAACATGAAACTGCGTATAGAGTAGATTGTGTTACCTAGGGAGATCGTATATCCCTGTTTCCTTGCAGATCCTTAAGAGAGGGTGAAGGAGGTCAAGCGTCCTCCTCTCTAGCGGTGATCCACACAGCAGGGTTGCGACGACGCTCCTCAAAACTCCAAACCTACTCTGAGGTGGAGATGAAGAGGAGAATAGGAAAAGGCAAAACAAAAGCTCTCTAGCCCATGGGGCTCTGAATCCCTCTTATTTATAGAGGTCCCCTGTCAAACCCTAATGGGTCCTCCCTTAATGGGTATTGGATCTGCATCTAATAAGACAAGGTCTCCGTCGAATATCTCTTATCCGAACCTCTATTCATCGCAATGCCTACCATATGTGTGTAACCCTCTAGGCCCAATATCGAGCTGGCCGTGAGTCATACCTGTCAGAACTCCTTCTAACTCAGTGAATTATTATCTCTGTAATAATTCACTCGACTCATCGACTACGGACGTACTAGGCCACTACGCCGTAGTCCCCAGACGATACAGGGGAATCTAATCCATTGGACCTGTTTGTCCTCAGTTACCGTGTACCTATAGTCCCTCATCCATCTAATATACCAGAGACCGTATATCGAGCATGGTGTTGTTAGACCTAGCCGAGCATGGTGTCCTCAGTTGGCTTGCTGGGCACCTATGACTAGCAAGAAGTGGTGAACAGGTGCTTGGAGATAGCCCAAAGCCATCTACCAAATATGACTACCAAAGGAGAACTTCAGACCTAGCCGAGTGTCATTATTGATCGACGGATCGTGACTTGATGATGATGACCCACTACTAAAGTGCTAATATATTGGGTGAACTTACTAGCAGAAGGTGCCACTTGGGAGAATTGTGATGACTTGAAGATCAAATTCTCAGAATTCATGAATCATCAGCCTCGAGGATAAGGCTGATTTGAAGAGGACGGGTCTGTTAGGACTCTAGCTAGTAGTGTCCTAATTGAGAGGGACATTCATGTTAACCTACCTAGTCAACCCCTATTAAAGAGGTGACGAGGTCGGCTAAGGTTAAGAGGTTATTTCTTAGAGAAGCATTAGGAGTTGTAAAGGAATAGGAGTCTTGAGTAGGAGTCCTATTAGGAGTTAGGGTTTAGAAGCCCTATAAATAGTTATGTATTCATCCTCTTTTAACAAACAATAGATGAATCTTTTCTACAATCTTTGAGTAGTAATTTAGAGGAAGGAACCTCTATAGAGTTCCAAGGAGGTCAATCCCCTAAAGAGTTCAACCCCAAGCTTAGAATCTGCAAGGGTTCTAACACTTACGCATCTTATTTTGGGGATACACCTTAGAGACTGCAGCGTACCTTCTTAATAGAGTTCCAACTAAGTCAGTAGTGTCTACACCATATGAGATATGAAAAGGGAAAAAACCCGAACTTAAGGTTGTTAAGATTTGGGATTGCCCTGCCCACATTAAAAGACACAACCCCGATAAGTTGGAATTGACGATGGAGCAGTGCAAGTTCATGGGATACCCCAAGTTAACTTGTGGGTATCATTTCTATCATCTCGAGGATCAAAAGGTCTTTGTAGCTAAGAGAGCGGTATTCCATGAGAAGGAACATATTCTTGACAAAGATAATGGGAGCATGATATAGTTAAGTGAGGTTGAAGAACCTGGCTCAAGCACCACTCCACAGCCCGAGTTTATTCAGGTACCTAGCACACAAGTTTCAATTTTACGTAGGTCCGACAGAGTATCATATCCTCCTGAGAGATATGTGGGACATATTATAGGAGAGGATATTAAGAATATTGATCCTTAGACCTACGAGGAGGTTGTTATGAGTATAGACTCTAGGAAGCGATAAGAAGCCATAATTTCAAAGATGGAATCTGTGTACTCCAACAAGGTTTTGAACCTAGTTGATGCACTCGGTATTGCACCCATCAGTTGCAAGTGGATCTTCAAGAAGAAGATTGGAGTAGATGGAAAGATAGAGACCTATAAAGTAAGACTAGTGGCCAAAGAGTATCGTCAAAGGTAAGGTGTTGACTATGATGAAACCTTCTCACCCGTAGCCATGCTAAAATACATCCAAATTCTATTGGGTATTACAGCACACTATGATTATGAGATCTAGCAGATGGGCATGAAAACTATGTTCCTTAAAGGTAACATCGAGGAGGAAGTGTATATGATATTGCATGAGAGATTCATGTCCAAGGACTGCCCAAATAAGTTGTGTATGTTGCTTAGGTCCATTTGTGGACTAAAGCAAGCTTCCCAAAGTTGGAACATAAGATTTGATGTGATAATCAGATCTTATGACTTCGTTAAAAATGGAGATGAGCCTTGTGTGTACAAGAAGGTAAGTGTGAGTGCTATCACCTTCTTGGTGTTATATGTGGATGACATCATGATCATTGGGAATGATATAGAAATGTTATCCATAGTAAAGACTTGGTTATCCTGACACTTCTCTATGAAGGAATTAGGCGAAGCATCATATATCTTAGGGATTTAGATCTATAAAGATAGATCTAAGAGGATGCTTGGCTTGTCCTAGTCCAAGAACATAGACACCATGGTAGTCATAGGTGCCCAACAAGCCAATCACGTGAGTGATAGCACGTGTGACTTGACACGAAATCTTTTTGCTTATTATATTTTGACATTTATCACTTTATATTAACTATTACATATATGTATATATATATTATAATGTCCTTGGATCTGTGCAATGAGAATCAGATCGTGATGAGATCACGATAATGAGATCGATTCACCTTTAAACACGGATCCTAAATAATCCCGGTCATAAGTTACTCGAGAGGGACATCGTGATAATCGGATGGACTAGTATGCTCTATACTTATCCATATGATGGATGCAGCTAGTCTCATAACTGCTCATGTAGTGACACTAAGGATATAGTACAGGTGCTCATTGGAGAATGAGTTTACTCATTGATCCGCTTACGGAATGCTGGATGGTTGATGATGCTTTATTGTCAAACATCGATTCCATAGTCCTAGTGGTGTATCTGGTCCTTAGACTTGAGATACCAAGGATGTCCTGTATGAGTGCTCCGCTCTTTGATACCAGACTTATAGGTTTAGATGTCCCAGATCTAGTACAGCTGGTTATTAGGTGTGATAGTTGACCTTACGAGGGCTATTGAGTGTCGATAGAGGATCATCCACTCTCGGCATCATGAGAGGAATATCCCATGTGTTCTTACTTAGACAAATCCCTGGCCAGGGTCATTCGGATTGAGAGAGAAAGAGTTCTTCCTAGGTAACACAATCTACTCTATACGTAGTTTAAGTTTCGTGTATTTTTGCGTACCAATCTTCGTACGATGATGAACATCTTTTTAGGAAATTAGAGATTTTATTTTTCTTGTTCTCCTACTGTGCATTTGATATCGTCCCCAAAATTTCCCAATAACGATATCAGCGCCAGGTTGTTCGTGCGAATGATTGGTTTTGAACTGCGTTTGTTATGTTTAGGAAGAATTTTGACGTTAAATTGTTGACGCAATAGATGAGGAATGGCAGCAACTATTGGCACCCTTGTTGCGCTCGAAGATGGCTACCTGTTTGCTGCCATCTTCATACAGGCGGGCCGCCTATAGCAGTGATGCGCCATAGGGCAGCAACACCTGCGGCCGCTGCTCCCGCGAGGTGACGTGCCATAGGGCAGCGACGCCTGTGGCCACTGCTCCCGTGGGTAAAACCCTCGTAGGGGCGACCGCCCGACAAGGCAGCACCGCCTGCGGGCGCTGCCTTGCGGGTAGAACTGCCCACGGAGGGGGCGGCGCCCACAAGGGCGCTCGCCCGTCGGGGCAGCGCTACCCACGAGGGCACCCACTTGCAGGGGCGGCACCCCGGCCCCGTTGCACATGCCGCCACTAGTAGGGTGGCAGCGGCAACAGCAGTAGGGAAGAGGGAGAGGGGCTTAGGGTTTTGGGCAAAAAGATAGTTTTGCCCCTTAGAATTTGAGAAATTTTAATTTGTCTTTTGTCCAAATTATGAAAAATACCCCTAGGAACTCAAAAATTCCCTACATATCCCTGATTTCAGAAAATATTAATTAATTAAAAGGTTTAGTTGATTATTATTTTTTATTATCTAGTAGTCCTACATGATAATGATTTATACATGTGATGTTTGATGTGTGGACGGATGATCATGGACCGTGTGATGTGTGTACTTATGATTATTATTATTAGGGTCTGCGAGCCTCCATTATATTTCTCATTTATTGTCGGGCCCGATCACATTAAGTTATGGTCCATGATCATCTGGTGTGATTGCTTATACACGTACTAGATATATATATATATATATTTGCATGCGATATAGATATATATTAAATATGCATATGTGTGATATATTATATTAGGAGACCAAATCATAGAAACATCTCTCTCGATAATATTAAGCCGGTAAACGTGAGGTAAATAGATTGACCCACGTGGCCTTCCATCATTATAGGTAGGAATCGATTTCCGATGTAGGTTTAGTTAGTCGAGTCCCTCGAGGCTCCCTTATATCGCGATTCACTATCTTGCTTACGACATAGAGATGTCACCAGTGACTTGAGGACATGGTATGCTTAGTCAAGTCCCTCAAGGGTATATCATTGAATCACACTCATCTTGTAACAATAGGATTGACTTAACCGAGCATCATGGTTAGTCGAGTCCCTCGAGACCATGGTGATTCGGAGGCCAAACAGGATAGGAATCATAAGGAGTATTGATAGGCAAGAGTTACCTACCTTTTGGGCTTAGTGTGATTAGTCGAGTCCCTCAAGGTTACACTAAGAGCTGATTGGATCCTGATCCCCACTAGAAGTCTACCGGAGACTTCCGTTTCACGTGTTGAGGGTGTCGCGTGACTCGCTAGTAAAATAGTGGGAGCATATTAAGATAGAAGCTCATATCTTGATTGCTTATTTCTTGTAAAATCTGCATGTTATTCATTTCTGCTACATCTTTATTTTTAGAAAATGTCAGTTTCAAATCCATTACGTGGCATACTTGATGTCAACCGCCTCACTAGTCCAAATTATATAGATTGGCTCCGCAACTTGAGAATTGTTCTCACAGTGGAGAAAATCACGTATATCTTTGATACAGTGATGCCTACACCCGAGGAAGGGGCAAGCGAGGATAAGATCGCTCACTACTTGAAGTACATTGATGACTCCATTCTTACTCAGTGCTACATGTTGGGCTCTATGACTCCTGAGTTACAGAGATGACATGAAAAGATTGATGCCAGATCCATTCTCCTATATGTCCGTAAATTGTTTGAGGAACAGGGAAGGACTCAACGATATAAGATATCCAAGAGCCTCTTCCACACTAGGATGACTGAGGGGACACTAGTTCAGAACCATGTCTTAAAGATGATTGATTGGATAGAGAAACTCATAGGACTAGGAATTGTCCTAGAGGATAACTTATGTATGGACATTATGCTTCAGCCCCTACCAGATTCCTTTTCACAGTTCATAATAAATTTTAATATGAACAAGCTTGAGGTGACTCTCCCAGAGCTCCTCAATATATTGAGGGAGGTAGAGAGTACTATTAAGAAAGAGAAGCCAGTTCTCTACACTGGTAAGACCAGAAAGAAAAGGAAAGCAGAAAAGTCCCTTAAGAAGGGCAAGGGCAAGGGTAGACCAGGTAAAGCAAAGGTTGCTAAGAAAGACCCAGCAAAGGACAAAGGCCAATGCTTCCACTATGACAAAGATGGGCACTGAAAGAAGAACTACAAAGAGTACCTTGTAGAGAGGGTGAAACAAAAGCTTGGAGAAGCTTCAGGTACATTCATGATTAGTCTCCATTTGTCAGACTCTTATGATAACACATAGGTATTGGATACTGGTAGTGCTTAACATATATGCAATTCATTGTAGGTTCTAGCAAGACCTAGGAGACTAGAGAGAGGCGAGATGGATCTCAAGATGGACAATGGAGCAAAAGTTGCTATAGTAGCTGTTGGCGACGTCACCCTACATATGCCTGGTGGAGCTTTTATTGCATTAGTTGCATGTTTTTTTGTTCCTTCTATTATCAAAAATATCATTTTCATTTCATGTTTGACAGTTAGTGGATATAAATTAGTTTTTCAGAACAATGGTTGTTCGATATTATTAGATGATGAGATCATCACGAAAGGAATACTGCATAATGGTTTATTTATGCTAGACACTACTCCACATATCATGAATATAGATGTGTCCAAGAGGAAATAAGATGAGGTGAATAGTGCATACCTATGACATTGTAGGCTAGGTCACATCCATGAGGGAAGGATACAAAAGTTGCTAAAGGATGGATGTCTATATCCATTCGACTATGAGTCATACGCAACTTGCAAGCCTTGCTTTCATGGAAAACTAATCAACTCTTCATTTAGTGGAACTGGAGAGAGAGCCACTGAGCTGCTAGAACTCATACATAGTGATATATGTGGACCCATGTCAACTCATGTCATTAGTGGTTACTCCTACTTCATTACCTTTACTAATGAGACTTGTAAGGGTTCTCTCCTAAACCCAGGAAAAACAAAAAATATTATAAAGAGGCGTTTAGTTTTCACCTATTGAAGGAAGGCCTTTAGTGGATGCCGGAGACCTCGTCGGAGGAGAAATCCGAAAGTTGATGTACGTCACCATGACCGAACTGCTAGTCATAGGTGCCCAGCAAGCCAATCACGTGAGTGATGGCACGTGTGACTTGATACAGAATCTTTTTGCTTATTATATATTTTGGCGTATATCACTTTATAACTATTGCATAAATGCATATATATATTGTGATGTCCTTGGATTTGTGCAATGGGAATCGGATCGTGATGAGATCACGATAATGAGATCGATTCACCTTTAAACACATATCCTAAATAATCCCGGTCATAGGTTACTCGAGAGGGACATCGTGATAACCGATAGACCGGTGTGTGTCAGAGTATACCGTCCATATGATGGATGCAAATGGTCTCATAGCTGCTCGTGTAGGGACACTAGGGATACAAAGATAAAGTGCTCATTGGAGAATGAGTTCACTAATTGATCCGCTTTTACGGAATGCTGGATGGTTGATGATGCCTTATTGTCGAGACAAATGATTCCAGAGTCCTAGTGGTGTATCCGGTCCTTAGACTTGAGACACCAAGGATGTCCTGTATGAGTGCTCCACTCTTTGATACCGGACTTATAGGTTTGGCTATCCCAGATCTAGTACAGCTGGTCATTGGGAGTGGTAGTCGACCTTACGAGGGCTATTGAGTGTCGACAGAGGATCATCCACTCTCGGCGTCCATGAGAGGAATATCCCATGTGTTCTTGCTCGACAAATCCCGCCGGGTCATTCGGGTTGAGAGAAAAGAGTTCTCCCGAGAATCCGATTAGAGCGAGACTTCGAGTAGAAACCATATGGGTCCCACAACACCATGCTCGATATACGGTCTCTAGGATATTAGATGGATGAGGGACTATAGGTACATGGTAACCGAGACGCACAGTCCAATGGATTAGATTCCCCCAGATTATGCGGGGACTACGGCGTAGTGGCCTAGCAACGTCCAGTAGTCAATGAGTCGAGTGAATTATTACAGAGATAATAATTCACCGAAAGTTAGAAGGAGTTCGACAGTATGACTCACGGCCAGCTTCGATATTGGGCCTAGAGGGTCACACACATATGGTAGGCATTATGATGAGTAGAGGTTCGGATATGAGATATCCGGACTGAGCCCTTGTCTTATTGGATGCAGATCCAATACCCACTAGGGAAGGACCCATTAGGGTTTGACACGGATCTCTATAAATAGGAGGATTCACAGCCTCATAGGCTAGAGTCTTTGCTTGCCTTTCCTATTCTCCTCTCCCTCTCCACCCTCGAGGGCCTGAGTTTTGAGGAGGGTCGGTCCGCAACCCTACCAGATATGGATCACCGCTAGAGAGGAGGATGCTTGACCTCCTTCACCCTCTCCTAAGGATCTGCAAGGAAACAGGATATACGATCTCCCTAGGTAACACAATCTCTATAATGCGCAGTTTTGTGTTTTATGGATTATTATGCACCAATCTTCACACGACGATGAACATCTTTTTTTTGGGAATCGGGGATTTTTGTTTTCTTGTTCTTCCGCTTTGATATGATGTCGCCTTTGATTTACCAACAAAGGGTATCGAGCCAGGTTGTTCATGCGAATGATTAGTTTTGAACCGCGTGTGTTGTGTTTAGGAAGAATATTGACGCCAAAATCTTTGACGCAAAAGCGAGAAGGGCAGCAACAGTTGCTGCCGTCGATCGATGCGTCGCGTCTGGCGGCAAAGGCCGGCGGCAGCAGTATGAGCATAAAAGCCGTGTTCTGCAGCAGTTGGTCGGCGGTCTGCTTTAGCGGCAGGCTTTGTTGTCCGGCGGGTCGGCGTGACCTGCAGAGGCGCCATGGGGGCGGCGCCGCCGCCGCGGAAGCGGCGCCTACCACCGCGAAGGCAACGACGCCGCCTGCCGCCGACGCGACGGCGACGCCTACCGCCGCATGCAGCCGGGCTAAACCCCCCCCACACGGGGCTCACCGGGGACAGCAAAGACCGCCATGAGGCAGCCTACCGGTTGAGGCCCATCCCAGAGTGCCGCCGCCGCCAGGCGTGGTCGCCTTCTTGCGGGGCATTGTTCGCCCGCCGCCTTGCCGCCGCCAGGTGGTGGCGGCGGCTGAGCCGGCAGGCAGCAGAGGGAATTAGGGTTTTGGGCAAAATGACAGTTTTGCCCTTGTGAATTTGAGAAATTCTAGTTTCTGTCTTTTGTCCAAATTACGAAAATACCCTTTAGGAATTGAGAAATTCCCTACATGTCCCCGATTTCAAAAAAAAATATTAATTAATTAAAAGGTTTAGTTGATTATTATTTTTATTATTATCTAGTAGTCCTACATGATGATGATTATTTATACATGTGATGTATGATGTGTGGACGGATGATCATGGACCGTGTGATGTGTGTACTTATGATTATTATTATTGAGGTCTCATAACCTCCATTATATTTCTCGTTTATTGTCGGCCTGCGTGCCTATGATTAAGTTGTAATCACATGAGGAGGCTATGAGGGGAGCGTGGATGCGATAGCGGGACCCACGAGACGGACGATCGTGATGCATGGAGATGCATCAAGATGTCGACGAAACCGACGAGGACGAGATGAATGATCACAGGGCATGGAGATGCACCGTTGCACACATAGATCTTGATGTGAGTGATTAGGCCTACTGGCTCGGGCCTAATCATATTAGGTTGTGGTCCATGATCATCTGATGTGATTGCTTATACACATACTAGATATGTATATATATATTTGCATGCGATGTAGATATATATTAAATATGTATATGTGTGACATGTCATATTAGGAGACCAAATTATAGAAACATCTCTCGATAATATTAAGTCGGTAAACATGAGGCAATTAGATTGACCCACGTGGCCTTCCATCGTTATGAGTAGGAACCGATTCCCGGTGTAGGTTGAGTTGGTCGAGTCCCTCGAGACTCACCTATATCGCGATTCGCTATCTTGCTTACGACATAGAGATGTCACCGGTGACCTGAGGACATGGTATGCTTGGTCGAGTCCCTCGAGGGTATATCATCAAATCAGACTCATCTTGTAACGAAGGTGTTGACTTAACCGAAAGCATCATGGTTGGTCGAGTCCCTCGAGGCCATGGTGATTCTGGAGGTCGAACAGACGGGGAATCACAAGGAGTTGTGATCGGCAAGAGTTGCCTACCTTTTTAGGCTTAGTGTGATTGGTCGAACCCTCGGTTACACTAAGACGCCGATTGATCCCGATCCCCACTAGAAGTCTGTTGGAGACTTCCGCTTCACGGCTTTGAGGGTGTCGCGAACTCGTTAGTAAAAATAGTGGGAGCATATTAAGATAGAAGTCCATATCTTGATAGTTTATTTCTTGCAAAAATCTGCATATTATTCATTTCTCTGCTACATCTTTATTTTCAGAAAATGTCGCTTTCAAATCCCTGTACGTGGGCATACTTGATGTCAACCGCCTTCATGGTCCAAATTATACGGATTGGCTCCAGAACTTGAGAATTGTTCTCACAGCGGAGAAAAAATCGTATGTCCTTGATACAATGATGCCTACCCCGAAGAAGGGGCAAGCGAGGATGAGATCGCCGCTATGTGAAGTACATTGATGACTCCACTTTGCTCGCTATATGTTGGGCTCTATGACTCCAGAGTTACAGAGACAACATGAAAAGATGGATGCCGATCCATTCTCCTACATGTCCGAAAATTGTTTGAGGAACAGGAAGGACTCAACGATATGAGATATCCAAGAGCCTTTTCCGATGCTTAGGGATGACCGAGGGGACACCGGTTCAGAATCATGTCCTAAAGATGATTGAGTGGATAGAGAAACTCACAGGTCTAGGAATGGTCCTAGAGGATAACTTGTGTGTGGACATTGTGCTTCAGTCCCTACCAGATTCCTTTTCACAGTTCATAATGAATTTTAATATGAACAAGCTTGAGGTGACTCTCCCAAAGCTCCTCAATATGTTGAGGGAGGTAGAGAGTACTATTAAGAAAGAGAAGCCAGTTCTCTCTACACTAGTGAGACCAAAAGAAAAGGAAAAGCGTAAAGGTACCTTAAGAAGGGAAAGGGCAAGGGCAAACAAGGTAAAGCAAAGGTTGCTAAGAAAGACCCAGCAAAGGACAAAGGCCAGTGCTTCCACTGTGGTAAAGATGGGCAATGGAAGAGAAACTGCAAAGAGTACCTTGCAGAAAGGGCGAAACAAAAGCTTGATGAAGCTTCAGGTACATTCATGATCAGTCTTCATTTGTCAGACTCTTATGATAACACATGGGTATTGGATACCGGTAGTGCTTATCATATATACAATTCGTTGCAGGTTCTAGCAAGGCCTAGAAGACTACAGAGAGGCAAGATGGACCTCAAGATGGGTAATGGAGCAAAAGTTGCTGTATTAGCTGTTGGCGAGGTCGCCCTACATCTACCTAGTGGAGCTTTTATTGCATTAGATGCATGTTATTTTGTTCCTTCTATTATCAAAAACATTATCTCCATTTCATGTTTAATAGTTAGTGGATATAAATTTGTTTTTGAGAACAATGGTTGTTCGATATTATTAGATGATAAGATCATCATGAAAGGAACATTGCATAATGGTTTATTTATGTTAGACACCACTCCACATATCATGAATGTAAATGTGTCCAAAAGGAAACGAGATGAGTTGAACAAAGGTATACCTGTGGCATTGTAGGCTAGGTCACATCCATAAAAGAAGGATTCAAAAGTTGCTAAATGATGGATATCTAGATCCATTCGACTATGTGTCATATGCGACTTGTGAGCCTTGCATTCGTGGAAAACGACCAAATCTCCATTTAGTAGAACTCGAGAGAGAGCCAATGAGTTGTTGGAACTCATACATAGTGATGTATGTGGACCCATGTCAACTCATGCCATTGGAGGTTACTCCTACTTCATTACATTTACATCGATGATTTCTCAAGGTATGGATATATGTACTTAATGAAGTACAAGTCCGAGACCTTTGAGAAATTCAGAGAGTATAAGAATGAGGTGGAGAACCGACCGAAAGAGTATCAAAACTCTTCGATCGATCGAGGAGGTGAATACTTTAAGTACAGAGTTTACTCAGGTTCCTCAAGGACCATGGGATATTATCCCAATGGACACCTCCTTATACACCTCAACCAATGGTGTCTCTGAAAGGAGAAATCGTACATTATTAGATATGGTACGGTCCATGATGAGTTTCACGACCTACCCATCTCATTCTCGGGATATGCCCTAGAAACCGTGAGCTTACCTTTTCTGAACAGAGTTCCAACTAAGCCGGTAGTGTCTACACCATATGAGATATGAAAAGGGAAGAAGCCCCATCTTAAGGTTGTTAAGATCTGGGGCTGCCCTATCCATGTTAGAAGACACAACCCCGATAAGTTAGAATCAAGGACGAGAGCGATGCAAATTTGTGGGATACCCCAAGGAAACTTGTGGGTATTATTTCTATCATCTCGAGGACCAAAAGGTCTTTGTAGAAGAGAGTAGTGTTCCTTGAGAAGGAACACATTCTTGACGGAGACAAGTGGGAGAATGATAGAATTGAGCGAGGTTGGAGAACCAAGCTCAAGCACCACTCTACCAATTCTCGAGTCCTGTTCGTGTACCTAATACACAAGTATCAACTTTACGCAGTGTCCGATAGAGTATCTCATCCTCCCGAGATATGTGGGACATATTAGAGCAGAGGATGTAGAGGATATTGATCCTCGCACCTACGAGGAGGCTATTATGAGTATAGACTCCGGGAAGTGGAAAGAAGCCATGAATTCTCGAGATGGATTCTATGTACTCCAATAAGGTTTGGAACCTAGTTGATGTGCCCAAGGTATTGTACCCATCGGTTGCAAGTGGATCTTTAAGAAAAAAGATCGGAGTAGATGGAAAGGTAGAGACCTATAAAGCAAGGCTAGTGGCTAAGGGGTATCGTCAAAAAAACAAGGTGTTGACTACGATGAAACTTTCTCACCCGTAGCAATGCCAAAATCTATCAGAATTCTATTGGCTATTGCAAAGACACTATGATTATGAGAACTCGCAGATGGATGTGAAAACCGCATTCCTCAACGGAACCTCGAGGAGGAGGTGTATATGATGCAACCCGAGGGATTCGTGTCCAAGAACTGCCCGAGATAAGGTGTGTAGGTTGCTTAGATCTATTTATAGACTAAAGCAAGCTTCCTCAAGTTGGAACATAAGATTTGATGAGGCAATCAGATCTTATGACTTCAAAGAAGAACGAAGATGAGCCTTGTGTATACAGAAAGGTAAGTGGGGAGCGCTATCACCTTTTTTGGTGTTAT
Organism: Musa schizocarpa; assembly: GCA_900464855.2. Classification (NCBI taxonomy): domain Eukaryota; kingdom Viridiplantae; phylum Streptophyta; class Magnoliopsida; order Zingiberales; family Musaceae; genus Musa; species Musa schizocarpa. Next base: position 11,653,473 of record LS990925.1, on the reverse strand, counting down.
ATGTGGATGACATCCCATCATTGGGAATGACGAGGAATGCTATCCACAAAGAAAGGCTTGGTTATCTAGACACTTCTCCATGAAGGACTTAGGGGAAGCATCCTATATTTTGGGGATTAGAATCTATAGAGATAGATCCAAGAGGATGCTTGGCTTGTCCCATCCAGTACATAGAAACCATTGTCAAAAGGTTTGGCATGAAAAATTCCAAGAGAGGTCTCATACCGATGAGACATGGGATATCGCTTTCTTTCGAATGTATGTCCCCAAAGACTCCGTGAAGAAAGGGCTAACATGGATATGATACCTTATGCCTCAAAGAATAGGGTCTATCATGTATGCCATGCTATGTACTAGGCCTCGATATAGCGCATGCTCGAAAGTGTCACGAAAGGTATCAAGCGGATCCGTGCTTGGAGCACTTGAAAACAAGAAAGTGTATCCTTAAGTACTTGAGAAAGACTAAGGATCTTTTACTAGTATATGGAGGTAATAGCCTTAAGGTTGAAGGCTACACCGACTCAAGTTTTCACCGATGTCGATGATAGCAAGTCGAATTCAGGGTATGTGTACACCTTGAATGGAGGAGCAATCTTTGAAAGAGTTCCAAGCAAGATACCACCACTACCACCACCACGACGCTGAGTACATTGCTGCATCGATGCAGCAAAAGAGGGAGTCCGGGTGAAGAAGTTCATCACAGATTTGGGAGTCGATCTGAGATAGCGACAAGTCGACTTCCTTATATTGCGACAACTATGGGGTGATTACTCAAATAAGGGAACCCGGTCTCATCGAAGTGTTCGAGGAGGTTCCAAATTTATAAGAGAGATCGAAACTTGAGGAGATGTAGCAAAGGGAAAGAGTTCCATCCAAGATAACATTGCATCCACGACAAAGCCGTTGTCTCATTTTGTCTTCGAAGCGTCCGCGAGGTCCATGGGGATCGCACACATAGGTGATTGACTTTAGGTCAAGTGGGAGATTGCTAGTCATAGGTGCCCAAGAAGCCAATCACGTGAGTGATGGCACGTGTGACTTGATACGAATCTTTTTTTTGTTTATTATATATTTTTGGCGTATATCACTTTATAACTATTGCATAAATGCATATATATATTGTGATGTCCTTGGATTTGTGCAATGGGAATCGGATCGTGATGAGATCACGATAATGAGATCGATTCACCTTTAAACACATATCCTAAATAATCCCGGTCATAGGTTACTCGAGAGGGACATCGTGATAACCGGATAAACCGGTGTGTCAGATACCCGTCCATATGATGGATGCAAACGGGTCTCATAGCTGCGTGTAGGGACACTAGGGATACAAGATGTGTGCTCATTGGAGAACGAGTTCATCGATTGATCCGCTTACGGAATGTCGGATGGTTGATGATGCCTTATTGTCGACAAATTACTCAGAGTCCTAGTGGTGTATCCGGTCCTTAGACTTGAGACACCAAGGATGTCCTGTATGAGTGCTCCACTCTTTTGATACCGCACTTATAGGTTTGGTTGTCCCGCATCTAGTACAAACCGGTCATTGGGAGTGGTAGTCGACCTTCACGAGGGCTATTGAGTGTAGATAGAGGATCATCCACTCTGGCGCCATGAGAATATCCCATGTGTTCTTGCTCAGACAAATCCCTAGCCGTGGTCATTCGGGTTGAGAGAGAAAGAGTTCTCCTGAGAATCCGGATTAGAGCGAGACTCGAGTAGAAACCGTATGGGTCCGACAACACCATGCTCGATATACCTCTCGGGATATTAGATGGATGAGGGACTATAGGTACATGGTAACTAAGGACACGATATGTCCAATGGATTGGATTCCCCTAGATCGTCTGGGGACTACGTGTAGTGGCCTAGTACGTCCAGAGTCGATGAGTCGAGTGAATTATTACAGAGATAATAATTCACCGAAAGTTAGAAGGAGTTCTCGACAGGGTATGACTCACGACCAGCCGATATTGGGCCTAGAGGGTCACACACATATGGTAGGCATTACGATGAGTAGAGGTTCTGATATGAGATATCCCGACGGAGCTTTGTCTTATTGGATGCATCCAATACCCACTAAGGAAGTACCCATTCGGGTTTGACACGGGATCTCTATAAATAGGAGGGATTCACAAACCATAGGCTAGAGTCTTTGCTTGCCTTTCCTATTCTCTTCTCCCTCTCCACCTCGAGGGCTTGGAGTTTTTTTTGAGGAGGGTCATCGCAACCCCTGCTGTGTGGATCACCGCCAGAGAGGAGGACGCTTGACCTCCTTCACCCTCTCCCAAGGATCTGCGAAGGAAACAGGATATATCGATCTCCCTAGGTAACACAATCTCTATACGCAGTTTTGTGTTTTGCGGATTTTTACGCACCAATCTTCGCACGACGACGAATATCTTTTTGGGAATCGGGGATTTTTGTTTTCTTGTTCTTCCGCTGCGCATATGATGTCGCCCCCTTGATTTCCCAACACGAACCACTCTAAATTTTGGTTTGCGTTTTATTTATGTAATTTACTTTACTACAAACCTCCTTAATCTTCTCTTGCACTTTTACGAAAGCTTTTAAGTTCAACTTCTCTCCAAAACAGATTGAATCGAAACCATTATCATTGGAATTGATTTTAAACAAAACAATAATTTTCTGAAATCGTGAAAGTTTTTTGCAGCACTAATTCAACACCCCCCCCTAGTGCTGCTCTTGATCCTAACAATTGGTATTAGGGTATTAGAACAAGGTTCACTCTTGTTTGGTTTAAAACTCAAGAGAGATAGTATTTACCGATAATCAAGAGGGTCATTCAATTACACGTCCACCTATGTTCAATAGTACGGATTACACATATTGGAAGACTAGAATGAGGATCTTTCTAATTTCAATTAATTTTGAACTATGAAATGTTATCAAAAATGGTTTTCAAAAGTCTTCTATTTCAATTAACGATTTGAATGAGTTGGAGAAGAAGACTTTCACTTTAAATACCAAGGCTATAAATGTCTTGTTTTGTGCATTAGATAAAAACGAGTTTTGATATTTGGCACACACTCGAAGTGACTCATGAAGGCACTAGCAAAGTGAAGGAGTCAAAAATTAATCTTTTTGTGTATACTTTTGAGTTGTTTTGAATCAAACCGAGTGAGACCATTGGAGACATGTACACCCGATTTACGGATGTCGTCAATGGTCTAAAAGAACTTGATAAAAGTTTCTCATATTTTGAACTTGTTAACAAAATTTTAAGATCTTTTTCAAAAAGTTAGGACCCTAAAGTAACGGCCATTCAAGAGGCCAAAGATCTAAATAATTTTCCTCTCGAAGAACTAATTGGGTCACTAATGACCTATGAAATGACTTGTAAAGCTCATGAAGAGCTTGAGGACACCCTTTCAAAGAATATGAAGGATATGACACTAATAACCCAAAAAGACCACTTTGAAAGAAAACTCAAGTGATGAGGACCTTGATGAAGATTTGGCACTCTTAACAAGAAAATTCAAAAAATTCATAAAAATAAATAAATTTAAAAATGATACTAAAAATAAATTTGAACTAAAGAAAGATCAAGTAATATGCTATGAATGCAAGAAGCCAGGACACTATAAGAGTGAATGTCCCCTAGTCAAGAAGAGGCAACCAAAGAAGAAGGCTCTTAAAGCAAAATGGGACGACTCAAGTGCATCCGAAGAAGATGAGCCTACCATCACCGAGTAAGTTGCTCACTATACACTAATAGCCATTGGAGTTGAGGTTGTTAGGATCAAGAGCACTAAGAGGGGGGGGTGAATTAGTGCATGAAATCTTTTCTCATTAAAAAAAAAGAAAGCCGTTCGCTTGATAAAAAAACGATTTCGATGTAAAAGCCGATTCTAAGATTACTTTAACTTAATATTAAGCGAGATGACGTTAAAGTAAATCTATGAAAGCAGTTTGTAGTTTATGATGGAAATCAGAATGCAAGCGCAAACTGAAATGTGACGTTCGTACGATAAAACAGGTTTACGTCTAAATGTCGATTCTGAAGATAATGAACTTTGAGATGTGTTTTATAAATGAGCATAAGGCAGTTTACAATTATGATTGAAATCAAAACGTAAACGTAAACTGAAATGTGATGATCGTACGAAAATGCCGATTTACGTCTAAACACAGATTCGGAAAGCTTTGAACATAGAAACTCGTTCGTAAAAGCGCAGAGGGCAGTAAGCTATTGAGGAGGTTTGCAGTAAAGATAAAATACTCAAAAGTAAATGCAAACCGAGATTTAGAGTGGTTCGGTCAATCTTGACCTACTCCACTTTTGGCTTCCCACCAATTTAGGTCACCGACGTCAACTAGAGGCCTTCCTTCAATAGGCGGCGCCAACCACTCTTTACAGTTTCACTCCTTTTGACGGGCTTAGAGACAACCCTTACAGAAATTTCTCTCCTCTCTTTACAACTCAGAACTTGGAAGAAAAGAGGGAGGAGAACTTTTGGCCTTTACAACAATTTTGAGCTCTAAGAATCACAGAAAAAATCAAGATTTCGGTTTATGTCTCCACCCTTTTCGGTGCTGAATGGGTGGGGTATTTATAGGCCCCAACCCGCCCAAATTTGGAGCTCAAAACTATCAAATCCCGAATTCTCGATCAGCGGTTGCACCTCCTCGATCGGGCGGTTGCACCGCCGGCGAGCTCAAGATCGAGCCCAAAGCGGTTGCACCTCCTATCGGGCGGTTGCACCACCTCGCCCGGCTCGAGACCGAGCCTGAGCGTTTGCATCTCGGACCGAGGCGGTTGCACCTCCTGCCAAAGCTCGAAGACCGAGCTCAGGCGGTGCTACCTCTTTGTCAAGGGAGGTTGCACCGCCCAGTCTCACTCGGAGACCGAGCCCAGGCGGTGCCACCTCCTGGCTAGGGCGGTTGCACCGCCTAGTCTCCCTGGGAGACTTAGCTTTCGGCGATTGCGACCACGGCTTGGGCGGTTGCACTAAGAAAAGGCACCGTGGTCCTAATGGGTAGATCCATTCGCCCAACTTGGGTTTTTCAGGGCCCAATTTCCCAAGACTAAGTCAATGGGATCACCTCCCATTTCCAACTTAATCAATGTGCTAACTACGATTAATCCTAAGACAATTTCTGCAGCTTGTTCGGTACGTCAATCGCTTCTTCCAAATGAAGTTTCCTGTAAACTTAAATCGATCATCCGATGAACCCTCGGTGATTCTCCTGCAGACTTCCTAAAAACTCCTGGACTTGCACAATCCACTTGGCGAAGTTCCGACGAGCTTCATTTGGCAAGCTTATGGACTTCTCGGATCTGTTCCCCTTGAACCTCCGACGACAGTCCCAACTTCCGTCGAACTCTCGAACTCCTAACGTGATCATTGTCTTGACTCCCGCAAGAACTCCCGCTGCATGTCTTAACTCTCATCGTAGTTAATCCTGCACACTTAAAAACAAAACTTCGATCGAGACAATTAATCCTAAGCAATTAACCAAGTTGTCCCAAGATGTCATTGGTCCCTCGACGCTTCATCCGATTCTTCTAAGATCATCATCCTCTCCTGCAGCCTATTGCCCAATCGGCCAGTTGACTCCGCAACTCCGATATCCTTGGCACAATATCCGCTCTTCTTGGCCCGATGCCCGAGTCCACGGCCCGAAGCCTTTTGTCGATACGTCGACCGATCCACCGGCCCGACGTTCAATCTTCTGACATGTTCCTTCGGCATAACATGATTTTCCTGCTTTAATTGTCTCATCTTGATCGAAGCATCCCGCGTCACTCAAAACACAGATTAAATCATAAACATATATCAAGTAGTTTCATCATCAAAATACGAGATTCAACAATCTCCCCCTTTTTGATGATGACAACCACTTGATGACGGAGTTAAACTTAACTCCTCGAGTTTAAACAAACTCCCCCTATCAATATGCCATATTGATAAAACCTTGAATTCAAACTGAATTCATGTCATTGCAATATTCATCATGAATACTTGCAATACGTCATCATGAACTTATGCATAAACTTATGCATAACATGTCATGTCATCAACATACTTCTCCCCCTTTGTCATCAACAAAAAGAAGAAGTACCACAATCAAGTGTTTGTGATATTGGTTCAACTCATCGCATGAAAAACATAATATCAAGTTTTATCATCATGCAGTTTTGAAGCCAGAAAATTTAGCAAGTATTACATCATGCTAAGAGCATTTAAGCTATCAAGTTTCAGATATGCAAGTTTTACAACATACAAGATAGCACTTTTGGTAAAGTTCAAGATAGCAAGTTCTACATCATGCAAGCTAGCAATATTATAATATTTTAGAACATGCAAGCTAGCAGTTTTGAGATGTTCAAGAAAGCAACTCTTGCTTCTTGAGATATGCAGATTTGTCAAGTTTTGCTAGATGTGCAAGTTAGCATTTTTGCCTCTTGAGATAGGCAAGATAGCACATTTGCTTCTTTTGAGATAGCAACTTTTTACTTCTCTTTAGACCACAAGCTAGCAATTTTTACGATATACAAGTTTCACAATATATAAGCTAGCAAAAATTTTGAAAGCAAATGCAAGATAGCTTTCTTGTGTAAGCTCATGATTCTTGCTTCCTATTGCAATGTACAAGTTGCAAGTTTTGCTTCTTGAGATATTCAAGATAGTGATGTTCAAGAAGACAATTTTTGCTTCTTGAAATAAGCAAGTTAGCAATCAAGTTTTTGCATCTTCTTAACTTGTGCAAGCTAGCTATCTCCCCCTTTGTCATTGTCAAAAAGAAAGGAAGAATACAGTTTTGTAGTTCTTTTTCCTTTTACAACGATTTCAAAATCATGACAAAGGATGAATAATCAAGTTATGAATGTCAAGACAATTTTTCATCATGAATATTTTATCATTGCATGCATCATTATCATAAGTTGAAGTATTACATGCATAATATCATATCATCATTCATAATTACATTAATATTTCAATATAGCAATTTCTTCTCAAAATGTGTAACTTAGCACTCATAGCATTTTAAATCATGATTTACATCATATGCAATACATCACATCATAATTAGAAAGCATAAGTATTGCATGCATAATTGCATATCATAAATGTTTCATATCATGTTGGTATCAATTTTGTCAAATTATATCCTACCATGCATGATCAAAACTTCTCCCCGTTTTATCATTTAAAACAAGAAAGGAGTAGGGAAGAGCACAATAGTGTAAAATATTTCAATCATTTCAAGACATTTATATCATAGATACAAAGAAATCATATCATCAAAGATAAGACCATTTGAATGCCAAAAGACATGATTCATTTTATCAAATCTCTTCCTTTTATAAATAACAAAAATTGTAAGTGTACAAAGAAGAGATTGTGATTTAAAAAAAAAATCCCAAGTAGTATATCCAAGAAATCAAGATCATAATTTAAACACAAACTCATTCAAATTCAACTTCATCAAAAATCTCATTATCAAAATTGTATATGTAGATTTATCATAAAGCAAGTTAATTTTCTATCATCACATAAGGCATTTAAAGAATTTTTGAAACATAGGAGAATAATTAATTTAAGCATGCAATGTTTCAATCCAATTCAAGTCATGAATACCAGTGCTTCATATTGTGAGTATCAATTCATGAATATCAAAAGATATTATTTGTGACTTCAATTTTGCAAGATCAAGATTATGATTTAGATAAAACTTATTCAAATCAAATCATTAACTTGAACTTCATAATCAAGTCATCAAAATCAATTTCGAGATTCACAAAATATCATGAAATCATTAATCTCGATCATATGGGAAAAGTAATTTTTTTTTTAAATGATTCTTTTTCATCTAAGCATTATAAGCCAAATCAAGACAAGCATGAAAGTTCAAGACGTAAAGACAAAATCTTATAAAACAACTCATCAAGCAAGATTTTAAACATCTATTTTTAAGCCATATAAAGAGTAAGTCAGGGATTCAATTATCTCATGTCATAAGTATGAATCAAGCATTTGTGAAATCTGAAATCATCCTCAAAGTCACATTCAATAAATTCATTTATGACAAACATAGATTTATTGAAAAGTCGATAAGATAGAGGATCACATTTATAAGTTTTTATTCATATGATTTGCTTCTTATAAACATGCCTTTAACTTTATGTTAAACAAAAACATACATCAACATTTAGGATCGAAAAATGAATTTCATTTTAGAACCATCAAGATCAATAGACTTTCAAAAATGAATTGTTATGGTCACGAAAATCCGAAAATGAAATTTAACACTTTCATGCATTCGGACATGGTTTTGCCATATACATTCATGAGAATAACACATGCTTATCATCATGTATAACTTAAAATCTCATGCATAAAATTATCAATCATTGTATCAAAAACATTTCATATTTTCATTACATCATTATGCATTACTTTAAATCAAACATGATACATATTATGATTTCATATTTTCAATCAAAATCATTTTGTTTGTTCATCATAAAATATGCAATGTTATCATTTTCGAAATTACTATCATGATCATAATTTTTGTATTTTTATTTTTTTAAACATGTAATTTTCAAAAAAATTAATTCTAAACTAAAAAAGAAAATACATCATGAAAGCATCAAGTAATTTCAAAATAAATCAGGGGGATTTTGATTACATTTTCATTGAAGGCGGTTAAGGCGTAGTTTGCCACCTCGCCTTTCTTGATTTTCTTCTCGTCTTCGGAGGAGCTTGATTCATCCCACTTTGTGTTCTTCTTCTTTGGCCTCTTCCTCAGTTCAAGTTCATTATTTATTTTAGATTTTTGTTTAATCAACTTATTAAGATTTAGTGTTCGAAGTTCAAGTTCATCATTGTCCTCATCACTTGAGTCATCGCTCAAGTGGTATTCATTCGTCCGGAGTTCTAAATCCTTCCTGTTCTTTGAAAGGTTGTTTTGTTCATCATGTTCATTATGTGTATTGTGAACCATTTCATATGTCATCAATGAACCGATAAGTTCTTCAAGTGGAAAGTTGTTTAGGTTTTTAGCTTCTTGTATTGCAGTTACTTTTGAATCCCACTTCTTAGAAAGAGAATGCAAAATCTTGTTTACGAGTTCAAAATCCGAAAAACATTTTCCAAGAGCTCTTAAACTATTGACGACATCCGTGAAACGGGTGTACATGTCGCCTATAGTCTCGCTTGGTTGCATTTGAAAAGGCTCAAAATCATGCAATAAAAAGTTAACTTTCGAGTCTTTGACTCTACTAGTTCCCTCGTGCGTGATTTCAATTGTTCGCCAAATGTCAAAAGCCGTTTCGCACGTAGAAATCCGATTGAACTCATTTTTGTCCAAAGCGCAAAATAAGGCATTCATAGCCTTTGCGTTTAAAGAAAAATACTTCTTCTCCAAATCCGACCATTCGTTCATCGGTTTAGAGGGAAGTTGAAAACCGTTTTCAATGAAATTCCATAAATCCAAATTCGTAGAAATCAAGAAAACTCTCATTCGAGTTTTCCAATAAGTGTAGTCCAATCCGTTAAACAACGGTGGACGAAAAACCGAAAAGCCCTCTTGAAAGCCATGAAGAGCCATTTCTTTCAGGTGTAAATCTGAAATGAGAAAAACCGGGCTCTGATACCAATTGTTAGGATCAAGAGCACTAAGAGGGGCGGGGTGAATTAGTGCAACGGAAATCTTTCTGCGATTAAAACGAAAGCTGCGTTCGTTTGATAAAAAACAATTTCGATGTAAAAGCCGATTCTAAGATTACTTTAACTTAAGTTTAAGCGAGATGACGTTAAAGTAAATCTATGAAAGCAGTTTGCAGTTTATGATGGAAATCAGAATGCAAGCGCAAACTAAAATGCGACGTTCGTACGATAAAACTGGTTTACGTCTAAATGCTGATTCTGAAGATACTGAACTTTGAGATACATTTTATAAATGAGCATAAGGCAGTTTACAGTTATGATTGAAATCAAAACGTAAACGTAAACTGAAATGTGATGATCGTACGAAAAGGCCGATTTACGTCTAAACGTAGATTCGAAAAGCTCTGAACTTAGAAACTCGTTCGTAAAAGCGCAGAGGGCAGTAAGCGATTGAGGAGGTTTGCAGTAAAGATAAAATGCTCAAAAGTAAATGCAAACCGAGATTTAGAGTGGTTCGGTCAATCTTGACCTACTCCACTTTTGGCTTCCTCCACCGACGAGGTCACCGACGTCAACTAGAGGCCTTCCTTCAATCGGCAAAGGCCAACCACCCTTTTACAGTTTCACTCCTTTTGACGGGCTTAGGAGACAACCCTTACAGAAATTTCTCTCCTCTCTTTACAACTCAGAACTTGGAAGAAAAGAGGGAGGAGAACTTTTGGCCTTTACAACAATTTTGAGCTCTAAGAATCACAGAAAAGATCAAGATTTCGGTGTATGTCTGTACCCTTTCAGTGCTGAATGGGTGGGGTATTTATAGGCCCCAACCTAGTTCAAATTTGGAGCTCAAAACTATCAAATCCCGGAATTCCGGGATCAGGCGGTTGCACCTCCTGACTGGAGCGGTTGCACCGCCTGGCAGAGCTCGAAGATCGAGCCCAAAGGTTGCACCTCCCCGTCGGGGCGGTTGCACCGCCTCGGTCCCGCTCGAGATCGAGCCCAGGGGCGGTTGCACCTCCCCGATCGGGCGGTTGCACCTCTGCCAGAGCTCAAGACCGAGCTCGGCTCGGTGCTACCTCTCTGTGGGGAGGTTGCACTGCCCGCCTCTGGCTGGAGATCGAGCCCAGGCGGTGCCACCTCTGGGGGGCGGTTGCACCGCCCAATCTCCCCTGAGACTTAGCCTAGCCCGTGCTACCTCCTGGCTTTGCGGTTGCACCGCCAAGGTAATCAGGGTCCCAATAGGTAGATCCATTCGCCCAACTTGGGTTTTTTTCAGGGCCCAATTGCCCCAAAGACTAAGTCAATGGGATCACCTCCCATTTCCAACTTAATCAATGTGCTAACTAATGATTAATCCTTGTTAGGATCGAGAGCACTAAGAGGGGTGAATTAGTGCAGCGAAAATCTTACAGCGATTAAAAATCGAAAGGTGTGTTCGTTCGATAAAATCTATTATGATGCAAAAAAGCCGATTCACAGTTTGTATCTATGCAGTTTATTTAGTTTATGCCTCTAAATGCAGTTTTATGTCGTTTTATGCCTAAATGCAGTTTGCGTCTAAATGCAGATTTGCGCCTGCCGCCAGTTTGCATCTAAGCGCGAGATTGCGCCTAAAGCGCCAGTTTGCGCCTAAACACAGTTTATGCCTAAGCGCAGTTTGCGCCTAAACACAGTTTGCATCTAAACATAGTTTGCATCTAAGCGCAGTTTGCGTCTAAAACACAGTTTGCGCCTGCCGCGGTTTACGCCTAAACACAGTTTTATGCCTAAACTCAGTTTACGCCTAAACACAGTTTTATCGCCAAAACGCAGTTTTGCGCCTAAAAGTAGTTTACGCCTAAAAAGACAGTTGTATGTCTAAACACAGTTTGCGCAGTTTGCGTCTAAACACAGTTTTATGCCTAAACTCAGTTTACGCCTAAACGCGAGGTTTACGAAGTTTATGTCCTAAACGCAGTTTTACGTCTAAACGTTTAAAAGAAGTTTACGTCTAAAACAGTTTTAAAGGGATCTAAACTTAGAAACTAGTTCATAAAAGCGCAGAAGACAGTTTTGCAGAATCAAAACACAAACGTAAGCTGATCGTACGAAAAACACAGATTTACGTCTGAATGCAGATTCGAAAAGATCAACACTTAGAACTTATTCGTAAAGGCGCAGAGAGCAGTAGTTATGTAGGAGGTTTACAGTAATGATAAGGTACTCGAAATAAAAGCAAATCAGAGATTTAGAGTGGTTCGGTTAGTCTTGACCTACTCCACTTTTGGCTTCCTCCTCCGACGAGGTCACCGACGTCAACTAGCTGCCTTCCTTCAATGGGCGAAGGCCAACTGCCCTTTTACAGTTTCACTCCTTTTGACGGGCTCAGGAGACAACCCTTATAGATCCTTTCTCTCCTCTCTTTACAACTCAAGACTTGAAGAACAGAAAGAGGAGAACTTTTGGACTTTACACAAATCTGAGCTCTTAGAATCATAGAAAAGATCAAGAATTCGGTGTGGATCTATTGCTCTTTTGGTGCTGAATGGGTGGGGTATTTATAGGCCCCAACCCAGTTCAAATTTGGAGCTCAAAACGATCAAATCCCGGAATTCCAAGATCAGGCAGTTGCACCTCCTGACTGGAGAGGTTGCACCGCCTGGCAGAGCTCGGAGACTGAGCCCAGGCGGTTGCACCTCTCTGTCAGGGGCGGTTGCACCTCTCTGCCAGAGCTCGAAGACCGAGCTCAGGCGGTTGCACCGCCTGACTGGAGAGGTTGCACCACCTGGCAGAGCTCGAAACTTGAGCTCTGGCGGTGCTACCTCCTGACAGAGGAGGTTGCACCGCCAGCCTCGCCGAGATCGAGCCCCGGGCGTTGCACCTCTTAGCTGGGGGGTTGTTGTTGCGCCAGCCTCGGCTGGAGACATAGCCCAGGCGGCGCCACCTCCAACCTTTGGCGGTGCCACCTCTTTTACTATTTCAGCTCACTTGGTTTGGCTCCAAACTTGGCCCAAACCAGTCCGAACTTGAGCCTAATTGGCCCCTTACTTGGGTTATAGGATTAACACCTAATCCTAACCCCAATTAATGTGCTAACTATGAATTTAAAGACATTTTCTAAGCTATTACAAAGTCCGCAAAGTCAAGACTTCTTCCAAGCGAAGCTTCCCAAAAACTTCCCAAGTCTTCCCATGAACTCTCGAAACCATTCTCAAGGACTCCGCAAAGCTCCTAGACTTCACGATTTAATCTTAGCGAAGTTCCAATGAGCTTCTTCGCAAGCTCTCGATCTTTCTCGGCGAAGCCTCGTAGCATTCCTGACGAACCCTTCGGACTTCCGTCGAACTCTCGAACTCGCAACAAATCCTTTCAAGGCTGACTCGACACTTTGTTTCGCTTTTATGTCTTCATCGTTATCATAGTTAATCCTGCACAACAAAACTTCGATCGAGACAATTAATCCTAAGCAATTTAACCAAGTTGTCCGCATGTCATTGGTCCCTCGACGCCATCCTGATTCTTCGGCAGATCGTCCTCTCCTCGCAGCCTATTGCCCAATCGCCAATTGATTCTGCAACTCCGATATCCTTGGCACAATACCCGCTCTTCTTGGCCCGATGTTCGAGTCCACGGCCCGAAGTTTTCGGTTGTCGATATTGCCGACCGATCCACCGCCCGACGTCCAATCTTCGACATGTTCCTCCGGCACAACATGATTTTCCTGCTTTAATTGTCTCATCCTGATCGAAGCATCCTGCGTCACTCAAAACACAGATTAAATCATAAACATATATCAAGTAGTTTCATCATCAAAATATGAGATTCAACAATCCTAAGACAATTTCTGTAGCTTGCTCCGGTGCGTCAATCGCTTCTTCCGGCGAGTTTCCGACGAACTTCCGTCGATCATCCGATGAACCCTCGGTGATTCTCCTGTGGACTTCCGGCAAACTCCTGGACTTGCAACGATCCACTTGGCGAGTTCCGACGAGCTTCGTTTGGCAAGCTTATGGACTTCTTGGATCTGTTCCCGCAGAACTTCCGACGACAGTCCGAACTTCCGTCGAACTCTCGAACTCCCAACGTGATCATTGTCTTGACTCCGACGCAACTCCTGCTGCATGTCTTAACTCTCATCAGAAGTTAATCCTGCACACTTAAAACAAAAACTTTGATCGAGATAATTAATCCTAAGCAATTAACCAAGTTATCCGGCATGTCATTGGTCCCTCGACGCCATCCGATTCTTCAACAGATCGTCCTCTCCCCGCAGCCTATTGCTCCAATCGACCAGCTTGACTCCGCGAACTCCGATATCCTTGGCACAATACCCGCTCTTCTTGGCTCGATGCCCGAGTCCACGGCCCGAAGCCTTTTGTCGATACGTCGACCGATCCACCGGCCCGACGTCCAATCTTCTAACATGTTCCTTCGGCACAACATGATTTTCCTGCTTTAATTGTCTCATCTTGATCGAAGCATCCTGCGTCACTCAAAATGCAGATTAAATCATAAACATATATCAAGTAGTTTCATCATCAAAATACGAGATTCAACAAACAAGTTCATTTGATACAAATTTATCCTTTGATGAACTATTAAATGCTTTTTATAATTTATTTGATGAATACATATCAATTAGTAAAAAATATAAGTTGTTAAAAAAGGAGCATGCTTCTCTTGTTAGTGATTTCGATAGATTAAAGGTTGAGTATAATAAAAATTTATCTCCTTGTACGAAATGTGATGAGCTAGAAATACTTAAAAAGGAAAACTTACTCAAAAAAACCTTAGGAAAATTTGAGGTTGGTAGCAAGTCTTTGAACATGATCCTTGCCAATAAGGGTCACGTTCATATAAGAAGTGGAATCAGATTTGTGAATTGCTCTTACCAAAATCCAACTATCTTTGTTAAAGGGCCGACCTTGTATGTTTCACCTGACACCAAATGTAACTTTTGTTGCAAACTCGGACATATTGCCTATAAATATCCACTTAAAATATGTAGTCCATATAGATTAATTTGGGTTCCTAAAAGAACCTCAAATGACTCAATGCAATATGATAAGATATGTAGATCGATTTTTGAGGCACCCAAGGTCAAATGGGTACCTAAAAATCATCCTTTTTAGTAGAAAAATGTACCATCACAAGCTAGGAGCAAAAGATGATACCTTGATAGTGGATGCTTAAGGCATATGACCAGAGATCCATCTCATTTCTCTAAGCTCACTAGCTTAGACAAAGGATATTTCATCTTTGAAGACAACAACAAGGGTAAAATCATTGGCAAAGAAACCATAGGTAACAAATCCAACCTTCTTATTGAAGATGTATTATTATTTGATGGTTTAAAGCATAACCTTTTGAGTATTAGTCAATTATGTGATAAAGGATATATCGTTAGATTTGAATCTAATGCTTGTATTATTGAAAAAATATACAAAAACACATCTATGATTGCCCTAAAATAAAATAATGTATACACTATCGAGATTGATGATTTTTGTAATGAAATGTGCATTTCGATTTTGAATGATGATGCTTAGCTTTGGCATTGGAGATTAGGTCATGAGAGCATTAAACTAATCTCTCAAATTTCATCTAAAGAACTTGTAAGAGGAATTCCTCATATCAAGTTCATAAAAAATAATGTGTGTGACGCATGTCAACTAGGAAAACAAATAAAAAGTAGCTTCAAACTTAAGAACCAAATAAGCACCTCTAGAAATTTGTAATTGATCCATATGGACTTGTTCGGACCAATTGCTACATCAAGCCTAAGAGGTAGCAAATACGCATTTGTCATCGTGGATGATTATAGTAGATACACATGGACTTATTTTTTGGCACATAAAAGTGAATGATTTAGGTATTTCTCTAAGTTTTGTAAACTTGTTCAAAATAAAAAGGGTTTTATGATTTCATCAATTCGAAGTGATCATAGTGGTGAATTTCAAAACCGCGATTTTCAAGAATTTTGTGAATCTAATTGATACAACCATAACTTCTCTACTCCAAAAAATCCTCAATAAAATGGAGTAGTAGAAAGAAAGAATAGAAACTTACAAGAAATGGCAAGAACCATGTTAAACAAACATAACCTACCCAAATATTTTTGGGCCAAGGCCGTAAATACGATATGCTATGTTATGAATAGGGTTCTAGTAAGACCACTACTTTCCAAGACTCCCTTATAAGTTGTGGAACAACAAAAAACTTAACATTTTATACTTTAAAGTTTTCGGATGTAAATATTTTATTTTAAATGAAAAAGATGCCTTAGGTGAATTTGATGCAAAATCCGATGAAGAAATTTTTCTTAGCTATTCTTTTGTCTCTAAAGCATTTCGTATCTTTAATAAAAGAACTTTGATTATAGAAGAATCTATTTATGTTGTTTTTAGTGAATTTTTTGTAGTTAAGATAAATGATTTTGATGATGATCTTAAATTTGATACTTTGAATTTAAATGAATCCCTTTCTCCATCTAGCAATTTGGATGCATTTTCTTCCGAACCTTCTTTGCTGAAGGAATGAAAGTATGTAGATGCTCATCCTAAGGAGCTAATTATAGGAGACACATCGAAAGGAGTTCAAACTTGTTCTTCTCTTAAGAATTTTTATGCCAACGCTGCTTTTCTCTCCCAAATTGAACCTAAATGCATTGGCAAAGCCATGAAAGATGATTCATGGGTCATCGCAATGCAAGAAGAATTGAATCAATTTGAGAGAAATGAAGTGTGGAAGCTTGTTCCTCGACCAAATGACCATTTAGTTATTTGTACTAAATGGGTCTTTAGAAACAAGCAAGATGAATTTGGTATCGTGGTTCGAAATAAAGCTAGATTAGTGGCCAAAAGTTTCAACCAAGAAAAATGTATAAATTATGAAGAAACCGTCGCTCCTATGGCACGATTAGAAGTCATAAGAATGCTCCTTCCCTATGCTAGTAGTAATAATTTTAAGTTGCTTTAAATAGATATTAAAAGTGCTTTTCTTAATGGTTTTATCTCCGAAGAAGTTTTTGTTCAACAACCTCCCAGATTTGAGAATGATAATTTTCCTAATCATATGTTTGAATTGACTAAAGCTCTTTATGGATTGAAACAAGCCCCAAGGGCTTGGTATGAGAGACTTAGCTCATTTCTAATTCATAATAATTTATCTAAAGACAAGGTCAATACTACATTGTTTATTAAAAATTTAAAAAATAATTTTCTTATTGTTCAAATTTATATTGATGACATTATTTTTTGTTCTACAAATGAATCCTTATGTGAATCATTTGCCAAAAGCATGAGTCTAGAATTTAAAATGAGCCTAATAAGGGAACTAACCTTCTTTTTAGGCTTATAAATTAAATAGCTTAGCAATGGTATTTTTCTTAATCAAACAAAATATGCTTTAGACTTGCTAAAAAGATTTAACATGGATAGTTCAAAAGCTATCAACACTCCTATGAGTACTTCCACTAAGTTAGACATTGACGAAAGTGGAGAAAACTTTGATCAAAAAACTTATAGGGATATGATAGGTAGTTTGCTTTACCTCACCGCAACTAAACCGGACATCATGTTTAGCATAGGACTTTATGCTAGATTTCAATCTAACCCTAAGAAATCTCATTTAAAAGCTGTTAAAAGGATATTTAGATATCTAAAAGGAACTCCTAAACCAGGATTATGGTATCTTAAATCTAAGAACTTTGAATTGCTTAGTTATGCTAATATGAATTTTGTTGGATGTAGTTTAGATAGAAAAAATACATTCGGAATGTGTCAATTTTTAGGACACGCACTCGTTTCTTGGTCTTCCAAGAAACAAAACTCGGTTGTATTATCTACAACCGAAGCTGAGTACATAGCTACAAGTGCATGCTATGCTCAAGTTATATGGATGAAAAACACTTTAAAGGATTATGGAATTGACCTAAAAAACATACCTATTAAGTGTGATAACACTAGTGCAATATGCTTAGCTAAAAATCCTATTCAACACTCTAGAACTAAACACATTGACATTAGGCATCACTTTATATGAGATCTTATTAATAATCATGATCTAATATTAGAGTTTATTGATACAAAATATCAATTAGCCGATATCTTTACAAAACCCTTAAATGAAGAATAATTTGATTTCATTGGCAGGGAATTAGGGATGTTAAACTGTCCGAACTAATGAATTTGTTAAATTTTTATTTTCAGACTTTCTTGATCACTCACCTGAATCATGATCTTATAGTATACACAATGAGCCATATGTATTTTTCCATATGAGTTGTTACGATGCTTGCGTACAAATTTTATATAGTGAATCATAAAATTAAAAAATATATTTTTTTTATGAGTTCTATACAATGTTTGAGTATGGTATGCATTTTATATGATGAATCATGAATGTACAATCTTCAATATGAATCTTCTCCTCTTATGATATGAATTATATATGATGAAGTAAATAAGATGGTGTGCTTCACAACAACAAAAATCTTGCAAAATTGAAATCATCTGTGATAGCACCACACACCAATATGAGCAATGCTCACTACCTATAGGTGGTGGCACCGCCCAGCTGGCGGTAGCACCGCTAGTTGTCACGGGTGGTAGGCGATAGCACCGCCCAGCTAGCAGTGCCACCGCTTGCAACCTCTGCCCTATAAAAAGGCACTTAGGACCGGTGGTAGAACCGACCCCAAGCCCTCCTACATTCCTCCAAACACCTCTCCACCCCTCATTCTCCTTGATCATCCTCTAGAAACTCAAGGAAACCCTCCTCTTCTTCAAATTCAAGGATCAATCTCAACCTTTCAAGAAGATTACTGCAAGGGTAATTCTCAAATCTCTTCTCTCAATTTATTAATAGATCTTGCCTCTTATGTGTAGTTCTCTCATCATTTATGTGTTTAGTCTCATGGCCTCTAGAAGATTCTCTAGGGACAAAGGGAAGATGAGATTAGATGAAAATTATGACTCCTTACTTTTCGATTCTAATCAACATACCCTAAAATTTTCATCAATAAAGTCTAGATATGTTCATAAGGGTAAATATGTTGATTTAGATGAATTAAGTGATTTAGAACCTATTTAATGGTTTGCTAATCTAGACATTCTCCTAATCCTTCAAACGAGTGAACCTATCTACCCTAGACTTATTAGGCTATTTTACAATAATTTACATGTAGATAAAGATGAAAGGGTATCTACCTATCTATTAGGATATCATATACCCATTACGGATAGATCAATTTGTAATATCATAGGAATTCCGATAAAAGAAAGAGGGTGTTATTTTAGAGGACAATGGGATGATGAAACAGTTGGGACTACTTACGTTGATGCCTTAAAAACAATTTTTGGCAATCCTAACTTAACGATTCTTCCAAAATGCTGCAAATATTTACTACCTTTAAGCACAAAAATACTTCATCACATCCTGATAAGTATCATTCTCCCAAAGCAATATCATCATGATGAAGTAAGCCAAATGGAACTAGGTACCATGTATTGGATTATGAAGGGACATAACAATTGTTTTGATTACCTAATCCAACAAAACATGATTGAGCTATCAAAAAAAGATATGATGCTTCCATATGGTGGCTTAATCACAAGACTACTCCATGCCTATGATATTGCTATTCCACCCAACGAAGAAGTTATAAAACTAGATATATTTCATATCATAAATAAAAATCTATTTCGACAGATAAGATGCACATTCAGAAATGATATATGGACTAGACTGCCTAGAAGGACTGATCCCTTCCAACCTGAACTAAAACCTGAAACATCAATTTTTAGGGGTAATCTATCTCCTCCAACTAGTCCCTTTGAGGAATCACCTCTAGTAGAGCAAGCACCTCCCTCATCTATTAACGACATAAGGACTCGAATGGATCGATTTAAATAATGTTAAGATCGACTTGAATAATACCAAGATCAAATTTTGACTGAACTGTAGCAGATTCATCAATAACTCAATAACTTGTTTAGACATTTTGACTGGCCACCACCTGAATAAATAATTGTGACTTTTTGCTGATGACAAAGGGGGATAAATGGATGAAACCCCCTTCTTTTATTCTGTTTACTTTGATGTTGTAATCCTATGTTATTTACCTTGATGTTGTAAACTTAAAATGCTACTTACTTTGATGATTATAATTATGTACTTTGATTTCCATGTTATCTCTTCAAATGATGAGTATGATATCATGCTTAACTTGATGCTGAAAATTTCTATTAATATCATGCTTACTTTGATGCTGAAAATATCTGTGATTTTGACTCAAAAATGGATGTCATGTCTTGACATCATTTCTATCGACGAATACGTGGTATCATCTTTTTAGATTTGGTAAATCATGATGTGCATGATGATAATAAGTCTAAATTATCAATTTAATACTTGAATTCAAATGCGTTGAATTCAAGAGTATCTTTTCTCAATAATGGCATATAGCTAGGGGGAGTTAAGATTAACTCCATCACCAATTGGTTGTCATCATAAAAAAGGGGGAGATTGTTGAATCTCAAATTTGATGATGAAATCAATTGGTAAATTATTTGATATAATCCATGTGTTGAGATAAGTGTGCAGGATTAAATACGATAGCAGTAAGGCATAAAGTAGATGATGGGCCGGAGTCGAAGACTCGGATGATATACCGGGAGCTCGCCGAGAGTTCATCATGAGATCATCGGAAGCACATTGGAAGACTCGCCGAAAGCTCGTCAGAAGATCGCCAGAAGCACATCAGAAGACTAGCCGAGAGTTGGTCAGGAGTTCACCGGAAGCTTGTCGGAAGACCCGTCGAAAAGTTCACCAGAAGATCGCCAAATGAAAAATCGACATACCGAACCATGCTTGCCTTAATCATAGTTAGAATGGTAATTAGAGTTGATTTGGGAGGTAATCCCATCAACTATGTTAGGGGCCAACTGGGCTCAAAGTTGGACTGGTTTGGGTCAGAGTCATGGCCTAACCAGGATGCTGAATTCCTGGCTAGTGGTGGCACTACTTGGAAAGCAGCACCCCAAGTGGTCTGGGCAGTGGTACCACTGGCAGTTATTACTACCAGCAGTGATACCGCCCCTATTAGGCGGTGGTACCGCTAGAGCTCAGTCTCCAAGCTCTGTCAGGCGGTGGTACCACCCAGACTGAGCGGTAGTACCGCTCAGTGTCAGGTGTCAAGAAGTGGTACCACCCAGTAATGGCGGTGGTACCGCCAGTACCCAAAAATCTAGGATAAAACACTTTTTGGCTCTATTTTTTAAAGTCATTGGGGCCTATAAATACCCCACCCTTTTCAGCATGAAAAGACACCGAAGTGTGATTATAATCTTTAGTTATTGGGGTATAAAAGTGTTATAAACAAGTGCTAGAGTCCTCCTCCTTCCTTTCTAAATTTTGAGATCATTCAAAAGAGGTGTGAGACTTGTAAGGGCTCTCTCCTAAACCTGGGAAAAGGAGAAAATGCTGTAAAGATGTGTTTGGTCTTTACATATTGAAGGAAGGTCTTTAGTGGATGTCGGAGACCTCGTCGAAGGAGGAATCCGAAAGTGGATGTAGGTCACCTTGACCGAACCACTCTAAATTCCGATTTGCTTTTCGTTTGTGTAATTTACTTTACTGCAAACCTCCGTAATCTTCTCTTGCACTTTTATAAAAGCTTTCAAGTTCAACTTCTCTCCAAAACAGATTGAATCGAAACCATTTTCATCGGAATCGATTATAAACGAAACGAACAATTTTCTGAAATCGTGAAATTTTTTGCTGCACTAATTCACCCCCTCCCCCCCCCTCTTAGTGCCGCTCTTAATCCTAACACTAAGTGCCAAATCCTTCCTATTATTTGGAAGGTTGTTTTCAAATTCATGTGTCATATAAGTCATTTCATAGGTCATCAAAGACCCAATAAGTTCTTCAATCAAAAAATAATTCAAGTCCTTTGATTCTTGTATTGTCGTTACTTTAGAATCCCAATTTTTAGAAAGTGATCATAAAACTTTATTCATAAGTTTAAAATTCAAAAAACTTTTACCAAGAGCTTTTAAATTATTGATGACATCTGTAAAATGGGTGTACATGTCTCCAATAGTCTTGCTTGGCTTCATACGAAATAATTCAAAATCATGCATCTAAATATTTAGTTTAGAGTCTTTAACTCTACTAGTGCCTTCGTGTGTGATTTCAAAAGTGTGCCAAATCTTAAAAGTCATTTCACAAGTTAAAATACAATTAAACTCATTTTTATCCAAAGCACAAAATAAAGCATTTATAGTTTTTTCATTTAAAGAGAAAGTCTTCTTCTCCAAATCATTCCAATCATTCATTGAAAGAGAAGACTTTTGAAATCCATTTTTTATAATATTCCATAAATCAAGTTTTAACGAAAGTAAGAAAACTCTCATATGAGTTTTCTAATAAGTGTAGTTCATCCTATTGAATATAGGAGGACGAACAATAGAAAAACCCTCTTGAAATCCGAAAAGAGCCATTTCCCTTGGGTGTTAAACCAAATGAGAAATAACATAGCTCTGATACCAACTATTAAGAACAAGTTAACACTAAAAGGGGGGGGATGAATTAGTGCAGCGGATAAAAATCATCGATTTCAAAAAATATTTGTTTATTAAAAACTGATCAGAAAGATGATAACTTAAAAACACTTTTGTAAGTGTGTAATGAGGAAGTAAAGCGGTGAGCAAGTAAAATGATTTACAGCAAAGGTAAATAGCAAAGTAAAAGGAAGCAAACCAGATTTTTATAGTAGTTCGATCGTCGTAACCTACATCCAACCATCGATTCCTCTTCCGTCGAGGCCACCGGTATCCACTAACAATCTTCCTTCAATGGGTGAAGATCAACTACCCTTATAACTTGATTCTCCTTTTGACAGGTTCAGGAGAGAACGTTTACAACCCCTTTTTACAAAGCTTCCCTCACACTCTCCCTTAGAATGGTCTCTAAACTTTTGAAGGAGGGACTCTACACTTTACAAGGGTTTTCAACTTTAGAAACATAGAGTTTTTGATCATCTTTCTTGCTACTCTATGTAGGAATAGCTGGGGTATTTATAGACCCCAAATGGCTTCAAAACTTGGAACCAAAATTTAAATCCCTGAAATTTCAGGGTACGGACGGTACCATCGCCTAGGCGGTACCATTGCTTGCAGCCTGACATTAGGTGGTACCACCATCCAGATTGGTGGTGCTACTACCTAATAATCTTGGAGATCGAGTCTTGGTAGTACCACCACCCAGACTAGCGATACCATCGCCTGTCATAGTCTCGGAGACTATGCCATAGCGGTTCCACCTATTAGGTTACTTTTTGGGCCTATCACTTGGCCCAACACAGTCCATACATGGGCCCAACTAGCCCCTAATTGGGTTGGCCTAATTTCAATATCAATTTTATGCTAACTATGGAATTTAATGCATACACTAAGCAAATCCAGTCCGATTAGTCTAGGTTTCTTCTAGCGAGCTTCCGACGATCTTCTGGCGAACTTCCGATGATCTCTCAGTAATGTTCTAGTGGACTCCCGGCAAGCTCCTAGACTTCACAACGATCTTCTTGGCGAGTTACGACGAGCTTCTCGGCAAGCTCCTAGACTTCTCGATCAATTCCGATAGAGCTTTCGACTAATGTTCGGACTTCCGACGAACCCTTGAACTCCCAACGAAGTCTCGTTCTTGACTTTGGGACTTCAGTTTACTTTTTACCTTGATCACTATCATAGCTAATCCTGTACAAATAAAATCTACTTTGATCTAGACAAGTATTATAAAGCTTGAATCATGTTGTCCGGCATGTCATTGATTTATTGACGCTTCTTTCGATTCTTTGGCACATCGCCCTCTCTTATGGTCTATTGCCTAATCAACCAGTTGACCTCTGCAACTCTGATTTCCTTAGCGTAATTTCTACTCTTCTTGGCCCGATGCTCGAACTCATGGCCCGAAGCCTTTTGCCGATATGTCGACCGATCCTCCGGCTCGATGTCCAATCTTCTGATATGTTCCACTCTAGCACAACATGATTCTTCCTATTTTTAATTATCTCTCCCTGATCGAAGCTTCCTACATCACTCAAAACACAGATCAGATAAACACTATTAATTAGTTTCATCTTCAAAATCTGAGATTTAATAGTTTCCTCTTGGACACACTTACATTCATGATATTTGGAATAGTGTTTAGTATAAACAAACCATTATGCAATGTTCTTCTCATTATGATCTCAGCATCTAATATTATTGAACAATCATTGTTCTTAAAAACTAATTTATATACACTAACTGTCAAACATAAAATGAATATAATATTTTTTATAATAAAAAGAATAAAATAATAAACATCCAATGTAATAATAGCTCCACTATAGGGTGACCTCGCCAACAGCTACTATAGCAACTTTTACTTCATGCCCATCTTAAAGTCCATCTCACCTCTCGTCAATCTACTAGGTCTTGTCAGAACCTGCAATGAATTACAAATATGATAAGCACTACCGGTATCCAATACCCATGTGTTATCATAAGAGTCTGATAAATGGAGATGGATCATGAATGTACCTAAAGCTTGTTCAAGCTTCTATTTCTCCCTATCTGCAAGGTACTTTTTACAGTTCCTCTTCCAGTGCTTATCTTTGCTGTAGTGGAAGCACTGCCCTTTATCCTTAGCAAGTTCTATCTTAACAACCTTTGCTGTACCTGGTTTGCCCTTGCCCTTGCCATTGCCCTTCTTAAGGGACATTTTTGCCTTCCTTTTATTTTGGTCTCACTAATATAGAGAACTGGCTTCTCTTTCTTGATAGTGCTCTCTACCTCCCTCAACATATTGAGGAGCTCAAAGAGAGTCATCTCAAGTTTGTGTTGAATCTCGGATTTTGATGATGAAATCAATTGATGGGTTAATTGATCTAATCCATATTATTGAAGTTGAGTGTGCAGGATTTACTACGACAGCCTAAAAACATAAAGCAAGTATACCAGAGTCAAGTTCGATAGATGTTTGAGAGTCCGAAGATTCGTCGGAAATGCTGTCAGAACCAACCAAGAAAGATCGGAGACTTGTCGGAACTTTCGGAAGTCTGCCGAAGAGATCGTTGGAGGTTCGCAGAGATCACCGAGAAGGCTCGGCTACTCGTTGAACTCGTCACAAGATCGGGAGCCTACTGGGAGTCCGTTGGAAGAAACCAGAGGGCGTATCGGAAGTCCACCAGAAGAACGCGGGAAAGCTCGCCGAAACAAAACTTGACGTTGGCCAGTTAAATACTTGCTTAGGATTATGTTTTTAGGTATGTAGTTAACATGTAATTAGGGTTAGGATTAAGGGACAATCCTATACTTTGGTTAGGGGCCAACTGGGCCCAAAAGAGACTTGGTTTGGGTCAAAGGTAAAGCCCAACCGGAAAGTTGTAAGGATGGGCAATGGAACCGCCGGACTGGGCGGTGGCACCGCCCAAAACCCGAAGTGACAGGTGGTGGCACCGCCCAACACCCGAGACTAGGCGGTGGCACAGCCATCGACAGGCGGTGGCACCGCCAATACGCCTGCCTGACAAGACATTGACAGGCGGTGGCACCGCCAGCAACAGGCGGTGGCACCACCAGTCTCGGAAACCCAAGAGGAATTCAAATTTGAACCCTCTTGGGGCCTATAAATACCCCTCAATTCTCAACTGAGAATACACCTTTTGCAAAGCAATAGTTTGGGTTAAGAGCTTTAGAATAGTCTTAGCAAGTCTTGTTTTTCATATTGCTTAAGTGTTCACCTCCTCCCATCTTGTTGAAAAGAATTGTAAGAGTGTGAACCACTTGTAAAGGTTGTAAGAGGGGTATTAGTCCTTCCCCTATAAGAGATTTGCTAGTGGAAGTTGGGAGTCTCTTCGAAGAAGGCTTCGCAAGTGGATGTAGGTCATTTTGACTGAACCACTTTAAAAACTACTGTGTTATCTGGTTTGCATCCTACTCTTGCCATTTACATACTGCAAACTTCTCTACTTAGTCACTACGTTTCCATACATTTCTAAGTTATCAAGCTTCTAAAATCGGTTTCCATTGACATTGCTTTTATCGTATGAAAGATTTTTCTGAAACCGAAGTTTTAATCCGCTGCACTAATTCACCTCCCCCCCTTCTTAGTGCCACTCCGATCCTAACAATTAGTATCAGAGCAAGGCTCACTCTGATATTTGGTTTAATACCCAAGAGAGATGGCTTACTCCGGCATGCATGAGGGATATTCTATCACATGTCCACCTATGTTTAATGGGTCGGATTACACGTATTGGAAGACTTGTATGAGGATCTTCCTCATTTCCATGGATTTCGAGCTTTGGACTATTGTCGAAAACGGATTTCAAAAATCTTCTCTTCCATTGAGCAAATGGAATGGAGAAGAAGGTTTTTGCTTTAAACGCAAAGGCTATGAATGCCTTGTTTTGTGCACTAGACAAAAATGAGTTTAATCGTGTTTCAATTTGTGATTCGGCTTTTGATATTTGGAGAACTCTTAAGGTCACTCATGAAGGCACTAGCTGAGTGAAAGAGTCCAAAATCAACATCCTTGTGCACTCTTATGAATTTTTCCGAATGAAACCAAGTGAGTCATCGGAGACATGTACACCCATTTCACGGATGTCATCAATGGACTCAAAGTTCTTGGTAAAGATTTTTCAAACTTTGAACTAGTAAACAAAATCTTAAGATCACTTCCTAAAAGTTGGGATCCAAAAGTTACGGCCATTCAAGAGGCCAAGGACCTCAAAACATTCCCTCTTGAAGAACTTATTGGATCTCTAATGACCTACGAAATGACGTGTCAAGATCATGACGAACTCGAGAACCCCCTTCCAAAGAACAGGAAGGATATGTCACTCACATCACAAGAAGATCACTTGAAAGGAACATCAAGTGATGAGGACAATGAAAATGACATTGCACTCTTGACTCAAAAATTTAAAATTTTTTTAAGAAAGAACAAATTTAAAAATAACACCAAAAAAGGACTTGAACATAAAAAGGACCAAATGATATGCTATGAATGCAAGAAGCCAGGGCATTTCAAAAATGAATGCCCCCAAACCAAGAAGAAGCAACCAAAGAAGAAGAAAGCTCTAAAGGCAACTTTGGACGATTCAAGTGATTTCGAAAATGAAGAAGTTAGCAACAAAGAGGAGGCAAACTTCGCGCTAATGGCTCTAGGAGAAGAGATATGTGGTTTAATTAATGAAGATTTATCTTTTGAGGAACTCTCTATTGCTTTTCATGAATTATTTGATGAATGTAGAACTCTTAGTAAGAAATTAAGTATCTTAAAGAAAGAGCATGTTCTACTACAAAATAAGTTTGATAGTCTTCAAACTCCTCCATGCTCTAAGTATGAGCATTTAGAAGCAATAAAAAATGAAAATTTGCTTCTTAAAGAAACCTTAAACAAGTTTAAGGTTGGTAGCAAAGGATTAAATATGATCCTTGCAAACAAGGGTCACATCGTAAATAGAAGTGGAATTGGATTTGTAAAAAGATCACATCAAAATCCTACCACTTTCATAAAAGGACCTACATTACATGTTTCATCTTATATGAAATGTAACTTCTGTTGCAAATCCGGACATATTGCCTACAAATGTCTATTTAGGAAAATTAGTTCACAAAAATTAATATGGGTTCCTAAAGGAACTATAAATGATTCAATAATGAATAACAAAGCTAGTGGATCAATTTTTGAGACACCCAAAATCAAATGGGTACCTAAAAATCATCCTCTTTTGTAGACAAACCCACAAGCTAGGAGCAAGAGATGGTATCTCGATAGTGGATGCTCAAGACATATGACTGGAGATCCATCTCATTTCTCTATGCTCACTAGCAAAGAAGAAGGGTACGTCACCTTCGGAGACAACAACAAAGGCAAAATCATTGGCAAGGGAACTATTGGTAACAAATTAAGTTTTTCTATTGATGATGTTTTACTAGTTGATGGATTGAAACATAATCTCTTGAGTATTAGTCAACTATACGATAAAGGTTATATCGTTAAATTCGAATCAAATATGTGTATTATCGAAAAACCAAACAATAACATGACTATGATTGCATTAAAACAAAATAATGTCTACACCATCAACCTTGATGAACTAAGTAATGAAATGTGCTTCTCCGCTCTAAATGATGATGCTTGGCTTTGGCATAGGAGATTAGGCCATGCAAGCATGTAACTAATATCTAAGATCTCATCTAGAGAATTAGTACGAGGGATTCCAAATATGAAGTTTACTAAGGACAAAGTATGCGATGCATGTCAACTAAGTAAATAAATAAAAACTAGTTTCAAACCAAAAAATCAAATTAGCACCACTAGACCACTACAATTGATCCATTTGGACTTATTTGGACCAATTGACACAACAAGTCTAGGAGGAAGCAAATATGCTTTTGTAATTGTGGATGACTATACTAGGTACACTTGGACCTATTTCTTAGTCCACAAAAGTGATTGTTTCAAGTGCTTCTTAAAATTTTGTAAACTCACTCAAAACGAAAAGGGCTTCATAATTTCATCAATTCAGAGTGATCACGGTGGTGAATTTCAAAACCGTGACTTCCAAAATCTTTGTGAAGTTAATGGATACAATCACAACTTCTCCACTCCAAGAAATCCTCAATAAAATGGAGTAGTTGAAAGAAAAAATAGAAACCTACAAGAATTGGCAAGAACTATTTTGAATGAACCTAGTCTACCCAAGTATTTTTAGGCCGAAGCCGTAAATACGGCTTGCTACATCATGAATAGGGGTTCTAATAAGACCATCTTCATCAAAAACTCCCTATGAATTATGAAATAACAAAAAACTAAATATTTCTTATTTTAAAGTTTTCGGTTGTAAATACTTTATTTTGAATGAAAAGGATGCCTTAGGAAAATTTGATGCTAAATCCGATGAAGGCATCTTTCTTGGTTACTCTTCCATTTCTAAGGCTTTTTATGTTTTAACAAAAGAACCTTAGTTATAGAACAGTCTATTCATGTAGTTTTTAATGAAATTTATGATTTAAAGAAAAATAATTTTGATGATGATCTTGGTTTTGATAATTTGAATTTAAATGAACCCCCTCCTCAAAATAGTAACTTGGATGCATCTTCTTCCGAAATTTCCTTACCCAAGGAATGGAAGTATGTGGATGCTCATCCAAAGGAGCTAATTATAGGAGATACATCAAAAGGGGTTCAAAATCGCTCTTGTTTTAAGAATTTTTGTGCCAACGCCGCCTTCCTTTCTCAAATGAACCAAAATGCACTGACGAGGCCTTAAAACATGATTTTTGAGTCATTGCAATGCAAGAAGAATTGAATCAATTTGAGAGGAATGAGGTATGGAAGCTTATTCCTAGACCTAGTGACCATTTAGTCATTGGTACTAAATGGGTCTTTAGAAACAAGCAAGACAAATGTGGTATCATGGTTAGAAACAAGGCTAGATTAGTGGCCAAAGGTTTCAACCAAGAAGAAGGTATCCACTACGAAGAAACCTTCGCTCCTGTGGCAAGATTAGAAGCCATTAAGATGCTCCTTGCCTATGCTAGTAAAAATAATTTTAAACTATTTCAAATGGATGTCAAAAGTGCCTTCTTGAATGGTTTTATTTCCGAAGAAGTATATGTTGAACAACCTCTCGGATTTGAAAACTCTCTTCTTCCCAATCATGTATTCAAATTGACTAAGGCTCTTTATGGCTTGAAACAAGCTCCTAGAGCTTGGTATGAAAGGCTTAGTTCCTTTCTTATTTTAATTAATTTTACCAAAGACAAGGTTGATACTATATTGTTTATCAAACACTTTGAAAATAATTTTCTTGTTGTACAAATTTATGTTGATGATATTATTTTTGGTTCTTCGGATGAATCGCTATGTGAATCATTTGCCAAATGTATGAGTCATGAATTTGAAATAAGTTTAATGGGTGAATTAACCTTCTTTCTAGGATTACAAATCAAACAACTTAGTGATGGTATATTTCTTAACCAATCTAAATACACATTAGAATTGTTAAAATGATTTAACATGAATAATACAAAAGCGATAAACACCCCTATGAGTACTTCGACTAAGTTACATATGGATGAAAACAATGAAAATTTCGATCAAAAAATATATTGGGGAATGATAGGTAGTCTACTTTACCTTACCGCGACTAGACCGAACATCATGTTTAGTGTAGGACTTTGCACTAGATTTCAATCTAATCCTAAACTATCTCATCTTAAGAGTGTTAAAAGAATATTTAGATATCTTAAAAGAACTCCAAATTTAGGATTGTGGTATCCAAAGTCTAATAAATTCAATTTAATAGCTTATGTAGATGCCGATTTTGGCGGATGCAGGATAGATAGAAAAAGTACATCCAGAACATGCCAATTTTTAGGACATGCACTTGTTTCTTGGACTTCCAAGAAATAAAATTCAGTTGCACTATCTACGGCAGAAGCTGAATACATTGCTGCAAGTGCATGCTGTGCATAAGTTGTTTGGATGAAAAATACATTAGAAGACTATGGAATTCACTTGAAAAATATTCTCATAAAATGTGATAATACAAGTGTCATATGTCTTACCAAAAATCCAATTCAGCACTCTAGAACTAGGCATATAGATATTAGACATCATTTCATACGCGATCATGTTCTTAACAATAATATCGTTCTAGAATTTATTGACCCAAAGCATCAATTAGCAGATATTTTTACAAAAGCCTTAAATAAGACCAATTTGAATTTATTAGAAGGGAACTTGGCATGTTAAATTGTCTCTTAAAGTAAGTTTGTTTGAATGTATTTTTTGAAGAATGTCTCATCCTTGTTCCGTTCCTTTGTGGATTTGATTTCATCCTTTTCTTTCGATTCCAAACGATATATTAAAGTACAACTCAATATCTCAACCTTTCTTGAGTCAAACACCTCTGAAAATCAAGAAGGGGGAAGAAAAATTTTCTTTCTTTCTTCCGCGGCAAGCCAGCAGTGGCACCGCCAGAATCGGCGGTAGCATCGCTTGAGCGCTCGGGCGCTAGGCGGTGGCACCGCCCGAGAGCCCCTTTATAACCCGAGGGGTTAGGGCCAACTGTGACACCACCCCCAACTCGTGGGAAATGCCTCAAGCTCTCCCACATCCTCTCTAAACCTTCATTCTAGCATTTGGAAGCCTTAAAGAGTGATTTTTGTTGATCCAAGCTCTCCATCTTCTAAAAGATTCTCAATAAGGTAAAATCTGAAATTTTTCCTCTCTTCTCCTATTTTATCTACTCCTTACAGGTTCTTTCATCTATTATCTTGTCTAGAAAATGACTCCTAAAAGATCAAAAGGGAAAAGGGTTGAAGGAGGTTCATATGACTAAGACCTTTTTAGATCCAAAGAAGAAGCTCTTAGGTTCCCAAACTTCGAAACAAGATGTATCCATAAGGGTAAACACGTTGATCTCAATGAACTAGGGAACCTAGAACCCGTTAGGTGGTTTGCACATCTAGATGCCCTACCTCTGCTATAAATAAATGAACTAATTTATCCTAGGTTAGTTAGGCTATTTTATGCAAACTTATATGTGGATAATGATAGCTTAAGTACTTACCTACTAGGAACACAAATTAGAATTTTTGATAGTACTATTTGTGAAGTAATTGGAATCACTGAAAAAGATAGGGGCTGTTATTTTAGAGGTAAATGGGATGTCAATATCATCGGAGCAACTTACTTCGAAGCCGGCAAAACTATTTTTGCAAATCCTGACCTCGGCATAATACCCAAGAGTTGTGAGCACCTACTGCCCTTTAACTCTAAAGTCCATCATATCATAACTAGCATACTATTCCCTAAGCAATTTCATCTTGATGAAATGAGTCAAATAGAAATAAGCACCATCTATTGGATTATGACTGATCAACATAACTGTTTTGGATACTCAATCCGGCAACACATGCAAGATATTATAGCTAAAGACACTATGTTGCCATATGGAGGGTTAATCACTCGATTCCTACGTGCCTATAACATTTGTAGCCCACCCAATAAAGAAACAATTCAAAGTGATTGGTATAACATCATCAATAGAAATCTGCTGAAAAGACTTAGGTGCACATTTAGCAACGGTATATGGGTTAGGCAACCTAGAAGGACTGATCCAATTCCCCCACCAGTATAACACCCTGAAACACCAATTCTTAGGGGAAATGAATCTCCTCCTCCAAGTCCCTTTGGCGTAGCACCTTTGGCTCCTGTTTCATCCTTCGAAGAACTCATTATGGCAGAATTGAATCAGATCAAATTGCAACAAGAACAAATTCAAATCCAGCAAATTAAAATTTTGAAGGAACTACGACAAATAAATTAAAAAATAGATGTCATATATCAGCACTGTGGCTTACCTCATAAGGAATAATCGATGTAGCTTCTTGTTCTGTTCTGATTACTCTTCATGTGAAGTTAGAAGTACATCATCTTCTGTTGAACAAAAACTGAACCTTTGTTTAAGATGTATTGTTAAAATTCTGGATGTTTGCTGATTTGGTTTTGAATCTGGATAAATATTCCTTGCGACATTAATTTTGAATGATGAATTTCGTATGATTAATCTTTATGCTGACTTCTTTTGATCATTGGTATCAGAAACTGTGTACTTCAAGTCTCATCTCCTCTTCTTTTTTTTTGTTGATGACAAAGGGGGAGAAGTGATGACTTGTATGACTTATGTGCATCGATAGTATGACTTATATGAATTGCAAAAGCTTATCTTATATGCCTTGCTTGTCTTACATATCTTATTCTTTGAGTATATCGCAAGATTGGTTGATCATATCATATCATGAAATTCATGTTCAGGTTGAAAATCTTTATCATATTTTTTATCTCTCGTAAAAGTGAAAATTGTCTCTTATCATTTGACTTGAAAATGATTTTCAATAGCTGAAAATTATGATAAATACGAAGGTTCGTATTTGCTTATGCTTAATAAGACAACGATAAGTTCAACGTTAGAACTTATCGATTTATGCTTGAATTCAAAGGGATGGAATTCAAGTGGTTTTTGTTGAATCTCGTATTTTGATGATGAAACCACTTGATATGTGTTTATGTTTTAATCTGTGTTTTAAGTAACGTAGGATGCTTCGATTATGATGAGACAATTAAAGCAGGAAAAATCATGTTGTGCCGGAGAAACATGTCAGAAGATTGGACGTCGGGTCGGTGGACGTATCGACAGAAGGCTTCGGGTCGTGGTCTCGAGCATTGGGCCAAGAAGAGCGGGTATTGTGCCAAGGATATCGGAGTTGCGAAGTCAACTGGCCGATTGGGCAATAGGCCGCAGGAGAGGACGATGCGCCGAAGAATCGGACGAAGCGTCGAGGGACCAATGACATGCCGGACAACTTGGTTAATTGCTTAGGATTAATTGTCTCAATCGAAGTTTTGTTTTAAGTGTGCAGGATTAACTACGATGAAAGTAAGACATGCAGTAGGAGTTGCGCCGGAGTTAGGACTATGATCACGTTGGGAGTTCGAGAGCTTGACGAAAGTTCGGACGGTCGTCGGAGGTTCTACGGGAACAAATCCGAGAAGTACAGGAGCTTGCCAAAAGAAGCTCATCAGAACTTGCCAAGTGGATCGTTGTAAGTCCAGGAGCTTGCCAGAAGTCCGTAGGAGCATCGTTGGAGGACCGTCGGATGTTCGCTGGAAGTTCACCGGAAGAAGCGATTGACGTACCGGAGCAAGCTGTAGTAAAAGTCTTAAGAATTGTCGTAGTTAGCATGATGATTAAGTTAGAATTGGGAGGTGATCCCATTAACTTAATCTAGGGGCAATTGGGCCCTTGAAAGAACCAAATTGGGCCGAATGGATCAACCCATTCGGACCCAGATCTCTTGCCCAGAGGTGGCATCGCCTGGGTCGGCGGTGGCACCGCCCAGGGCTCAGTCTCTGAGTTCTAGCTGGGCGGTGCAACCACCCCAGTCAGGCGGTGGCACCGCCTGAGCTCAGTCTCTGAGCTCTGCCAGGCGGTGCAATCGACCCTGACAAGCGGTGGCACCGCCCAGAGGCTCAGTCTCCGAGCTCTGCCAGGCGGTGCAACCGCTAGACCCCACAATTCCGGGAGATGACAGATTTGAGCTCCAAATTCAAACTGGTTTGGAGCCTATAAATACCCCTCCAATCCCTAGGTAAAATATACAAGCACAGAGAGATTAAAAGAGAGAAACACTGCTACAATCTCTAGAATTTCCCTCCTCTAGCTTAAGTGTTAAAATTCTGTTTAAGAGAGGAGAGTGAGTACTTGTAAGGGTTGTCTCCTAAACCCAGTAAAAGGAGAAGAGGGGTGTAAGAAGGAGGTTGATCTTCGCCTAGTAAAGGAAGATTGTTAGTGGATGCCGGTGGCCTCGACGGAAGAGGAATCGGAGGAGTGGATGTAGGTCACGATTGACCGAACCACTGTAAACTCCTGTCTTCTCTAGTTTGCATTTACTTTGAGCTGATTATCCTTACTGCAAACCTCCTTCATAGCTTACTGCCTTCTATGCTTTTACGATTGTGTTTCCAAGCTCAGTATTTTCCGAATCGTGTTTAGACGTAAATCACTTTTCTCATACGAACATCGTATTTCAATTTGCGCTTACATTCTAATTTCCATCACAACTATAAACTACCTTAACATATTCATTTTAACTGCTTCTTGCCTAATCACAAGTTAAAGTGATTTACGAATCGGCTTTTCTACTGAAATTGCTTTTACCGTACGAACATCGTATTTCAGTTTGCGCTTACATTCTGATTTCCATCATAACTGTAAATTACCTTTATAGATTTGTTTTAACTGCTTCTTACCTGATCTCAAGTTAAAGTAATTTACGAATCGGCTTTTCTACTGAAATCGCCTTTGTCGTACGAACGTAGTTTTAAACGTTGAAAGTTTTCCGCTGCACTAATTCACCCCCCTCTTAGTGCTCTTGATCCTAACAATTGGTATCAGAGCCTGGTATTTCTCATTTCGGATTTACACCCGAGAGAAATGGCTCTTCATGGCTTTAAAGAGGATTTTTCGGTTGTTCGTCCACCCTTATTTAACGGATTGGACTACACTTATTGGAAAACTCGAATGAGAGTTTTCTTGATTTCTATGAATTTGGATTTATGGAACATTGTTGAAAACGGTTTTCAACTTCCCTCTAAACCGATGAACGAATGGTCGGATTTGGAGAAGAAGTATTTTTCTTTAAACGCAAAGGCTATGAATGCCTTATTTTGTGCACTTGACAAAAATGAATTTAACGCGTTTCGATGTGTGATTCGGCTTTTGATATTTGGAGAACTCTTGAGGTCACTCATGAAGGCACTAGCCGAGTGAAAGAGTCCAAAATCAACATTCTCGTGCATTCTTACGAACTTTTTCGAATGAAGCCTTGCGAAACTATTGTTGATATGTACACCCGTTTCACGAATGTCGTCAATGGTTTAAGAGCTCTTGGCGAATGTTTTTCGGATTTTGAACTTGTAAACAAGATTTTACGTTCTCTTTCTAAGAAGTGGGATTCAAAAGTAACTGCAATACAAGAAGCTAAAAACCTAAACAACTTACCACTTGAAGAACTAATTGGTTCGTTGATGACATATGAAATGATGCACAATGCACATGATGAACATGATGAACAAAACAACCTTCAAAAGAACAGGAAGGATTTGGAACCCCGGACAAATGAATACCACTTGAGCGATGACTCAAGTGATGAGGACAATGATGAACTTGAACTTCGAACACTAGATCTTAATAATTTTATTAAAAAAAATCTAAAATAAATAATGAACTTGAACGGAGGAAGAGGCCAAAGAAGAAGAACACAAAGTGGGATAAATCGAGCTCCTCCGAAGACGAGGAGAAAATCAAGAAAGGCGAGGTGGCAAACTACGCCTTAACCGCTTTCAATGAAAAGGTAATCGAAATCCCCCTGATTTATTTTGAAATTACTTGATGCTTTCATGATGTATTTTCTTTTTTAGTTTAGAATTAATTTTTTAGAAAATTACATGTTTAAAAATAAAAATACAAAAATTATGATCATGCTAGTAATTTCGAAAATGATAACATTGCATATTTTTTTATAAACAAACAAAATGATTTTGATTGAAAATATGAAATCATGGTTAAGAAGTAATAATGTGTATCATATTTGATTAACATTGTTGAATGAAATCATGTTTGATTTGAAGTAATGCATAATGATGTAATGAAAATATTAAATGTTTTTGATACAATGATTGATAATTTTATGCATGAGATTTTAAGTTATATATGATGATAAGCATATGTTATTTTCATGAGTGTATTTGAAAAACATATGGCAAAACCATGTCCGAATGCATGAAAGTGTTAAACTTCATTTTCGGATTTTCTTGACCATAACAATTAAATTTTTAGAATATATTGATCTTGATGGTCTTATGACAAAATTCATTTTTCGATCCTAAATGTTGATTCATGTTTTTATTTAACATAAATGAAAAATCATGCTAACATGAAATCAAATACTTAAAAAAAAAGGGGGGGAAATATATTATGAAATCATGAATCTACCTATGTTATGAATTTTGTGAATCATAAAAGTGATTTTTATGATTTAAATTTGAAATGAGTTTTATCAAAATCATGATATTGATTTCTTGGAATAACATGAGATTACCTTTGATGATCTTTTTGATTCATGGAATTTTGGATTCATGACTTGGTCTTACATTTGCTTATGAGATGGTTGAAATCTTTGTACCTTTGAATTCTTCCCTTCTCCTTTCAATTTTTGAATTTATGCATGTTATATGTTGAAGATTTGTATCATGCATATCTAAGAAATATTGATGTGACAAATTGAATGAGTTGAAAATGAATGATGATTTTTCTCTTAAATATAACTTGTGATATTTTTTATATAAATCATCATTTTGATTTCTCGACATTCGATACATGAGATTTTATTATAAATCAAAATTTCTCATTAATCGATCTTCTATGATTTTACTTGATATTCTCTTGAGATGAGATTTTCTATATGAATCATGATTTTTCCTTGTGAGTTCTTGGAGTTATTACTTGATTTTCTTTTAAAACAAGATCTCTTCTTTGTACTCCTATGATTTTTCTTGATATTTTATTTAAAGAAGATATTTACTATATGAATCATGTCTTTTGGTATTCAAATGATTTTATCTTTCATGACATGATTTCTTTGTATTTATGGCTTGCATGACTTGAAATGTTTTGATATGATGCATGCAATGATGAAATATTAATGAAGTTAAAATGATATATGCAATACTTATGATAATGATGTACATGATGTATTTATTGCATATGATGTGTATCATGAATGCTTTAAATGATGAATGTTTGGTATCATGATCAACATGTTGATAAATGCTTAAAAATTTTAATGTTTAAGTATCATGTATAATATGCCCATTAATGATGATTGATTTATTTTTCAGTATCGTGCATGAAAAATAAGGTTTTTGAATTTGTGTATATTTTAATTTGAATATATAATGATGCACAAATAAGATTGATACTTACCTTCGTCATAATATGAAAATTGATATAAGGGTCTTCCCTTGTTTTTGACAATGACAAAGAGGGAGCAAGAATTTCTAGCGTGGACATTATGAAAAAAAGCAAAAATGCAAACTTGCACATCTAGCAAAACTTGACAAATTTGCATATCTCAAGAAGCAAGAGTTGCTTTCTTGAACATTTCAAAACTGATAGCTTACATGTTCTAAAATGTTATAATATTGCTAGCTTGCATGATGTAGAACTTGTTATCTTGAACATTACCAAAAGTGCTATCTTGTATGTTGTAAAACTTGTATATCTAAAACTTGATAGCTTAAATGTTCAAAGCATTATGTAATACTTGCTAAATTTTCTGGCTTCAAAACTGCATGATGATAAAACTTGATATTATGTTTTTCATGCAATAAGTTGAACTAATATTCCAAACACTTTATTGTGGTACTTCTCCTTTTTGTTGATGACATGACATATTATGCATAAGTTCATGATGATATATTGCAAGTATTCATGATGAATATTGCAATGACTTAAATTCAGTTTGAATTCAAGGTTCTATCAATATGGCATATTGATAGGGGGAGTTTGTTTAAACTCCGGGAGTTAAGGTTAACTTCATCATCAAGTGGTTGTCATCATCAAAAAGAGGGAGATTGTTGAATCTCATATTTTGATGATGAAATCACTTGATATGTGTTTATGTTTTAATCTGTGTTTTAAGTAATGCAGGATGCTTCGATCATGATGAGACAATTAAAGTAGGAAAAATCATGTTGTGCCGGAGAAACATGTCAGAAGATTGGACGTCGGGTCGGTGGACGTATCGACAGAAGGCTTCGGGCCATGGACTCGAGCATTGGGTCAAGAAGAGCGGGTATTGTGCCAAGGATATCGGAGTTGTGGAGTCAACTGGTCGATTGGGCAATAGGCCGCAGGAGAGGATGATGTGCCGAAGAATCGGACAAAGCGTCGAGGGACCAATGTTGGGAAATCATGGGGGGCGACATCATATGCGCAGCGGAAGAACAAGAAAACAAAAATCCCCGATTCCCAAAAAGATGTTCGTCGTCGTGCGAAGATTGGTGCGTAAAAATCCGCAAAACACAAAACTGCGTATAGAGATTGTGTTACCTAGGGAGATCGTATATCCCTGTTTCCTTGCAGATCCTTAGGAGAGGGTGAAGGAGGTCAAGCGTCCTCCTCTCTAGCGGTGATCCACACAGCAGGGTTGCGACGACCCTCCTCAAAACTCCAGGCCTCTGAGGTGGAGAGGGAGAGGAGAATAGGAAAGGCAAGCAAAGACTCTAGCCTATGAGGCTGTGAATCCCTCCTATGGGATTCATATTGACCAGCTATGAGACCAGCTGCATCCATCATATGGACAGGTATACAGCACACCAGTCTATCCGGTTATCACAATGTCCCTCTCGAGTAACCTATGACCGGGATTATTTAGGATATGTGTTTAAAGGTGAATCGATCTCATTATCGTGATCTCATCACGATCCGATTCCCATTGCACAAATCCAAGAACATCACAATATATATATGCATTTATGCAATAGTTATAAAGTGATATACGCCAAAATATAATAAGCAAAAAGATTCTGTATCAAGTCACACGTGCCATCACTCACGTGATTGGCTTGCTGGGCACCTATGACTAGCAATCTCCCACTTAACCTAAAGCCAATCACCTATGTAATGATCCCCATCGGACCCACACGCGCTTCAAAGACAAAATGAGACAACGGCTTTGTCGGTGGATCTGCAATGTTATCTTCGGATGGAACTCTTTCCCTGCTACATCTCCTCGAAGTTCTGATCTCTCTTATAAGCTGGAACCTCCTCGAACACTTCCGATGAGACCCGGGTTCCCTTATTTGAGTAATCACCCCATAGTTGTCACAATATAAAAGGAAGTCGACTTGTCGCTATCTCATATCGACTCCCAAATATGTGATGAACTTCTTCACCCACTCCTCTTTTTTACTGCATCGATGCAGCAATGTACTCCTCCTCGTGTGGTCGAATCAGTGATGGTATCTTGCTTGGAACTCTTCCAACACACTGCTTGCTCCTCCATTCAAGGTGTACACATACCACTGAATTCGACTTGCTATCATCGACATCGATGAAAACTTGAGTCGGTGTAGCCTTCAACCTTAAGGCTATTACCTCCATATACTAGTAAAAGATCATTAGTCCTTCTCAAGTACTTAAGGATATACTTTACTGCTTTCCGATGCTCCAAGTCCGGATCCACTTTGATACCTGCTTTCGTGACACTTTCGAGCATGCTATATCGGACCTAGTACATAGCATGGCATACATGATAGACCCTATTGCTGAGGCATAAGGTATCATATCCATGTTCGCCCTTTCTTCTGGAGTCTTTGGGGACATACTCGTAGAAAGCGATATCCCATGTCTCATCGGTATGAGACCTCTCTTGGAATTTTTCATGCCAAACCTTTTGACAATAGTTTCTATGTACACGACTTTGGGACAAGCCAAGCATCCTCTTGGATCTATCTCTATAGATTCTAATCCCCAAGATATAAGATGCTTCCCCTAAGTCCTTCATGGAGAAGTGTCTAGATAACCAAGCCTTTACTGTGGATAGCATTCCTATGTCATTCCCAATGATGAGGATGTCATTCACATATAACACCAAAAAGGTGATAGCGCTCCCACTTACCTTTCTGTATACACAAGGCTCATCTTCGTTCTTAACGAAGTCATAAGATCTGATTGCCTCATCAAATCTTATGTTCCAACTTCGGGAAGCTTGCTTTAGTCCATAAATGGATCTAAGCAACCTACACACCTTATCTGGGCAGTTCTTGGACACGAATCCCTCAGGTTGCATCATATACACCTCCTCCTCGAGGTTCCCGTTGAGGAATGCGGTTTTCACATCCATCTGCCAGATCTCATAATCATAGTGTGCTGCAATAGCCAATAGAATTCTGATGGATTTTAGCATTGCTACGGGTAAGAAAGTTTCATCGTAGTCAACACCTTGCCTTTGACGATACCCCTTAGCTACTAGCCTTGCTTTATAGGTCTCTACCTTTCCATCTACTCCGATCTTTTTCTTAAAGATCCACTTGCAACCGATGGGTACAATACCTTCGGGCGCATCAACTAGGTTCCAAACCTTATTGGAGTATATAGAATCCATCTCAGAATTCATGGCTTCTTTCCACTTCCCGGAGTCTATACTCATAATAGCCTCCTCGTAGGTCTGAAGATCAATATCCTCTACATCCTCTGCTCTAATATGTCCCACATATCTCTCAGGAGGATGGGATACTCTATCAGACCTGCGTAACGTTGATACTTGTGTATTAGGTACCTGAACAGACTCGGGCTGTAGAGTGGTGCTTGAGCTTGGTTCTCCAACCTCGCTCAATTCTATCATTCTCCCACTATCTCCGTCAAGAATTTGTTCCTTCTCAAGGAACACTGCTCTCTTAGCTATAAAGACCTTTTGGTCCTCGAGATGATAGAAATAATATCCACAAGTTTCCTTGGGGTATCCCACATATTTGCATCGCTCTGTCCTTGATTCTAACTTATCGGGGTTGTGTCTTCTAACATGGGCAGGGCAGCCCCAGATCTTAACAACCTTAAGATTAGGCTTCTTCCCTTTCCATATCTCATATGGTGTAGACACTACCGACTTAGTTGGAACTCTGTTCAGAAGGTAAGCTGCGGTTTCTAGGGCATATCCCCAGAATGAGATGGGTAGGTCAGCGAAACTCATCATGGACCGTACCATATCTAATAATGTATGATTTCTCCTTTCAGAGACACCATTGAGCTGAGGTGTATAAGGAGGTGTCCATTGGAATAATATCCCATGGTCCTTGAGGAACTGAGTAAACTCTGTACTTAAGTATTCACCTCCTCGATCTGATCGAAGAGTTTTGATACTCTTTCCAGTCTGGTTCTCCACCTCATTCTTATACTCTCTGAATTTCTCAAAGGTCTCAGACTTGTACTTCATTAAGTACATATATCCATACCTTGAGAAATCATCAGTAAATGTAATGAAGTAGGAGTAACCTCCAATGGCATGAGTTGACATGGGTCCACATACATCACTATGTATGAGTTCCAACAACTCATTGGCTCTCTCTCCAGTTCTACTAAATGGAGATTTGGTCAGTTTTCCACGAATGCAAGGCTCACAAGTCGCATATGACACATAGTCGAATGGATCTAGATATCCATCATTTAGCAACTTTTGAATCCTTCTTTTATGGATGTGACCTAGCCTACAATGCCACAGGTATGCACTGTTCAACTCATCTCGTTTCCTTTTGGACACATTTACATTCATGATATGTGGAGTGGTGTCTAACATAAATAAACCATTATGCAATGTTCCTTTCATGATGATCTTATCATCTAATAATATCGAACAACCATTGTTCTCAAAAACAAATTTATATCCACTAACTATTAAACATGAAATGGAGATAATGTTTTTGATAATAGAAGGAACAAAATAACATGCATCTAATGCAATAAAAGCTCCACTAGGCAGATGTAGGGCGACCTCGCCAACAGCTAATACAGCAACTTTTGCTCCATTACCCATCTTGAGGTCCATCTCGCCTCTCTGTAGTCTCCTAGGCCTTGCCAGAACCTGCAACGAATTGCATATATGATAAGCACTACCGGTATCCAATACCCATGTGTTATCATAAGAGTCTGACAAATGGAGACTGATCATGAATGTACCTGAAGCTTCATCAAGCTTTTGTTTCGCCCTTTCTGCAAGGTACTCTTTGCAGTTTCTCTTCCAATGCCCATCTTTACCACAGTGGAAGCATTGGCCTTTGTCATTTGCTGGGTCTTTCTTAGCAACCTTTGCTTTACCTTGTTTGCCCTTGCCCTTTTCCTTCTTAAGGGACCTTTCTGCTTTCCTTTTCTTTCTGGTCTCACCAGTGTAGAGAACTAGCTTCTCTTTCTTAATAGTACTCTCTGCCTCCCTCAACATATTGAGGAGCTCTGGGAGAGTCACCTCAAGCTTGTTCATATTAAAATTCATTATGAACTGTGAAAAGGAATCTGGTAGGGACTGAAGCACAATGTCCACAAACAAGTTATCCTCTAGGACCATTCCTAGACCTGTGAGTTTCTCTATCCACTCAATCATCTTTAGGACATGGTTCTGAATCGGTGTCCCCTCAGTCATCCTAGCGCGGAAAAGGCTCTTGGATATCTCATATCGTTGAGTCCTTCCCTGTTCCTCAAACAATTTGCGGACATGTAGGAGAATGGATCTGGCATCCATCTTTTCATGTTGTCTCTATAACTCTGGAGTCATAGAGCCCAACATATAGCACTGAGCAAGAGTGGAGTCATCAATGTACTTCACGTAGCGAGCGATCTCATCCTCGCTTGCCCCTTCTTCGGTAGGCATCATCAGATCAAGGACGTTACCACGATTTTTCTCCGCTGTGAGAACAATTCTCAAGTTCTGGAGCCAATCCATTATAATTTGGACCAGTAAGACGGTTGACATCAAGTATGCCACGTAAGGGATTTGAAAGCGACATTTTTTTGAAAATAAAGATATAGCAGAAATGAATAACATGCAGATTTTGCAAGAAATAAACTATCAAGATATGGACTTCTATCTTAATATGCTCCCACTATTTTACTAACGAGTCACGCGACACCCTCAACATGTGAAAAGGAAGTCTCCAGCAGACTTCTAGTGGGGATCAGGGACCAATCAGCGTCTTAGTGTAACCTCGAGGGACTCGACCAATCACACTAAGCCTAAAAGGTAGGCAACTCTTGCCGATCACATCTCCTTGTGATTCCCGTCCTGTTCGGCCTCCGAATCACCATGGCCTCGAGGGACTCGACCAACCATGATGCTCGGTTAAGTCAACACCTTCGTTACAAGATGAGTCTGATTTGATGATATACCCTCGAGGGACTCGACCAAGCATACCATGTCCTCAGGTCACCGGTGACATCTCTATGTCGTAAGTAAGATAGCGAATCGCGATATAGGTGAGTCTCGAGGGACTCGACCAACTCAACCTACACCGGGAATCGGTTCCTACTCATAACGATGGAAGGCCACGTGGGTCAATCTAATTGCCTCACGTTTACCGACTTAATATTATCGAGAGA
This sequence comes from Musa schizocarpa, assembly GCA_900464855.2. Classification (NCBI taxonomy): domain Eukaryota; kingdom Viridiplantae; phylum Streptophyta; class Magnoliopsida; order Zingiberales; family Musaceae; genus Musa; species Musa schizocarpa. Next base: position 11,610,072 of record LS990925.1, on the reverse strand, counting down.
TGTTTCTATAATTTGGTCTCCTAATATGACATGTCACACATATACATATTTAATATATATCTACATCGCATGCAAATATATATACATATCTAGTATGTGTATAAGCAATCACATCAGATGATCATGGACCACAACCTAATATGATTAGGCCCGAGCCAGTAGGCCTAATCACTCACATCAAGATCTATGTGTGCAACGGTGCATCTCCATGCCCTGTGATCGTTCATCTCGTCCTCGTCGGTTTCATCGACATCTTGATGCATCTCCATGCATCACGATCGTCCGTCTCGTGGGTCCCCACTATCGCATCCCACGCTCATTAGGCCTCCTCATGTGATTACAACTTAATCATAGGCGCAGGGGCCCAACAATAAACGAAAATATAATGGAGGTTCGCAGACCTCAATAATAATAATCACAAGTACACACATCACACGGTTCATGATCATCCGTCCACACATCATACATCACATGTATAAATAATCATCATCATGTAGGACTACTAGATAATAATAAAAATAATAATCAACTAAACCTTTTAATTAATTAATATTTTTCTGAACTCAGGGACATGTAGGGAATTTTTCAATTCCTAAGGGTATTTTCGTAATTTGGACCAAAGACAGAAACTGGAATTTCTCAAATTCACAGGGGCAAAACTGTCTTTTTGCCCAAAACCCTAGTTCCCTCTTTCTGCTGCCGCTGCCGTCGCCGCCACCCTGCTGGCGGGCCTATCTTTGGCGAGGCGAGGGCGAGGGCCTTCCCTTCTGCTGGCGAACCCACCCTGCGGCGACGTCGACGCGGGTGGGCTTCTTCGGGCTTTAAGCGCCTGCCTCATGGCGGTGCTGTCCCATCAGCGGCCCCCCTGTGGGGGTTTCGCCCAGCGGGAGAACAGGCGGTGTAAGCGTCATCACGCCGGCGCCAGGGCGGCGTCGGCCCCCCTCGGCGGCGGCGCCGCCTTCCTGGGCGCCTCGCCTGCAGGCTGCCGACCCGCCGGTAATAAACCTACCGCCAAACAGACCGCCGGCCGGTTGCTGCAGGCACAGCGCTTATGCTGCTGCCATTCGCTTCGGCTGCTGCACGCGCCGCGCAGATCGAGGGCAGCAACTTGCCGCTTCCCTTTCTCGCTTTAGCGCCAACGATTTTGACGTCAAAATTCTTCCTAAACACAACACACGCAGTTCAAAACCAATGATTCGCATACGAACAACCTGGCTCTCTGATAACACTGTTGTTGGGAAATCATGGGGGCGACATCATATGTGCAGCGGAAGAACAAGAAAACAAAAATCCCGATTCCCAAAAATGTTGTTCGTCGTCGGTGCGAAGATTGGTGCGTAAAAAAAATCCAAAACACAAAACTGCGTGATAGAGATTGTGTTACCTAGGGAGATCGTATATCCCTGTTTCCTTGCAGATCCTTAGGAGAGGGTGAAGGAGGTCAAGCGTCCTCCTCTCTAGCGGTGATCCACCACAGGGGTTGCGGCGACCCTCCTCAAAACTCCGGGCCTCTCGAGGTGGAGAGGGAGAAGAGAATAGGAAAGGCAAGCAAAAGACTCTAGCCTATGAGGTCTGTGAATCCCTCCTATTTATAGAGATCCCGTGTCAAACCCTAATGGGTCCTTCCCTAGTGGGTATTGGATCTGCATCCAATAAGACAAGGGCTCCGTCGGATATCTTATATCCGAACCTCTACTCATCGCAATGCTTACCATATGTGTGTGTGACCCTCTAGGCCCAATATCGAAGCTGGCCGTGAGTCATACCCGCCGAACTCCTTCTAACTCGGTGAATTATTATCTCTGTAATAATTCACTTCGACTCATCGACTACGGACGTGCTAGGCCCTACTTCTGTGAGTAGTCCCCGGACGATCTGGGGAATCCAATCCATTGGACCCAATCGTCCTTAGTTACCATGTACCTATAGTCCCTCATCCATCTAATATCCCGGAGACCGTATATCGAGCATGGTGTTGTCCGGACCCATACGGTTTCTACTTTCGAGTCTCGCTCTAATCGGATTCTCCCGGAGAACTCTTTCTCTCTCAACCCAATGACCCGGCCGGGGATTTGTCTGAAACAAGAACACATGGGATATTCCTCTCATGACGCCGAGAGTGGATGATCCTCTATCGACACTCAATAGCCCTCGTAAAAGGTCGACTACCACTCCCAATGACCAGTATGTACTAGATGCGGGACAGCCAAACCTATAAGTCCGGTATCAAAGAGTAGAGCACTCATACAGACATCCTTGGTGTCTCAAGTCTAAGGACCGATACACACACCACTAGGACTACTGGAATCGCTGTCGACAATAAGGCATCATCAACCATCCAAAGATTCCCAGTAAGCGGATCAATCGATGAACTCATTCTCCAATGAGCACCTTTATTGTATCCCTAGTGTCCCTACACGAACAGCAGCTATGAGACCAGCTGCATCCATCATATGGACGGGTATACAGACACCGGTCTATCCGGTTATCACGATGTCCCTCTCGAGTAACCTATGACCGGGATTATTTAGGATATATGTTTAAAGGTGAATCGATCTCATTATCGTGATCTCATCACGATCCGATTCCCATTGCACAAATCCAAGGACATCACAATATATATATGCATTTATGCAATAGTTATAAAGTGATATACGCCAAAATATAATAAGCAAAAAGATTCTGTATCAAATCACACGTGCCATTACTCACGTGATTGGCTTGCTGGGCACCTATGACTAGCAACCAATGACATGCCAGACAACTTGGTTAATTGCTTAGGATTAATTGTCTCGATCGAAGTTTTGTTTTAAGTGTGCAGGATTAATTACGATGAAAGTAAGACATGCAGCAGGAGTTGCGCCGGAGTCAGGACTATGATCACGTTGGGAGTTCGAGAGCTTAACGGAAGTCCGGACGGTCGTCGGAGGTTCTGCGGGAACAAATCCGAGAAGTCCAGGAGCTTGCCAAAAGAAGCTCATTAAATCTCGCCAAGTGGATCGTCGCAAGTCCAGGAGTTTACCGGAAGTCCGTAGGAGCATTGTCGGAGGACCGTCGGATGTTCGCCGGAAGTTTGCCGGAAGCTCGCTGGAAGAAGTGATTGACACACCGGAGCAAGCTATAGTAAAAGTCTTAAGAATTATCGTAGTTAGCTAGATGATTAAGTTAGAATTAGGAGGTGATCCCATTACCTTAATCTAGGGGCAATTGGGCCCTTGAAAGAACCAAATTGGGCCGAATGGATCAACCCATTCGGACCCAGATCTCTCGCCCAGAGGTGGCACCGCCTGGGTCGGCGGTGTTATCGCCCAGGGCTCAGTCTCCGAGTTCTGGCTGGGCGGTGCAACTGCCTCTAACAGCGGTGCAACCGCTTGAGCTCGGTCTCCGAGCTCTGGTTGGGCGGTGCAACCGCCCCAGTCAGGCGGTGGCACTGCCTGAGCTCGGTCTCCAAGCTCTGCCAAGCAGTGCAACCGCCCCTGACAAGTAGTGGCACCGCCCAGAGGCTCAGTCTCCGAGCTCTGCCAGGCGGTGCAACCGCCCCAGTCAAGCGGTGAAACCACCAGACCCCGCAATTTCGGGAGATGACAGATTTGAGCTCCAAATTCAAACTGGTTTGGAGCCTATAAATACCCCTCCAATCCCTGGGTAAAATATATAAGCACAGAGAGATTTAAAGAGAGAAAACACTGCTGCAATCTCTAGAATTTCCCTCCGCTATCTTAAGTGTTAAAATTCTATTTAAGAGAGGAGAGTGAGTACTTATAAGGGTTGTCTCCTAAACCCAGTAAAAGTAGAAGAGGGGTGTAAAAAGGAGGTTGATCTTCGCCTAGTAAAGGAAGATCGTTAGTGGATGTCAGTGGCCTCGACGAAAGAGGAATCAGAGGAGTGGATGTCGGTCACGATTGACCGAACCACTGTAAACTCCCATCTTCTCTGGTTTGGATTTACTTTGAGCTGACTATCCTTACTACAAACCTCCTTCATAGCTTACTGCCTTCTGCGCTTTTACGATTGCGTTTCCAAGCTCAGTATTTTTCGAATCGTGTTTAGACGTAAATCGCTTTTCTCGTATGAACATCGTATTTTAGTTTGCGCTTACATTCTGATTTCCATCACAACTGCAAACTGCCTTAACATATTCCTATTAACTGCTTCTTGCCTAATCATAAGTTAAAGTGATTTACGAATCGGCTTTTCTACTGAAATCGCTTTTACCGTACGAACATCGTATTTCAATTTGCGCTTACATTCTGATTTCCATCATAACTGTAAACTGCCTTTATAGATTTGCTTTAACTGCTTCTTACCTGATCTTAAGTTAAAGTAATTTACGAAACGGCTTTTCTATTGAAATCGCCTTTGCCGTACGAACGCAGTTTTAAACATTAAAAGTTTTCCGTTGCACTAATTCACCCCCCCCCCCTCTTAGTGCTCTTGATCCTAACAGTTTTATCTTCTCACAATATGGCATATAGATAGGGGGAGTTATGTTTAACTCCATCATCAATTGATTGTCATCATAAAAAAGGGGGAGATTGTTGAATCTCGGATTTTGATGATGAAATCAATTGATGGGTTAATTAATCTAATCCATATTATTGAAGTTGAGTATGCAGGATTTACTACGACGGCCTAAAAACATAAAGCAAGGATACCAGAGTCAAGTTCGATGGACGTTTGAGAGTCCGAAGATTCGTCGGAGATGCTGTCAGAATCAACCAAGAAAGATTGGAGACTTGTCGGAACTTTTGGAAGTCTGCCGAAGAGATCGTTGGAGGTTTGCAGAGATCACTAAGAAGGCTCGGCTACTCGTTGAACTCGTCATAAGATCGGGAGCCTACTGGGAGTTCGCTGGAAGAAACCAGAGGGCGTATCGGAAGTCCACCGGAAGGACGCGGGAAAGCTCACCGAAACAAAACTTGACGTTGGCCGGTTAAATACTTGCTTAGGATTATATTTTTAGGTATGTAGTTAACATGTAATTAGGGTTAGGATAAAGGGACAATCCTATACCTTGGTTAGGGGCCAATTGGGCCCAAAAGAGACTTGGTTTGGGTCGGACGTAAAGCCCAACCAGAAAGTTGTAAGGATGGGGGTGGAACCGCTGGACTGGGTGGTGGCACCGCCCAGAACCCGAAGTGACAGGTAGTGGCACTACCCAGCACCCGAAACCAGGCTGTCACGGACTTAGCTGGTTTTGCCTAAGTCGTGCGGCACCCTTGCGTGTCCGTACGCAAGGGTCAGCCTCCCCGAAGCCTCCCATGGCCCCTTAGGTCCCACAAAAGAGAGAACAGGACAGAGAAAAGGCCTCACTCGGGATCCACAAGCAAACATCTCCGAAAAACACTTTATAGACAATGCAAATTACAAACAGACTTTACAAGCTCTCAACAATTGCACAACAAAGGGTAAAATGGTCCATTCTGCAGACCGAAAATCTCTCACGCGTCCACATGACACAACCTTTATTTACAAGCCTAAAAGCGACCACCGACCCAACTAAAATGGGACTATCAAGCCTTGACCGTCCCCTACATGCTGTACAATGCATGAACATACCAAAAAGACACGGACATACATAAGCATTATATCAAACACCTTGTTTAGAAATTTGTCCTAGTGACATTCTCCCCCACTTATTCCTTCGACGTCCTCGTCGAAACCTTTGTCGACACTGCAACTCCTTGCCTCTCCGAAGTCTTCAATCTTCTGCTCCAGTGCAATCGTCCCTTGGCTCCCAACTCTCTCCACTTTGTTGTTTTCGAGTAGTCGAACCTTTTGATCCGCCATGCTGCTTCAACTCACCAATGACTCTGACTCCGGTGTGGGGTTGGCTGAGTTGTGTTGATCTTTGTTGATTCCTGCGGAACCTTCAAATGAAGGAAAAGACCATCCTTACTGCGCTAGTCTCTCAAATGCCTCATGCTGCTTGAATTGGGTGGATGCTTGTTGAAGCTTTTAACGAGCATCGTCTCGCAAACTTCTGAAGATTTGGGTCCTTCCTCCACAAAATTTGCTCATTGACTCTTCTTTTACTTAGTTGTCACATCCAAGTAGGTTCGCATCACTTCCGCTTTCGATTGGCATTTCGTTGGGAAATCAAGCGGACAATCTACTCTCAATAACATTGATCACCATTGGTGAGGATTTGACAACTATTGTCTTCCATTATCTTGAAGGGTCTTTGAACTTTTGCGAGAGCTCCTCTGCTTTGGATAGATAAGAGACTTGGGGTACTCGGTTTCGCCCATTCTCTTAAGGGTTGAGAAGGCAAAGGTTACTTGACTTCGCCCGCCTCCTCGAGGTTGTACTCCATGCATCGAGCTGGTTACTAGCCTTCGCCTGCTCTTTGCTCACACTTCTGAAGCACTTGAAGTGTTTGCACTCCTTACGTTGAGTTAGCTACTGTGATTCACCTTCTCAATGCCATTGAACTTCTGGAATGCAGGAAGTTTTCACCCCAACTTGGAGTAATTCTCTAATAGATTTGGTCGCCTCTGGGATTGTACCGTCTTCTCCATCAACCACATCAAGCCTACTCCCACGAGTAGCGAAGGTACAGCACCAAGATACCGACTACTTCGTTCCTTGGTCGTGCACTCTTGCATGACCTCAAGTCCTTCACTTTCGACTATCTTGATGAGAAACTCATTGACACCGGTCTTCTGAAGTTCCTTGGCCTTTGCCCTTCACCTTGTCTCGGTTACTTGAGTTTGCCTCTGCATGCTCCACCTCCTCGCCCCCTTTTATTTACCAAGTGCTCTCCCTCCATGAGAGCAAGGGATCAATGACTTTCACGGAAGTCCCCCTCTGCTGGTACCATGGCTGCCATGCCCATGGCACTACTATCCGTCCCCTCAGCATCGCATCCCTTTTCTTCACGATCGGTAAAAAAAATGTCTGTGGCACTCCTCGAGTCCACCTCCATTCTAACGATGCTTGATTTTGGGTAGCTAAGTCCCTCTGGACTGGAAATCGCTTCCTTTCTCCCTTCGACCCCTGCTTCAACACCTCTCGTGTTCTCCAAGCAGTTTGTGCGGTCGATGGAGAGATTTAACTACAACTCCCATGCACGGCATCTGCCATCACGTTGTAGGGTTTGCACCGATTCTGTTCTCCTTAGCTTCCTTGGTAGCAACGTTAAACACTCGACCTTGTCCACCGACTTGTCGGGCTCCCTTAAGCGAATATGAGCTCGAGTAGTCCAACTCTCCAGGTACTGCTTCCGATCATACCCATTGTATGATCAAGTCCCTCCCATGGGACTCACTAGTACTTGCATTCGAACTTTTCCCTTGGTGGAACACAGCCCCCATATGCGATGGCCAAGGCTTTCATCCGATGCAAAATTCGATGCACGCGCCGGAAGACCCACCTCTGCGGTACCATGGCTTTCACTCCTTGAATCCATAGCCCTTCTTGTCGCCGTGTTGTTCACCAAGTGGAGCTTCCGGTAGCTCCCAATCATACCTCCAGAGGATCTAGTCCCTCACGGGCAAAGTCGTGTGTATCGCATTGCCACGAACTGTTCCACCACGATCCGCTGCACCATGTCGCCTCCTGGTGACTTCTCCATTGCATTCTGATCCTTGTGGAAAAAACTCGAATTGTGAACCCTCCATGTGTGGCCTCTGCCAATACATCGCAGGGTCTCCTCTACCTTTCGATTTTGTTAAGCTCCTCTAGCAATCGACCTTCATCCACCCACTCTTGGGTCACACCATGATGAAGCACCGCTCTAGGGACAATCCGTTAAGCCTAGTAGCTCCCAAAGTCCCCGACTTTTTGCTGCAATTAGTGCACCATTGTCCGGATCACGGGTCTCTACCCCTACCAAAGACAATCTTCGCCTGCCCGCCTCCTTTATAGCAACTTGAATGACAACATCTGTGGCATATTCTTCAAGAGTACCCGCCTCTGCGTCCTCTTGCCCCCGTGCTAAGGCCTTCGATCCCAACTTCGCCTCATAAAATTGAGTCGCCTTTAGTTCCTCCATCAAATGCTCCTCCAGAGATAAAGTGCATGTGCCCGAAGCTCCCTTCGTCTTTGGCACCATGCAAGATGAGTCTACTCCGGACGAATGAATGACCCATGGAACAACATGATCCTGCTCTTGCCTCTGCAAGAGTTCATGTCCTTGACCTTTGTCCAAAGAAAGCACTATGCCTCTAGTCCATGTTCCATCTTCTATGCTGGCTCCCTTCATGTGGCTTGGGTACTTCGCCAAGTTACACCCAAGTTGCTCTGCTCCTCGTTTTTGCATTGAGTCGATGGTGGCCCTCGCGCCCACCATTCCACGGGTCAGCCCTCCCTTGAGTCCGATCTCCATATCGACTCCAAGTGTGCCTTCATTTGTGTTGCTTTGGGTCACTCCCCCACTTGATCTCGCAATGCATCCACCAATGCATTCTCTCAAGCGAGATCATCCGACGACTCCTCGCCGCTTGCTCAGTCCATTGAGCTTCGTGGAGTTGTTGTTTGTTGAGGTACTCCTCCTCAACTTGTGAGGTCCGTCGCACATGATTCTCCCTCTGGAGAGCCGAGACTTATCCCTCCTGGACAACTGTCCCATTGGAGCAACATCTCTCTTCGTTTCGGAGACCACCATCCCCTTGGACTACTCCGATCTGCTGAACAAACTGTGCATTATTCTGCCTCTTGCAAACACACTTGCTAGATTGGACTCCACGTCAATACAGTCCCCTCGCTGCACCCCTCAAGGCATAGCAACATGCTGAACTAGTTGCACCATTCAGCCTCCCCTACGGATGTATCCTTTACATGCCGAAGAGAAAGTTTCAATGCTCCATGGCCGAAGTTTTGGCCGCCTTTGGGATGGCCCGCCAACATTCCGTTGTCCGCATACAAGCCCATGTATGAGTACCAAATTCTTCGAGCTAGCAATTCCCTCACCTCTATGAGCTTTGCATAACTCTTTTGGTCATTGAGCAACTCATTCCACCTTACATGGTCTCATCCTTTACCAAGCGCCTCGCTTGCCTTGAGCACCATCAAGTATAGTTGTCAACGTTGAGCCGTAGCTCAAACTCAACCATCCCAACCTTTGTGCGCTTCACATTCTTCCAAGCTTGTCTGTTCTCGTGGTGCCTCTTGCCGGCGGGTTGGCAATTCCTCTCAATGCCAATCTCGGATGCCCGCTCCTCCTGGCGACTCCTCTTCCCAACATCTCCATGCCCGCTTTTCCACCAAACGGTCAAGGCGTCTTGCCGACAGACCCTCAACGCAGTCCCGCTAGGTCCCCCACGTTTGCATGCTAAGTGTTTCTATGAGTGCTTGTCCCACTCGATACCATCTGTCACGGACTTAGCTTGTTTTGCCTAAGTCGTCGGGCACACCCTTGCGGTGTCCGGTCCGCAAAGGGTCAGCCTCTCCTCGAAGCCTCCCATGGCCCCTTAGGTCCCACAAAGAGAGAACAGGGGCAGAGAAAAGGCCTCACTCGGGATCCACAAGCAAACATCTCCGAAAAAACACTTTATAGACAATGCAAATTACAAATAGACTTTACAAGCTTTGAACAGTTGCACAACAAAGGGTAAAATGGTCCATTCTGAGACCAAAAAATCTCACACGTATCCACATGACACAACCTTTATTTACAAGCCTAAAGCGGCCACCGACCCAACTAAAATGGGACTATCAAGCCTTCGGCCGTCCCCCTACATGCTGTACAATGCATGAACATACCAAAAGACACGGACATACATAAGCATTATATCAAACACCCTGTTTAGAAGTTTGTCCGTGACAAGGCGGTGGCACCGCTAGTCTCGGAAACCCAAGAGGAATTCAAATTTGGAGCCCAAATTTGAACCCTCCTGGGGCCTATAAATATCCCTCAATTCTCAACTGAGAATACACCTTTTGCAAAGCAATAGTTTGAGTTAAGAGCTTTAGAATAGTCTTAGCAAGTCTTATTTTTCATATTGCTTAAGTGTTCACCTCCTCCCATCTTGTTGAAAAGAATTGTAAGAGTGTGAACCACTTGTAAAGGTTGTAAGAGGGGTATTAGTCCTTCCCCTACAAGAGATTTACTAGTGGAAGTTGGGAGCCTCTTCGAAGAAGGCTTCGCAAGTGGATGTAGGTCATTTTGACCGAACCACTTTAAAAACTACTGCGTTATCTGGTTTGCATCCTACTCTTGCCATTTACATATTGTAAACTTCTCTACTTAGTCACTACGCTTCCATACGTTTCTAAGTTATCAAGCTTCTAAAATCGGTTTCCATTGACATTGCTTTTATCGTACGAAAGATTTTTTCGAAACCGAAGTTTTAATCTGCTGCACTAATTCACCCCCCCTTAGTGCTGATCTAATCCTAACAGTTTGTTCACATTAAAATTCATTATGAACTATGAAAAGAAATCTGGTAGGGATTGAAGCACAAGATCTATACACAGGTTATCCTCTAGGATCATTCCTAGACCTGTGAGTTTCTCTATCCACTCAATTATCTTTAGGACATGATTCTGAATCGGTATCCCCTTAGTCATCCTAGTGATGAAAAGGCTCTTAGATATCTCATATCGTTGAGTCCTTCCCTATTTCTCAAACAGTTTGCAGACATATAGAAGAATGGATATGACATCCATCTTTTCATGTTGTATCTGTAACTCCAGAGTCTGGAGCCCAACATATAACACTGAGCAAGAGTAGAGTTATCTATGTACTTTATGTAGTGAGCGATCTCATTCTCGCTTGCCCTTTCCTTGAGTGTAGGCATCATTGTATCAAGGACGTATGCAATTTTCTCCATCGTAAGAACAATTCTCAAGTTGCGGAGCCAATCCGTATAACTTGGACCAGTGAGGTGGTTGATATCAAGTATACCATATAAGGGATTTGAAAATAATTTTTTTTAAAAAATAAAGATACAGCATAAATAAATAATATACAGATTTTACAGAAAAATAAACAAATAAGATATAGACTTCTATCTTAATCTACGCTCACTATTTTTCTGGCGAGTCATACAACACTCTTAGCACATAAAACGGAAGTCTTCGACAGACTTCTAATGGAGATTGGGATCCAATCAGCATCTTAGTGTATCCTTAAGAGACTCGACCAATCACACTAAACCCAAAAGGTAAGCAACGCTTATTGATCATAACTCCTTGTGATTTGCGTCTTGTTTGACCTTTAAACCATCATGGCCTTGAGGGACTCAACTAACCATTATGTTTGATTAAGTCAACACCTTCGTTACAAGATGAGTCTGATTCGATGATATACCCTCGAGGGACTCGACTAATCATACCATGTCCTCAAGTCACCGGTGACATCTATATATCGTAGGCAAGATAATGAATCGCAACATAGGTGAGCCTCGAGGGACTCGACCAACTCAACCTACTGTCACGGACAAACTTTGAAACAGGATGTTGGATGTAATGCTTATGTATGTCCATGTCTTTTGGTATGTTCATGCTTTGCACAGCATGTAGAGGGACAGCCGAAGGCTTAATAGTCTCATTTTAGTTTGGTTTGGTAGCAGCTTTAGGCTTGTAAATAAAGGTTGTATCATGTGGACACTTGTGAGAGATTTTTTATCTATAGTGGACTATTTTACCCTTTGTTGTGCAACTGTTCAGAGCTTATAAAGTCTGTTTGTAATTTGCATTGTCTATGAAGTGTTTTCGGAAATATTTGCTTATGGATCCTGAATGAGGCGTTTTCTCTAACCCATTCTCTCTTTTGTGGGTCTTAAGGACATGGGAAGCTTCGGGGAGGCTGACCTTTGCGGACGGACACGCAAGAGTGTCGCACGACTTAGGCAAAACTAGCTAAGTCCGTGACATATGGTATTAGAGCGGGACAAGCACTCATAGAAACACTTAGCATGCAAATGTGGGGGACCTAGCGGGGCTGCGTTGAGGGCAGTCAGTATACGCATGACCGTTTGGGGGAAAACGGGTATGGAGATGTAGGAAAATGGAATCACTCGGAGGAGCGGGCATCTGAGATTGGCATTCAGAGGAATGGTCAACCCTTCGCGCAAGAGGCACTACAAGAATAGGCAAGCTTAGAAGAATGCGGAGCGCACAAAGGTGTTAGAACCCTTGCAGATTCTAAACTTGGGGTTGATCTCTTTAGGGGATCGGCCTCCTTGGAACTCTATAGGGGTTCCTCCCTCCAAGTTGCTGCTCAAAGGCTACAGAAAAGATTCATCTATTGCTTATGAAAAGAGGAGGAATACATGGCTATTTATAGGGTTTCTAAACCCTAACTCCTAATGGGACTCCTACTCAAGACTCTTTCTTCTAACCAACTCCTAATAGGACTTCTAATCAAGACTCCTATTTCTTTACAACTCCTAATTCATCTCTAAGAAACAATCTCCTAACCCTAGCCGGCCTCTTCACCTCGTTAATAGGGGTCGGCTTAGGTAGGTTTTACATGAATGTCCCTCTCAATTAGGACTCTTCTAGCTAGAGTCCTAACAGACCCGCCCTCTTTAAATCAGCCTTGTCCTCAAGGCTGAGATTCCATGAATTCAGGGAACCGGGTCTTCAGCTCCTCATATGGTTCCCCATGTGGCGTCTTCAAGTGGTAGATTATTCCAATGCACTAGTACTTCAGTAGAGAGATGTCGGCGACGCATCACGATCCTACGATCGAGGATGGCTTGTGGTTGGGCTTGAATAACTCCATCCTCAGTTGTGTTGGGTAGTTTGATCTGGGATGACTCGTGTTCTCCCAACTTGGGCTTTAAGCATGATACGTGGAAGACAGGGTGAATTTTGGCATCCTCAGGTAATTTAAGTCTGTACGCCACGGCTCCAATACGCTCTGTGATCTGATAGGGCCTATAAAAATGTGGGGATAGCTTCATGGAGGCTCGAGTGTTGATAGAGAGTTGCTTGTATGGTTGTAGGCGAAGATAAACCCAATCTCCTACTGAAAATTCTCTTTCACTTCGTCGTGTGTCGACTTACTGCTTCATTCTGGCTTGAGCGGTAGAGAGATTATCTTTTAACAGTTGTAAGAGTTTGTCTCTATCAATCAATTCTTGGTCAACCTGATCTACCTTGGCTGAGCCAATTACATACTTTGGAATCACAGGGGCTGGTCGACCATATAATGCTTCATAAGGGGCACATTTTGTAGATGAATGATATGTAGTATTATACCACCATTCGGCCCAGGATAGCCATTTTGCCCACTCTTTTGGTCGGTCACTAGCGAAACACTGGAGGTACGTCTCTAAGCACCTATTTACCACCTCTGTTTGGCCATCAGTTTGTGGATGATACGCTGTACTCATCTTGAGTTTGGTGCCTTGTAACTGAAATAACTCGGTCCAAAATTTACTAGTGAAGATCCTGTCACGATCACTTACGATGGACCTTGGCATCCCATGTAGTTTAACAATATTTTCTATGAAAATCTGGGCAATACTAGCAGCAGTGTAGGGATTTCTCACAGCACAAAAATGAGCATATTTTGTAAGTCGATCAACCACCATGAGGATCGTGCTTTTACCTTTGGAAGATGGCAGCCCTTCAATGAAGTCCATGGAGATGTCAGTCCACACTGATTCTGGTATGGTTAGTGGTTGTAGCTTCCCTGGATTTGCCACAGTTTCACCCTTGTGCTGTTGACATACATCACATTGTGCCACATATTCAGCAATAATTTTTTTCATCCCTCTCCAGTAAAAATTTTGCTTCACTCTTTTGTAGGTTCTTAGGAATCCAGAGTGCCCTGCTGAAGGTATGGAGTGCATTTCATGCAAAATGATTGTGATGCAAGGGGAGTCAGGTATAAGCACAATGCGACCTTTGTAGCGTAGATCCCTCGAATCCCAGGTGTAGTGGGCTATTGCACTTGGATCCTCCTCCAATTTTTTTATGATGTTGCTGGTCTCTGGATCCTTCTTCCATTCTTCCCTAACATCCTCGAGGAGACTGGTGGTAGGAAGGGAGATGGCTGAAACCTTAGCTTGTTCAGGTAGCCGTGAAAGTGCATCTGCAACAACGTTTTCTTTCCCCTTTTTGTAAATAATTTCATAATCAAATCCAAGAAGTTTGGTTACCCATTTTTGCTGCTCAGGGGATGATATCTTTTTCTCCAAAAAGTACTTGAGGCTTTTATGGTCAGTTTTAATTTGAAATCGTCGGCCGATCAGGTAGGGTCTCTACCTCATTACTGCGTGTACAATGGCAAGCATCTCCTTATCATATACTGACATGTTTTGATGGGACGAAGATAATGCCTTGCTAATGTATGTGAGTGGTCGACCATTTTGCATGAGAACGGCTCCAATTCTAACTCCAGATGCGTCGGCCTCAATGATGAAGGGTCTATTGAAATCTGGTAGCGCAAGCACCGGCGTTGTTGTCATGGCTGCCTTAAGTTTGTCGAAGGCAGCAGAGGCTTTGTCCGACCATTGGAAAGCATCTTTTTTCAGTAAAGAAGTGAGTGGTGCACTTATCTTCCCATAGTCCTTAACAAATTTTCGGTAGTAGCCAATTAGTCCAAGGAACCCCCGTAGTAATTTCACGTTTGTAGGTTTCAGCCAGCCTTGCATTGCCTCAATTTTTGTTGGGTCTACCGCCACTCCTTCTTCTGATATTATATGCCCAAGGTACTCTACTTTTTGCTGGAGAAAGCTGCACTTTGGTTGCTTTACAAAAAGAGTATTCTCCCGAAGGATCGTCAGAACAATCCGTAAATGCTGAAAGTGAGTCTCAAGAGAAGGGCTGTAAATGAGAATATCATCGAAAAATACCAGCACAAATTTACGAAGAAAGCTCCTAAAAATATCGTTCATGAGACTTTGAAAGGTTGAAGGAGCATTAGTGAGTCCAAAAGGCATTACTAAGAATTCATAATGACCATTATGTGTGCGAAATACAGTTTTTAGAATGTCATCGTCACATACCCGAATTTGGTGGTAACCGGATCGGAGGTCCAACTTCGTGAAGACTTGAGCTCCTTTTAATTCATCAAGAAGTTCATCCACTACTGGTATTGGGTACTTATCCTTGACAGTGATGCCATTTAAAGCTCGGTAATCGATGCACATCCGCCAAGTTCCGTCCTTCTTGCGTACAAGTAGCACTGGTGAGGAATAGGGGCTACAACTTGGCCGAATCACCCCTGTTTCAAGCATCTCCTTTATGATCTTTTCAATTTCATCTTTCTGGAGGTGAGGATACCGGTACGGTTGAGTGTTTGTTGGTGGCTTGCCCGGAAGGATTGGAATTCGGTGGTCATGTTGCCAAGAAGGAGGAAGACCGTGCGGTTCAGCAAATATGTCGGCAAATTCAGTAAGCAATTGGGCAAGATTTTGATTCTCAATTTCTATTTTCTTCTCTTCTTGTTGTGCCTAGAGATGCATCAAAAATCCATTATTTACCTTGTGTAAAACTTTCTCCATTCGTTGGGTTGAAACAGTGGTAACGTTGCTTCCGCGCTTCCCGCGTAGGATGATCTGTTTGCCCTTACAGTAGAATTTCATAATTAATTTAGAAAAGTTCCAGGAGACATCACCCAGTGTAGTCAGCTATTCTATACCAAGCACTACCTCATAGTCATCGATTGGTAGGAGGAAGAAATCGGTGATAATTTCTTGGTCTTGTAGTAATAGTTTCACCCACGGGCATCTTTGGTCGCACTTTAGGATTCGGTCGTCGGCAACCTTTACATCGAACTTGCTGCAACCTTCAATATGTAGTGTCATCCGAGCAGCAACCTTATTATTTAGGAAGTTATTAGTGCTACATGTGTCGATGAGAACAGTGATTGGTTGTTGTTTGAGAAGGCCTCCAACTTTCATCGTTTGCGAATTTGAGTAGCTAGCTAGTGCATGTACTGTAATGTCGGTCGGTTGTGGCTCTTCTTTCATATCTTCTTCTTCATGTCCATGGCTCTCTTCTAGATGTTCAATAACCTCTTCTTCTACTGGTTCAATCATAAGAAGTCTACCTTTTTTACACCGATGCTCGCGGCTCCACGGCTCGTCGCAATGCCAACATAACCCCTTCACAGATCGCTCCCGAAGTTCTTCTCTTGTTAACCTTTTCGGTGCAGGGACTCGGTTGATAGTAGGGGGGGCTGAGGGCTTTAGTATTGTAGGTCGTGGAGTGATCCTAGTCTTCTGGGCCTCATGGTTCAATCGCTCCTCTTGTAGTCATGCGAAAGAGATGGCTGCCATAAGCGTGTAAGGTTGTCGCACATTAACTTCTCCCCGGATTTCCAGCTTTAAGCCCTCGATAAAGGTCCCCAATAACTATTTTTTAGACCAATCATGAGTTTGATTAGATAACCTTACAAATCTGGTCTGGTACTCCTGAATGGTGGAGGTTTGTCGGATCTTTGCTAGTTGTCCGTCAATGTTCTCGTAATAAGTTGGTCCGAAGCGGATCAGTAGTCCTTCTTTGAATTGTCGCCATGAAAGGACTCCATAAGTGTGTTCAAACCAGTCAAACCATTGTATGGCATCCCCTTCATGATGTATAGCTACAATTTCCACCATGGATGCATCCGCAGTTTTGTGATACCGAAAATATCGCTCCGCGCGCGAGATCCAACCAATTGGGTCTCCTTCTTCCTATCTAGGGAAGTCCATTCTTATGCGCGAATAGTTGGGGTCGGTCACAGAGCCTCCCCTTTCTTGAAAGTCATCTCTTTGGGCATGCTATGATTGGTTAGAGCTCTCTCCTTGATATGATTTCTTCGGGCTTGGTGGTCGGCCCAAACTGAATTCGGTAAGGAGAGTCCGAATCTTATCCTCCATTCGTGCCTCAAAGGCTTCAAATTTTGCATTGATTGCCTCCTCAGATGCCATAGTATATGACTCCAAATCTGTGATATTAAGATCTCTCTTTTGTTGATGGGTTAAAGGCATATATAGGTTTGATAGAAATCCATGAAAGTTTGCTGCAGAATTGTATTGTCTTGTAGGAGCAGAATTATCGTCGTAGAAACAGCGGTCGGTTTCTTGACGAAATCTCCACAAAAATTTGAGAGATTTGAGGAGGGAATTGACAGCAATATCTCAGTTTATATGATAGCAAGGATGTCCAATTTAATCAAGAAAATTTCGGCAGTAACAGCAAGAAAATGGGTGTAAGTTGCGATAGCAGAATTCTCGTCAAAAAATTCTAGCAACTTGCGATGAAAATTTGCAGCAATAAAGGAACGAATTTGGATTTTTGAATAGGGATAACTAAATTGCAGCAGCAATAAGGTAGGAAACCAGAACCTGTTGCAATTCACGCAGAGATCAAAGGATGATCCACGATGGTGGAGATGACGGCAGAATTCGGCGATGATCTTTTAAGCAATTGTGGGAATTGCTTTGGATGGTTGTGGAGGGTTGATAGATGGCTATGGAAGGGCAGCGAGATGCCAAGAACGCTGCTCTGATACCAAGTGTTAGAACCCTTGTAGATTCTAAACTTGGGGTTGATCTCTTTAGGGGATCGGCCTCCTTGGAACTCTATAGAGGTTCCTCCCTCCAAGTTGCTGCTCAAAGGCTGCAGAAAAGATTCATCTATTGCTTATGAAAAGAGGAGGAATACATGGCTATTTATAGGGTTTCTAAACCCTAACTCCTAATAGAACTCCTACTCAAGACTCCTACTCAAGACTCCTTCTAACCAACTCCTAATAGGACTTCTAATCAAGACTCCTATTTCTTTACAACTCCTAATTCATCTCTAAGAAACAATCTCTTAACCCTAGCCGGCCTCTTCACCTCGTTAATAGGGGTCGGCTTAGGTAGGTTTTATATGAATGTCCCTCTCAATTAGGACTCTTCTAGCTAGAGTCCTAACAAAAGGTTGGGATGGTTGAGTTTGAGCTACGGCTCAACGTTGACAACTATACTTGATGGTGCTCAAGGTAAGCGAGGCGCTTGGTAAAGGATGAGACCATGCAAGGTGGAATGAGTTGCTCAGCGACTGTAAGAGTTGTGCAAAGCTCACAGAGGTGAGGGGAATTGCTAACTCAAAGAATTTGGTACTCATATATGGGCTTGTATGCGGACGATGGAATGTTCGCGGCCATCCCAAGGCGATCGAAACTCGGCGCCATGGAGCATTGAAACTTTCTCTTCGGCATGTGAAGGATACGTCCGTAGGAGGCTGAAGTGTGCAACGAGTTCAGCATGTTGCTAGGCCTTGAGTGGTGCAGCGGGGGCTATATTGACGTGGAGTTACAATCTAGTAAGTGCATTTGCAGGAGGCAGACAAATGCACAGTTTGTTCAGCAAATCAGAGTAGTCCAAGGGAATGATGGCCTCTGAAACGAAGAGAGATGTTGCTCCAATGGGATAGTTACCAGGAGGGATAAGTCCAAGCTCTTTAGAGGGTTAATCATGTGGGATGGACCTCATATGTTGAGGAGTACCTCAACAAACAACAACTCCACGAAGCGCAATGGACCGAGTAAGTGGCGAGGAGTCGTCGCATGATCTCGCTTGAGAGAATGCATTGGTGGATGCATTACGAGATCAAGTGGGGGAGCGACCCAAAGCAACACAAATAAAGGCACACTTGGAGTCGATATGGAGATCGGACTCAAGAGAGGGCTGACCCGTGGAATGGTGGGCGTGAGGGCCACCATCAACTTAATGCAAAAACGAGGAGTGGAGCAACTTGGGTATAACTTGGCAAAGTACCCAAGCCGCATGTAGGGAGCCAGCATAGAAGATGGAACATGGAGCGGAGGCATAGTGCTTTCCTTGAACAAAGGTCAAGGACATAAACTCTTGCAAAGGCAAGAGTAGGATCATGTTGTTCCATAGGTCCTTCATTCTGATGGAGCGGACTCATCTTGCACGGTGCCAAAGACGAAGGGAGCTTCTAGGCACATGCACCTTATCTCGGAGAAGCATTTGATGGAAGAACTAAGGTGACTCAACTTACAGAGGCGAAGTTAGGTTCATAAGGCCTTAACACGGGGCAAGAGGATGTGGAGGTAGGTACTCTTGAAGAATATGCCACAGTGTTGCCATTCAAGTTGCCATGAAGGAAGCGATGCGCAACGAAGATTGTCCTGGTAGGGGCAGAGGCCCAGGATCCAGACAATGGTGCACTAATTGCAGTGAAGTCGAGGGACTTCGGGAGCTACTAGGCGACGAACTATCCTAGAGTGGTGCTTCATCTAGGTGTGACCCAAGAGTGGGTGGATGAATGTCGATTGCCAAAGGAGCGAACAAAATCGAAGGTGGAAAAGACCTTGCGATGTATTGGCAAAGGCCACATATGGAGGGATCACAATTTAAGTTCATCCCACAAGGATTAGAATGTAATAAAGATTTCACCAGGAGGTGACATAGTGCAGCGGATTGTGGTGGAACAGTTCGTGGCAATGTGATACACATGAATAAGTCCCGTGAGAGACTAGATCATATGGAGGTATGATCGGGAGCTACTGGAAGCTCCACTTCGGTGAACAACACGACAGCAAGAAGGGCTATGGATTCAAGGAGTGAAGGCCATGGTACCGTAGAGGCGGGTCTTTCGTACATGCATCAAATTTTGCATCAGATGAAAGCCTTAGTCATCAGCATATGGGGGCTATGTTCCACCAAGGAAAAAGTTCGAATGCAAGTACCAGTGAGTCTCAGGGGAGGGACTTGATCATGCAGAGGTATAATCAAAGCAGTTGGAGAGTTGGACTACTCCAGAGCCCATATTCGCTTAAGGGAGCCCAGCAAGTCAGAGGACAAGGTCGAGTAAGCGAACGTTGCTACCAAGGAAGCTAAGGAGAATAAAATCGGTGCAAACTCTATAACGTGATGGTAGAGGCCATGCATGGGAGTTGCAATATGTCTTTCCATCGATCAAAGGGAGCTGCTTGGAAAACACAAAGGTGTTGAAGCAGAGGGTCGAAAGGGGCGAGGAAGCGACGATGAGTCCAGAGGGACTTAGCTACCCAAAATCAAGCATCAGTTAGAATGGAGGTGGACTCGAAGGAGTGCCACAGAGACATACCTACTGATCTTGAAGAAAATGGATGTAGATGCGAGGCGACGGATAGTAGGGCCATGGTCATGGCAGTGCCATGGTACCGCAGAGGCGGGACTTCCATGAAAGTCATTGATCCCTTGCTCTCATGGAGGGAGAGCGCTTGGTCGTGAAAGGGGCCGAGGTGGTGGAGCATGCAGAGGCAAACTCCAAGTACCGAGACAAGGCTGAAGGTTAGAGGCCAAGAAATTTCGTAAGACCGGTGTCAACGAGCTTCTCATCCAAATAGTCAAAAGTGAAGGACTTCGGGTTATGCAAGAGTGCACGACAAAGGAACGAAGTAGGCAATACGTAATGCTATACCTTTGCTACTCAGGAGAGTAGGCAGTAGGGTTGATGGAGAAGATGGTACAATCCCAGAGGCGACCAAATCTATTAGAGAATTACTCTAAGTTGGGGTGAAATCTTCTTGCATTCCAGAAGTTTGATGGCATTGAGAAGGTGAATCACAGTAGCTAACTCAACGCAAAAAGTGCAAACACTTCAAGTGCTTCAAAAGTGTGAGCAAAGAACAGGCGAAGGTCAGTAACCAGCTCGATGCATAGAGTACAAACTCGAGGAGGCGAGCGAAGTCAAATAACCTTTGCCTTCTCAACCCTTAAGAGAATGGGCGAAACCGAGTACCCCAATTCTCTTATCTATCCAGTAGAGGAGCTCTGCACAAGTTTAAAGACCCTTCGAAGATAATGGAAGACGATAGTTGTCAAATCCTCACCAATGGTGATTAGTGCTACTGAGAGTAGATTGTCTACTTCATTTCCCAACGAAATACCAATCGAAAGCGAAAGTGATGCGAACCTACTTGGAAGTGACAACTAAGTGAAAGAAGAGTCATTGGGCAAATTTTATGGAGGAAGGACCAAAACTTCAGAAGTTTGTGAGACGATGCTCGTTAAAGCTCCAACAAGCATCCACCCAGTTCAAGCAGCATGAGGCATTTGAGAGACTGGCACAGTAAGGATGGTCTTTTCCTTCATCTGGAGGATCCGTAGGAACCAACAGGGATCAACATAACTCAGCCAACCCCATACTAGAGTCAGAGTTATTGGCGAGTTGAAGCAGCATGGCGGATCAAAGGTTCGACTACTCAAAAACAACAGCGGAGAGTAGCTGGGAGCCAAGAGGCACATTGCAGCTGGAGCAGAAGATTGAAGACTCAACAAAGGCAAGGAGTTGCAGTGTCAGCAAAGACTTGGATGAGGATGTCGAAGGAATAAGTGGGGGAGAATGTCATGGACAAACTTCGAAACAGGATGTTGGATGTAATGCTTATGTATGTCCGTGTCTTTTGGTATGTTCATGCTTTGCACAGCATGTAGAGGGACGGCCAAAGGCTTAATAGTCTCATTTTAGTTTGGTTTGGTGGCAGCTTTAGGCTTATAAATAAATGTTGTGTCATGTGGACACTTGTGAGAGATTTTTTATCTGTAGTGGACCATTTTACCCTTTATTATGCAACTGTTCATAGCTTGTAAAGTCTGTTTATAATTTGCATTGTCTATGAAGTGTTTTCAGAAATGTTTGCTTGTGGATCCCGAATGAGACGTTTTCTCTAACCCGTTCTCTCTTTTGTGGGTCCTAAGGGACATGGGAGGCTTCGGGGAGACTGACCTTTGCGGACGGTCACGCAAGGGTGCTGCATGACTTAAGCAAAACCAACTAAGTCTGTGATAGTACATCGGGAATCGGTCCTTACCTATAACGATGGAAGACCACATGGGTTAATCTAATTGCCTTATGTTTACCGACTTAATATTATTGTGAGAGGGGATTTTGATTTCATCTCCTAATGTAAAGTGTCACACACATATATATTTAATATATATATATATATCGCATGCAAATATATATACGTATCTAGTAGTTGTATAATCAATCACATATCATATGAGCAATCACACTAGATGATTATGGACCATATCCTAAAGTGATCAAGCCCGAGCCATTGAGCTTGATGACTTATATTAAGATCTATATGTACAATGGCGCATCTCCATACCCTGTGATCATCCATCTTGTCATCGTTGATTCCATCGACATCTTGGTGCATCTTAATGCATTGCAATCATCCCTCTCGACCTCGTGGGTTTCGCTATCGCTTCCATGCTCTCACTACGCCTCCTTATATGATTACAACTTAATCATAAGCATGCAAGTCTGATAATAAATGAGAAATAAAATGGAGGCTCGCAGACCCCAATAATAATCACAAGTACACACACATCACATGATCCATGATCATCCGTCCACATCATACATCACATGTACACATTACCATGTAGGACTACTAGATAATAATAATTAATTAAAATATTTTAATTAATTATATATAGTATTTTGAGAACCCTACCATAGGGTGGCCCACATGGCAGGTTCCCATATGGTAGGTAGTTCCTTCTTAAGCAAGGAAATCTTACCATAGAGACTCCCCGAAAATTAGGAATCCTAGGCCACTGGACTGCCTTGCATGGCTAGGAAACCCTAGCCACCAAGGAGTCCCTTGCAGCGAAGAAACTATGGCTGTAGGGCTGCCATGGGCTGTAGGTGCCCCATGTGGCCAGAACTCCTGGACGCTTAGGCAACCCCTATGGCCAAGAAACCCTAGCCATTAGGGATGCCCCTTGTAGCCAGGAAACCTGGCTGCAGGGGCTGCCATGAAGTAGATTGAGGGCAGCCATGCTGCTCTCATTCCTGTTGCTTTTGGCCAGGCCGAGAGCAGTAAATTGGAGCTCTTGGCCAAGGCTACAAGCAGCCTTCGGCCAATCCAAGGGGAAGCAACAGTTGCTGCCCTTTCTTCCCCTTTTGTGTCAACAAATTTGATATTGAAAGCCCTATCTAAAATACCTCTTAACAGCAAGAAAAGGTGCAGCACATATTTGAAAACTACAACAAAAAAATCATTAGCAATCGCACAACAATTTCAACACGATTGAACAAAACACAGGTAATTTAAAAGTCAATCTTTTGCATAAGCAACTTGGCTCTGATACCAATGTTGAAAAATCCAATGTGACATCACATGCATAAAGGAAGAATAGAAAAAATAAAATCTCAAAATTCTCACAGAAAAGAAGGTATCATCATCATGCAAAAGTTGGTGCGCAAAAACCCATGAAACTGAAAAATCTATGTATAAGAGAATTACCTAGGGAGATCATATATCTCTAAAAACCTACTAATCTATAGGAGAGGATAAAGGATGTCAATTGTCCTCCTCTTTAGTAGAGATCCACATGGTAGGGGCTACAAAGATGCTCCTTAAATCGCTGCCCAAAACTCTTCCTCGTACGCACCACGCAATCAAGAAGGGGGTGCCCCTTCTTGCTATCCACACACCCCAAATAGGGGCTATAGTATAAGGAGGAGAGGGAGAGAGGAGAATAGAAGGAGGTAGCCAGAAAGAACCTCTATCCTATGGGTCTTTGGTTCCCTCCTATTTATAAAGGCCCTCTATCAACTTAACCCTAATGAATCCTACCATATTGGGTACTGGATCTTCATCCAATTATTCAAGCCTCTTAGATTAGTGGGTCTCTATCCAATAATTTCTTATTAGCTCTTATTGGATATCATCCATAGGATCTAATAATTTAGGGACTTATTGGATATCTAATAAGATAGGGGCTCTAGTGGATATCTCATATCTAAACTTCTACTCGTCGCAACTCTTACTATATGTGTGTGACTCTCTGGGCCCAATATCGAGCTAGCTATGAATCATACCCATCAAAACTCTTTCTCGCTCAGTGAATTATTATCTTCAAAATAATTCACTCGACTCATCAATTGCGGACGTACTAAGCCACTACACCATAGTCTCCAAATGATATAGGAAAATCCAATCTTTTGGACCTATCTATCCTCAATTACCATATACCTATAGTCCATCATCCATCTAATATCTCAAAGACCATATACCGGGCATGGTGTTATCATGCCCATACAGTTTCTACACGAGTCTCACTCTAATTGGATTTTTTTATAGAACTCTTTCTCTCTCAATCTGAATGACCTTGGTCAGGGATTTGTTTGAGTAAGAATACGTGAGATATTCCTCCCATAATACTAAGACCGGATGATCCTCTATTGACACTCAATAGCCCTCATAAGGTTGGCTACCACTCTCGATGACTAATTGTGCTAGATCTCGAACCTCCAGATCTATAAGTCTGGTATCAAAGAGTGGAGCACTCATATAGGACATCCTTGGTGTCTCAAGTCTAAGGACTAGATACACCATTGGGATGATGGAATTATTGTATGACAATAAGGCATTATCAACCATCTAATATTCTGTGAGTGGATCAATCGGTGAATTCATTCTCTAATAAGCACCTGCACTGTATCCCTAGTGTCCCCACACGAGTAGCTATGAGACCAGCTACATCTATCATATGGACAGGTATATAGCACACTAGTCTATCCGGTTATCTCGATATTCCTATCGAGTAACCTATGATCGGGATTATTTAAGATCTGTATTTAAAGATGAATCAGTCTCATTATTATGATCTCATCACGATCTGATTCTCATTACACAAATCCATGGACATTACAATATATTCATGCAACAAGCAATATAAAGTTATAAAATATCAAATAATAATAATAAGCAAAAAGACTGCATGTCAAGTCACACGTGTCATTACTCATGTGATTGGCTTGCATGACACCTATGACTAGCATGTACCTAGCCTGATATAGCATATGCTCCATGTGTCATAAGTAAGTATCAGGTAGATCCAAGCTTGGAGTACTAGAAAGTAGTAAAGTGTATCATTAAGTACTTACGAAGGACTAAAGATCTTTTACTGATATATGAAGGTGGTAACCTCAGGGTTGAAGGCTATACGGACTCGAGTGTCCAGTCCGATATCGATGATAACAAGTCTAGTTTAGGGTATTTGTACAACTTGAATGGAGGAGCAATATGCTAGAAGAGTTCTAAGCAAGATACTATTGTTGACTCGACCACAAAGGCGGAATACATTGCTGTGGTAGAGGCAACGAAGGAGGAAGTCTGGATAAAGAAATTCATCATAGATTTAAGAGCCATGCCGGACAGCGAGGAGTTGATTCCCTTATATTGCAATAACAATGGGGCTATTGCTCAAGCGAAGGAACGTAGGTCTCATCAGAAGTCTAAGCATGTTCTGAGGAGGTTCCACTTGATCAGAGAGATCGTGACCTGAGGAGATGTAGCAAGGGAAAGAGTTTCATCCGAAGATAATATCGTAGATCCACTGAGAAAGTCATTGTCTCATATTGTCTTTGAGCATCACGGAGTCTGATGGAGATTAGACACAAAGGTGATTAGTTTTAGGTCAAGTGGGAGATTGCTAGTTATAAGTGCCCTACAAGCCAATCACATGAGTGATGGCATGTGTGACTTAATACGCAGTATTTTTGCTTATTATTATTATATATTTTATTACTTTATATTGCTTGTTGCATAAATATATTGTGATATCCATTGATCTGTGCAATAGAAATCGGATCGGGATGAGATCACAATAATGAGACCTATTCACCTTTAAATATAGATCCTAAATAATCTCAATGTAATGCCTTTAAATACAGATCTGTGCAATGCCTCTGCTGTAGTAGTGTACTCCACCTCTATGGTTAAATCAGTAGTAGTGTCTTGCTTGGAACACTTCTAACATCCTACTCCTCCATTCAGGGTGTACACATATCTCGAATTTGACTTACTATCATTAATATCGGACTAGAAACTCAAGTCTGTGTAGCCCTCAACCATAAGGCTACTATCTTCATATATCAATAAAAGATTCGTAGTCCTTCTTAAGTACTTAAGGATACACTTTACAATTGAATCTCAGATTTTGATGATTAAGTCAATTGTCATTTGTTTATCTAATCTATATGTTGAGATAAGTGTGCATGATTAACTATGATGGCAGTAAGACATGTAGCAGGTGTTGAGCCTAAGTCAAGACTAAGATCATATTGGGAGTTCGACAGTTCGTCGGAAGTCCGGACGTTCATCAGAAGTTCTATGGGAACCATCCAAGAAGTCTTAGAGCTTACCAAAGAAGCTCATCAAAACTTGCCAAGAAGATCGTCACAAAGTCCAGGAGCTTACCGGGAGTCCGCCGGAGCATCGCCGAGGGTTCATAGGATGTTCAATGGAAGCTCACCGGAAGAAGTGATTGACGTACCGGAACATGAATTGCAGTAATGATATTTTAATTATTGTAGTTAGTGTGTAGATTAAGTTAAGATTGGGAGGTGATCTCACTAACTTAATCAGGGGCTAACTGGGCCCTTAACAGACCCAAATTAGGTCGAATGGAATAGCCTATTCGGACCTAGAATTCCTGGCTGGCGGTGGCACCGCCCAAGAGACTCGATCTCCTAGGAATTCTGGGCGGTAGTACCGCCCCTATTAGGTAGTGGTACCGCTAGCAATTATTATTGCCAGTGGTGGTACCACCCCTGTCAGGCGGTGGTACCGCCTAAGCTCGGTCTATTAGCACTGTCAGGCGATAGTACCGCCTAGATAGAGTGGTGGTACCGCTTAGTGACAGATGACAAGTGGTAGTACCGCCCAGTTATGGCAATGGTACCGCCAGGACCCCGGAAATCTAGGAATGGACACTTTTAGGCTTCATTTTCAAACTCATTGGGGTCTATATAAACCCCATCCTTTCCTATATGATTGTAAAATGAAAACTTGCTTTAATCTTGAGTCTTTGAGGCCCTAGAGTGTTGTAAACTAGAGTTCTCCTCCTTCTTTCTTCTAAGTGTTGATCATCCAAGAGAGGAGTGAAAACTTGTAAGGGTTGTCTCCTAAGCCCGTCAAAAGGAGAAAAGCTGTAAAAGGGTGGTTGGCCTTCACCTATTGTAGGAAGGCCTCTAGTGGACGCCGGTGACCTCGTCGGAGGAGGAAGCTAATAGTGGATGTAGGTCACATTGATCGAACCACTCTAAAATCTCGATTTGCATTTACTTTGAGCATCTTTCCTTTATAAGCAAACTGCCTCTCCTCATTACTATACTTAACTACGTCTACTTCTGCTTTAACATAAACATTTTCCGAAATATGTTTTACTTGTATGAAAGCTTTACGAAACTGACATTTTTTTTAGTTGTGTGATTTGCATTGCTACAAATCACCTTATTCTTCTCTTGGTATTTCCCAAAAGGTTTCAAGTTCAACGTTTATTTAAAAGGATTGAGTTGAAACCACTTTTGTTAAATCGGCCTTAATCGTAATAAGTCATTTAAATCATAAAAGTTTTTTGCTGCACTAATTCACCCCACATTAGTGTGCTATTGATCCTAACAATTGGTTTCAGAGCAAGGTTCACTCTCAGTTGGCTTAAAACCCAAGAGAGATGACATTTGCCGGGAACCAAGAGAGTCACTCAATTACACATCCGCCCATGTTCAATGGGACGGATTACACCTATTGGAAGACTCGAATGAGGATCTTCCTTATCTCTATAGATTTTGAGCTTTGGAATATTATAGAAAATGGATTGCAAAAGTCTTCTCTTCCAATGATCGATTGTAATGAATTGGAGAAGAAGACTTTCGCTCTAAATGCAAAGGCTATGAATGTCTTATTTTCTGCACTAGATAAAAACGAGTTCAATCGTATTTTGATTTGTGAAACTGCTTTTTATATTTGGCACACACTCGAAGCAACTCACGAAGGCACGAGTAGAGTGAAAGAGTCAAAAATCAACATTTTTGGTACATTCTTATGAACTATTTTGAATGAAACCGAGTGAGGCCATAGGAGACATGTACACCCGTTTTACGGATGTCGTCAATGGTCTGAAAGGACTCGGTAAAAGTTTTTTGGATTTTGAGCTCGTTAATAAAATTTTAAGATCCTTTCTAAAGAGTTGGGATCCTAAAATCACGGTCATCTAAGAGGTCAAAGATTTAAACAACTTTCCTCTTGAAGAATTAATTGGGTCATAAATGACCCACGAAATGACATATAAATCTCATGAAGAGCATGATGACACCCTTCTAAAGAACATAAAGGATATGGCACTTAGAACTAAAGAAGACCACTTGAGAGAAAACTCAAGTGGTGAGGACTTTGACGATGACTTGGTACTTTTAACAAGAAAATTCAAAAAAATTATTAAAAGAAATAAATTTAAAAATGACACTAAAAATAAATTTAAACCCAAGAAAGATCAAGTAATTTGCTATGAATGCAAGAAGTCGGGACACTATAAAAGTGAATATCTCCAAGCTAAGAAGAGAACACCAAAGAAGAAGGCGCTCAAAGCGACATGGGATGACTCAAGCGCATCCGAAGAAGAGCCCAATACCGAGCAAGTTACTCATTATACACTAATGGCCATTGGAGAGGAGGTAACAAATTTAATTGATGCAGATTTATCATTTGATAAATTATTAAATGCTTTCCATGATTTATTTAATGAATATAAAATAATTAGTAGAAATTATAAATTATTAAAAAAAGGAGCATGATACTCTTGTTAGTAATTTCGATAAATTAAAAATTGAGCATAATGATAGTTTAGCTTCATGTATGAAATGTCATGATTTAGAAATACTCAAAAAGGAGAACTTGCTACTCAAGAATACATTAAAGAAATTTGAGGTTGGTAGCAAGTCCTTGAACATGATCTTTACCAATAAGGGTTACGTTCATAAAAGAAGTGGAATCGGATTTGTGAGAAACTCTCACCAAAATCCAACCACCTTCATTAAAGACCCTATCTTGCATATTTCACACCAAAACAAATGTAACTTTTGTTGCAAACATGGACATAGAGCTTATCATTATCCATTCAAGAAGGTTAGTCCAAACAAATTGATTTGAGTTCCTAAAAGAACCATAAAGAACTCCATGCAATATGATAAGCAATTTAGATCGGTTTTTGAGGCACCCAAGATCAAATGGGTACCTAAAAATTATCCTCTTTTGTATAAATGTATACCATCACAAGCTAGGAGCAAGAGATGGTACCTTAATAGTGGATACTCAAGACATATGACCGGAAATCCATCTCAATTCTCTAAACTCACTAGCATAGACGAAGGATATGTCACCTTCGGAGACAACAACAAGGGTAAAATCATTGACAAAGGAACCGTAGGTAACAAATCCAACTTCTTTATTGAAGATGTTTTGTCGGTTTATGGTTTAAAACGTAACCTCTTGAGCATTAGTCAATTATATGATAAAGGATGTATTGTTAAATTTGAATCTAATGCTTGCATTATTGAAAAATCACACAAAAACACATCTATGATTGCATTAAAATAAAATAACATATATACCATTGACATTAATGACCTTTGTAATGAAATATATTTTTCGGTTTTGAATGATGATGCTTGGCTTTGGTATAGGAGATTAGGTCATGCTAACATGAAACTAATCACCCAAATTTCACCCAAAGAACTTGTAAGAGGAATTCCTCATATCAAGTTTGTCAAAGATAATGTGTGTGATGCTTGTCAATTGGGAAAATAAATAAAAGATAGCTTCAAACCTAAGAATCAAATAAGCACTTCTAGACCTTTGCAATTGATCCATATGGACTTATTCGGACCAATTTCTATATCAATCCTAGGAGATAGCAAATATGCTTTTGTCATTGTAGATGAGTATAGTAGATACACATGGACTTATTTTTTGAAATACAAAAGTGAATGCTTTAGATATTTCACCAAGTTTTGTAAACTTGTTTAAAATGAAAAGGATTTTATGATTTCAACAATTCGAAGTGATCACGGTGGTAAATTTCAAAACCATGATTTCCAAGAATTTTATGAATCTAATAGATACAACCACATCTTTTCTACTCCAAGAAATCCTCAACAAAATAGAGTAGTAGAAAGAAAGAATAGACATTTGCAAGAAATGGTAAGAACCATGTTGAATGAACATAGCCTACCCAAATATTTTTAGGCCAAAGCCGTAAACACAGCTTGCTATGTCATGAATAGAGTTCTAGTAAGACCCTTACTCACCAAAACTCCTTATGAGTTACGGAATAACAAAAAACCCAATGTTTCATATTTTAAAGTTTTTGGGTGTAATTGTTTTATCTTGAATGAAAAAGATGCCTTAGGAAAATTTGATGCTAAATCCGATGAAGAAAGTTTTCTTGGCTATTCTTCGATTTCTAAAGCATTTCGTATCTTCAATAAAAGAACTTTAATTAAAGAAGAATCTATTCATGTTATTTTTAATGAGATTTTTGAAATTAAGAAAAATAATTTTGATGATGATGTTAACTTTGATACCTTGAATTTAAATGAAACCCCTTCTCCAACTAGCAACTTAGATGCATCCACTTCCAAAACATCCTTACCCAAGGATTGAAAGTATGTAGATGCTCATCCTAAGGAGCTAATCATATGAGACACATCTAAGGGGGTTCAAACACGTTCTTCTTTTAAAAATGTTTGTGCCAATGCCGCTTTTCTCTCACAAATTGAACTTAAATGTATTGACGAAGCCGCGAAAGATGATTCATGGATTATCGTAATGCAAGATGAGTTAAATCAATTTGAGAGAAATGAGGTATGGAAGCTTGTTCCTAGGCCAAATGACCATTTAGTTATTGGTACTAAATTGGTCTTTAGAAATAAATAAGATGAATCTGGTATCATAGTTAGAAACAAGGCTAGATTAGTGGCCAAAGATTTCAACCAAGAAGAAGGTATCAATTACGAAGAAACCTTCGCTCTTATGGCTCAATTAGAAGCCATAAGGATGCTTCTTGCCTATGCTAATAGTAATAATTTTAAGTTATTTCAAATGGATGTTAAAAGTACTTTTCTTAATGGTTTTATTTTCGAAGAAGTTTATGTTGAAAAACTTTCTGGATTTGAGAATAATAGTTTCTCTAATTATATGTTTAAATTAACTAAAGCTCTCTATGGTTTAAAACAAGCCCCAAGGGCTTGGTATGAGAGACTTAGTTCATTTCTTATTGAAAATAATTTCTCTAAAGGCAAGGTCGATACTATATTATTTATCAAAAAATTTAAAAATATTTTTTTTATTATTCAAATTTTCGTTGATTATATTGTTTTCAGTTCAATGAATGAATCTCTTTATGAATCATTTGCTAAAAGTATGAGTCTTGAATTTGAAATGAGTTTGATGGGGGAATTAACTTTCTTTTGGGTTTACAAATCAAATAACTAAGTAATGACATCTTTCTTAGTCAAACAAAATATACTTTAGATTTACTAAAAAGGTTTAATATTGATAGCTCAAAAGCTATCAACACTCCTATGAGCACCTCCACTAAGTTAGAAACTGATGAAAGTGGAGAAAGCTTTGATCAAAAAACTTATAGGGGTATGATAGAAAGTTTACTTTACCTCACTACAGCTAGACCAGATATCATATTTAGTGTAGGACTTTATGCTAGGTTTCAATCTAATCCTAAGATATCTCATCTCAAAACAGTTAAAAGAATACTTAGATATTTTAAAGGAACCACGAATCTAGAATTATGGTATCCAAAATTCGAGAATTTTGAGTTAAATGCTTATGCTGATATGGATTTTGCTGGATGTAGACTAGATAGAAAAAGCACATTAGGAACATGTCAATTTTTAGGAAATGCCCTTGTTTCCTGGTCATCCAAGAAACAAAACTCGGTTGCACTATCAACAACCGAAGCTGAGTATATTACAGCTAGTGCATACTGTACACAAGTTGTGTGGATGAAAAACACTTTAGAGGATTATAAAATTCATCTTAAAAATATTTTCATTAAATGTGATAACATAAGTGCAATATGTTTAACAAAGAATCTCATTTAATACTCTAGAACAAAACATATTGACATTAGGCATCACTTTATACGAGATCATATCACTAACTATGATGTAATCCTAGAGTTTATTGATACAAAATATCAATTGGTCGATATTTTTATAAAACCTTTAAGTGACGAATAATTTGATTTTATTATAAAAGAATTAGGAATGTTGACTTGTCTGAATGTATGAATTCATTAAATCTTATTTTTTGAACTTTCTTGATTCTTTGATCATTCACTTAAATTATGTATTGAAAATTGTTTGCCTTGATGCTAAAAGTTTCTATGATCATGCAATATTATGTTTATCTTCATGATTGAGATTGAAAAGCTATGACAAAACATTGTCCGAATGCATGATTTTGTTGTATTTCTTTTCCGGACTTTATGTATTCCTTGAATGGAGCCTTCATAAGTCTATGCAATATCAAGTTTATTTCATATCCATAATCCATCACTTAATGAGTTTTTGACATATGAAATTAATTGACAAATGCATCTCTTATGGATTTTTCTTTTGAATTTTAATCGAGAAATGGATTTGATGTAATGATTCTTTCACATGAATTTCTTCTTGATGAAGTAAGATTTCTTTTTTTAGATGAACACTTGCAAGGATTTAATTTCACATGTATATCTTGATCCTTATGAAAAATTGAAGCATGATCATTTTTAGTAAAAAATGAAATGAAACTCGCTTAACATTTTTAACTTCATTCAAAGTGGGTTCTAAATGGCTTTTTCCTCCTTACTTTCCTCCCTCATGCAAAGTTTTGATGATAAAGAAAAGGGAAGAAATAATAAAAGCTATCTCTTTAATGAACTTTTGAATGATACCATGTCATGATTGCTTGAAATATAATTTGTATGAATTTATTTACAATTTGAAACATGACATGAATCTTTACCATACTTATTGTTGAATCGCTCTCTTTTTTGTTGATGATAAAGGGGGAGAAATATGTGGTAAATTGATGATAGAATGAATTGCTATACACTTGAAATGTTTGCTTTAATGATAAGATATCTAGAGCTTAACATGTAATTTTACAAATTAATATCTTACCATATGATGAATTGCTATGATTGCTATCCTTCACATTTGAAATATAAGACTTAAAAATGGATGTCATGCCTTTACATCATTTTCAAAATTGCTATATCATGATAGGAATCATGATGAGAGTATTGATAAGTTTAAATGAAATTAACTTATCAATATGTCTCTTGAATTTAAAGGTTTTGAATTCAAGAATGACTTATCTCAAGTATGGCATATAGATAGGGGGAGTTAAGGTTAACTCCGTCGTCAATTGATTGTCATCATCAAAAAGGGGGAGATTGTTGAATCTCGAATTTTGATGATGAAGTCAATTGTCATTTGTTTATCTAATCTATATGTTGAGATAAGTGTGCAGGATTAACTACGATGGTAGTAAGATAAATAGTAGGTGTTGAGCTGGAGTCAAGACAAAGATCAAATTGGGAGTTCAAGAGTTCATCGGAGTCCAGACGTTCGTTGGAAGTTTTACGGGAACCATCCGAGAAGTCTTGGAGCTTGCCAAAGAAGCTCGTCGGAACTCACCAAAAAGATCGTCACAAAGTCCAGGAGTTTGCCGGGAGTCCGTCGGAGCATCGCCGAGGGTTCATCGGATGTTCGCCGGAAGTTCGCCAGAAGCTCGCCGGAAGAAGCGATTGACGCATCGGAACACGAATTACAGTAATTATGTTTTAATTGTCGTAGTTAGTGTGTAGATTCAGTTAGGATTGGGAGGTGATCCCACTAACTTAATTAGGGGCCAATTGGGCCCTTAACAGACCCAAATTGAGTCGAATGGAATAGCCCATTCGGACCCAAAATTTTTGACCGGTGGTTACACAACCTAGGAGACTCGATCTCCCAGGAATTCGAGGTGGTAGTACCGCCCCTGTCAAGCGGTGGTACTACCGGCAGTTATTACAGCCAGCGGTGGTACCGCCCCTATTAAGTGGTGGTACCGCCTGAGCTCGATCTTCGAGCGCTATCAGGTGATAGTACCGCCCAGACTGAGCGGTGGTACCACTCAGTGACAGATGACAAGCGGTAGTACTTCCCAGTTATGACGGTGGTACTGTTAGGACTCCGAAAATCTGGGAATGGACACTTTTAGCCTCCATTTTCAAATTCATTGGGGTCTTTATAAACCCCACCCTTCGCCTATTGAAGGGTTGTCTCCTAAGCCCGTCAAAAGGAGAAAAGCTGTAAAAGGGTGGTTAGCTTTTGCCTATTGAAGGAAGGCCTCTAGTGGACACCAATGACCTTGTCGGAGAAGGAAGCCAATAGTGGATGTAGGTCACTTTGACCGAACCACTCTAAAATCTTGGTTTACATTTACTTTGAGCATCTTTCCTTTGTAAGCAAACTGCCTCTCCTCCTTACTATACTTAACTACGTCTACTTACGCTTTGACATAAACATTTTTCGAAATCTGTTTTACTTGTACGAACTGGCATTTTTTTAGTTGTGTGATTTGCATTGCTACAAATCACCTTATTCTTCTCTTGGTATTTCCCGAAAGGTTTCAAGTTCAACGTTCATTCAAAAGGATTGAGTTGAAACTACTTTTGTTAAATCGGTCTTAATTGTAATATGTCTTTTAAATCGTAAAAGTTTTCTGCTGCATTGATTCACCCCACCCCCCTCCCCCCTCTTAGTGCACTCTTGATCCTAACATTTACTACTTTTTAGTGCTCCAAGCCTGGATCCACCTAATACATGCTCATGACACTTAGAGCATTCATTATATCATACTTGGTATATAGCATGACATACATGATAGACCCTATCACTAAGGCATAAGGCATCATTAACCATCCAACATTCCGTGAGTGGATCAATCAGTGAACTCATTCTCTAATGAGCACTTGTATTGTATCCCTAGTGTCCTCACACGAGCAACTATGAGACCAGTTGGCCTATCATATGGATGGGTATATAGTACATTAGTTGTTAGGATCAAGAGGTCCGGGTCGACACTAAGAGGGGAGGGGTTAATTAGTGCAATGGTAAAAATTACGTCTTCAAAAATCTTCGTTGTGATAAAACCATTTACGTTTAAAACCGATCTCGAAAATATAACTTAAAAGTATTCATTTATGAATTGAAGCCAGTAAGCACTTAAAGAGGTTTGCAGTAAGGTAGCAACAACAATAGAAAAGCAAACCAGATTTTTAGAGTGGTTCGGTCAACATGACCTACATCCACTTTCGGCTTTCTCCTCTGATAAGGTCACCAGCATCCACTAAAGGCCTTCCTTTAATATACGAAGGCCAATCACCTTTTACACCCCTCTTCTCCTTTTACCAAGTTTAGGAGATAACCCTTACAAGCACTCACTCTCCTCTCTTAATAGGAATCTAAGTTTAAGCTAGAGGAGGGAATACACTTATGATCGCAGCAGCATTTTCTCTCTTTTAATCTTTTTGTGCTTGTGTTCTTTAACCAGGGATGAGAGGGGTATTTATAGGCTTCAAGTTAATTCAAACTTAAAGCCTAAAACATTCCCATCCTAGGTTCCATGGGCACGGGTGGTACCACCGCCCAGTGTTACCACTGCCTAGGGGGTACCACTGCCTAGAGGGCAGTGCTGGGCGGACCACTACCCAGACTAGCGGTACCACCGCCTGTCACCTTGCCAGGGGTGGTATAACTGCTCAGACTAGAGGTACCACTGCCTGACACAGTCTTGAAGACTGTGCCATGACAGTGAGACTTCTTGGGGCACTGTTTGAGCTTCTTATTAGGCCCAACACAGATCTTACATGGGCCTAGCTGGCCCCTAATTGGGTTGGCCCAAATCCAAGCCCAATTATGTGCTAACTACGAAATCCTAAGATATTTGCTAAGCTAAACAAGTCCCTATGTCTATTCTTCCGACGATCTTCCGGTGAACTTCCGACGATCTCTCGGTAATGTTTCAGCAGACTCTCGGTAAGCTCCTAGACTTCACGATGATCTTCTTAGTGAGTTCCGTTGAGCTTCTCTGGCAAGCTCCGAGACTTCTTGGCTGTCCTCTAGAACTTCCGATGAACGTCCGGACTTCCGACGAACTCTCGAACTCCCAAAGTAATTGCGTCCTTGACTCTGGGACTTCATTTTGCTTCATGCCTTGCTATCATAGTTAATCTTGCACATGTAAAAACATACTTCGATCTAGACAATTAATACTAAGCATTAATCAAGTTGTTTGGCATGTCATTGGTCCCTCAACGTTTCGTCATATTCTTCGGCGCATCGTCCTCTCTTGCAACCTATTGCCTTATCGACCAGTTGACTCTGCAACTCCAATATCCTTGGCGCAATATCCGCTCTTCTTGGCCCGATGCCCGAATCCATGACCCGAAGCCTTCTGTTGATATGTCAACCGATCCACCGGTCTGACATCCAATCTTATAACATGTTTTCCCTCGGCACACCATAATTTTTCTTGCTTTAATTGTCTCATCTTGATCGAAGCATCCTGTGTCACTCAAAACATAGATTAAAACATAAACACTTATCGATTGGTTTCATCATCAAAATCCGAGATTCAACAATCTCCCCCTTTTTTATGATGACAACCAATCGACGACGGAGTTAATCTGAACTCCTGGAGTTTAAACAAACTCTCCCTATCAATATGCCTTATTGATATAAACTCTTGGATTCAAAAATCCAAGCAACATGTCATGATCAAATCATGCATGACATCAACATACTTCTCCCCCTTGTCATCAACAAAAAGGAAAAGTTCAAACTATCAAGTGTTTGGAGTATAAATTCAAATCATTGCATAATAAACATAATTTCTAATTTTATCATTATGCAAGCTAGCAAAAATTTTGATTTTTGCAAGTTTGTAAATTTTGCTAGATGTGTAAGTTTAACAATTTTGCTTCTTGGGATAGGCATGATAACACTTCTTTGTAATATTCAAGATAGCAAGTTCTACATTATGCAAGCTAGCAAATTAGAGATGTTCAAGAAAGCAACTCTTGCTTCTTGAAATATGCAAGTTGCAAGCTAGCAAATTTTTGCTTTCTTTGTAATGTTTGGGCAAGCAATTTTAAAGATGTGCAAGTTGGCATATTTACTTTTCTTTGCGATAGGCAAGATAGCACTTTTGCTTCTAGAAATATGCAAGTTAGCAATCTTTGCTTCTCTTTTTGAGGTGAGCAAGCTAAAATATTTTTGTATCTTTTTGACTTGCAAGCTAACAAGTTTGCCTCTTTTCATGATGTGCACATTAGAAATTCTTGCTCCCCCTTTGTCATTGTCAAAAAGAAAGGAAGACCCATTATATCAATTTTTAAATTATGATAAAGGTAAATACCATAGATGAAAATTAAAGTCATGAATGTCAAAACAATTATTTTATCATGAATATTTCATCATTGCATGCATCATTATCATAAGTGTTTCATGCATTCATATCATCACATGAAGAATATCAAAAAGAACTTGGTGATGAGATATACTTCATAGATTCAAAGAATTTTATATAATAAAATCATATCATAAGAGATAAAATATCAAAGATCATGAAGATAAATCATGAGTATCAAGAGACATATAATGATTCTTTTTTGATAACTCGAATAGTTAAAAGAAAGAATCATAAGTAGACAATCTTGATTAATAAAAAATTTTAAAGTCAAAATTATGAGAAATCAAGAAAAACCGTGATTCATTTTAACAAATCTCCTCTTAAATAAATAATGTAAAGAATTCTTAGGAGATCATGAAAAATCTTGATTCATATGAAAGATTTTATTAGAAATTATAATTTTGATAAAAACTCATTCAAATTCATCAAATAATTTTCATAGTCCAAGAGATTTACAAAAGCATAATATACATGGATTAATTAACCTTTTATCGAAAAATCAATAAGATAGAGATGTTTTATCTTAAATTATTGGTTTAATACAAGTATGTGTTTTTCTTTTTATTGCAAATAAAAACATGCATCAACTTTTATGATAGAAAAATGAATTTCATCATAAAAACCATCAAGACCAATAAATCACAAAAATCATCATGTATAACTTTAAAATCTCATGCATAAAATCGTCAATCATGGTATCAAAACATTTAATATTTCCATTATATCATTTTTAAAACTGAAAAAGCCACTTTTATTACCATAAATGATAGTCCATAAATCACAAAAATCATCATGCATCAGATCAACTCATTAAGCATGATTTCATATTTTTAATCAAAATTATTTTGTTTGTTTAATATAAAATATATATTTTTTATGATTATTTTTAAAGTCATTGGAAAGGTAAGCATGATCCAATTTTATTTTTACATTTTCATTAAACATACAATTTTCATTATCATTTTCAAAATTACTAGCATGATCATAATTTTTACATTTTCATTTTTAAACATGCAATTTTCAAGAAAAATTAATTCTAAACTAAATTTAAAAAAATGCATCATAAAAAAGCATTATGTAATTTTGAAGTAAATTAAAGGGGTTTTGATTACCTCATCGTCGAAAATCGTTAAGGCATAGTTTGCCACCTTGCCTTTCTTGATTTTCTCTGTCTTCGGAGGAGCTTCATTCATCCCAATTTTTATTCTTCTTCTTGCATTCAAAGCAAGTAGTTGCGTTCTTTTTATTCTTTAATTTTTATTTTATGAACTTTTTAAATTTCTTAGTATGTTTAAGTTCACCATCACTTGAGCTTATGCTCGAGTGGTCTTCAAATGTTATAAGTTCGAAATCCTTTATGTTCTTTGGAAGGTGATTTTCGAGTTCTTTATATACATTGCACGTCATTTCATAGGTCATCAAAGACCCTATTAGTTCTTTGATCAAAAAAATATTTAAATTTTTTTATTCTTGAATAGCGATTACTTTTGATCCCAAGTTTTAGAAAGTGAGCGCAAAATCTTGTTAACAAGTTTAAAATAAGAAAAGCTTTTACCAAGAGCTTTTAAACCATTGACAACATCCGTAAAATGGGTGTACATGTCTCCAATGGTTTCACTTAGTTTTATGTGAAAAAACTCGAAATTATGTATTAAAAAATTAATTTTTGAATTTTTAACTTTGCTAGTTCTTTCATGTGTGATTTCAAGAGTGTGCCAAATATCAAAAGTCGTTTCGTACAAAGAAACCCGATTAAACTCCGTTTTATTTAAGGCACAAAATAGAGCATTCATAGCTTTAGCATTTAAAGAAAATGTCTTCTTCTCCAAATCATTCCAATCTTTCATTGGAAGAGAAGACATTTCAAATCTGTTTTCGACTATATGCCATAAATTTAAATCAATCAAAAGCAAAAAAACTCTCATTCGAGTTTTCCAATAAGTGTAGCCCATCCCATTGAAAAAGGGAGGACGAATGAGAGAGTGACCCTCTTGAAAGCCAAAAAGAGCCATTTCTATTTGAGTATTAAACCAAATTAGAAAATCATGGTTCTAATACCAATTGTTAGGATTAAGAGGTCGGGGTCAGCACTAAGAGGAAGGGGGTGTGAATTAGTGTAGCGGTAAAATTTACGTCTTCAAAAATCTTCGTTATGATAAAACCGTTTACGTTGAAAATCGATCTCGGAAATATAACTTGAAAGCATTCATTTATGAATTGAAGGCAGTAAACACTTAAAGAAGTTTACAGTAAGGTAGCAACAACAATAGAAAAGCAAACCAGATTTTTAGAGTGGTTTAGTCAACATGACTTACATCCACTTTTGGCTTCCTCCTCCGACGAGGTTACCGGCATCCACTAGAGGCCTTCCTTCAATAAGCGAAGGCTAATCACCTTTTACACCCCTCTTCTCCGTTTACTAGGTTTATGAGATAATCCTTACAAGCACTCACTCTCCTCTCTTTACAGGAATCTAAGTTTAAGCTAGAGGAGGGAATACACTTATGATCGCAGTAGCGTTTTCTATCTTTTAATCTTTCTGTGCTTGTGTTATTTAACCAGGGATGAGAGGGGTATTCATAGGCTTCAAGTTGATTCAAACTTAGAGCCTAAAACTTTTCCATCCCGGGTTCCCTGGGCACAGGCGGTACCACCGCTTGCGCTGGGCGATACCACCGCCTAGTGTCAATCTGATTGACACTATCCTAGGCGGTACCACCACCCAGGTCTAGCAATACCACCGCTTGGGGGGTAGTGCTGGGCGGTACCACTGCCCAGACTAGCGGTACCACTGCCTGGCACCCTGCCAGGGGTGGTATAACCGCCTAGACTAGTGGTACCACCACCTGACACAGTCTCGAAGACTGTGCCATGACGATGAGACTTCTTGGGGCACTGTTTGGACTTCTTTTTGAGCCCAACACAGTTCATACATGGGCCTAGCTGGCCCCTAATTGGGTTGGCCCAAATCCAAGCCCAATTACGTGCTAACTACGAAATCCTAAGACATTTGCTAAGCTAAACAAGTCCCTATGTTTATTCTTCCAACGAGCTTCCGACGATCTCTCGGCAATGTTCCGACGGACTCCCGGCAAGCTCCTGAATTTCACGACAATCTTCTTAGCGAGTTTCGATGAGCTTCTATAGCAAGCTCCGAGACTTCTCGGCTGGTTCCTCTAGAACTTCCGACGAACGTCTGGACTTCCGACGAACTCTTGAATTCCCAATGTAATTGCGTCTTTGACTCCGGGACTTCATTTTGCTTTATGCCTTGCTATCGTAGTTAATCCTGCACATGTAAAAACATACTTTGATCTAAATAATTAATATTAAGCATTAATCAAGTTGTATGGCATGTCATTGGTCCCTTGATGTTTCGTTTGATTCTTCGGCGCATCGTCCTCTCTTGCAACCTATTGCCCAATCGGCCAGTTAACTCTACAACTCTGATATCCTTAACATAATATCCGCTCTTCTTGGCCCGATACCCGAATCCACGACTCGAAGCCTTCTATCAATACATCAACCGATCCATCGGTTCGATGTCCAATCTTCTAGCATGTTTTCCCCCGGCACACCATGATTTTTCCTGCTTTAATTATCTTATCCTGATCGAAGTATCCTACGTCACTCAAAACGCAGATTAAAACATAAACACTTCTGATTGGTTTCATCATCAAAATTTGAGATTCAATATCAGTTTATCTAGTTATCTCGATATCCCTCTCGAGTAACCTATGACTGTGATTATTTAGGGTCGGTGTTTAAATGTGAATCGGTCTCATTATCATGGTCTCCTCGTGATTTGATTCCTATTGCACATATCCATGAATATCACAATATATATATTCATATAACAAGAAATATAAATTAGTAAAATATTAAATAATATAATAAGTAAAAGTAATGCGTATCATGTCACACGTGTCATCACTAACGTGATTGGCTTGCAGGGCACCTATAACCAATAGTATCATCAACCATCCAACATCCTGTGAGTGGATTAATCAGTGAACTCATTCTCCAATTAACACATACACTATAGCCTTAGTGTCCCCATACGAGTATCTATGAGACCAACCGCCTCCATCATATAGATGAGTATACAACACATTAGTCTATCCGGTTATCTCGATATCTCTCTCGAATAACCTATGACCAGGATTATTCAGGGTATGTGTTTAAAGGCGAATCAGTCTCATTATCATGATATCATCACGATCTGATTCTCATTGTACAGATCCATAGACATCACCTTACGAGGGTTATTAAGTATCGATAAAGGATAATTTGTTCTCGGTATCATGAGAGGAATATCTAATGTGTTCTTGCTCAAACAAATCTCTAGCTAAGGTCTTTCGGATTGAGAGAGAAAGAGTTCTCTGGGAGAATCCGATTAGAGCGAGACTCGAAGAGAAACCGTATAGGCCTGATAGCACCATGTGCGGTATATGGTCTCTGGGATATTAAATCGATGAGGGATTATAGGTACATGATAATTGAGGATAGACAGGTCCATTAGATTAGATTCCCCTGTATCGTCTAGGGACTACGGGGTAGTGGCCTAGTACGTTCACAATCGGTGATTCGAGTGAATTATTATCGAGATAATAATTCACTAAGCTAAAAGGAGTTCTAATATGTATAACTTACGGCCAGCTTGATATTTGGCCTAGAGGGTCACACACATATGTAGGCGTTGTGACAAATAAAAGATCAGATATAAGATATATGTCGAAGCTCTTATCTTATTGGATATCTATTAAGCCCTTGAATTATTGGATCCTATAGATAGGATCCAATAAGAGCCAATGAGAGATTATTGGATAGAGATCTACAAATATAAAA
The DNA here is from genome assembly GCA_900464855.2 of Musa schizocarpa. Lineage (NCBI taxonomy): Eukaryota > Viridiplantae > Streptophyta > Magnoliopsida > Zingiberales > Musaceae > Musa > Musa schizocarpa. The sequence goes on along the minus strand of LS990925.1, from coordinate 11,568,014 downwards.
AGGCTTGGGTAATTGGATAGAAATCCAATACCCAATAGGGTATGATCCATTAGAATTAAGTTGATAAGGGGCCTCTATAAATAGGAGAAAACTAAATGGCCATATATGGGCTAGGCTTCTTAGTTGTCACCTTCTATTCTCCTCTCCCCTTCTCCTCCTCAATCAACAAGTGTGGAGACTTGGGCAGCGATTTGAGGAGTGTCTTTATAGCCCCTATTGTGTTGATCACTGCTAAAGAGGAGGATGTTTAACCTCCTTCATTCTCTCCCACAGATCTACATGAATTCAGGGATATACGATCTCCCTAGGTAACATAACTATCTTATATGTGGTTTTCAGTTTTGTGGGTTTTTGTGCAATAATCTTCGTACGATGACAAACATCTTTTTTAAGAAATTTAGGGTTTTTGTTTTCTGTTCTTCCACTACACATCTGATGTCGCCCCTAAATTTCCTTACAATAATAAACAAAAAAAAACGTATCATATCACATGTGTCATCACTTACATGATTGGCTTATAGGGTACCTATGACTAGTAGTAACATAATCAAGTGAGGGATGATCAATGTGCTAAACTGTTAGGGCGAGGTAGACCACGGTGGGAGTGACGACGAGTCCAATGGCGACATGTGACACCACCAACAACGAACCACCCAAGGCAGGGGAGAAGAGTGGAAGTGCAATGTCCCCTAAGCCAAATATGAGAAGGAGGATTGGAGAAATATCTCGCAATGGTCGATGAAGACGAGAACACTAACCTAGGTCGCCAGCCATATCTAGAAGTTCTTTATCTAGAATAATGTGGGTACAAGCAGAGACACAAAGAAAAAAAGCATTCATGATATCATATAAAAATTAAGATTATACTTATTTTGTAAAAATAAATATATGATAGATCGGCTTCACCTCCGTGTTGATTAGTGATTAGAAATAAAAAAAAATACAAGAAAGGGGATGCATCCATGCATTCTTGTCAATACTAAAAGTTTACATGTAATTAATTTTTTACCCATTTCATTTACGATAAAATTGATAATGTGAGAAAAATTAAGGCAAAATATTTAAATTTCGTAAGTATAGGGATCTCGTAATATATAATTACCCCTACAATGTGAACATCATTTGGCTTCCTTTTGCGGTGCTATTTCTTTAAAATTGCTTTCGCTTGTGTTGGGAGTGCATCGTGTGTTGTACCATTGTCTTGGTAATGGAATATAATTCTGCACTCGACAGAAAAAGGGAACTGGAGCTCATATAGGAGCAAATCAACATGAAGCAGAGCTTCTGATGCTTGTCCGAGACAAAAGCATAAAGAAGAACCTCCAAGGAAATATAAAGAAAACTCAATCCATCAGGTAAGCAAATCAATGTTTGAATCCATACTCGACTTCTCTTTTGTTTTACCATGTTTACTGATCGATTTCTATCTTGTTATTATTTACATTAGTTAATTACATGAGGCTGGAGGAACTGAACTGTGTGTGTAATAAATCTACAAATAATAATGTTGTATTGTACCTAATAAATAGCATAAAGTTATTATCTTTCTTCTTTTTTTTTCTATTATACAGTAGCAGAAAGTAGTGAACCACAAATGATTATTTTATTGTATGCAAGGCTTGTTCATGCTTTTAGTATACACACCCAAACAAGCAATCAACAAATGGGTGTATTATATATAAATGTATGATTATCATAACAATGTTTATTATTTGGCATGACAATAATTGAAAAAGGGCAAATTCGATGGACGATGCTCTCTCTCTCTCTCTAATGTAGGATCTCTACATAGCCTTACCTCTAATGTGTGTGGCTTTTTCATACTGAAAAAGGATTATAGAGGACCAGAAAGAATTGAACCAGAAAATATCAGTTTCTCCAACGCAAACGTTGTCCAATTCTTTTTCTCTATGGTTATGCAAGATTTATCCCTGGTTTTAGTTTTAGCATACACAACCAAACAATTCAAGCAATTAACACATTTATACAAATGTATGATGAACATACCTCAATGTTTGCTATTTTGTACGACGACATTAGAAAAGGGGGGGCGACCTTTACATTTTCTTCTTTCTTCTTAAACAGGATTACATAGGACCACCAAGAATTGAAAGAATTAGTTTATATTATGCAAAGGTTGTCCAAGACTTACCCATGCTAATTGTATACACAACCTAAGTAAATCAAGCAATGGACATATTCTATATAATATATGAATTTAATGCTCATTATTTACTATGATGAGAATTAAAAATTTAGTGCACGAGGTTTTTACCAATGTAGAATAGGGAGAGGATCACAACCATACAATGATTATATAATCGAATAACGCAAAGAATGATGATCAATATTTAAACTCATATTTTAGGTTTCACCTATATATCCTTAAAAAGTCTGGACGTAACCAATTTTCTTAAAATTATTAATTAAAATAAATATTACTTCAAATACAATGCACTTTCATTCATGTTTTTATTGACACTCATCAAAAAAGAAACTCATGCTGAACTACTATTCACTATGATCATCAAGTTAGCAGCTGATTGGAATTAAAAAAATTATAGCCATATAAAATATCTAAATTATCTTTAGTGTTATTATCACCGAAACGTTCAATTAAAAAGAATATTAATACTAATTAGAGTTTCAACATCCCAACTAATAAGAATATTAATACTTCAAATACAATACTGTTTTATTGTATTGCCTATATACATAATATTCTTTTGTCCCAATTCTCTAGTGGATATATATATATATATATATATATATATATATTGTCAATCCTAATACATTTCTGGTGAATGGAATATTAGGCGGTTCTTTGCAACCTTAAATACATTTCACGGGCAATGCACTATATGCGTGCTGAGGTGGTGATGGGCCCGACGCGATTCGTTCGAGACATCTCCTCTCTCTCCCATTTGCTCTTTCGCCGACCGACACCGCCGGCAAGTGCTCCTCCTCCCCTTCTCTTTTCCCCGTCACTCGATCCATTCGCGGATTCCTGCTCTCCCCAATCTCCGATCCACAGTACATGACTTATACGGGAGAATCCAATCACGACGAAGAAGAAGTGGAATCAGCAGCAGCAGCAGCAGTCCGGGAGGAAGCGGGGATTGCAGATGGAGGCAGGGGAGAAAAAGTTTGTGATGATGAAGTGGATGATATGGCAGAGATCGATAATAATAATAATAAGAAGAAGAAGAAGAAGAAGAAGAAGAAGGTAAAACAGTTGATACTCCTACCCATTCGACGGTTCGAGAAGCTCCTTAACGAGAACAAGGAGAGGAGAAATAGGAGGAAGTTGTTGATGCCCCCCGCCATCCCGTTCCCTTATGCTTATGATGACCCTGCGGTCGCCAGTGGCTGCTGCTTCCGTCGTCCTCCCCCAATCCCAGACGATTTGCCCATCGGGCCGAACCCCAATCCCACAACCAAGCCTTCCCGCGCTTCTTATCACGGTTTCATGAAGTCTATGTTGGAAAAGAACGATTTTTACTCCCAGGAGTCCATCGTCGTCCATCGAGACATCCGGCCACCAAAGTGGCGGCCAGAAGATACATGTTGAATGGGAATTTTTTTTCTCCTCAAGCTTGGGTCGAACAGGAATTTAGCCAAATGAAGATTACACCTCGATTTCTTTGTATGATTATATTGGTTTACTTCAGACTGTTGCTGATCAGGAGACTGTGAATCGACATCTCAGATGATTGAGCACACTCTGGTGGTGTTCGACGTTTTGATTCTTGTATGATTTAGTTCATGCAAATTTGCTTGATCGTCTAGGATGCTTTTATTGTGTGTAGATTAATCTTATGAATGTTATAGACATGAGGCCAGGTTCTTCTTTCTCCGGGAGATTGATTCTTTCTTGTTTTAATTGTATGTCCTATGACATCCTTTGCCGCAATAGTGGATGGAATTTAATGCACATTGTTATTCTTTCCTCTTTTGCATTTGATTTTGCTTATAATTCTTATTTAAAATTTAAGCCGCATCTATCTATCATACTTTTCAGAATCATTTTATAGCTTGCCCTCTTTCTGAAGAAAACAAATATTCCACCATACTCTTCTTAAAAGAGGTGAGAACCAATCCTCATATGTGCTATGTTCAGAAAACATGAGGACGCAGCCCTCGCTGTTTTTTCATCTTGACTAGATATTCAAAGGTCAATAGTTATGATAAGTTTTTTTAGATAAGGTCCGACACAAGTTTGATAAGATCTTCACAGTATGTTGACTTAAAGAGTGGGCAAACTGTACTTTATCAAATTATGGCTACAATAACCAGAACCTAGAAAATAAATATGGATCCTCTTTCTTACTTTTGGTGCAACTCCAAGGAAAAATCAATGATAATAAATATCTTCATAATGTTGTAAATGCTGAGATGAGTCACATATAAGCAAAACTGCAGAAGCAAAATAAGACAATTGTCATGCATGTTCCAGTAATTACACTGACAAACTTGGTATTAAAATGAAATGTGAGTTCATTGAAAGCTCTTTCATATATGGGTAAGTTATTTTAAATGTTGTAATGAAATGCAATTACAGAGTAAGATAGGTATTTCTACTCCCACTATTTCTTAGGCCTTCAGGTAAGCACCACTGTCCGCACTCTTCCACATGGAGTGGCAAAGTCTTAGTAGAGCTAAAATTTATCAGTTAGCTGTTTTTTTTTTCTGCAAGAATTGGAGAAAAAAATGAGTGTTCTTCACTTTGCATTTATATCAGGTGGTATATGCCACAACAATAATAATGACCTTCCATTTTTCTTGCTCTAGCGTCATCCTGCTGCTGCTAACTTCTCATTGTCTTGTGAAGTTTCTCCATCATTCAAAGACCATAATGATAATTTCTCATAGTTGGACTTTCTGTTTCCAGAATAAATATCATGGGCTTACTGATTTTCCTTTCATAAAAGGAAAAGCGAAAAACAAAGGATTTTCGTTGCGTTACTAGCTGGTTGTTGTAATTTTGAATATATATGTCTGGTGGTTTTCCTTTCACAAATGGACAAGTAAAAAGCGAATTAATTTCATTGCATTAATTTCTGGTGGTTTACAACAAAAAAAAAAAAAAAGATTTTCATTGCATTACTTTCTGGTTGTTTTATTTTTGAATATATGTGTCATGATGATAATGGTAGTGTTCCTTTCTTTGTGATTACATGTTCTTCTGCTGCCTGTGAACTTTCTAACCTTGAAGTGTTTTCCCTCATTCACTCATCCCAAATTAGGCCCTGTCTTTATATTTCCTTTCTTGATAATTCTAAAATTAAGGGTTCATAGTCTGGTGCTTGTTGAGATAATTCTCATGCTATCAAAGGAATGGAGGTATTGAAAAATTTTATATGTATAGTTTCTAATATTCCAGATATTTTTGTTTTTCTATTCTAAAATGATATATAAGGTCATTCTACTTGTTATCACTGCTCATTTTTTTTATAAAATTGGTAAGTTATATATTTTTTTGTATTCCTATTATGAAATTTTCAAAAGTTTGCCTATAAGGGTTCTTACATCTGAATGGATGAAACCTATTTGTGTTTCACACTGGTACCAGAAAAGCTTTAAGAAGTTTATGACATACATTCAGCATTTTGTTAACCATATTCAGTAAAAGTTTACTCCCATTGTTTACTAGTAAGTTAACTACATGTTAAATTCGGGGAACCAAGCCATTAGACCTCTGATCTATATCCTGATAGTGCCATTATTCATTAATTTTGGCAAGACAACTACTGTTCATACTATCTTTTCTCTGTAGTTGTGCTGCATTTTGACTTGAATTACTTGTCTGGATCCAAACAAAACAGGCCGAAGTAAACCCTGGTTTTCATGCCCCCTCAATCCATTCTTCCAACATAAAAATTGCAGAATCAAAAGGCACCACCAACTGTGACCTAGAGAAACAATTAATTGTCTCAAGGTTGTCTTTTGGCAAAAAAAAAGATTATCTACAATTTAGTCACTAATGAATAGTCTTTTTTTTTCTAATAGTAAACTTCTCAGTTTACAAAGGGAAGGCAAATTGAAGTGCTAAGGCACAACTATATTTGCAGGGGTGAGGCTATATACATTGACTCAGATTCTACATTGGTGAGAGCCTCACAGTTCGTTCTTTTCCTATACATGGCTCTGTGTTTGATCCAGAATCAGTGAATTGCATGTGTTTGTTAATGATGCCAATGGACTATAGAACATTTTTATATAGACCATGCTTTTTAAATACCGGTCAGTATGGTTCTCATCAATCAGTACTCAATGGTACGACCAATAATCAATACCAGTTGCTATTATTTATTTTTTTTATTTTTTTCCAGATGGTAAAGGGCAGTATACCAGTATTGTACTGGTTCAATAGATTATCGAAACTAGTATCTGATTGAGATTTTATTCCTTGATATAAACAACTTCAAAATTTTCAATCTTAACTCTCATTGCTTCTGATCATATGTTAATCTTTACCATGTGACTTCTTACCCATGAACATTGCCGTGCTAGCATTATGTGTGCATGTCAAGTATCATAGAAATTTTTTCTAATGTTTTGTGGGAGCAATATTTTGACACACTTGATTGGTGACTAACCCATATATGACAATATGGGGCTTGGTTTACCAATGATGATGATATCTCAGATTTTCACCATAGACTGAAGGATTTCAGTCACTTAACGATTATATTATGATGTTGAACAATACATTACCTTCTGTAAAGTCACTCCTTGTTGAGTAGCCATGGTTAATAATCTCTTTGTGCTGATGAAAACCCTCTGTACTCTTTAGGAGTCTGGGTTGCATAATAGTTTTTTCTGTCTTGTCTCCCTTCTTTGTGATTCTTCACTCATTGTTATGCTCTATTTTCTTGAAATATTTGTCTTCTTCCTCTTTTGTTATGTACCTCAGTATGTTCCATGGCAGTTTATAAGTTTGTTTTGTCAGGTAAAGATGCAGCAAAGGAAGTTTTCTTCAGCTCTGGAGAAAACTCTGCATTTGAAGTTCTTGAGGTTTGTGAAGTACATTTTAGAATATGTAATAAAAATATTAAAACGGCCTTTTATTTTCCTCGAATCCAAATATTGGATGGACTAACAGTTAGTCAGGGAAAGGCGGTGAGCGGCTGCAATCAGAAGCAGGAAAGGTACTACTTTCGACGAGGGTAATATGCTGGCTGAAGAGGTGTGGAAATAGCACCTTGGAAGATACATAAAAAGCTAAACCATCAGAAGGCATGATCCATGAGATAACTGGCCTCAAGCAACTTAAGATGTGCTACCTATACAGCAATTGTCCAATTGTATGAAAAGGTACTATTTATTAAGTTTCACATAGCAACTTGTATATACAGTATTTCTTAAGTGTGCATTCATAAAGCCGTTTGAGCAGGGCTCCTTCCTGCTTCCCAGGAAAGATACCACAGCATCTGGTTCTGCATTGACTCCCTTCAGACTGTCAAGCACTCGAAAGATGCCACGTCTGGTTCTGCACTGAACTTAGTACCCAAGGAGAATTTCATCTGACTGCTCCTACTTATCGCAGTTAGTAAATGCACTAAATGTAGCTTATGGCATGATGATTCGTCTCAAAATATTTTCCTGGTAAATCCCTTCCATCTTTGCAGGTAATGATGTTTCTTGAATGAAATCTCCTTGTTCTTCAGGAAAAAATGTGACACTCAACATGTGATGTCATTGTTATCGTTTAATGGCTATGATGATAGTGCTCAACCAAATATGCTGTATTTGGTGATTTGTGAACCAGTGGCTCGTTAGATCTCATTGTTCACCGTGAAATGACATGTTTCATATTGAAGATGGGCAATCGAATGATGCTTCCTGGTGTTTGTGTTTGTTGGATTCCAAACAGCAGAAGTAGCTCCTTCTATCATCGGTGTATCGGCGTAGGATGCCTGTGCCATCTCAATTAAATTCTTTGCATGGATTACAAAGCACTGGTGGTTGTTGTCATTCATTTGAGGATTTCACTAGGCAGTTCTTGTTGTGTAATAGTTTGGATATTGTTATCATCTCTGGTGCTGATTGTCAGGTTTGTGAGAGGAATCGAGAAAGTCGAGTCCTGCGACGTATACCTAAATTCCATGGACCAATGGAGCTTATGGATAGATTTCAAGCATCCGACACAACAAGCATCATCTTTTATGGTAAGATTTCATGCCTCAGCTTTATATCAGTCAATTCTTTCCACCAAGAGTCATTTGGCAGAACCTAAGCATTGATTCCATGCCTCAGCTTTATATCAGTCAATTCTTTCCACCAAGTCATTTGGCCGACCTAAGCAATGATTCCATGAGATCATGTTGCGTTAGCTCCATTATCTTCACATCACAGTAATACCATGTAGAGCGATCTTGATGGGCATGAATTGATTCCATGAGATCATCTTGATATGGCTGCATTATCTTTCAATCATAGTAAAACTAATATAGAGCAATCTTTAGATTAGCCAATTCTTTTCCATCGAGTCATTTGCCAGACCTATGCATTGATTCCATGAGATCATGTTTCTATAGCAGCATTCATTATCTTTCAATCAACTCACTTATGTCAAACTATCAAATTTATTGATGAAATTGGAGTTTAAGTACAATGAAAAGAATGAAATTGATGAATATACTACTCACTACGTTCTTTCATGTATGAGCACGTAGAAGAAAAGCTTAATTTGTTTTCAATATGCTTGTGTTGAATGCGTTTAAAAGAAAAAACAAGCCTTCTTTGATGGGATGTTTTTTTCTTTTTCAGGTGCGTGATAAAAAATTTTATTTTTGTAGAATCTCTGAATAACATTAATATCTTGTAAGAAAAATCATGTTTCTAGCCCAAAATAAAAATAAAAATAATATTTTTATTATTCTTGTAGAACCTCCGACGTATTTATAATACATAATAAGGCTTATGTTAAAAATGTTAGGAAAAGAATCGGCACTAAGAGGGGGGAGGTGAATTAATGCAGCGGTAAAAATTATGTTTCTAAAAATTCTTCGTACATTCAAAACCGATTCCGAAAATATGCTTAGATTGAAAGCGTACCGAAGAGCATAGCAAGTAATGAAAAGGCAATTTGCAGTTCAAAGTAAATTGCTGAAAGTAAAAGCAAACCAGATTTTTATAGTGGTTCGATCGTTATGACCTATATCCACTCCATCAATTCCTCTTCTATCAAGGCCACCGACATCCACTATCGGTCTTTCTTTAATAGGCGAAGACTAACCACCTTTTACAACTCGATTCTCCTTTTACTGGGTTTAGGAGATAATTCTTACACCCCCACTTATTCCTCTCTCAGACTATTCTAATACTTAAAACTTTTGAGAGGAGTTTACATAAGATTGTAGTAGTGTTTCTTTCTATTTTTACTCTAAGTCTTGTGTAGTTTAACTAGAGTATTTATAGGCCTTAAGTTGATTAAACTTGGAGCCTAAAAATATCTCATCCCGGGTTTCCTGGGTTCGGGTGGTACCACCGCTTGTGTCAATTTGACACTGACACTACACTAGGCGATACCATCGCCCAGTCTAGCGATACCATCGCTTGGCATTAGGCCACTGGGTGGTACCACCGCCACTACCTAACATAATCTCGAAGACTGTGCCACGATGGTACCACTTCTTGGGTCATTGTTTGGGCCTTTCATTGGGCCCAACACAATCCTTACATGGGCCCAACTGGCCCATAATTGGGTTGGCCCAAATCTAATTCTAATTACATGCTAACTACAAAATCTAAGGCATACTTAAGCTAAACAAGTCCCTAGGTCTTGGTTTCTTCCGCAAGCTTCCAGCGATCTTCTAGCGAATTTCTAACGATCTCCCGACAATGTTCCAACGGACTTCCGACAAGCTCCTGGACTTCACAACGATCTTCTTGGTGAGTTTCAATGAGCTTCTTCTAGCAAGCTCCTAGACTTCTCGGCTAGTTCTTGTAGAACTTTCGTTGAACGTTTAGACTTCCGACAAACTCTCGAACTCCCAACAAAATCGTGTCCTTGACTCTGAGACTTCATTTTGCTTCATGCCTTACTATCAAAGTTAATCCCGCACACACAAAAACACACTTCAATCTAGACAATTATTACTAAGCATTAATCATGTTGTTTGGCATGTCATTGGTCCATCGACGCTTCGTCTGATTCTTTAGCGCATCATCCTCTCTTGCGGCCTATTGCCCAATCGGTCAGTTGACCTCCACAACTCTGATATCCTTGGCATAATATTCACTCTTCTTGGCTCGATGCCCGAATCCATGGCCCGAATCCTTTTGTTGATACGTCGACAGATCCTTCGGCCTAATATTCAATCTTCTGACACGTTTTCCTCTGGCTCAACATGATTATTCTTGCTTTAATTGTCTCTCCTAGATCGAAGCATCCTGCGTCACTCAAAATGTAGATTAAATTATAAACACTTATCAATTGTTTTCATCATCAAAATCTAAGATTCAACAATCTCCCCTTTTTTTTTATGATGATAACCAATTGGTGACGGAGTTAACCTTAACCCCCTATTCAACTTGAATTCAAGTCGTTGTAAATTTTATCATAAATATTTATAACACATCATCATGCATAACATGATCATACTTCTCCCCCTTTGTCATTAATAAAAAGAAGAAGTTTCAACTATCAAGTGTTTGAGATATAAGTTCAAATTATTGCATGAAAAACATAATATCAAGTGTTACATCATGCAAGCTATCAAGTTTTAAATATGCAAGGTAGTAAGATAACAAGTTTATAACATACAAGCTAGCAAAAATTTCGAAAACAAATGCAAGATAGCGATGTTCAAGATAGCAAGCTCTTTCTTCTCATTTGAGAAGTGCCATTTTTGCTTCCTCTGCAAAGTACAAGCTAGCAAAATTTTACAACATTTAAAAAATGTAACTAGCAATATTTGAGATGTTCAAGAAAGCAACTTTTGCTTCTTGAAATATACAAGTTAGCAATCCTTGCTTCTCTTTTGAGATGAGCAAGCTAGCATATTTTTGTATCTTCTTGAATTGTGCAAGCTACTAAATCTTTCTCTTTTGAGATGTGCACACTAGCAATTCTTTCTCCCCCTTTGTCATTGGCAAAAAGAGGGGAATAACAATATAATGGTATAATTCATTTCCTTTTATTTCAATTCACACATCATTAGAATAATAAATTTGTATTATAAACAATCTCATGTTTTATCATTCAAGCTAGCATATATTTTTATTCTCTTTTGCAATATGCAAGCTGTTGGGAAAAAACATATTAAAGCGGAATATTATTTTCCCTCTTTGTGTATCAAAATGAGTTCCTCATCAAAATACCAACTTGATATCCAAATGAAAATATCAACCAGCACAGTATAAATAATAGAGCAAAAAATCAATCATACAGTGAAACCAAATCTTTTAACGTGAAAAACCCAATGTGGGAAAAACTACAGGACCGTAGTCTACCTCAAACTTCCACTATTAATAGTAATGATAACAGGTTTACAATAGGTCTTATCTAAAATAACTATAGGATCACAATAACATCAAGATCATAGATCTTGGCTCAAGAATAACATATCTTCGTCACATAGTATGGATCTCCTCATAAGAGAATTCTAGGTCTCACAAAGTATGTATAGCAGGAAAGCATCTCAAATAGGGTAAAATATAGATCAACACCATTAGGATTGTAGAGCTTACTGTAAGGATTCTCCATATAAAATTTGGGTCAAAACTGATAATATTTGGCCACCGATCGTCAAGCAAAAATCTTAAAAAAAACCTTATTTTCTCTCTCTATTTCTCTCTCCTCTTTTCTCTGCACACACGTTCATTACCCTTGGTGTGTTCTCACGCTGCACTCTCTAATTGGGCTTATGGCCCAAATTATCTAAGCCCACATATGGGCTGGACCAAATAATTCTCCCCCTCCAACTCATATGGTGGGTTGTACTAAGCTCGCTCATCGCCTACATGCTTCAAGCTTTTCCTTAGGCAAAGACTTTGTTAACATATCTTATCCATTCTCATTAGTATACACTTTTTCCAATTGTAATTCTTTCATCTCAAGTACATCACGAATCTAATGATATCTCACATTAATATGCTTGGATCTAGAATGGTATGTTGAATTCTTGGAGATGTGAATGACACTCTGACTGTCACAATAAACAGTATATCCTTCCTGTTTCAAGCCCAATTCCTGTAGAAACATTTTCATCCATAAAGCTTCATTACAGGCTTCAGTAATTACTATGTATTCTGCTTCTGTGGTTGATAGAGCAACATACTTCTATAACTTAGACTGCCAAGAGACTGCTCCTCCTGCAAATGTCATCAAGAATCCCGAAGTGGACTTCTTGAAATTAGTATCACCTGCCATGTCTGCATCTGTGTACCCTTCTAACACAGGTTCATCATTATCAAAACATAAATATAACCTGGAAGAATCTCTTAGATATCTTAATATTCATTTCACTACTGCCCAATATTCCTTTCTAGGATTAGAGAGAAATCGGCTGACAACTCTAACTGCATGAGCTATATCTGGCCTAGTACAAACCATAGTATACATCAAATTGCCTACTGCAGATGAGTAAGGCACTCTGGATATTTCTTCTTTTTCTTTCTCACTTATAGGACATTATTTCGAACTAAGCTTGAAATAACCTGCAAGTGGAGAACAAACTACTTTGGCTTTACTCATGTTGAATCTTTCAAGAACCTTTTCAATGTAAGTCTCCTGGGATAGCCAAATCTTTTTTTTCTTCCTATCATGAAGAATCTTCATGCCAAGTATTTGTTTCACCGATCCCAAGGCTTTCATGGCAAAAGACTTACTTAGCTCTCTTTTAAGCTTTCCAATTTTTCCAACATTATGGCCAACAATCGGCATATCATCAACATACACCAGTAAAATAATAAAATCATCATCTGAAAATTTCTTCATAAACACACAATGATCATATGTGGTTCTATCATACCCTTGGCTCATCATAAAGGAATCAAACTTCTTATACCATTGTCTAAGTGCCTGTTTGAGTCCATATAAGCTTTTCCTAAGCTTACACACTATATTTTCTTTTCCCTTAACTTTGAAACCTTCTGGTTGCTCCATATAAATTTCTTCTTCTAAGTCACCATGAAGAAATGTTGTTTTTACATCAAGTTGCTCAACTTCTAAATTCAAGCGGGCAACTAAACCAAGAACAACTCGGATAGAGGATATTTTCACAACTGGAGAAAATATTTCTTCAAAGTCAATACCTTTCTTCTGACTGAATCCTTTCACAACTAGTCGTGCCTTGTATCTTTGTTGTGAGCTATTATTTTCGGTCTTCAATTTGTAAACCCACTTACTCTTGAGAGCTTTCTTCTCTTTAGGCAATTTTACCAAGTCATAGGTGTGGTTCTCAAGTAAGGATCTCATATCTTCTTGCATGGCTTTAACCCACTCACTCTTATTCTCATGTAGAATAGCTTCTTGGTAAGTTTCTGGCTCTCCCCCATTAGTAAGCATAACATACTCATGTGGAGGATATCTGGTAGATGGTTATCGCTCTCTAGTGGATCTTCTCAATGGAATTTCAACTTGTGGTAGAGGTGCTTGTTCAGTTGATTCAGTATCATCAACTGTAGGTGTATCATCACTGGTATTCTCACTACAATCTTCTTGTTCATCTCCCCCATGATCATCATGAACTACAGGTGAAGGAACTAGACCCAAACTCCAAAGAATATAAATAGAGGTTTCTGGCTTCTCAATATTATCACCATCATCAAACAATTGATCTTCAAGAAACACATCTCTGCTTCTAATAATCTTCTTGTTCATTGGATCCCATAATATGTGCCCAAACTGTTAATGACCATATCCTAAGAAGATATATGCTTTTGCTTTACTATCAAGCTTGGACCTCTCATCTTTAGGAATATGAACAAATACTTTACACCCAAAGACTCTTAAGTGATTATAAGATATATCTTTTCCTCTCCATACTCTCTCTGGAACATCACCTTTCAGAGGAACTGATGGAGAAAGATTTATCAGATCAACTGTAGTTCTCAGAGCCTCCCCCCAAAATGACTTTGGTAACTTAGCGTGGCAAAGCATACACCTAATCCTTTCTTCAATGGTTCTGTTTATCCTTTCTGCCACACCATTCTGTTGAGGAGTTTTAGGAACTATTTTCTCAAGCCTAATATCATAGAACCTACAATAATTCTCAAAATGACCCCTATACTCGCCACCATTATCTGATCGAATACACTTTAGTTTTCTATCAGTTTCTCTTTTAACACTGACATGAAACTCCTTGAAAATATCATGTATCTGATCTGTAGATTTCAAAGCAAAAGCCCACACTTTTCTAAAATAGTCATCAATAAAAGTAACAAAATAAAGAGCACCTCCAAGAGTTCTAGTTTACATAGTATAAATATCAGTATGAACTAAATCAATAACATCTAATCTTCTAGATGATGGATATGTATGAAATGTAACTCTATATGTTTTTCCAGCTAAGCAATGATCACAAGATTTAAGAGATGTACCTTGCAACTCTGGTAAGAACTACTTTCTAGCAAGAGTTTGAAGTCCCTTCTCGTTGATATGTCCAAGCCTCTTATGCCAAAGATCTATACTTTCACCTTTTTAAATTGTATTAATCTCTCCTTTGTGTAGCTTAGCTTCCATGACATAAAAAAGAGTTAAGTTTCTTTCCTCTTGCCACAATCAGAGAACCTTTAGTGAGTTTCCATTTGCTTTCACCAAAATAGTGTGCAAAGCCCTCATCATCAAGTCTACTTGTAGATATCAAGTTAAGATGAATATCTGGAACATGCCTTACATCTTTGAGTATCAATTTACTCCCAATACTATTCTCCAAGCAAATATCTCCAATACCCACAATCTTAGATGTACCACTATTTCTCATTCTGACATTACCAAAATCACCAGCAGTGTAAGATCTAAAGAAATCACCATGAGAAGTAACATGAAATGAAGCACCAGAGTCAATTACTCAATTACTGTCCTGAGCTACAAGACTAACATAACCTTCATCACAGACAATAGTGATATTACCTTCAGTAGTGTAACATCTCATTAGTCCCACATCGGAAGTGGGGAATGTGTGTGATTAGCTTATAAGGGCCTGATGAGTGTACTACGTTACCTCCCGCTTAAGCATTTTGGTCCGTGGTTGCAAGGACCAAAATAGAGTTATTGGCCAGTTAGCTCATCAGACCCGGGTCGTGACATTTGGTATCAGAGCCGACCTAGCATTTGGGCAGGGTGAGAGGGCTCGAGTAGGAAAGGGCTACCCGTGGATGGAGTTAGAGAACTCATCACGGCGTGGAGCCACCACTGAGTTAAACCTTACATGCACTATGCTAGGGTTCGATCTGGGATATATCTGGCCTTGACGAGGACGTCAAGCTAATTGAGTTGGGGATAATGTAACATCCCATTAGTCCCACATCGGAAGTGGGGAATGTGTGTGATTAGCTTATAAGGGCCTGATGAGTGTACTACGTTACCTCCCGCTTAAGCATTTTGGTCCGTGGTTGCAATGACCAAAATAGAGTTATTGGCTAGTTAGCTCATCAGACCCGGGTCGTGACAAGTAGCAACTGTATTGGTCTCTTTCTCATTTTTCTTCATTTCATTCTGTTGTCGCTTCCAAAACTTATACTCTTTCTTCATGTGACCTAGCCTGCTATAGTGAAAACATTTGATATCTCTTCTAGACTTGGATCTTCCTCTATATTCATGTGGGTTTCTGCTATGACTTCTTCCACGTCTTTCTTATTTTTCAGTAACAAATACACCAGAAGAAGATTCACCATGTTCTTTCCTTCTTGTCTTTAACCATATCTATAGTTAGAGTTCCCTCTGGCGTGGAGTTGCAACTAGTCACCACATACGTTTCTCAACTTTCTAATAGAGAGCTGAGAAGTAATAATCCTTGCATCTCATCATCTATATTCATTTTCATAGCAAACAACTTATTTGCAAGACTCTGAAATAGGCTTATGTGCTCAATAATGTTACCACCATCTTTATACTTCAAATTTACAAGCCTTATGAGGAGAGAAATTCTATTTCTCTCTTTTTCACAAAGAAGTTTTCTAACCTTTGCCAAACAACATCATGTTAGGACTCTAGCTAGGAGAGTCCTAATTGAGAGAGACATTCTGTTAGGGCTCTAGCTAAGAGAGTCCTAATTGAGAGGGACACTCTGTTAGGACTCTAACTAGGAGAGTCCTAATTGAGAGGGACATTCTATTACGAGGTTTTTTCTTAGAGAAGAATTAGGAGTTGTAAGGGAATAGGAGTCTTGAGTAGGAGTCATATTAGGAGTTGGTTAGAAGTAAGAGTCTTAAGTAGGAGTCCTATTCGGAGTTAGGGTTTAGAAGCTCTATAAATAGCCATGTATTCCTTCTCTTTTGTTAAGCAATAGAGGAATCTTTTATGCAGCCTTTGAGCAGCAACTTGGAGGGAGAAACCCCTATAGAGTTCCAAGGAGACCGATCCCCTAAAGAGATCAACCCCAAGTTTAGAATCTGCAAGGGTTCTAACACTTGGTATCAGAGCAGCATTCTTGGCGTCTCGCTGCCCTTCCACAGCCATCTATCAACCCTCCACAACTATCCAAAGCAATTCCCACAATTGCTTAAAAGATCATCTTCAAATTTCGCCATCATCTCCACTACCACGGATCATCCTTTGATCTCCCCGTAAATTGCAACAAGTTCTGATTTTCTACCTTACTGCTGCTGCAATTTAGTTATCCTTATTTGAAAATCTCAAAAAAAAATTATTCCTATATTGCTGCATAAACTTTTCGTCATAAAGTTTTCATCTCTACGACGAAAGATACATTGCAGAATTCCAACCGTATAGCACTATCTGTTTGATCTTGCTACTGTGTTTTTTCTATCCAAATCTCTACGAAATTTTTATGACATCTTTGACATTTCCTAATAGCAGATTCCCTTTGGTTTCATAAAAAAATTCTCAATATAAACCACTGATCTTTTACGTCCAATCTGCTATACTTAAAAATCTGTACAGCAGAAAATTTCAGCCGCATATTGTTGCCTTAACCCATCTATTTGCAATCTTTTTTGAATGAAATTTTTTATACACTTCATAGATCATCTTGGCTTCCATCTAAAATTGATCTATAAAGAAATTCATCTCTAAAAATGATTTTGTGTTGCTGTAAATTTTCGTCGTAACCTGTTGAAATTTCTCGACGAGAATTCTGCAATCGCAACTTGCACCAATTTCCTTGCTGTTATACTATCGAAATTTTTTTGATTAAATTAGATATCCTTACTATCATATAAATTGTGATTTTGCTATCAATTCCCTCCTCAATTCTCTCACGTTTTTGGTGGGAATTACGTCGAGAAACCGTTGTTTCTTCGACGACAATTCTACTCTTACAAGACAGCACATACTTGCTGCAACTTCCATTGATTTCTATCAAACCTTTGCTATCATCTACCACAGATCCAAAACTTTTATCTATAGCCCTAAAACTCTACCAAACCACACCCTCAATCTGCACCCAAAATAGCCACAAAACAAGCCTAAACCGTAGCCTACATCCACCAATCTACCAACCCTTTCGACTATCACCTCTCTCAACCAATACATGCCTTTAACCCGACAACAAAAGAGAGATCTTGATATCACAGATTAGTCGGCATATACTATGACATCTGAGGAGGTATTCAATGCTAAATTCGAAGCCTTCGAGGCGCGAATGGAGGATAAGATTCGGATGCTCTTTACCGAACTTAGATTGGGCCGACCACTAAGCCCGAAGAAATCACATCAAGGAGAGAGCTTTGCCCAATCGCACCAAGCCCAAAGATATGACTTCCAAGAGAGGGGAAGCCCTATGATCAACCTCAACTATCCATGCATGAGAGTGGACTTTCCTAGATGGGAAGAAGGAGACCCGATTGGTTGGATCTCGCGCGCGGAGCGATATTTTCGGTACCACAAAACCGCGGATGCATCTATGATGAAAATTGCAGCTATACATCTTGAAGGACTACTGATCCGCTTCAAACCAACTGATTACGAGAATATTGACGGACAACTAGCAAAGATCCGACAAACCTCCACCATTCAGGAGTACCAAACTAGGTTTGAAAGATTATCTAATTAAACTCATGATTGGTCTCAAAAATAGCTATTGAGGACCTTCATTGAGGGCTTGAAGCCGGAGATCCGAGGATAAGTTAAAGCGCGACAACCATATACACTTATGGCAGCCATCTCTTTCGCACGACATCAAGAGGAGCAATTGAACTATGAAGCTCGGAGGACTAGGGTCACTCCTCAACCAGCAATATTGAAGCCCTCAACCCCCCCTACTATCAACCAAGTCCCTACACCAAAGAGGTTAACAAGAGAAGAGCTTCGGGAGCGATATGCGAAGGGGTTATATTGGCATTGTGACGAGCCGTGGAGTCGTGAGCATCGCTGTAGTAAAGAGAGACTTCTTATAATTGAACTAATAGAAGAAGAGGTCATTGAACATTCAGAAGAGAGCCTTAAATGTGAAGAAGAAGATGTAGAAGAAGAGTCACAACCGATCAAAGTTACGGTACATGCACTAGCCGACTACTCAAACCTGCAAACGATGAAAGTTGGAGGCCTTCTCAGACAACAACCGATCACTATTCTCATCGACACGGGCAGTACTAATAACTTTCTAAATAGTAAGGTTGCTGTCCAGATGACTTTACCTATCAAGAATTGCAGCAGGTATGACGTTAAGATCGTCGATGGATGGATTTTGAAGTATGATCGTAGGCGCCCGCAAGAGAAACTATTGCTGCAGAACCAAGAGATAATTGCAGATTTCTTCCTCCTACCACTTGATGACTATGAGGCAGTGCTTGGTATAGAATGGCTGACTACACTAGGTGATGACTCTTGGAACTTTTCTAAATTAATTATGAAATTCTACTGTAAAGGCAAATAGATCATCCTACGCGGGAAGCGCGGAAGCAACGTTACCACTGTTTCGACCCAACGGATGGAGAAAGTTTTACACAAGGTAAATGGTGGCTTTTTGATGCACCTCCAGCAGCAACCAGAGGGGAAGAAAATAGAAATTGAAGATCAAAATCTTGCCCAATTGCTTATTGAATTTGCCGACATTTTTGTTGAACCATGTGGTCTTCCTCCTTCTTGACAATATGACCATCGAATTCCAATCCTTCCGGGAAAGCCACCAGCGAACACTCGACCATACCGATATCCTCACCTCCAGAAAGATGAAATTGAAAAGATTGTAAAGGAGATGCTTGAAACAGGGGTGATTCGACCAAGTTGCAGCCCCTATTCCTCACCGGTGCTACTTGTACGCAAGAAGGACGGAACTTGGCGGATGTGCATCGACTACCGAGCTTTAAATAGCATCACCGTCAAAGACAAATACCCAATACCAGTGGTGGATGAACTTCTTGATGAATTGAAAGGAGCTCGAGTCTTCACGAAGTTGGACCTCCGATCCGGTTACCACCAAATTCGAGTATGTGACGATGACATTCCAAAAACTGCATTTCGCACACATGATGGCCATTATGAATTCTTGGTAATGCCTTTTGGATTTACTAATGCTCCTTCAACCTTTCAAAGTCTCATGAATGATATATTTCAGAGCTTTCTTCGTAAATTTGTGTTGGTATTTTTCGATGATATTCTCGTTTACAACCCTTCTCTTGAGACTCACTTTCAGCATTTACGGATTGTTTTGACGATCCTTTGGGAGAATACTCTTTTTGTTAAGCAACCAAAGTGCAGCTTTCTTCAGCAAAAAGTAGAGTACCTTGGGCATATAATATCAGAAGAAGGAGTGGCGGTAGACCCAACAAAAATTGAGGCAATGCAAGGCTGGCCGAAACCTACAAACGTGAAATTACTACGCGGGTTCCTTGGACTAACAGGCTACTATCAAAAATTTGTTAAGGACTATGGGAAGATCAGTGCACCACTCACTTCTCTACTGAAAAAAGATGCTTTCCAATGGTCGGACAAAGCCTCTGCTGCCTTTAACAAACTTAAGGCAGCCATGACGACGATGCCGGTGTTAGCGCTACCAGATTTCAACCGACCCTTCATCATTGAGGCCGATACATCTGGAGACAGAATGGGAGACATTCTTATGCAAGATGGTCGACCACTCACATATATTAACAAGGCATTGTCTCCCCCCTATCAAAACATATTAACATATGATAAGGAGATGCTCGCCATTGTGCACGCAGCAACGAGGTGGAGATCGTACTTGATCAGGCGATGCTTTCAAATTAAGACCGACCATAAAAGCCTAAAATATTTCTTGGAGCAGAAGATATCTACCCCCAAGCAGCAAAAATGGGTAACAAAGGTTCTTGGATATGATTATAAAATAACTTACAAAAAGGGGAAAGAGAATGTTGTTGCAAATGCGCTTTTACGACTACCTAAGCAAGCTGAATTTTTGGCCATTTCACTTTCGACTAGTGACTTCCTTGAGGATATTAAGATGGAATGGCAAGAAGATTCGGAGACCAGTAAGATCATAAAAAGATTGGAGGAAGCACCAAGCTCCGTGACTCATTACAATTGGGACTCAAATGAATTACACTATAAGGGACGCATTGTGCTTATGATAAATTCTACTTGCATCTTCACGAGCAGATTTTGGACAAAGTTATTCCATATGCAGGGTACTAAATTGAAGAGGAGTATGACATATCACCCACAAACCGACGGCCAAACGGAAGTTGTAAATAAGTTCTTGGAGACAACCCAAAGCCACCCACCAAATATGACTACCCAAGGAGAACTTCAGACCCAGCCAAGTGTCATTATTGAACGACGGATCGTGACTCGACAACGACGACCCACTACTACAGTGCTAATACAATGGGTGAACCTACCAACAGAAGATGCCACTTGGGAGAACTATGACAACTTGAAGATCAAATTCCCAAAATTCATGAATCGTCAGCCTCGAGGACAAGGCTGATTTGAAGAGGGCGGGTTTGTTATGACTCTAGCTAGGAGAGTCCTAATTGAGAGGGACATTCTGTTAGGGCTCTAGCTAGGAGAGTCCTAATTGAGAGGGACACTCTATTAGGACTCTAACTAGGAGAGTCCTAATTGAGAGGGACATTTTGTTAGGAGGTTTTTTCTTAGAGAAGAATTAGGAGTTGTAAGGGAATATGAGTCTTGAGTAGGAGTCATATTAGGAGTTGGTTAGAAGTAAGAGTCTTAAGTAGGAGTCCTATTCGGAGTTAGGGTTTAGAAGCCCTATAAATAGCCATGTATTCCTTCTCTTTTGTTAAGCAATAGAGGAATCTTTTCTACAGCCTTTGAGCAGCAACTTAGAGGGAGAAACCCCTATAGAGTTCCAAGGAGGCCGATCCCCTAAAGAGATCAACCCCAAGTTTAGAATCTGCAAGGGTTCTAACACATCAGCTCTAGTTTCATCAAAAATATACTCATGCAAGTTTATATCCATCCATCTTCTAATATAGGCAATAGTTTTCCTATGTTGAACTTCTCATTCTTCATCGTCCATAGTAGAAGGTTTATCTTTAACCTTGATGGGCTTATACAAATCTTTGCAATAAAGCATATCTTCTATCATACACCTCCAAGTGGAATAATTTGATGAGTTTAATTTAATCATACCATTTGACTGCTCTATTTCAATCACATAAGAAAAACTAGCACCAAACAACCTGTTGGTTTGATACCACTTGTTGAGAAAAAACCTGTTAAAGTGGAATATTCTTTTCTCTCTTTATGTATCAAAATGGTTCCTCATCAAAATACCAACTTGATATCCAAATGAAAATATCAACCAGCACAGCATAAATAATAGAGCAAAAAATCAATCACACTGTGAGACCAAATCTTTTAACGTGGAAAACCCAATATGGGAAAAACCACGGGACTGTAGTCCACCTCAAACTTCCACTATCAATAGTAATGATAACAGGTTTACAATAGATCTTCTCTAGAATAACTATATGATCACAATAACATCAAGATCATAGATCTTGGCTCAAGAATAGCATATCTTCATCATATAGAATGGATCTCCTGTATAGCAGGAAAGTACCTCAGAGAGGGTAAAATATAGATCAACACCATTAGGATTATAGAGCTTACTGCAAGGATTCTTCGTATAAAATTTAGGTCAAAACTGACAACGTTTGGCTACCGATCGTCAAATAGAAATCTCAATAAAATCTTACTTTCTCTCTTTGTTTCTCTCTTTTTTTTCTGCACGCTGGCGCACACGTTCATTACCCTTGCTGTGTTCTCACGATGCACTCTCTAATTGGGCTTATGGCCCAAATTGTCCAAGCCCACATATGGGCTGGACCCAACACAAGCTAACAATTTTTTTTTCTTTTACATTAATAATTCAGTTATATTATACAATATACAAATCATAAATTATATGCATCAACATAATATCATGAGTATTTCATGCATAATTTCATATCATTACACGAAGAATATCAAGAAAAATTAATTAGGTGATGAGATAAACATTTCATGAATACAAGGAATTGTATAAAAATCATATCATGAAAGATAAGATTATGTGAATACAAAAAGACATGATTTCTTTTGAAAAATCTCTTCTTAAATAATCAAAAGAAAATCTTAGGAGATCAAATAATAATAAAAAATTAAAAAAAATTTTAAGTCATAAATTTCGAAAAAGATATTCTCTTTAGTAAATCGTAAAAGAAACTTAGGGGAAAAAAATTTCAATTCATGCTTATAAAATCTTGATTTAAAGCATAAGAAATCTTAAGTTATAAATTTTAAAAAATTAAAATAAAACTCATTCAAATTCAAATCGTCAAATCAAAATAATTTTCAAGAGATTCTAAGCATAAAGATTCATTAGTCTCTCATTTTTTAAAAATCGATAAAGTAGAGAAAATATTTCAAGGAGAAAGCTTTCTTTTTTTAGTGATTCAATTCATAAGATTGATTTCATATAAGCATACTCAAGTTTTTCATATGAAAACTATACATTAACGTTTAAAATGGAAAGATCAAAAGTGTAACACATAATTCTAAAACATATAATTTCAAATCATTATTTCACATCCTCATATATAAAAATCATCATGATGTAAATATTTATTTTCAAAACATTCATCACGATAAGACATACAAGCTAAAGAAAACATAAAGCATATTCATTAATCATGGTTTCATTCAGTATAAGGCATTTTCAAACAAAATCGAAAATCATCAAGATACACATTATTTCTTCTTAAAAAACATACATAGGATTATATTAGATTTAAATCTAACATTTTATTTCTTTATCATAAAACATATAATTTTCATTATCATTTTCAAAATTACTAGCATGATAAGCATGATCCTATTTTATTTTTGTATTTTTATTAAGCATGCATTTTTTAAGAAAAATAATTATTCTAAACTAAATTAAATGTAACTCATGAAAAGTATTATGTAATTTAAAAAAAAATTAAGGGCATTTTGATTACTTCATCGTCGAAATAGTTTGCCACCTCGCCTTTGTTGATTTTCTCCTCATCTTCAGAGGAGCTCGATTCATCTCAAAGTTCTTCCCTCTTCTTGCGTTGATAGCAAGTAGTTGCATTCTTTTTGTTTTTTATTTTTTATTCATGAACTTTTTAAATTTCATAGTGATGAGTTCAAGTTCACCATCACTTGAGCTTATGCTCGAGTGGTCTTAAATTATTCTTAGTCTGAAATCCTTCCTATTCTTTGGAAGGTGGTTCTCAAGTTCTTTACGTGCATTGCACGTTATTTCATAAGTCATTAGAGACCCGATAAGTTCTTCGATCAGAAAAATATTTAAATTTTTTTATTCTTATATAGTCGTTATTTTCGAATCTCAATTCTTAGAAAGCGGTCGTAAAATCTTATTAACAAGTTCAAAATTAGAAAAGCATTTGCCAAGAGCTTTTAAACCATTGACGATATCCGTAAAACGGGTATATATATTAACAATAGTTTTGCTTGGCTTCATTCGAAAAAATTTAAAATCATACATTAAAAGATTAACTTTAGAATCTTTAACTATAGTTGTGCCTTCGTGTGTGTCAAATATCAAAAGTCATTCATATAAAAATATGATTAAACTCAGTTTTATCCAAAGTGCAAAATAGAGCAATCATAGCTCTAGCATTTAATAAAAACGTTTTCTTCTCCAAATCATTCCATTCTTTCATTAGAGTATAAGACCTTCAAAAACTATTTTCAATAATGTTCCATAAGTTCAAATCCAAAGAAAGTAAGAAAACTCTCATTCGAGTATTTCAATATGTGTAGCCCATCCCATTGAAAAAGGAAGGACGAATGAGAGAGTGACCCTCTTGAAAATCAAAAATAGCCATTTCTCTTGGGTGTTAAACTAAATGAAAAATACGAGGCTCTGATACCAACTGTTAGGAAAAGAGTCGGCACTAAGAGGTGGGGTGAATTAGTACAGTAGTAAAAATTATATTTTTGAAAATTCTTCATACGTTGAAAATCGATTCTGAAAATATGCTTAGATTGAAAGAGTACGAAAGAGCATAGTAAGTAATGAGAAGGTAGTTTGCAGTTTAAAGTAAATTGCTTAAAGTAAAGGCAAACCAGATTTTTATAGTGGTTCGGTCGTCATGACCTACATCCATTCCACCGATTCTTCTTCCATTAAGGCCATCGGCATCCACTATCGGTCTTCCTTCAATAGGCGAAGACTAATCACCTTTTACAACTCGATTCTCCTTTTACCGGGTTTAGGAGATAACACTTACACCCCCACTTACTCCTCTCTCAAACTATTTTAACACTAAGAACTTTTGAAAGGAGTTCACACAAGATTGCATTAGCATTTCTTTCTATTTTTACTCTCAAGTCTTGTATAGTTTAACCAGGGATGAAAGGGGTCTTTATAGGCCTCAAGTTGATTCAAACTTAGAGCCTAAAAACATCTCATCCCCGGTTTCTTGGGTTCAGGCGGTACCATCGCCAATATCAGTCTGACACTAACACTGCACTGGGTGGTACCACCATCCAGTCTGGCGGTATCATCGCCTAATCTAGTGGTACCACTGCTTGGGACCCTGCTAGGGGTGGTACCATCGCCCAGACTGGCAGTACCACCGCTTGACATAGTCTCGAAGACTGTGCTACGTCGGTGCCACTTCTTGGGTCACTATTTAGGCCTTTCATTGGGCTCAATACAATCCTTAAATGGGCCCAATTGGCCCATAATTAGGTTGGCCCAAATCCAATCCTAATTATGTGATAACTACGAAATATAAGGCATACTTAAGCTAAACAAGTCCTTAGGTCTTAGTTTCTTCCGGCGAACTTCCAACGATCTCCCGCCAATGTTCCAACGGACTTCCAGCAAGCTCCTGGACTTCACGATTATCTTCTTGATGAGTTCCGATGAGCTTCTTCCAGCAAGCTCTTGGACTTCTCGGCTGGTTCCTACAGAACTTCCAACGAATGTGTAAACTTCCGACGAACTCTCGAACTCCCAACGAAATTGCATCCTTGACTTCAGGACTTCATTTTACTTCATGTCTTGTTATCATAGTTAATCCTGCACACATAAAAACACACTTCGATCTAGATAATTATTACTAAGCATGAATCATGCTGTCCGGTATGTCATTGATTCATTGACGCTTTGTATGATTCTTCATCGCATCATCCTCTCTTACGGCTTATTGCTCAATCGGTCAATTGATCTTCGCAACTCCGATATCCTTGGTGCAATATCCGCTCTTCTTGGCTCGATGCCCGAATCTATGGCCCGAATCCTTTTGTCAATACGTCGACCAATCCTCCAGCCCGACGTCCAATCTTCTGACACGTTTTCCTCCGGCCCAACATGATTCTTCTTGCTTTAATTATCTCTCGAAGATTGAAGCATCATGTCACTCAAAACGTAGATTAAATCATAAACACTTATCAATTGATTTTATCATCAAAATCCGAGATTCAACTAAAAGTAAAAAAAATTTGCTTATCTTTACATTTACAAAAGTGTATATAGAATATCAATTTACTTCTCGAATACCTGATAATTATTTTGTTTTTATAAAATATATCACTAATATGTATACAATCAATAATTGGATCGGGGGTGGTACATCGATCGATCAACATTATCTGACCTCTATATCTGACATATATATATATATATATATATATATATATATATATATATATATATATATATATATATATATATATATGATTAAGAGTATGATTAAGAATTTGTATATTCATTATTCTAATAGTGGATTATCTCTAGTTTGTCCCGTGGTTTTTACCCTTCACATTGGAAGGATTTTCCAAGTATATCTTAGTGTTCTATTTGATTATTATTTTATTTAATTCCGCTGCATATCATGGTCTATGGTCTGGTCTGTTAGTATTTGTTCATATACAAAAGTTATTCCGCTTTATATCCCCATCACTTTCGGCTAAGATAATATTTGAGGTAAGTGATCTTTCATATATTGTGTTTTCTCCGCCCTTTTTTTTTTTTTCTTTAAAAGTGTCTTTCACTTGTGTTTATAATGTTGTGGGTTTTTATCGCATCCGATCCAAGAGTCTTATATTGTTAGAGATGTAAATATATTTAACCTATTTCATCTTTATTTGTTTAAAGATCGTTAAAAAGACGTGTATGTTGAATGACTTAGCTTTTACCGTGTTTTTTATTTAGTTGACGATGTTTTCTGAATAAGAAGGGAAACTCAGTAAAGTTTAAAATAGAAACCATAAAGGCTAAATCATTAATTCATTTCCTAAGTATATTTTATGTAATTAACAACAGTTGGACATACTTGTCATCATTTATTAATATATAAACCGGAATGAAAGTATGTGTAGACTGATGAACTGTAATTGTTTAGATGTTATGTAGAGTCACGAACTGAAATGAAATTTTTACAGTGTTTTTCTGTTTGACGCTTTATAAGAACACTATAACGATATACTTGAATCGCATTGTTAGAATCTCAGATGCAAACGATATCCAAGTGCAGTTGTGTATATGCTAAGTATTGTAAATACTAGAAGAATTAAGGAAAGATTGTCTATATAGTGTTTTTATGTGATATTTACAGTGTTTTAGAAATACAAATAAAAACACAGTAAACATTTTATAAAAACACTATAACAAAAAGACCAACTGTGTGCTCGCAAAGCGTCTCTTGTTATGTGAAAAGATTAATTTACCCATACTTCCGTCAAACCCATTGTCATCTCTGCTCAGTACCACCCGTGCACCACCTCTACCATCGCCTCACCTCCCCTTTGTCCTATCAAACCTACTATCACCTTCATGGCCCTTGTTGAGCTCGCCTCGTCCTTGCACAAGGAAGAAAGGGGCAGGGTAGCGGCCCTCGTCATCCTTGCCCATGACCCTTACACGTTGGAGAGGGTCCGACGGGGCCCGTCGAGGCGATGATGGTCCTTGCATGACGAAGGAGGGGGCACAACGATGCCAACCCTCACTGCCCTTGCACGAGGAAGTAGGAGGCGTGGTGGCAGCCCTTGCGTGCATGGGAGGGTCCAGTGTGGTCACCATCATCGCTCGTTGCATAGGAGCACAGGCAATGGGACCGATGGAGGCAACCCTCCTGAGATGAAGGAGGGGGGCGCGATGGCGATGACCCTCATCGCCCTCACACGCAAGGGAGGATCCAGTAGGGTGACTGTCATCGCCTGTTGTACAAGGGTGCAGGCAACAAGTTTGGCAAAGACCAAGAGCAAAGGCAGAGGGGAGAGGAGGCTAGTCTAATGGGAGCTAGGGGCATAATGATTATTTATGAAAAAAAAACATTCTATAAAAATTTTTGAAAGTTGAGACACTTTACGAGAATTTCTCAAAGATAGAGGCTTTTTCCAAGATTAAAAGTAGCTAGTTCAACTCAATATAAGGATGAATCAGAGCCCTATACAGCAATACTAAACAGAACATGGAATAAGCATGCCTCTTTAATTATATATTAGAGAGCCAAGAAAAAAAAAAGGTACCATCTTAATAAAAATAAAATGAAAAACTGCTGTCGAATATTCATATTTTGCCTAAAATTTCAGTCTCTAGCATCGTGTCATGCAATTATCATGCCTAGTATTCGATTGAGATGATTGAAGACTGAAGCTTGAGTTAGTTGAATGGTTACTTTGATAGGTGACTTCAAGGTTCATGAGCATATGAAAATTTCCTGTCCATAGATCAGACATTTCTCTGGAGGACCAGATCCTGGTCAAAAGAATGACAAAAAATGGCTGATGCAAATTGGTGATCAATTGGCACAAAAAAATCGTGGCGGATAACGTGCTGCATCAAGGTTCCATTACAGACTGCATCAACTACTTCCAACTTGGGTCAGAAAGTATGGTGAAAGAACAAAAGAGCTTAATCAGATGTCAGTCTCTCTCTATTGGGAAATGCATAAAAGACCACCCTTTTGATGGCTTGATGATGCTCTTTATGAATAAAGCCCCCATTTGAAGTAAAGTGTTCTTATGATGGTTGTCTGTGCCCTTTCTTCTGGGATGGCCCGAGGGTAACTTAATGTAAACGCCAGGTTTGTGGTGGGGATTCACAACAAGAATCCCAGGTTTTTGTCCTTGCGTTCCATCCCAGCTTTTGATTGCTTATTAAATACTTGTAGGTTCTTCCTGTGAACTGGTATATCTCTGTTCTTGATGTTATCAGTATGCCGGAATTTATAGGAATTTTGTTTCTGGAATAATCATCTCAGAAGGGAAAGAGAAATGTCATTTATCTGATGATTGAATGAACAATAAACAAACATTAGTGCGTTCCATCCGAATGACAGAAAAGTAATGTCAAACAAGTTTTGATCGATGATAAGTTAAAGCAGGAAGTGGCAGTAAACCCAGCTGACTTCATCTCTTGCTTTTACTTCCCAGGTGCGAGGCGGCTTTTGATCTTTTCCACCTCCTTGGATCCGATCTGGAAGGCCCGGGCGAGGACGTGGTCGGGCACCGGCGGGGTAGCTGCGAAGAGTGCAACGGCGATGGACTGGGTGCCAGGAAGCTGGCTGTTGAAGGCGGCGATGACGGCGGCAGGAGCGGCACCGTTGTTCTTCTGGAAGTGAACGAGCCCCCTGGGAAAGACGAACACCTCGCCCTTGGTAATGGTCTTGGCTATCAGCTTGTTCGCAGTGGTGATGAAGCCGACGTCGAGGGTGCCGTCGAGGACGAAGACGACCTCGGTGGCACGAGGGTGGGTGTGGGGCGGGTTCAGCCCGCCGGGGGCGTAGTCAACGCGCGATAGGGAGACGCCGAGCGTGTTCAGCCCGGGGATCTTCTCGACGTTGGCGGCCGTCACCAGGGTGCCCATGGTGTTGTTGGTGGCGCCGGCCGTCGCCAGCCCCTTGAAGAAGAAATCCGCCTCTGTGACTTTTGCCGCAGGCTTGCATGCGAAGCCATTCAACTTGACGTCTGCAGTAGCGATCAGCTTATAAGAGCAGGAACACGCCATGGTCATACACGAGAAGAGATCATGAAAGGGGGACGAAGTGTGATGTTACCCGAGTTAAGATCTGCTACGCAGATGTCTTGGAGCTGGTCAGGATCTGCGGCAAGGCAGGGAGGGAGGACGAGGAAGAGGGAGAAGAGGATGAGGAGGGAAAACGTGGCCATAGCTGGTGACTCGAGTTTTAGGCTGTGGAGGGTAAATAGATGGGTGTACAAGGCACGAGAAGGGTGACAAGGGAGATGGTATTTATAGGAAGAGGGTTGAAGTGGTACTGAAGGAATGAAATGGTCCTTGGCAAGCTGTGAAGGAATGAAATGAGCCTCGAACGAAAGAAAGAAAGAAAAAGGGAGGTGGTGGCAATTAAATAAGCAACGAAGAAATCCAAAAAATATTAATAGGAAGAGGCAGTATGGGACTGTGCTAGACCACCATCTAATGGTTTAATGATCATCTTGGATTAAGAGGGTTGGGGATTTTTTTATTTTTTATTTTTTACTTAAGGATAAGTGATTAGGATTAGATTTGTTTAAAGATGATAGTATTATTGTGTCACGTTCTTAGTTAGGATCGTCTTAAGCCATCCAAACGATACCTGCATGTAAAGGGTCAATGTAGAATTTAACCTTGTGTAGTATAGTCTAATAAGGGTCTGAACATTATATTGAAAAACAAAGTGAGTCAAACAAAAAGAGACAAGAAAATTAACATTGTAAGCGAAATATATATATATATATATATATATATATATAATTTAGGTTACGAACCAAACTTAAATATGTATAATCCGATTTAGTTATATGGGGTTGTACTCTCACCTATCTCTTATTATCTCACCAATTAAAAGTTATTTTATTTTCTATTGAAAGTCGTCAAATCGATCAAGCTAAACGTGACTCAGCAGCAAACTAGGATTAATTTGATCAACCAAAAGAGAAATAAGGTGTTATTCATGGATTATTTCGCAAATCGATCCATGTCATTTGGCGATTTACACAAGGCAATCATAGAGCTTTACATTTAGCGTCTCAGGTCAAGGTTGGTCTCATAGCAACGTGGCTTCTCATCATGACCTGGGTTATTAGCAAAGGTGTCTTACTGATCAACTCTGATTTGGTAGCGACCCTTATCGATGGGTGTGATATGCTATTTTCTGCTGTAAATGGTTCGCGTGTATATGCAAATTCAAATTTTAGTTCCATATAGGAATTAAGCAACGACTTGAATTAATTTGTAAAGAGTATTATTGTTGAATTGTTTTGCATCAAATTTCTTGTAGAATAAGAATTTAAGTATATAAAAACTTATTGTGAGAAACTCACGTTTTTTTTGTTTTCATTTTAATTCTATATGAATCTTATATTGTTGGGAGGGTTATGATTTCTTATAGATTAACATCTAACCATCGTAAACTCTTGTTTCAGTCTTTATTAACAAATTTGAGTCCATTCTAACTTAGCTACAACTCCATTCCATCTCTATCTAGAGTTCCTTCAACCGAGCCTCCTTACACAACCTAGCCTCCATTCCATCCTTTCTCGCACAAGGAAAAATTATATTTACATCTACATGCTTTTAAACTTTTCTCAACCGGTCCCTTACGGCATTTGGATTCAAGCTAGAAATTCTCAATTTTTTCAAGTAATCGCATTTGAAAACTTTCCTAATATTTGGTTCTCCACAAAATCAATAGTTGGGAGTTTCCACCGAGACAATGAAGGTTGAGAATGATCTTATTTATGGGCCTTAGATTTGGATTCAAAGGCATGCTAAACCCAAACCAGTTAACACCAACCAACATCTCCAAGGCTAAGGTAAAAAGGTCTCTTTCAACCCATTAAGTCATACCCCTCCTCCAAGATGGGTTAAGCTAGTTCATACCCATCCTATGTACTACCCAAGCCCCGGTCAAGAGACGACCTAGGTCCCACAACTTATTTCCAATGCGATATCAATTTCAAGAAAATTTTTTAATGCAGCCAACTCCTTTGTTACCTTGCTTGACACTCCTCTATCGATGCTAGGCCATTGAGGGTCAGGCCGACAAACTAATATCGCCACTCTCTCAAGCCTCCCAACATGCAACTCATACTTGGGAATAGCCTTAGCTAGGTAAATCCCATCCTACTTCCCTGCTTCCTTCCTCGAGAAACCTTAATCACTTGTTGACTAATGTTATGACCCTAACCACCTCTTGGGCCAACCCTTTTAAGGAGATGATGGAAATAAGTATAGGTAATTTGATGTTACTAAAGGTCATATTTTCAAGATCCAACAATAATCGAATCTAAAGGTTGATCTGGACATCAAAAAGGTTTCCTCAGCCTATGAGGAATAATAGAGTAGCTTGTATGGTAAGTTTCTAAGTAGGATTCCTCTTCTAGACCTGTTTAAGTTCCTTCTCCCAAAAATCTAGAGTTTACTAGTGGCATAAGAGGTTTTTAATATGGACACAGGGTTTTTTTACTTACGTTTTAATTTTATAGAGGAGATGAATCATATAATGTTGGGAGGGCTATGGTTCCTTACATATCAACATCTAACCCTCATCTCTAGGAAACTCTAATTTTAGCCATTATTAGAAAAAAAATAAGTCCATTCCCACTTAGATGCAATTCCTCATCTCTCTCTAGAGTTCCTTCAACTAAGTCATTAGACACAAATTACCTCTCAAATAAGCATATTCCTGAAATAGACCAGGTTATTGTCTCTTGCACAAGAGAAAAGTAGTTTTGCATCTATATACTTCTAAATATTTCTCAATCGGTCTCGTAGGACATTTGGATTCAAGTTGAATATTCTTATTTTTTTTTAAATAATCACATTCAAAAATCACCCCAATATTAGCTTCCAATATGATAAAGTAGGCCACATAACTAGTAGTTATAAGTTCTCTACATCCCCTTTGACTTCCTTGTCATCCCAGATGGAACCTAGGGTATCCATCAAGATGCCTAAGAGTATGATCTCTTTTATAGGCTTTAACTTCGGATTCAAAGGCGTGTTAAACCCAAACCAGTTAAGACTAATTAACATCTCTAAGACAAAGGTAAAAATGTCTCTTTAAACCTACCAAGTCACACCCTCCAATCTCATGTCTAACCCAAGCCCTAGTCAAGAGGTGACCTAGGTCCTATTGGTTATTTCCAAAAGTTATCTTTTTTAAGAAATATTTTTAATGCAACCAATTTTTATGTTGTCTTGCCTACCACTCCTTTACAACCAGCGTTGGTGATTTCATATGCCGTTGAGGGTCAAGTTGACAAGTTATTGTTGCCACTCTCTCAGGCCTCCTAGCATGTCATGTGTGCCTAGGGGTCACATAGGCGAGGCAAATCTCGCTCTACTTCCCTAACTTCTTCCTCGATAGACCTTAATTGTCCATTGATTACTGCTGCGACACTACCTACCACTTAAGCCAACCTTTTTAAGAAGGTGACAAAAAACAAGAATGAGCAACCAATGCTACTATAAAAGATCACATTTTCAAAATCCAATGATAATCGACTCAGTAGGTTAATTTGGACATCAAGGCATATTCTTGAAAATAGATTATTTTACCCTCTCTCTCACACCAGAGGAAAGTATTTCTACATCTATGTGCTTCTAAACCTTTCTCAATTAGTCCCTTAGGGCATTTGGATTCAAGTTAGATATTCTTAATTTTTTCAAACAATCACTTTCTAAAATCTTCCCAATATTAGCTTTCGATATGACCAAGTGAGCTACAAAACTAGTAGTTGTTAGTTCTCTCCCATCCCCTTGGCCTTACTCATTGTCCTCACCAGAACCTAGGGTTTCCACCAAGATGTCAAAGGTTGGGTATGACCTCCTTTATGGGCCTTCCATTCGAGTTCAAAGGCGTACTAAACCCAAACATGTTAAGACCAACCCACAACTCTAAAATAAAGGTAAAAATGTTTCTTTCGACCCATCAAGTCACACCCCTCCACTTGTTTAGTTCATCCAATTCATATCTCTCCCATATTCGACCCAAGCCCTAGTCAAGAGGTGACTCAAGTCCCACCTCTTGTTTCCAATGCAGTGTTCTCTTTAAGGAAAGTTTTTAATCCAACAAGTTCTTTGTTGCCTTGTCTACTATTTCTCGATCGATGGCTTCCACTCTATTATTGGTGAGATCGAAGGTTGTTGAGGTTAGTGTTAAAACCCTTGCATATTCTAAACTTGGGGTTGATCTCTTTAGGGGATCGGCCTCCTTGGAACTCTATAGGGGTTCCTCCTTCCAAGTTGCTGCTCAAAGGCTGCAGAAAAGATTCATCTATTGCTTAAGAAAAGAGAAGGAATGCATGACTATTTATAGGGCTTCTAAACTCTTACTCCTAATAGGACTCCTACTTCTAACCAACTCCTAATAGGACTCCTACTCAAGACTCCTATTCCCTTACAACTCCTCATTCTTCTCTAAGAAAAAACCTCATAACTCTAGCCGGCCACTTTATCTTTTTAATAGGGGTCAGCTTAGGTAGGTTTTATATGAATGTCCCTCTCAATTAGGACTCTCCTAGCTAGAGTCCTAACAGACCCGCCCTCTTCAAATCAGCCTTGTCCTCAAGGTTGAGATTCCATGAACTCAGGGAACCGGGTCTTCAGCTCCTCATATGGTTCCCATGTGGCGTCTTCAAGTGGTAAATTATTCCAATGCACTAGTACTTCAGTAGAGGGACGTCGATGACGCATCACGATCCTGTGATCGAGGATGGCTTGTGGTTGAGCTTGAATAACTCCATCCTCAATGGTGTTGGGCAGTTGGATCTAGGGTGACTCGTGTTCTCCCAACTTGAGCTTCAAGCATGACACGTAGAAGACAAGGTAAATTTTGACATCCTCAAATAATTTAAGTCTATATGCCACTACTCCAATACGCTCTGTGATCTGATAGGGCCCTAAAAATCGTGGAGATAGCTTCATGGAGGCTCGAGTGTTGATGGAGAGTTGCTTGTATGGTTGTAGGCGAAAATAAACCCAATCTCCTACTGAAAATTCTCTTTTGCTTCGTCGTGTGTCGGCTTGCTGCTTCATTCTGGCTTGAGCTGTAGAGAGATTATCTTTTAACAGTTGTAGGAGTTTGTCCCTATCAATCAGTTCTTATTCAACCTGATCTACCTTGGCCGAGCCAATTACATACTTTGGAATCACAAGGGCCGGTCGACCATACAATGCTTCATAAGGGGCACATTTTGTAGATGAATGATATGTAGTATTATACCACCATTCGGCCCAGGGAAGCCATTTTGCCCACTCTTTTGGTCGGTCGCTAGCGAAACACCGAAGGTACGTCTCTAAACACCTGTTTACCACCTCTATTTGGCCGTCAGTTTGTGGATGATACACTGTGCTCATCTTGAGTTTGGGGCCTTGTAACTGGAATAACTCGATCCAAAATTTACTAGTGAAGATCCTATCATGATCACTTACAATGGACCTTGGCATCCCATGCAGTTTAACAATATTTTCTATGAAAATATGGGCAATACTAGCAGTAGTATAGGGACTTCTCACAGCACAAAAATGAGCATATTTCGTAAGTCGATCAACCACCACGAGAATTGTGCTTTTACCTTTAGCAGGTGGCAGCCCTTCAATGAAGTCCACAGAGATGTCAGTCCACACCGAGTCTAGTATAGGTAGCGGTTGTAGTTTCCTTGGATTTGCCATAGTTTCACCCTTGTGCTGTTGACATACATCACATTGTGCCACATATTCAATAATAATTTTTTTCATCCCTCTCCAATAAAAATTTTACTTCACTCTTTTGTAGGTTCTTAGGAATCTAGAGTGACCTACTGAAGGTATGGAGTGCATTTCATGCAGGATGATTGTGATACAAGGGGAGTCAGGTATAAGCACAATACGACCTTTGTAGCGTAGATCCCTCGAATCCCAAGTGTAGTGGGCTATTGCACTTGGATCCTCCTCCAATTTTTTTTATAATATTGCCGATCTCTGGATCCTTCTTCCATTCTTCCCTAATGTCCACGAGGAGACTAGTGGTGGGAAGGGAGATGACTGAAACCTTAGCTTGCTCAGGTAGCCGTGAGAGTGTATCTGCAACAACGTTTTCTTTCCTCTTTTTGTAAATAATTTCATAATCAAATCCAAGAAGTTTGGTTACCCATTTTTGTTGCTCAAGGGATGATATCTTTTGCTCCAAAAAATAGTTGCTTCTATGGTCGGTTTTAATTTGAAATCGTCGGCCGATCAGGTAGGGTCTCCACCTCATTACTACGTGTACAATGGCGAGCATCTCTTTATCATATACTGACATTGTTTTGATGGGAGGGAGATAATGCCTTGCTAGTGTATGCGAGTGGTCGACCATCTTGCATGAGAATGGCTCCAATTCCGACTCCAGATGCGTCGGTCTCAATGATGAAGGGTCGGCTAAAATCTGGTAGCGCTAGCACCGGCGTCGTTGTCATGGCTACCTTAAGTTTGTCGAAGGCAGCAGAGGCTTTGTCCGACCATTGGAAAGCATCTTTTTTCAGTAGAGAAGTGAGTAGTGCACTGATCTTCCCGTAGTCCTTAACAAATTTTCGGTAGTAGCCTGTTAGTCCAAGGAACCCGCGTAGTAATTTCACGTTTGTAGGTTTCGGCCAGCCTTGCATTGTATCAATTTTTGTTGGGTCTACCGCCACTCCTTCTTCTGATATTATGTGCCCAAGGTACTCTACTTTTTGCTGGAGAAAGCTACACTTTGGTTGCTTAACAAAAAAAATATTCTCCCGAAGGATCGTCAAAACAATTCGTAAATGCTGAAAGTGAGTCTCAAGAGAAGGGTTGTAAATGAGAATATCATCGAAAAATACTAGCACAAATTTACGAAGAAAGCTCCGAAAAATATCGTTCATGAGACTTTGAAAGGTTGAAGGAGCATTAGTGAGTCCAAAAGGCATTACCAAGAATTCATAATGACCATCATGTGTGCGGAATGCAGTTTTTGGAATGTCATCTTCACATACCCGAATTTGGTGGTAACCGGATCGGATGTCCAACTTCGTGAAGACTCGAGCTCCTTTTAATTCATCAAGAAGTTCATCCACCATTGGTATTGGGTACTTGTCCTTGACGGTGATGTCATTTAAAGCTCAGTAGTCGATGCACATCCGCCAAGTTCCGTCCTTCTTGCGTACAAGTAGCACTGGTGAGGAATAGGGGCTGCAACTTGGCCGAATCACCCCTGTTTCAAGCATCTCCTTTACGATCTTTTCAATTTCATCTTTTTGGTGGTGAGAATATTGGTACGGTCAAGTGTTCGCTGGTGGCTTGCCCGGAAGGATTGTAATTCGATAGTCATGTTGTCGAGAAGGAGGAAGACCGCATGGTTCAGCAAAAATATCGGCAAATTCAGTAAGCAATTGGGCAAGATTTTGATCTTCAATTTCTATTTTCTTCCCCTCTGGTTGCTGCTGGAGGTGCATCAAAAAGCCACCATTTACCTTGTGTAAAACTTTCTCCATTCGTTGGGTCAAAATAGTGGTAACGTTGCTTCCGCGCTTCCGACGTAAGATGATCTGTTTACTTTTACAGTAGAATTTCATAATTAATTTAGAAAAGTCCCAAGAGACATCACCTAGTGTAGTCAGTCATTCTATACCAAGCACTGCCTGATAGTCATCAAGTGGTAGGAGGAAGAAATCGGTGATAATTTCTTGGTCTTGCAATAATAGTTTCACTTGCGGGCATCTTTGGTCGCACTTTAGGATTCTGTTGTCGGCCACCTTTACATCAAACTTGCTGCAACCTTCAATATGCAATGCCATCCAAGTAGCAACCTTACTATTTAAGAAGTTATTAGTGCTGCCGTGTCGATGAGAACAGTAATCGGCTGTTGTTTGAGAAGGCCTCCAACTTTCATCGTTTGCGAGTTTTAGTAACCGGCTAGTGCGTATACCATAATGTCGGTCGGTTGTGGCTCTTCTTCCATATCTTCTATTTCATATTCAAGGCTCTCTTTTGGATGTTCAAAGATCTCTTCTTCTACTGGTTCAATCATAAGAAGTCTCCCTTTTCTACAGCGATGCTCGTGGCTCCACAGCTTGTCGCAATGCCAATATAACCCCTTCGCAGATCGCTCCCGAAGTTCTTCTTTTGTTAACCTTTTTGATGCAGGGACTCGGTTGATAGTAGGGGGGGCTGAGGGCTTTAGTATTGTAGGTCAAGGAGTGATCCTAGTCCTCCGGGCTTCATGGTTCAATCACTCCTCTTGAAGTCGTGCGAAAGAGATGGCTGCCATAAGCGTGTATGGTTGTCGCGTCTTAACTTCTCACCGGATCTTCGGTTTTAAGCCCTCAATAAAGGTCCCCAATAGCTAATTTTTAGACCAATCATGAGTTTGATTAGATAACCTTTCAAACCTGGTTTGGTACTCCTGAATGGTGGAGGTTTGTCGGATCTTTGCTAGTTGTCCGTCAATGTTCTCGTAATAAGTTGGTCCGAAGCGGTTCAGCAGTCCTTCTTTGAATTGTCACCATAAAAGGACTCCATAAGTATGTTCAAACCAATCAAACCACTCTATGGCATCCCCTTCAATATGTATAGCTGCAATTTCCACCATGGATGCATCCGCAGTTTTATGGTACCAAAAATATCTCTCCGCGCGCAAGATCCAACCAATTGAGTCTCCTTCTTCCCATCTAGGGAAGTCCACTCTCATGTGCGAATAGTTGAGGTCGGTCATAGAGCCTCCCCTCTCTTGAAAGTCATCTCTTTGGGCATTATGTGATTGGTTAGAGCTCTCTCCTTGATGTGATTTCTTCGGGCTTGGTGGTCGGCCTAAACTGAATTCGGTAAGGAGAGTCCGAATCTTATCCTCCATTCGTGCCTCGAATGCTTCAAATTTAGCATTGATTGCCTCCTCAGATGTCATAGTATATGACTCCAAATTTGTGATGTTAAGATCTCTCTTTTGTTGACGGGTTAAAGGCATTTATAGGTTGAGAGAAGTGATGGTTGAAAGGGTTGGTGGATTGGTAGATGTAGGCTGCGGTTTAGGTTTGTTTTGTGGCTTTTTTGGGTGCAGTTTGAGGGTGTGGTTTGGTGGAGTTTTAGGGCTGTGGATGAAAGTTTTCGATCTATGGTGGATGGCAGCAAAGGTTTGATAGAAATCAGTGAAAGTTTGCTGCAGGATTGTCGTCGAAGAAACAACGATTTCTTGACGAAATCTCCATAAAAAATTTGAGAGATTTGAGGAGGGAATTGACAGTAATATCTTAGTTTATATGACAGCAAGGATGTCCAATTTAATCGAGAAAATTTTATAGAGATTTGGATAGAGAAAATATAGTATCAAGATCAAATAAATAGTGCTATGCGGTTGAAATTCTGCAATATATCTTTTGTTGTAGAGATGAAAACTTTGTGACTAAAAGTTTATGCAGCAATATAGGAACAATTTTATTTTATTTTATTTTTTAAAATTTTTGGATAGGGATAACTAAATTGCAGCAGTAGTAACGTAAGAAACCAGAACCTGTTGCAATTCACGGGGAGATCAAAGGATGATCCGCGGTGGTGGAGATGATGGCGAAATTTGGCAACAATCTTTTAAGCAATTGTGGGAATTGCTTTGGCGGCTATGGAGGGCTAATGGATGGCTATGGAAGGGTAGCGAGATACCAAGAACGTTGCTCTGATACCAGTTGTTAGAACCTTTGCAGATTCTAAACTTGGGGTTGATCTCTTTAGGGGATCGGCCTCCTTGGAACTCTATAGGGGTTCCTCCCTCCAAGTTGCTGCTCAAAGGCTACAGAAAAGATTCATCTATTGCTTAAGAAAAGAGAAGGAATACATGGCTATTTATAGGGCTTCTAAACTCTTACTCCTAATAGGATTCCTACTTAAGACTCCTACTTCTAACCAACTCCTAATATGACTCCTACTCAAGACTCCTATTCCCTTACAACTCCTAATTCTT
This sequence comes from Musa schizocarpa, assembly GCA_900464855.2. NCBI lineage: Eukaryota > Viridiplantae > Streptophyta > Magnoliopsida > Zingiberales > Musaceae > Musa > Musa schizocarpa. The sequence goes on along the minus strand of LS990925.1, from coordinate 11,528,516 downwards.
CTCTAAGAAAAAACCTCCTAACTCTAGCCAGCCTCTTCATCTTTTTAATATGGGTCAGCTTAGATAGGTTTTATATGAATGTCCCTCTCAATTAGGACTCTCCTAGCTAGAGTCCTAACAGTTAGACTGGTAAGTTAATGTCATAACTCTTTCATGCCTCCCAGCATCCCATGTGTGCATGAGAGTTACCTCGATGAGGCCAATCCCGCCCCACTTCCCTTCCTCCTTCCTTAGAAAACCATAATCATCCGTCGATTACTACTATGACCCTACCCATCTCCTAAAATAACCATTTCAAAAAGGCAATAGGAAATAAGGAGGGACAACTTGATATTGCTGCCATAGAAGGCCCACTAATCAAGATCCAATGATAATTGAATCTGAATATTAACTTAGATATCAAAAAGGTTCCTTAGGAAGGTTGTGTAAGTTCCTAAGTAGGATTCCTTCTTTGGACTTGCTTAAGTCATTTCTTCTAAAAATCTGGACTTTATTAGCAAGGTATAAGATTATTGACATTACCGAAGGGTTTTATTACTTTCATTTCAATTCTATAAAGGAGATGAATCATGTATTATTGGGAGGGCTATGGTCTCTTAGAGGTTGTCCTCTAGCCCTCAATTCTTGGAAATCCTCATTTTTAGTTGCTATTAAAAAATTTGTATTCATTCCAACTTAGCTATAATTCTCTGTCTTCCCTTGGAGCTCCATCAACTTAGTCTCCTTACACAAATTGCCTCCTAAATAAGCACATTCATGAAAATTGACTAGGTTATCTTCTCTCAAACAAGAGGAAAGTATGCATGCATCTATGTACTTCTAAAGCTTTCTTCATTGACCCCTTAGAGCATTTCGATTCAAACTTGGATATTTTTAATTTTTTCAAACAATCACATTTAAAAATCACACAAATATTTACTTTCAATGTAATAAAATGAACCCTAGATTTAGTAGTTACGAGTTATCCCCATCCTTGTCGGAATGTAGGGTTTTTACCAAGATGCTAAAGGTTAGGGATGACCTCCTCTATAGTCATTAGGTCCAGGTTGAAAGGCATGCTAAACCCAAACCCATTAAGACTAACCCATATCTTCAAAACAAAGGTTAAAAGTTCTCTTTCAACCTACCAAGTCACATCTCTTCTCTTAGTCGAGTTCAACCCATTCGTACCCATCGCTTATTCAACCCAAGCCCTAGCTAGGAGGTAACCTAAGTCTCACCGCTTGTTCCCAAGATGATGTCTATTTAAAGTAGGTTTTTAATCCAATCATCTCCTCTATTACCTCATTTACCACTCCTCTACTGATGCTTACCATCGTGATCGGTGAGCTTGAAGATTGTTAAGGCTCAGGCTAGCAAGTTAATATCATAATTCTCTCATGCCTTATAACATGTCAGTATACTTGGGGGTGGCCTTGGCGAGGCAAATCCCATCTCACTTTCCCACATCTTTCTTGGGAAACCCTAGTCATCTGTTTACGACTGTTATGATCCTACCCTCTTCCTAGGCTAACCTTTTGAAGAAGACAATAGGAAATAAGAATGAGCAACTTAATGCTATCATATAAGATCATCTTTTCAAGATCCAAATACAATCGAAAGATTAATCTGGACAAGAAAAAGGTTTTTTTCAAGAATGCAGACTAATCATTACAGTAAGTGTTTAAGTTTATTTTTTAGAAAATCAAAATTTTTGGTAGGGCATGAGGTTATTGACATGATGAGAGGGCTTTTTTTTTTTCTTTTTTTTTTGCTTGTTTTTAACATGAGATTATTGACTCGCTGTATAGGCTATAGTGAGTCCCATTTAAGACTAAGGCTTCATGCACATTTTAGTAGTAGTTGTTGATGTTGACCATGAGATGATCTTAGACAATAGGCACAAGCTTAGCTACTTACCCCACTTCTTATTTCTGTGATTGGATTTGAGCAAGTTGCTTCCCCTATTGAATTGTTCTTCTGATTAACTTTTGGTTGATCCCAAAAATACTCAATGAGTACGAGTCCGAAACGATCATTGGCATTAGGAGAACTACTTTAATTGGACACTAATTTCTACCACTTGGAAAAGCTCTTTAATTTGCACACAGTCTCATCGTTTACTACAGGGGATGACTTGGGTTTTGATCGAATCAAGCGGCACAGCCCTTAGGATTACTAGTATATATATATATATATATATATATATATATATATATATATATATATAGAGAGAGAGAGAGAGAGAGAGAGAGAGAGAGAGATGGTTCGACTGCAGTGGATGAAGCTGGGCTACAATATGATGAAGGTTGGTTGGTGGCTAAACCATCCTCATGCATGCCAAAAGAACGCGGATCGATCGATCTGTGTTTTCTTTTGGTCTCATAATGATTTGGAATCCAATGCAGAAGTTCGTGTTGAGGATGAGCATCATGTGCAGCAAGTGCAGGATCTGCATCATGTCCACCATCTCCAAGTTCGACGGTAAGCAGCGAGACGTACGCCATGGAAGCAAACTACTTAACACCAAGCTTCTGTTTCCTTGTCGATCCATTTCCTAATTACTCTGGGGGGGGGGTGTTTCCAAGGGTTGTGTCGGTAGCCATGGACGCGGAGAAGAGCACGGTGACGGTGGTGGGGGACGTCGATGTGGTGCTCGTCGTGAAGGCCCTGAGGAAGGCGAAGAGGCCGGTGGCGGTCGTGAACCCGACAAGGAGGAGAAGAAGGAGGAGGATAAGCAGGAGGAAAGCAAACCTTTGCCTGCATGTTGCAGCACTTGCAATTCTGTGGTTGTGTGGTATGATGAGCCAAATGTGTGCAGGATTCTCTAAAGAGCAACTGCAGAAGTTGACCTTCCTGCTGATTCTGCTTGTGTATTTCAATTTCCACCTAAATGTCCGATGTTAAGGTGTTGAATTCATGCTTCGTTGTAGATGCATACCACTACAGATTTGAGCAAATACAATGCTATGTTATCATCTTAGAGAAGCAGAATTTACAGCAAACTAATGCATGTAATATGATTTCGGCTTCTCTGTGCATGGATGGATTTCATGATCACTGCAGTCATCTACCTCTAAACAGAAGCATTTAATTAGCAAGGTTTGTAATATGAGAATGGAAAGCAAAGAACTAAACTTGTCTTGACCTAACAACAACAATAGCAAGAGAAGAAGCCGAGAGTACCTGAGGAACCTAAAGGACTCTCTTGGAATAAATTGGAGATATTTTTTTTTTACTTTCGCATTTTACTTGACATGTTCTAATGGTCAACGCCCATGTGATGAGAGGTAAAAACATTATCTATATACGTAACATGATTCTTCCATCAAGATCTAATTTCTATATATTTTCTATATACTTGGGAGTATAATCTTAGTGCCCATGGTCTTGTTAGCCTGAGAAAATATCAATATATTATATTTCTTTGATTTGTAGCTGATCCTTTAGCTGCTCAATTTATAGACTTAAACTTCTCTTACACACAAATATTTCTAAAAGAGAAAGTACAATGATTTATGGAGGGATATTCTACAAATTAGAGAGAATAATCATGTCACATTTATAGGAATCATATAAACAAAAAGTCATTTAAAAGAATTTGTTTGTGAAGTAATCATATAGTAAGAGATTAAAAGGAAAAGAGATCTATCTCATAATTCATCTTCCAATCTTATTTCTGCTCTTTTATTTTTTTTCATTCATTATCTTGAAGTTTGTGAGAACACAAGTGAAAAAAAAAAAAAAAAAAAAAAAAAGAAAGGAACTACTTCTTCCATCATAGTTTGACAAAGTCCAGCCCAGACTACTACTGCCTATGTGAAGTAAGGACCGAGCAAGACGATAATAAATGTCGCATCTAATACAATAGTCAACTTGCTCACCTCCCTCTCACTTCTGACTTTTTATTAGTTCATTGGTGTGTCGAAGTCAAATGCAAAAAAAAAAAAAAAAGTCTTCTTATATTTGAGTTTAAGCTGCTTTGTGTCTTGATCCGCTCTGATAAGATAAACGAGACATTAATTTTTTGAGTCTAAACCAATGATCCAAAATGCTTAAGTGTAACTTAATGATAATAAATCTAATTTAATTCTCATCCACTGTAAATGCACTGTATCAAGTCTCATCCACTATCAATGACTTGGTCATTTGAGAGCCTAAGTGCCTGGGGGCAGCATCCGCTCCAAAAGGCCATTTGTTAGATTGTAGCAAAATGAGTCAACCATTAGAGCCAGTTCTGTGCTTAGTCTTCTCTGGTTTAAGTAGTTGTTACTTGATTTTGAAGTCAATTATCACCTGCAGCAAAAAATAGTCAACCTTTACAGGCAGCTTAGTGCTTCCTCTTCTCTGTTTCAGTGATTCTTTGGGCTCCAAAGTCAACCCATTGGCTGCCTTCTTCTCCAATTATTTTGGTCGAGGTCATGGATTCAGAAAATATGACATTATACTCTGATCTGTATGAACTAGAAAAATAAGCATAACATATATCTTACAGACATCTAAACTTATATCGAATTTACCTTCTTTTTTCTATTTGAATTAGGCTTGGAATTGAATTTGGGTGGGCATCAATTCGATGCTAACCCAAATAAGATTGGGTCCAGCTTGAAAATAATGTCATATTGGAATTGGTCAAACTTATCCCTTTGCAATCTCCAGTTAAGGCTTCATTTCAAGCTACATGAATGTAGGGCAGTAGCTAACGTCAATATGCAGTAGCTAAATATAATACTCTCAGAAACATACCTTAACCCAGCAAACAACTGCTGCTTTTCAACTGTTTCAAGTTGATTTCTTATGGACTTCTATTGTGTTATTGCTGACAATCATTATTCTGAATATTAATAATGTTTGCACCTGTCACTAGAATATGTTATTACCCATATGAATAATAATTATCATGAATCTTGGCATCTGCTCATCATTATGCTGTTATTTTCATCTCTTGGGGATTATCTATTTATGTTCTTCTACCAAAGACTCCAGCAATGGTGATCTGTTCTCTTCCTGCTACCATAATTCATGGTGCACATAGTTCTTGCTATCCTGCACGTCATTAGAAATGTTTCTGGAGTTGCAATTTGGGTCTATTCTTCTAGATGAGGGGATGAGATAGATAGCAGGTTTACATCTCTTTCATTGAAATATATCAAGCAGAAGTCATCCCAAAGTGTAGAGTTTGAGTTCTGTGCATCTTACTTCCTTTTGTCTAAGCATTCATAGAATCTCCAATCATATGTTGGTAAATGTCAATGCCTTGCATGAAGCGTTTCATATGTAGATTCCAATTTACTGGCCACAAGTCAGCAAATGTCTCCATGAGTATATTGTGAAGATGGAACAAACCTTGCACTGAGTTGTGGTTTTCCCTTAAATTGTTTGATTTTTGATGATCTTGTCGTTAACTTTGTAAAAGGAGAAAAAACTATATATCAATCATTACATCGGACCAATGATTAAATTAGATTAAAAAAAAAGTTCAAATTAGCATCCCTGTTAGATCTATGTATGAGTAGGCCATTTTTGGCAACTGCAACATTAACAAAATCAACAAAGTCAAAAATATCGAAGTTTGAGGTCTTTCTTTTATCTCTTCTCGGATCGCTAATATTAATTATTTCATAGTGTAAGTTCAAAATTTGTCTTTTTCTCTCGTTAACTTGCCATTGCAATCTTAAGTAGTTGATAGGCACTCTGCTAATGTTGTTGCAGTTCTTGACTGTTTATGGAAGAGGATCATAGTTAGTTATCATCTTTTCAACAGGGCTTTACATTCTAAGATTACTCTCACTAAGACATTTATCTATCGCTTATCTTTACGGGAGAAGAAGAATATGAAGATAACTGGTTCGTGTCCCAGTATGGATTACAATTTCAAGAACTCATGCTAACTACTACTCTTACTCGTCATCATCACCTCATCATGCCATTCTCAATGCCTTTGAGCTTCTACTAAGCTGCATGCTATGTTGTGTTTGCATTAGGACACATGAGCAATCCTCGACTTGATCCTTAATTTCTGCAGGTTTTATTCCTGTCATGGGCTATGTTACTCATCTGTCTCCTCTCTCCCTCTCTCTCTGTTCTTCATGATGTCCCCAATGCAGCCTCTCTCCAGATGTTGAACATGTTTAATTACATGACTCGGAAGAAAGGAAGAAAGCTGGAAATGTTGGAAGGAGCCTTAGGAGGCTTTACCTTTGTGGAAGAATAGAATCCTCTGTCCTCTACCTCTCAATTCTCTTCTTCCTTTTGCTTTTGCTCTAACTTGAACATGTGCAAGGGAATACACACATCAAAAGAGCTATCAAAAGTGGGAAATAAAAGAAAGGTCATGACTTTTGCACTCTGCAACAAAAGGTATCAGCATCAGGAGGAGCCCATGCATTAAAGAGACACCCACACCAATGGCCTCTCAAACCACCAGCTACAAATCATGTCTGCAGAGATACAAGCCTTTTGCATCTCTGAGAGTGACTGACATTGAGATAGGAAAAGCAGACCGAAACAGTAAACTAGGAGTAGAAATCTTAATATGTGATGACATACACACACGAGTCACTGTCTCTAAATTTCTTCTTTCTGAGTTGGGATTAGACGATCTAAAGTTGGCCAGAACACATCTGCATCATCTAGAAATCCTTGTCATGGATGTCTGAAAGTAGAAACTGTTGCTGGTTCTGGTTCTGGTTCTGGTTCTGGTGCCAAGCACCAAGCACCAAACTGTTGGGTTTGGGTTTGGGATGCTGATGGTGTTGGGAAGACGCCTTGAAGGTATTCCGACCATTTGAGGTCTTCTGACTCCCCTTCGAGGTGGAGTTGTGCATCCGTGTCCGGGGCCAACTCTGACCAAGGGAGGATGCCACCGTCGAAGGAGCAGCTGCTCTGTAACTCCACTCCATTAGCTTTGCTCATGCTGCTCCGACTACTATCGATCACTGTGCTGCAATGGGGACTGTCGTCAGGGCGAAAGCTCAACTGTGCGAGGGAGAAGACAGCCATTGGATCGGATAGGCAGGTCGACGCCATTGAATTCTCGGCCACTGCACGGTTGAAGCTCTCCGGGGTCGCAGTAGGCATCTTGAAGTCGCCGAGAGGCTGGTGACTGTTGGGGTCAATGCCTCGCTGCCGGAGCTTCTTCTTGATGCAGGAGTTCCACGAGTTCTTGATCTCGTTGTCGGTCCTACCCGGCAACCGAGCTGCGATCTGCGACCACCTGGAGATGTCGTCGTCGATTAGCTCAGTAGGTCAGTGAGTGCGGGTGACACTTGAGATCTTATCGAGACGATCGAGAGGGGGGTGGGGGGATGGCGGGAGGGAATTCTATTCTACCTGTTTCCCAGCACTGCATGGAGCTCAATGATGAGGCTCTCCTCCTGCTCCGAGAACGTCCCTCGCTTGAGATCAGGCCGCAGGTAGTTTATCCACCTCAACCTGCAGCTCTTCCCACACCTCTGCAGACCTGATGAGCAAGAGAGACAACAATGGCGAGGTCACTGTTCGTGATGCGTTGAGCTCGTGGGTGGCAAAGTTGCAGTACCTGCTTGCTTAGGGACGGAGCTCCAACACCCATGGCCATGTTCTGTTATGTGCTTCACCAGCTTCTCATCTTCCTCGGGAGACCACAGCCCCTTCCTCACCTTCTGCTTGTAGCAGCATGAGTGCCTCCCCATGTCTAAGGAATCGACAGCTCAAGACTGTGGAGGAAAGTGATCCAAGCTGCTAAGGGTAGAGATACAGAGAGAGGTCAGAGTCAAGTGCTGATATGTATCGAACCTGAGATGGTCTCATGCTTGCTGGTTAACTGCAAGGTCAAGGCAGTAGAAGTAGCAAGTTAATATACATGCATTTGGGGAATGACATGCACTCTGAGGTAGCTAAGCATGTTAGAACAAGGACAAGTGGTGCAGTTGGAAAGGTGTGTGATGGCTACATTTGCCCTTGATTAATCACAAAGACTGTCTGCTAAATTAGTGTACCTTTCTTCCATCACACACAAGTTAGAAGATAAGAACTTGTATTCCAATTCCATATGATATTGTGCCAGAGAGGGAAAAAGACTTTGTAAGGCTTCACAATTGGGTAGAAAGAACAAATACTACATCTTCCTTTATTTTGACAATTTCATTGTTCCATGGGGAACTTCTTGGACTAACTGATGTTCTTGGATATAAAGAACATATTTTTCTTTTTGTCCCCCCAAAAAATTAAGGATGAATTATATTGTTCTGCTCCTCTAGACACAGAATTACCTACAACTTATTTCATAGATCCATCATCAGAGCTGAGAGATAATCCTAAGCACATTTTTGCTTTCCTATATATATATATTTATCATGTGGAAATATAGAGATTGTTTAAGATCAGCAAGTAATTAATTAGCTGATATATAGATGTAGATGCATATTATGTTTCTCGGAAATTAATGAATCTTAGCTTATGTTTCCTTTGAGAGCAGTCATACTGATCCAAAGTTCAACGGTGACATTACTGTCCTTTAACATACATATTAATCAGAAAAGAAGATCATGGATTTCACTTTCAGACAGTTCAATGGGTACTGTTTCATGGTTCTCATAGTGTTGCAACTCGATGAAAGATATCCAAGGCCATTGGAAGTCTACTATGTTAAACCAATTCTAACGTTTTAAACGATTAAAAATTATTTTTTTTCAAAGGATAAGCGTTTATCTGAGAAAGTTTTTGTCAATCTCATTAGCTGACACCTTCAAATATTGAAAGTTCAGTTTTTGATAAATATAAATGTGTGTAGTACATCATCTTCATACTAATTTTTAGGACATAAAATTTATTAAATAAGATTTTCAACCATCAATATTTAATGTCTTTCTTCCTCGAATACCTATGTGTTGGGCTGATGGCCCATATTCAGCCCATGTGGGCTTTATCAGCCCACAGCTCACACCCCTTCTTAATCTAACCCTAATTAAGATTAGGGGGGTGTGGTGGCTGCGTTTTAGAGGCAGATTAAAGCAATAAAAAGGCAACAACGAGGCAGATCTTAGGAGCCACGAGATTCCAAAGAGAAGAAGGAGAACAAGGCAGAAAAGGAAGAGAAAGAAAGGGAAGAAGACAAGGACAACGCAGAGAGACTGTTCACAATCATCTAGCAGTGTTCTCATCTCAGGTTAGATCAAATCTACAGTAGTCTCTTGCTGTGATTACTTGGGAGGTTTTAGATATTGTGGGCAGTAACGTGATCCTTGTATCCCAGTTATTCTCTTGTGGTTGTTGCTTGGGTTTTGGGCAAGAGATTGAGATTTGTATATTCATTATTCTCATAGTGAATTATCTCTAGTTTGCCCCGTGATTTTTACCCTTCACATTGAAGGGGTTTTCCACGTATGTATGCCTCTCTTCGGGTCCCTACTCAACACTTATCTTGTCAAGGTTTGATGAAATGGGTTGGTTGTGAGTAACCTAAAGCATGATAAAAGGAAGCTTTTCCCATGCAAATTGCCTTTGTCTTTAGGACATATAATAAACAACCCACTCTTGCACTAGCCAATGTGTCATAAATAAATATTATGTTGAGGACATTCATCTTTTCAAAGGCTAATCATCTTAGTTACTTACAAGATGGGAATAATAATGTTGTAAATTATATTCAACCAATTACTCCAAAGATATATATATGAAAATTCTTTCCTTTTTCTTCCAAAGGAGAATCTTTCGTTTTTTAGATGACTTGTGAACAAAGCTACATAACACAATCAAGCATTATGTGGTGGTTTAACCACTGTTAATAAACCTTCCTATTAACAGAAAAAAAAGAATGTCACAGAGTGATGCCAATCCACCCTTGCAACATGAGAAAGAAGAAAAGCTTACGAGTGTGTGTTGTTACATCTCTTCTCACCAATCACACTCTTCTCTTCCTCGGTGGAAAAATGATGTGCATCTTTCGTCACAGCTTGCATCATCATCTTCGAGCTTGCAAAACCATCAAACGCCATGGCTCAAAGATAAATCATTCTTCTTCCCTACATGATTGTTCCAGACATGTAGTGGAGTCTGATTAATTGCCCATCTTAAAGGCTTTGGGTGGAAAAGGCAGATGAGACTAATGATGCTTTAGATCATGGTGATGGAGACTAAATGTGTGCCAAAGAAAAAAGGGCATCGATACAGTTCGGATATGGCCTAATTCATGTCATCATCTTATGTCCACGACAAATATGAAGAAATAAATTAATTGAGAGGGATATCTTAAAAGAAGGAAAGAGGAGGGAGATACGAAGCAAACAGAAGAAACACAAAGAGCTAAGAAAGGGATGGAAACTGACATGGCTGCCGTGAAGAACAAACTATCGTTTGCTAATAATATTCACAGACAAGTTATGTCTACATATCTGAGCAAATCTCATGCTGCAAGCTGGGTTGTTCTTATGTCAACTCTCCTAGTCATAGTCTTTTAATCAGCTCCATAAAATGGGATCAGATAGAACTTATAGTCTCTTTCTACAAGATCACTGCATCAATACGCTACACAAAGCCAACATCTTTATTGAAATGAGAGACTTCTTGACATTGAAGTAAGGTCTTTTCGAGGCTTGATTCATAGCATTGGCAGGGGAAGTGGCGTTCATGGTCTTGTCACTCGAGAATACTTGTGGGCTATCACCCCCATTAGCCAATACCAGTTAAAGAACCTAACAATGTGCTTCATGGAATCCCCCCCCCCCCCCCACATTCCTTTGCCTCCTATTCATATTTTTTTTGTGCAACATAAAGCTATAGTCTCTTAGCTTCATCATTCCTTATCTTCTGTGACAAACAAGCCATTGGAGGACATAGAGTGATTCCTCTTCTTCTTCTTCCGTGGACAGCAGCAGCCACCCTGCTCTCTGCTCTACATTTTATATCTCTCAGCCAAGGAGATACATCCTCTCTTCTACATGAGAGCTCTGCTAAAGAAAGATAGACATCTAAACAAACCACTAACTTTGTTTCTCCTTTTAAGTCTATACTATCAAAACATAGCATAAGAATTTTGGATCAATGATTCAAACATTATCTCATTAACTCGGACCATGAGAAATGGAAGATTATTAGTCAGAAAGAGCCACCACTTAGATGAGTCTCATACGGATGATGCTAGCATTTGTCATGACACTCTGGTGTCATCCTACATTTGTCAAATACCATGCCTTCTCCATTTTCTTTCATTCTATCCCCTTTTTTTGGTGATAATACTGAAAACAAAGTTTCCTTCCTCATCCACATCTAATGAATTGTGTCCAGTGTAGATTCTGTTGGCACTCAAACTTCTGCTCTGTTCTCTTCGACACCTTCTTAGGGACCAACCATCCCACTGGCCACCGATCAGACCACTTTTTAGGAGCACACTTGAGGAGGACGCGAAGCTTCATCAAAGTCTTTCAGAGACATTCTTTGTGAAGGTTTACATGGAGGGAGCTGCAATTGGCACGAAACTTTGACTCGTTTAAGACGGTCAAGTTTAAGATCCCAATCATATGTAAGAGCTGATGTAATCCACTTCTTACATGCAGTATCAATCTAACTATTGTTTACTAAACATCCTTACGATTAAATTGGTGTGATCCAGGCCCTGATGTTCTCCCAAATGCCTTCAGAGAAGACTCACCTACTGACCTATGAAGACAGAGACGAAGACTGGATGATAACTGGAGATGATCCGTGGGAGTGAGAAGCCTATCGGGTTGTCTGATTAATAACATCAGTTGCTTTTCTTTCCTCCATCTCAAAATAATTACTTGCCTGCATATACGGTCAGGATCGACTTGATCACTATAATACGGTGCCCCGCGAATCAGCACACCGAGAACAACATATATAAGGGCTCTCCTTCACAGATGCCCAAGCCCTAACCATTCTCTGCGCGTCTGCGTCGGAGGCCGAACTCGAACGCTAGCAGCCGCTGCGGTGGCGGAAAGATGCAGATCTTCGTCAAGACCCTCACCGGGAAGACGATTACCCTGGAGGTGGAGTCATCGGACACTATCGACAACGTCAAGGCCAAGATCCAGGACAAGGAAGGGATTCCTCAGGACCAGCAGCGGCTCATCTTCGCCGGGAAGCAGCTCGAGGACGGCCGCACCCTCGCCGACTACAACATCCAGAAGGAGTCCACCCTCCACCTCGTCCTCCGCCTGCGCGGCGGCGCCAAGAAGCGCAAGAAGAAGACCTACACCAAGCCCAAGAAGATCAAGCACAAGAAGAAGAAGGTGAAGCTCGCCGTGCTCCAGTTCTACAAGGTCGACGACGCCACCGGCAAGGTCACCAGGCTCCGGAAGGAGTGCCCCAACGCCGAGTGCGGCGCCGGTACTTTCATGGCCAACCACTTCGACCGCCATTATTGCGGTAAATGCGGCCTCACATACGTCTACCAGAAGGCGCAAGGTGAGTGAGCCGCTGCTCTTCCGCATCAAAAAGCATCTTTTTATCTACTTTTAGTCTTTTTTCTGAATGATTTTGTCGAAATGTCTGACGTCAAAATAATCAGGACTGACCTGATTCCAAGATGTCATTTTTAGATTGTTCCTGCGAAATGGATGGATGTATGATGACAATTCGGTAATCTTCTGTTACCGTTTGAGATGTTTCAGTTTTGTGTTCATTACTTTTTTGCTTGGTAATAATAGGTGGTTTAAGTTCTTCAGATGGCAATACATTCTTGTTCTTCTTGTTTAGCAGACTGGGTGGTAATGCGGTTTGTTCCACAATTTAGTGCTTTATTTTGCTATTGATTTAGTTGATGCAAGAGGAATTAATATAACAAAATTTATTATTATTTTTATTTTTTTATGATGGGTTTTTGCTCTTGTCATGGTTATGCTATTTTATGCTTGAAATGCACTTTGTTGTTATTGAATAAGGTCAATTGCTTGATCTTTTTGACTATGATTGCCAATGTGAAACATTTTGAATCATTGTAAGAGTACTATTCCATGTCTAATTTTCACCTATGTAGAGCTTTCTGTGATTGACAAAAAAAAATTACATGATCATTGGGTCCTTGACATGTATGGTTTCAAAAATTTATGATTTAGGATGTTATGACACTAAGTAGTTGCAGTCATTTGACTCTTTCATCATGACTCAAACTCATGATCCCTTAATTGTGCACATTGATCCTAAATCATTAGCATGTCTTCTTGAATCATGATTTAGGCTTCAGGGAAAGAATGATGCACCTGCTTCAGTTATATATCTTTTAATTCTAATTGCATTTTATAGAAAGGAAACAAGTAGGTTGGGTACATCAAAATTCAGCTATTTATCCCTTTCATGTCCTCTCTCTGCCATTTCCTTGTTCTCATTTGCTCAATTCGTGGATTGTGGCTGAAGTGACCTTAAGATCATGTATCGTTTCTTGCAGAAGTTATGCATGATAGATTGCCTTCATCAATGAGTTGACCCACCAAATTATTCAAGATTATGTAGCTTTCCAGTTTTCTTGAGAGAACCCTTTGCGGTTTTTTTGTGGTTGATAAACCTTTTTGACTTTGTTCTACAAGGCCATGGTATGTTACATTCTTAATGGGCCAAGATAATTTCTAAATCCTATTTCTTGATAAAACTATTAGTTCTAAATCAATTAGGAGTCTATTTCAAATGAATTGGAACTCTTATATCAAATCATATTCTGCTTCTAATCCGATTAGGACAATTATGCATTTGATTCCCATCTCTAATCGAACTCCATGCCTCACCCAATTAGAAAAATCATCCTCTCTAATTCCCTACTTTAGAACTCGATTAATTAGTTCTAAATCAAAATTCAATAATAAAATCCCCAAAATATCCTAGCCCTAATTCTGGGTATAACATGTTAATTCTCCCTATCTTCACAGTTATACGAGCTATTTTTATCATAGTCCTGTAATCTCTCTAAACTGGATTGACATCAATTTCTTTAACATTTTTGTAATTTTTGTGCCTAAATGTTCAATCAATATTTGGGGATCTCATCTCTCATCTGCTATAATTACATAATTCCCTGCTATGATGTCTCCCTATAACTACAGAATCCAACCATAAACCCTAAGCGCATGCTTCCTCCTCGTATTGAACTCTCCAAATTAGATTTTTTTTGGGTCACTTATGGAAAGAAAAACACCCTAGAAAATTTGGGGTAACATATTGAAAAAAGATCTTAATAATGGGTTTTTATCATATGATGTCCCATATTTGGTTTTTATTAGATGGATATTTTTTTCTAGGTTTTGATCAAAATATTTTTATTTGATTTGTAAAAAAAAAATGATTGTCCTTTCATTATTAAGTTTGACTCGGTTTTTAATGATTTGAATTGGATTTTTTGAGATGAACAGGATCAATTCAATTAAATTTTAATTATTTAATTTGATTGAATTAAGTTATATATTATTCTTCAAATTATCTCTGCTCTTGCTGCCTCGCCTACTACCTCTTCGTCTTTCTGTCACTCTTTAACTGTACCTCCATCTTCGTTCACTGATCCTTTCATCTATCTCTCTCATCATCTTCTTTTTGTTCTTCTACTCCTTCCTCTTTTTCTTCTCTTTCTACTCCTCACAATTTACTTAGAAAAATTATTATACTCAAGTTCCATAAGAATATATTAAAAAATTATATTAATTTATTTTAATTTTATAATAAATTTAAACATCTTAAATTATCTTTTAAAAAAACGTTGAAGTGAAAATTAAATATGAGAGCGTCATATGATAAAATTATATATATATATATATATATATATATATATATATTGAAAACTCGCTTGCTAATTTAGAGATCGGTGGGATCCTACCTTGACCAATTTTACGGGATTAAAGGAACAATTTGACCGAAACGCAGTTGCGTTAATGTGCCAAAATGAGATCGAATAAAGCTGAAACAATATACATAGCGAGTGACTGTTCGAGGTACGGTGACATGAGCAGAAGGAAACAAAGTAATTTGATACTTGGAAGCGACTAATGTAGAAGATATATTTGAAGAAATAATGATTTGCCAAGCAGGAAAACTTTTATTTGACAATGACGGACGACAAAGCTGTTCTTTTATGTAGCAAAAAGAAGTAATTAATGTACACCATCATCATCATCATCCTGATACACCATGCCACCTTCAATATTACTTACAGACAACCGCTCTTCCCCCCTTCTTCCCATAAGAACAATGCATGAAACACCATGCCACAAAAACTGCTTGTCTCCTCTCTCTACCCAGCCGAAGTTAAGAATTAATGGAGGTTTCTTTATCATAGTTTTTAGTTATCTTCAACAATCCTTGCTCAAAACTCAATTATAGCCATCTTTATCCAACCAGCTCTTCAAGTTGCACAGAGCATCCACGGATAAGCTTTTCCGACTTCCGAACCTGCGGGTGGGTGAAGAATTACGAGATTCATCGGAGAAGCAGACCACGATGACTGTGAGGTTGTCGAATGTCTCGAGCCTCTGCGCCTCCTGCACAAGCTCTCTAGCACATTGCTCGGGGTTGTCGTGCCGCCCGAGCCCCCTGCGCACGATGCCAACAGCATGCTGGCTCGACATCACATCCCATATCCCGTCACAAGCAATGATTAAGAATTCGTCGTCCTCAGTAAGCATGACCCGCTTGAACTCTGGTTCTGCAATCAGAGGCGACAGCGAGTCTCGAGATGTTTTGATGTCCCAATCTCCCAACGCACGGGTGACTGATAGCACCCCGTTGAGATAACCATCATCAATGTGGCCTCCGGAAGCCTCAACCCTCAGGCGTTCCGCAGCATAGATGGGTCGGTGATCCTGTGACATTTCCACTGCTTCACCTTTCCTACATAGGACAGCTCGGCAATCCCCAGCATTGGCAACCACAAGATGCCTGTACAAATTCGACAAAATGGATCAACACAAAGTCATGTAAAAAGGAATAAAACTACAGTGCAACTAACTAGGAGTTGTAGGAGGATTCCATCAAAGACCCATTTATAATTGCACAATTAATTGGTGATCCAGAACTCTTGGGAAGCACAAATTATACAACTCCTTCGGCAAACACCACTAATACCAAAGATCTGAGACCCAAGTGTGTCTTTTATCTTCAACTGAGCACCCGATTAGAAATTAACAGAAACAAAAAGAATATATCCTAAGCAAACAATAATGAGACCATAAATCTGAGATC
The DNA here is from genome assembly GCA_900464855.2 of Musa schizocarpa. Classification (NCBI taxonomy): domain Eukaryota; kingdom Viridiplantae; phylum Streptophyta; class Magnoliopsida; order Zingiberales; family Musaceae; genus Musa; species Musa schizocarpa. The sequence goes on along the minus strand of LS990925.1, from coordinate 11,512,379 downwards.
TAAGGTGGTCTTCCATGATTCCATAAGAACTCTTGAATGAAGATCCAACAAAGTATAACAACAACCAATGTTATCATAAATCTATGATCCGGGGCAATTTCATTTGATGACTACATGCTTCCCAGACACCAAGTGCTGTGAGTTCTCCGTGTTTCGGTAAGAACTGTTACATGAAGGTCCAACAAAGCAAGAGAACAACCAAAATCGACAAGCAGTGTTATCATAGATCTACGACCAAGGGCAATTTCATTTGATGATTACAAACCTCGATGATTCAGTAAGAACTCTTAAATGAAGATCCAACAGAACAAGATAACAACCAACCAAAATCGACAAGCAATGTTGTCATAAATATGATCCAAGCCAATTTCATTTGATGATTACATACCTCCCAAACACAAGTGCTGTGAGTGCCGTAGTCCCGGAAGAGCTGCTTATAGTGGAATCATCACCCAAGGCAAGATCAGCAGCAAGGTATGACATCTTCACAGAGTCCTCAACTGAGTTCAAGAAATCTCTGTTGGGTTCAAATGCCTGTGGGAACTCTGCATCTTCAAATAAAAACCTTATGGCATGCCTTTTGAAGAAAGCTGCTGCATCCGGACCTCCATGGCCATCGAAAACCTGTGAACCAATGTCGGAAATCCTGGTTATCAAATCAGCTTCGCACAACAGACAGAATTAATTTACCACGTCATATACTAGTTAATTACCCCGTAGAAAGCGCTCGGTGTCGGGCACCTAAGCATGGAGCCCAAGTGCGTTGAAAGATCATCGATGCGGATGTGTTCATCTTCCATATATCTCCTAGGGCCAATGTCAGCACAGCTACCAGAACGAATGCTAGGAACAAAATGAAGTTGTTCCACAGCCTCAATTGGAATTGCTTCTGATGATCTCATGTCCTGAATCAAATTTGAGAAAAAATAAAAATCAACATCCAATTTCAGAAAATTCCATTCAAGCAACATACAAGCAAAGACTAGATCTACCAAGGATCTTATCACAAAAGGGCCAAAATCCCAATCTAACTGCCCAGAGATAACACAATATTCATTATTAGGCAACCAATCAAATCAATTACGCAACACTTCAACTTTGTCTATAAATACTTCTAAGTGAGATTTTAGCAAACCCACACAGTATCAGTAATTGCAGTATCCATCTGAAAAGCAGATTATATCAGATCAAAATTTTACTTTTACTTAACCAAACAATTCCTAGTTGCATCTATTATCTGTTTGTTCAAAACCACCAGACCAGCTTCGTGTCAATTTTAAAGTAAATTAGGAGTCCTAAAAACAAAATGAATAATAGTTCATGGCAGAACTTGCGAAAGGGAAAACCACATATACTTCCATGATACAACCATCATCGTCAATTGTTCAAAAAGGTGAATTTTCAGCCCAAAATCAACCAATCAACCTCTTAAATCACCAAGAACTGCATCCTACAAGAACCAGCATAATTTCCAAGAAATGGCCACGATAGCCATAATATCTAATTCATCTTGAGCCAAAAGAAACAACAAAGGCCCAATTATTGCTTCTCTGTCAATTATAAAAGGGAATCCAAATCACACAAGAAACTGAAAGAACACGACTGATTCGTAAATCACGCAAGAAATTGAAGGGATCTAACTCAGTAACAAAACAAAGGGAAAAAAATCGCGCAAGAAAGTAAAGGAACATACTTAATCCTACAAATCACGCAAGAAATTACAGGGATCCCAAGAACAGCGCAACAATTTAGGGATTTGCCGAGGCTTTCCCTTCTCTCTCTCTCTCTCTCTCAAGATCGAACTTTTGGCGTGGCTTCAAGAATTTCTCTGGGCAAAACTAAGAGCGAAGCCTCGCTCCGAAGCGGTCTTAATAGGAGAAGTCGAGGGGACACCGGCGGCACCCGGTTGGGCGAGAGCCGCCACGGGCACGTGTGGGTCGCCAGCTCCGTCGCCCGCACGCGAGCGTGTGGCGCGCGTGCGAAAACGTGGCCGTAGTTTCACCGGACGCCCGCATCTACTTAAAATGACTGAAACGCCCTTACATTGCGCACGTGAGTGCTTTGAGAGTAGTGCCAGTGGGGACACGGTCGACGGGTCGTCGAATCGAAGCCGCACGATGAAGGGGAATCACGGTCGGATCTGTTCCGACGGTTGCCGACATCTTCCGGAAGGAGATATCGACCGTTGGATCGAGGAGTATCTCATTGTAATCTGACAAGGGGTAATTGGGAATTGAGTGTTCGGAGCGAGGTTAAGTCGATCCGAGGACTTCGGCTCGGATTCTTGGATCCTTTAGTTGACGAAACTACCATCGGATATGGCGGCCACATACCAATCCACTGAGGGGTAATCTGGGAACAAAAGATTACAGCGGGAGATAAGGATCGACCCATTTGCGGGGCCACAGGCTCAGATTCTCTTATCTACTTTGACGAAAATACCCTCGTAGTTAGCGTTTATAAGAGAGGTGAGGACCGATCCAGTTGACCAACTTGGGTAGTAGTTGCTTCATTCGTCGATGCAACGAAGCATTTACATCAAAATATAAATGGGGGAGGGAGCAGTGTGATGTACAACAAGATAAATATATCAAAATTTATTTTATTTATCAAAATATATCCCACAAATAGTTATTTGTGATCATCTCATTGCAGAGACAAGTAAAGGGGGAGGGAGCAGTCTGATGTACAACAAGATTCCATCGAGTCAAGCTAAATATTTATTTATTATTTTTTTAAAATTAAGATCCTATATAATTTTGCTTTATATAGGTGGTATCAAATTGGTCCTTGCGGTATAAACAAATTTAATGATAAATTGGGATTCGATATATGAAATCCAATGACTAATAATTGGAGTCATAAGAGTTCATTACAATAATGTTTGGGGCCTATAAAATTTAGTCTAATGAGTATGACAATAATTTGGCATCACCCAAGTATCCATAATAATCAATATACTATCCGAAAAGAATTATTTCTCACCAGTTTGAGGCTTATAAAAGGAAGATATCTTGAGGTATATGATCACCTTTGGAACTCATATGAAACTAAACTCATCGAAAAACACTCGTCGTCGAGTATCTTAACATTTTTTTTTTTTTGTAGGATCTTGTTTTTCTCAATGTGTCCTTTGTAACTTGGAAGAAATATGTACTCAAGTAGATGAGAAGAGAAGAAACAACTAGTCTATACATTATCAAGAGACATCTAATTTCTAAATATTCATGATAGCTTTTAATAAGTGGGACAAGTCAATTCGACTTCATAGTATTGGATTAATAAGGGGGACAGGTGTACCATTTGTGACAATAACACATTGATAGTTTGATATTAAAAAAGTATTTTATTTAATCATGAAATTATAAAATAAGTTATTTTAATAAAAATTATATAAACCATAAAACTAATTGAAACTACATGTTATTGAAAACATTTGCAAATTTTGAAGTTTCTTTTTTTTTTCTTTTTCTTTTTTTTGGTGGGAAGCAAAAGTGTATATTCCATAGCTTGTTAAGAGAGAAGCGTCACTGTCATGCAAGATGGACCATGTTCTTGACTTTGCCACAAAAAAATAAATAAATAAATAAATAAATAAAATTGTTCATATGGAAAGAATAATTTAAAATTTCACCATATAAGAAAAATAAGAGGACGAATCTACATGTGACCTATCTGGATTAATTAATAAGGATAGCTCTTCATCTCTAAATGTGACATGCTGACCCTTCCATTCTACCAAGAGCCAACTCATGAACACAACCACAATAATTATTATTAGATAGAGAGGGAGGAAACTTCGTTGGTAACAATGTGACAAATGAAGTACTTATTTGGGTGCGAAAGACCTATATATTTAATAGTTGTATATAAATATATTGTCTTTTAACATTTTCTCATAGAGATGACGAATGGATTTTGGATAATGTGTGGACTTGAACGATCGAGAATGGGTTATATATCCTAATGAGTTCACACAACCAAAATAATATTATGGGGTTTGGATTTCCTTTCTAAGAAAAACTAATGAGGTTAGACTTGAGTCTGATTACAAAGATTGATACATTTTTCATAACCCAAAAATAAGTGAATTCTCAAAGAAATATCAAGCAAAATGAGGTAAATTCAAAGATCTAATGTTAGGAATCTCTAACCAATCTGATTGCTCTTTCTCATTCAGTTTCATGTCATAAGATCATTTGTCAACCACACTTAATAGGGATCCCTAAAATTTAAGATATTTTCATTATATATGATATTATGTATCTCATGTAAAGAACCTACAAATTTCTTCATTTTCAAATTAAATTTATATATAACATTGAGTTTATTTTACACAAACTATAGCCATTCATTTGGTTTTGATTAGATTGATTCGCACTCTTTCTAAAATTCACCCAACACAAAAGTACCCAAATTGCAACCACTGTCTTCGTGTATAGCAAAACCATCTATTCCTTTAGATTTCAGATAGAACAGCATATATCTTGCTAAGTCACTCAATTAAATATTTGACTTGACTTTGGAAAGATTGCACAAAAACATGTAAATGTGGAAAAGATTAATTAACTTTCAACTGAGGCAACATATGATAACCATTGAAAGGGACTTAAAAGGTGTTCGTTCATGCATGCAACACAAGCTACTCTTTCACCAGATTCAACATACAATAAAAACAATTGAAAGGGGACTAAAAAAAGCTATTCTTGCATGGAACACAAGCTAACTTGTTCTCTTAGGGTATAATAAATTACTTCAAGTGGAAGGTGGGACATCTTCTATCTGTGTCTTGTGACAGCTATCTAATGATATGAAAAGAGTATCAGATGATCAACATATATATTCATGATAGTTCATGTATCCTAATTGTACATCTATCTTTTTTGTCAGATATAGATGACATTTCATATCCTGCAAGGATAAACAATGACATTAAAGCTTCACTTAAATAGATATATCAGTCACCTCCTTTAGTAATAATATAGAAAGCCTTACCTTATGTCTTCCAATTTATAGCACAAGTTTTAGAAGCAATGCTATATTTCATGTGTGTGTGTGTGTGTGTGTTTATATATATATATATATATATATATATATATATATATATATATATATATATATATATATACATGAAATTTTTAGAAATACTCAAATATTAATGAAGAATTTAAATTAAGATTCAAACAACAAAGTCTTGCTTTCCACAGTACACCATCACTCTAGTTGGTTGAATTGCCACAGAAATCTTAATCATGTTGAGGTTGCATCATCTTTATGATGATCCCCTTTTTGTATGTGAGAAAAGAAAACACCATACTTAACAAGAATATCATCAGATGTGCCTGTGCATAATAATAAATGGAGAAGACGCAGTGTGTTTGATGAACTTGTCCAATTGGATAGGCTTTAAGCAAGTTGTAGGACTAGAGGTAGTAGGTGCAGGTAATGGAACTACTGAATTGATGTCTACGTTCCGATCATGATTTCTGCAAAGGTAATGTTCCAAAGAATTAAATTGTTCTTTGTGCATCAGCATCATCATCCAAAGTTCCTGATGACTTGAACCACTGGTGTTTTATGTGTCTTGAGTCTTGCGTGGTCTGTAATCAGCTTTGTTGATAAAATAATTGACCTATAAAGATGTGGATCAAAAGCTTAGATTTAGAATATATTTTTTATTCATCTCTATCCTACTGCTGATGCAGCATTCTTGGATGCTCTATTTCCATATTTGTCTTTTTCTTAGCCTCTCAGGAAGGGAGGATGATTTATCTTCACTTTCTTTCATCCTATGCCTTCCTAATCCAAGTCCACTTACTTTAAAGCAGGCATTGATGTCATGCTTTTCACAGCTAAAGCATGTGAAGCTTTGCCTACTTTGAATCTACTAATTATATTATCTGTGGTTTGGGTATCCGTGGAACAAATGTTTTAATAGGAAGGGAACATTTAAGAACTGAGAGACCATTATTCACCCCATTCTATTTTATCTGAGTTTGGTCTTTGATGTCATTTTAAAGAAAACAAAAGGAAACGAGGGCAACAAAAACAAGAATGAAATGAAATGAATTCCATCCAGCTTACTTACTGTTTGATAGCCAGATTTAAGAATCAAATCTCATCCTCAATCACTTATATTTTTGTTTGTCACGTAAAAAGTTCCACTTGTGTAGAATATCTCATATTTTTAGAATCTGAATGCTTATTGGTTAGCTTCTCATGCAAAGAATTATAAATCTAATCCGATCGGGAGATTTAACCGGATATATAATCTATTTTATGCTCTAGTGAGCATAACCTTGAATGTATTAGAAATTTAAATTAGAATGTATTTTAGGGAATAAAATAAAATAAAATAAAATAAAATAAAATAAAATAAAATAAAATTAGAACAGCCATCACAACATCGGAAGCATAGGCATCTTTTCAAGTCGGCCTCTTGCAGAGCATCAATCTGGATTGAGCTTTGAAGGACTCTTTCTTACTTACTACTGCTAGGGAAAGAGACACTGTTGATGCTTTCAATACCTCAAAGACTCGTTGCTGGTGTTGGAAATGGTTGAAGAATAAGAGATGTAACTATTTGGATGATGCTTCCAAAGATGGGTGATGACCTGAAAACATGGTTTGCAAGTAGGAAGTGAACAGATCATTTTGTCCACTTGCTCTGTCATTTTCACCTAAAGAAGAATTGACCACACCAGATTCTTTCATTTCAAACTGTAGCTAACTGGTCTCTCTCTTTTGTTCTCTTCTTCCTCTTTTCTCTTTGAATGTTCACTTCTTTTGCTTGTTGTGTATGTATCACTTGCATGATGTGTCCCTTTCCTTCCTTCTATGCAGGTTGTACCCATCCCACTCATGTTGATTCATCCATGAATGGTTCTCTACACAAAGCTTTCCTGTGCCAATTGCATCCTATCCATGCCGGAGAAGAGTTTTATTCTTAGGAGAATATATATATATATATATATATATATATATATATATATATATATATATATATATATATTGTTAGAGAATCGATCATAAATCAAATGATTGACAGACAGATTGTACTTATCTATTGTATCTTTATTACATTAATCATCCTAATTTATGAGTATGATTGGATGACAATCAAATTCTTCTCAATCTGTATAAATTTTTAGTATCATTCATCAAAGAATATTACACATCCTACTCACAATATCATAGCCTTCTTGCTTAAGCAAGTATAAACTATTCTCTCCAACACCAACGCCTCCTTCTCCCACCACCACAGGCCACCCCAGACCACGTAGGCGGCCACTTCTCCTTCCACTGCACGCGGCCTCCCGATTGCCTCTTCTCCCACCGCAGACAGCCACTTTTCTTATCTGACTCACAGCCCAACTCGCGTTATCCTCGTTGGAAGCCGCGTCTTCCGCACATTGCAGGTTGTCCTCCTCCGCTCCTGCCCTTACACCGTCACATACCTACTTTGGTCCTTCACTGTAGCCTGCCTATCTACTCTGATGACACCTTTTTGCACCTGACTTTACAGAAATTTATTTTTACTTTACACCAAAGACTGAACATGAATTTTACACCCAAAAAAAACCATCAGTCCTATCGTCAAATATATGATAATTTAATTTATCTTAGGTTTGATTACTACTCAAATTAACACAAACAACAATAAAATATTAACAATATTTTTACGAGGGACTTCGACAAATGTCTTACACAGTTTTAATTCAAGGGTACTTTTATTTAGTTTGATTATTCGTTTTGAACCTAACCAAATCAATTTTAATTTAAGAGATATCAATTCGATTGAGTTTACGATTCTAAATCTTTAACTGATTCAGATTAATCAAATTATAAATGATATGGACTTAATTTTATAAATTTTATCATATTACCATTCAATTGAATTAAATAGATTCATTAAATATATATATTTTTTTAAATTACTTAAATTATAAATTGATTAACTAAACCGGATTAATCGGTTTCAAATCGATTTGATTAGGTAGCTTTCAATTAATTTATATTTGGAGTACCTTACTTTAATCGAATCGAACTAAAAAAATAATAATTTGGTAAGCAATTGATGGATCAGTTGTACATTAAAGATCTATAGTAACTATGAAATCTATTTACATCTATTAATCTTTTTCTTTTTTAAAAGAAGTACATTACTCTTTATCAAATATAAAGATAAATATATAGTTCACCAAAGAGGATGTCATCTAATTAACTTTACTTAAATGACTGACACAAATTATATGATGATAAATTTACTATAGACTTCACATAATATCGATAAATACTTGGTTCTCTATCTTATTTATCTCTTATTTATTTATATCGATAAATACATAATATTTCATTTATAGCTAACAAAATATTATAATTCATATATTGGTCTTGTACTAATTGATCTGTAGTAAAATGTTAATTGGAACTCTAATAAAGAAAAACTAGTTCGACACTCTAGTCATTAGTATCATTATTGTAAAACTTAATTTGATTACTAACTTGCTTTACATTGTTAGGATCAAGAGCACTAAGACGAGTTGGGGGTGGGGGTGAATTAGTGCAGCGAAAAATTTTCGTCGGTTCAAGAAGACTTCGTACGAAAATCATTTCGAAAAAATCTTTAACTTGAGTGCAAACGGAAGTATAGTTGATGTAAAGCAATGGAGACAGTTTGTAGTTAATATAAAGAGCAGAATATAAATACAAACTGAGATTTAGAGTGGTTCGATCAATCTTGACCTACATCCACTTTTGGCTTCCTCCTCCGACGAGATCACCGACATCCACTAGAGGCCTTCCTTCAATAGGCAAAGGCCAACCACCCTTTTACAGTTTTTCTCCTTTTGACGGGTTTAGGAGACAACCCTTACAAGTTTTCATTCCTCTCTTGAATGATCAAGACTTAAAAAGAAAAGAGGGAGAGGAACTCTAGCCTTTTATAATACTTTTTAAGCTCTCAAATACTCAGAATAAAAGCAAGTTTTCAGTGTCTTTTCATGTAGGAAAGGGTGTGGTTTATATAGGTCCCAATCAGTTTGAAATTGGAGCTCAAAAGTGTCCATTCCCGGATTTCCGGGGTCTTGGCAATACCACCGCCATAACTGGGCTGATCCATTCGGTCCAATTTGGGTCTACCAAGAGCACAATTGGTCCAAGATTAAGTTAATGGGATCACCTCCCAATCCTAACTTAATCTACATATTAACTACGATAATTAAGACATCAATACTGTAGATCGTGTTCTGGTGCGTCAATGGCTTCTTTCGGTGAGCTTCCGACGAACCCTTGACGATTATCTGGCGAACTCCCAGCAAACTGTTGGACTTGCGATGATCTTCTTGGTGAGTTCCGACGATCTTCTTGGGTAAGCTCCTGGACTTCTCGGATTGTTCCCTCAGAACCTCCGATGACCGTTCGGACTTCTGACGAACCCTTGAACCCTCAACGTGATCTTGGTCTTGACTCCGGCTTAACACCTGCTGCATGTCTTACTACCATCGTAGTTAATCCAGCACATTTATCTCAACATACAGATTAGATAACCAAATGACAATTGACTTCATTATCAAAATCCGAGATTCAACAATCTCCTCAATTGATGACGGAGTTAACCTTAACTCCCCCTCTCTATATGCCATACTTCAGATAAGTCATTCTTGAATTCAAAGCCTTTGAATTCAAGAGACATATTGATAAGTTAAGTTCATTTAAATTTATCAATACCCCCATCATGATTCCTATCATGATGTATCTTTGTGAAAATGATGTCAAGGCTTGACATCCATTTCAAGCCTTATATTTCATATGTGAAAGATAGCAATTGTAGTAATTTATCACATAGCAAGATATCAATTTGTAAGATTGCGATGTAAGCTCTAGATATCTTAACATGATGCAAATATGGCAATCATAGCAATTCATCATATGACAAGATATCAACATTGTAAAATTACAATGTAAGCTCTAGATATCTTATCATTAATGCAAATATGGTAATCATAGCAATTCATTCTATCATCAATTTACAATATTTTTCTCCCCCTTTGTCATCAACAAAAAAGAGAACGATTCAAGCGTATTTCAAGCATAGTAATAAGTGTGGTAAAGATTCATGTTATTTTTCAACCATAAGATACCATTCATATAAATTATTTTTCAAGCAATCATGACATTGTATCATCAATTTACTTCTTCCTTATTTGTCTTTTTTTTTTTTTTTTTGCATGAAGGAGAAAAGTCATTGTGAACTAACTTTGAATGAAGTTAAAAATGATAAGAGATTAAATCATGCTTCATTTTTATAAGAAACAATATATACATGTGAAATTAAATTCTTGCAAGTGTTCATTAAAAAAAGTCTTCCTTCATCAAGAAGGAATTTATTTCATCAAATCCATTTCTCGATTAAAAATCATTTTTCACAAGGTAAATCCATGATGCATTTGTTAATCAATTCCATATGTCAAAAATCATGGAGCATTAATATGAAATAAACTTGATATGACATAGGCTCATGAAAGCTCCATTCAAGAAATACATTTAATCTGGAAGAGAAATACAAAATCATGCATTGTTAGGATCAAGAAAGTCCGAAAATAAAGTTTAACAAATTCATGCATTCGGACAAAGTTTTGCCATAGCTTTTCAAACACAATTATGAAAGTAAAACATGCTTATCATCATGGAAATCAAGACACACAATTTCTAATATGTTATTGAAGCATATAGTCATGTAAAATTCATATAATAAGATTTTCAATATTAAGTGATTGATCATAGAATCAAGAAAGTCCAAAAAAACCAATTTAATAAGTTCATGCATTCGGATAAATCAACATTCCTAATTCTCTTCTAATGAAATCAAATTGTTCTTCATTTAAAGGCTTTATAAAAATATCAACTAGTTGATGTTTAATATCAATGAACTCTATAATTACATCATGATTAGTGACATGATCGCATATAAAGTGATGTCTAATATCAATATGCTTTGTTCTTGAGTGTTGAATGAGATTCTTTGTTAAGCATATTGTACTTGTGTTATCACATTTAATGGAAATACTTTTAAGATAAACTTTATAATCTTCTAAGGTATTTTTCATCCACACAACTTATGCACAGCATTCACTAGCTGCAATATATTCAGCTTCGGTTGTTGATAGTGCAACCAAGTTTTGTTTCTTAGATGATCAGGAAATAAGGGCATATCCTAAAAATTGATATGTTCCTAATATGCTTTTTCTATCTAGTCTACACCCAGCAAAATCCGCATCAGCAATTAGCTCAAAATTCTTAGATTTTAGATATCATAATCCTAGATTTGTAGTACCTTTAAGATATCTATGTATTCTTTTAACTGCTTTGAGATGAGATATCTTAGGATTCGATTGAAACCTAGCACAAAGTCGTACACTGAACATGATATCTGATCTAGTTGTAGTGAGGTAAAATAAACTTCCTATCATACCCCTATAAGTTTTTTGATCAAAACTTTTTCCACTTTCATCAATTTTTAACTCAGTGGAGGTACTAATAGGAGTGTTGATAGCTTTTGAGCTATCCATATTAAATCTTTTTAGCAAATATAAAGCATATTTAATTTGACTAATAAAGATGTGTTTAGTTGCTTAATTTGTAAGCCTAAAAAGAAGCTTAATTCTCTTATCAAACTCATTTCAAACTCAAGGCTCATAGTTTTAGCAAAAAATTCACAAAAAGATTCATTCGTAGAACCGAAGATAATATCAACAACATAAATTTAAACAATGAGATAATTATTTTCAAAATTTTTGATAAACAATGTAGTATCGACCTTACTTTTAGAGAAATTATTTTCAATAAGAAATGAACTAAGTCTCTCGTACCAAGCCCTTGGGGCTTGTTTTAAACCATAGAGAGCTTTAGTTAATCTAAACACATAATTAGAGAGACTATTATTCTCAAATCCGGGAGATTATTCAATATAAACTTCTTCAAAAATAAAGTCATTTAGAAAAGCACTTTTAACATCCATTTGGAATAACTTAAAATTATTACTACTAGCATAGGCAAGGAGCATCCTTATGGCTTCTAATCGAGCCACAAGAGCGAAGGTTTCTTCGTAATTGATACCTTCTTCTTGGTTAAAACCTTTGGCCACTAATCTAGCCTTGTTTCTAACCACGATACCAGATTCATCTTGCTTGTTTCTAAAGACCCATTTAGTACTAATAACTAAATGGTCATTTGGCCTAGGAACAAGCTTCCACACCTCATTTCTCTCAAATTGATTTAACTCATTTTACATTGTGATAATCTATGAATCATCTTTTATGGCTTCGTCAATATGTTTAGGTTCAATTTGGCAGAGAAAAGCGACATTGGTACAAAAATTTTTAAGAGAAGAATGTGTTTGAACCCCCTTAGATGTGTCTCCTATGATTAGCTCATTAGAATGAGCATCTACATACTTCCAATCCTTATGTAAGGATATTTCAAAAATGGATGCATCCAAGTTGCTAGTTGGAGAAGGGGTTTCATTTAAATTCAAGGAATCGAAATTAACATCATCATCAAAATCATTTTTCTTAATTTCGAAAATCTCATTAAAAATAACATGAATGGATTTTTCTATAATTAAAGTTCTTTTATTGAAGATACAAAATGCTTTAGAAATTAAGGAATAACCAAGAAAAAATTCTTCATCGGATTTAGCATCAAATTTTCCTAAGGCATCTTTTTTATTCAATATAAAACACTTATACCTAAAAACTTTAAAATATGAAACATTGGTTTTTTGTTGTTCCATAACTCATAAGGGGTTTTGGTGAGTAAGGGTCTTACTAGAATTCTATTCATAACATAGCATGTCGTGTTTACGGCTTCGGCCCAAAAATATTTGGGTAGACTATGTTCATTCAACATGGTTCTTACCATTTCTTGTAAATTTCTATTCTTTCTTTCTACTACATTTTGTTGAGGATTTCTTAGAGTAGAGAAGTTATGGTTGTATCTATTAGATTCACAAAATTCTTGAAAATCACGGTTTTGAAATTCACTATCGTGATCACTTCGAATTGATGAAATCATAGAACCCTTTTTATTTTGAACAAGTTTATAAAACTTGGTGAAATATCTAAAGCATTCACTTTTGTGTTTCAAGAAATAAGTTTATGTGTATCTACTATAATAATCTACAATAACAAAAGCATATTTGTTACCTCCTAGGATGTAGAGATTGATCCGAATAAGTCCATATGAATCAATTACAAAGGTCTAGAGGTGCTTATTTGATTCTTAGATTTGAAGCTACCCTTTATTTATTTTCCTAATTGACAAGTACCACACATATTATCTTTGATGAATTTGATATAAGGCTTACAATTTATTTGGATAAAATTTGAGTGATTAGTTTCATGCTAGCATGACTTAATCTCCTATGTCAAAGCCAAGCATCATCATTCAAAACCGAGAAACGCATTTCATTATAAAGATCATTAATGTCAATGGTGTATACGTTATTTTATTTTAATGCAATCATATATGTGTTTTTGTGTGGTTTTTTAATTATACAAGCATTAGATTCGAATTTGACAATATATCCTTTATCACACTATTGACTAATGCTCAAGAGGTTATGTTTTAAACCATCAACTAATAAAACATCTTCAATAAAAAAGTTAGATTTGTTACCTATGGTTCCTTTGCCAATGATTTTACCCTTTGTTGTTGTCTCCGAAGGTGACATAGCCTTCGTCTATGCTAATGAGCTTAGAGAATTGAGATGTATCTCCGGTCATATACCTTGAGCATCCACCATCAAGGTACCATCTCTTGCTCCTAGCTTATGGTGATATATGTTTCTACAAAAAAGGATGATTTTTAGGTACCCATTTAATCTTGGGTGCCTAAAAAACCGATCTAAATTGTTTGTCATGTTGCATGAAATTTATTACGGTTCCTTTAGGAACCCAAATCAATTTGTTAGAACTAATCTTCTTGAATGGACAATGATAAGTTCTATGTCCATGTTTGTAATAAAAGTTGTACTTGTTTTGGTGCGAAACATGTAAGATAGAGACTTTAATGAAAGTGGTTGGATTTTGGTAAGAGCTACTCATAAATCCGATTTCACTTCTTTTATGGACGTGACCCTTATCGATAAGGAAGGATCATGTTCAAGGACTTGCTACCAACCTCGAATTTCTTCAAAGTGTCCTTGAGTAACAAGTTCTCCTTTTGGAGCACTTCTAAGTTATGACATTTCGTACGTGGAACTAAACAATCATTATGTTTAATTTTTAATTTATCAAAATTACTAACAAGAATATCATACTCTTTTTTTTAATAATTTATATTTTCTACTAATTATTTTATATTCATCAAATAAATCATGAAAAGCATTTAACAATTCATCAAATGATAAATCTACATCAATTAAATTTGATACCTCTTCTCCAATGGCCATAAGTGCATAATGAGCAACTTGTTCGGTGTTGGACTCCTCTTCTTCGGATGCACTGGAGTCATCCCACGTTGCTTTGAGCGCCTTCTTCGTCGTTGGTGTTCTCTTCTTGGCTTAGGGACATTTACTTTTATAGTGTCCCGGCTTCTTGCATTTGTAGCAAATAACTTGGTCCTTTTGGGTTCAAATTTATTTTTAGTATCATTTTTAAATTTATTTCTTTTAATAAATTTTTTAAATTTTCTGGTTAGAAATGCCAAGTCATCGTCGAAGTCCTCATCACTTGAGTTTTCTCTCAAGTGGTTTTCTTGAGTTCTAAGTGTCATATCCTTCCTGTTCTTTGGAAGAGTGTCCTCATGCTCTTCATGAGCTTTGCAAGTCATTTTGTAGGTCATTAATAACCCGATTAATTCTTCAAGAGGAAAGTTGTTTAAATCTTTAGCCTCTTGAATAGCAGTGACTTTAGGGTCCCAAATCTTTAGAAGGGATCTTAGAATTTTATTAACGAGCTCAAAATCTGAAAAACTTTTATCGAGTCCTTTTAGACCATTGACGACATCCGTAAAACGGGTATACATATCTCCTATGGTCTCACTCGATTTCATTCGAAAAAGTTCATAAGAATGTACTAAAAGATTGATTTTTGACTCTTTCACTCTAATCGTGCCTTCGTAAGTCACTTCGAGTATATGCCAAATATCAAATGCAGTTTTATAAATTGAAACACGATTAAACTCATTTTTATTAAGTGCATAAAATAAGACATTCATAGCCTTTGCATTTAGAGTGAAAGTCTTCTTCTCCAATTCATTCCAATTGATCATTGGAAGAGAATACTTTGAAAATCTATTTTCAATAATATTCCAAAGTTCAAAATCCATGAAAATAAGGAAGATCCTCATTCGGGTCTTCCAATAGGTGTAGTTCATCCCATTGAACATGGGTAAAAGAGTGACCCTCTTGGTTTTCGGCATATGCCATCTCTCTTGGATTTTAATCTAATTGAGAGTGAACCCGCTCTGATACCAATTATTAGGATCAAGAGCACTAAGAGGGGGGGGTGAATTAGTGCAGCGGAAAACTTTCATTGGTTAAAAAAGACTTCGTACGAAAACCATTTCGAAAAGATCTTTTACTTGAGAGCAAACAAAAGTATAATTTATGTAAAGCAATGGAGGCAGTTTGTAGTTAAGATAAAGAGCAAAATATAAATGCAAACCGAGATTTAGAGTGGTTCGGTCAATCTTGACCTACATCCACTTTTGACTTCCTCCTCCGACAAGATCACCAACATCCACTATAGGCCTTCCTTCAATAGGCGAAGGTCAATCACCCTTTTATAGCTTTGCTCCTTTTGATGGGCTTAGGAGATAACCCTTACAAGTTTTCACTCCTCTCTTGAATGATCAAGACCTAGAAAGAAAAGAGGGAGAGGAATTCTAACCTTTTACAATACTTTTAAGCTCTCAAATACTCAGAATAAAAGCAAGCTTTCGGTGCCCTTTCATGCAAGAAAGGGTGGGGTTTATATAAGCCCCAATCAGTTTGAAATTGGAGCTCAAAAGTGTTCATTCCTGGATTTCCAGAATCCTGGTGGTACCACCGCCATAATTGGGCGGTACTACCGCCAGTCATCTATCACTGAACGGTACTATCACTCAGTCTGAGCGGTACTATCGCTTGACATTGCTCGGAGATTGAGCTTAGGCGGTACCACCGCCTGACAGGGGCAGTACTATAACCTAGAACTCCTGGGAGATCGAGTCTCCTGGGCGATGCCATTGCCAGCAAGGAATTCTGGGTCTGAATGGGCTGATCCATTCGGCCCAATTTGGGTCTGCTAAGGGCTCAATTGGCCCCAGATTAAGTTAATGGGATCACCTCCCAATCCTAACTTAATCTACATGCTAACTACGATAATTAAGATATTAATACTACATATCGTGTTCGATGCGTCAATCGCTTCTTCTGGCGAACTTCCGACGAACATCCGACGAACCCTCAGCGATGCTCTGATGAACTCCCGGCAAACTCTTGGACTTGCGACGATCCTCTTGGTGAGTTCTGATGAACTTTTTTGGCAAGCTCTTGGATTTTTCGGATTGTTCCCTCAGAACCTCCGACGACCGTCCGGACTTCCGACGAACTCTTGAACTTGATCTTGGTCTCGACTCCGGCTTAACACCTGCCGCATGTTTTACTGTCTTCGTAACTAATCCTGCACACTTATCTCAACATATGAATTAAATAACCAAACGACAATTTACTTCATCATCAAATCCAAAATTAAACAAACATTTACTCTCACTCTAACAATTTAGTAGGACAATATCTATGCTATTTATTTATGCTTGAATTTGATATTCTATTTTCACTTGAAGCATATTGTTATCCACTTATACTTTATTAAGGTTCAAATTATCAGACTGTAATAATATATATCACACATCTATTTTTCTGACCAATCGATAAATTCTCATAAAATTATTTACTCGTAAAGTGTTACATCAAGGATTGACATATGTAATAAAGTTCAATCTTATAATAATATGATAGAAAATCAAATATCAAATAATTGATAAAAAAAGAAAATATAATAGGATATCGTCGAGTTGTAACAAAATATAATGCTCAAGTCAATCGATTAACAAAATAATAAAATAAGAAAATAGATTTACAAATAAAACCCTTTAGTGTGAAGAAAGAAAACAAGAGGAAGCCAAAGAAAACTCTTCGTCAAAATCAATTGGATTACAGAGAGTTCTTATTAAATCAATAAGATTATACGTTATCGAGAATAATTCTTATCCTATAAATCTCTTCCACTAATTAAAATCAATTAAATTATAAAGAGTCATTATTAGATCAACTAGAGGATATACATATACATATACATATAATCAAGAATAATTCTTAGCTTATAAAATAATCACTGACATGAGTTTCAACAGTAAACTCACGAGAACAATCAGTTCTCGCCGGTAGAGATAGCATAAAATAAAATAAAATAAAATGGAGATCTACCTCAATCATCTTATAGAGCCTGGCATCAAAAACAATACATTAGAAGATCATAAAGATCGAACTTAAATCAACCATCGTCCTCAGATGAAACATTCTATTTTCCTCCTCTTCCTCTTTCATTCATTAGTTATTATTTATGTTCAACCACTTGACAACATGGGTGGTGGGACTACTTTAACATTCATCACCTTGCATCTCATACATGGATGACACAGTAACACTCACTTCCCTGTGAGACATCCTTATCCTCTCTGACGCCGCCAACAACACTTCGAAATGACCTTTCGAAACATGCAAGAGTCACCAGCTCGATCAACATGTGTTATTTGATGATACCAGCTCATCGGTAATGTAATAGCACTACGACTCTCCATTAACAACGGTCTATGTGGAATCTTATCATGGAAGCCAAACAATCAAAGATATCTAAGCTTCCTCATCTTCTTTCTACTGAGATATTAGCCTTTTTTATTTCTTTTCAATCATCTTAAGTAACTCTCGTCTCCTTTATAGTTATGCCTACCTCTTCAATATATACAAGTTGAAAGCTATTTAATTTACCAGAAATTTTTGTGATGCATTACAGCAAACTGAAAGTTTCTTTTACCGAATCAGATTTTTGTTTTAGGTTTCTGACAAGGAAGAATCTATCAAACCCATGTTGAAACAGAAGCGTAACTCATGAAGTAATAGAGCAGCCAACTCCATAGTCACCACCTAATCTTTTGTTTGGTATGTTGCATGAAGCTTGAGTGAGTGCAACATTATTCTTAGTTAGATCCACAATGTTGACTTAATCCGTTGAGATTGTCCATATTGGATATCAAATCATAAGTCGAACTCTGCACCAAAAGGAAATTGTTGGTGTGAACCTGAACATTATGTTGTCAAACTAAACAGCCTAAAGTCAAGCAGTTGTCAGAGTTGGGCCCAATGACAGTGTAATGCAAAGCCAGTATTACAATATTAACAACATGCATTTGAAGTTAGAAGACTACACTCAAAGTAGAGGCTGAGAAACATTATTCACATCATGATGTTTAGGTCAAAAAGACACTTCATCTTGACACAAAGCCACACTCGAAAAGTATCCACAAACTAAACCAAAGCTAATAGCTTCTCTCAACTTCTACTCTCATTTCTCTCATGTGATGTTTAGGTCAAAAAGACACTTCCTCTAGAAACAAAGCCACACTGAAAAGTATCCACAAACTAAACCAAAGCTAGTAAGTAGCTTTTCTCAACTTCTACTCTCATTTCCCTCATGTGTTCTTATTATGTTTCCTAATAGCAAAACTTTAAGTTCTTTCTATCATTAATTGTAAAGAAAGAAAAGTCTTGTGGAAAGCTTTCATGGAACAACTTGTTTGGATTCTTAGCAGTTGGTTCCCTTGATACAATCTAAAGATCAGAGAGAAGAGAGATGCCTCCACTACAATGTTTAGACTAATCTCCTTGGCAATATTCTTTTATGCGATAACCAGCTCATTCTTGTCTTGTTAGAGAAGAAAACATAAAAGAAGGTGGACTTCATTTGGTTTCAATGGTAATAGGGACTGCACTAAGTAGAATTGTTTTTTAGTAATATAAACAATTAGACCAATTAATTTAATGCAGTTGTTTGATAGGGATGGGTTAGGCTTCTAGTTGACAATATTTAGACAAGCATCAAATTGATGTGATTTCCTTTTTATCATGTGAAAGGTTTTCTCTGCTTAGAAATATGGACTTCATATGCTTTGTTCACCATCTAAAACTACACCAACCCCCTTTCACTTGGTTTGCACTTCCTATGGTGATTGGATGACTAGAAAAAAAATCTCATATTGTTCGGTCTTTGTTGCCGTATTCCTTCGTCATTCTCACCATCACTCTTTTATTGTTGTCACTAGTTGATAATTGTTGAATCAATTAGAACATTTTTGACCTTGTGATAACACACACACACAAAAAAAAAACTATTCCTGATGCTCTAGCAAAATCTTGATCTTTCTTTCCAATATGATATCAATAGTTCTGTGAGAACACTTGAGCACCACGTTCAGATGGAGATCAATATCAAGAAATATCTCTCTTCACATTGCGATCTAGATGTCTATTATTACTGCTGTGTTAGTGTACTATGAATATGTCATCTGCTCTTTCTTTTCATGGAGACAGAGAGAAAATAATTATTCTACTAGTGCAATGGGCATTGAAGTGTTGTCTTTTTGTTTGAAGGTCTTCTTGTTGGCGGAGTCCTCTCTCCGTCGACTCTAATCCGTCCAAAATGACTGTTTTGAGACGCGGAGAGAGACTGAAGCTTAATCGGGACCATCATCACATCCAACACGCAAGAACAGGCCGTACGAACAAGCAAAATCCTTTTCAACATCACGAGAAAGTTGCAACATACAAACAAATTTTTATCCTCGTGCAACGCATGCATCCTTCTTCTACCGAGCTCCTTGCTGCCCTCCTGCAAGTGTGAATTTACTGTTAATTATTTTGTTCGCCAAATTACTGGTGCATTTGATTAGGCTATTATCGATCTCCACCACTCCACCTGCTGTGGCTGCTCAGGGCAATAGTTCAACTTGCCTAGTTTTGCTCGATTTGTCAGATATTATAAATTTTTACTGTTTACTCAAACTATTTATCCGCTTTGATGTCACAGTGTTACAGTGAGATTGTGCTCGGAGAATAGCTAACTTCTCGTTATTTTTATTATCGTGTTCTTTTTGAGTAGCTCCAACAATTTAAGAGTAAGTTTACACTTACAATCTACTTATGACTATAATCTAAGATAACAATTCTAGTTCGACAATATTATGTTCGAGTTGAGATCCTAATCAGTTACACCTTACCATGTTACCATTGTAGTCAACATGAAATATTTTTTGATAAAATTAAATATAATTAATTCTTTTTTAAGAAATGATATTAAATTTTGTTTTCGTAGATACATCACAATTGGGAGATTCTGATTAGATCTCACTTCCGCTTAACATTTGAGATCAAAGTGATTTCTCGAAAAATAGGTCTACTCAACTCAATATAATATATATATTTTTGCCTTGAGAAAAATGAAGGTGAGACCACAAGCTGATTGTTATCCATAATGAGACTTCTTTTAGTGAGAAATAGAAGGCTGATTGATTGCAACATGTTGTGCTGCACATGTAACAGAGAGACTAAGAAACAATTGCCATTATCTCTTCTCATTCTCACTTTGAGATTCTTCTTAAGCAAGACAAGCAGGATGAGAAGCAAAGGATGAGACAGGCCTCATTCATTTTACATCAAGTGAATTCAAGGTGGGCTATATGTCTTCATCTGTTCCTATGGGTTGGAGGAAAAGCAATGGACTCGATTGGCCACTTCAGGTCAACCATCCGACTCATTACTTTGACACTCTTCTTTGTTTTCCGCTCCAAGAAGATACACAAGTGTACCCCATCCCATCCAAAAGAAAGAAAATGAAGTAGCTTAGATCCATGTCAGTCAAACTTGGACCACGTAAGCTGAGCATCCTCAGCTCTTGGCATCTCCTGCGGTGGCTGGTCTACTCTTCTGACCTTATTGCAGACCACTTGGGAGCCATGGAAGACCAGAGCACAGAAACACACATCACAGATCAAGTCAAACTCCAGACCCCCTTCTTCAGGCTTTACAGAGCTTAAACAAGTCGCGTTATGCCCGACTCCATCACACGTCTTCTTCCACATGATGAACCTCCTCTATAAGAGTCCGACTTCAAGGTTGGAGAAGACACACCAACCGGTGAGAACGAGATGGAGGTGAGAAGAGGGGCGTGGACTGTGGAAGAAGACCTGTTGCTGATGAACTACATCGCTAGCCATGGCGAGGGCCAATGGAATTCGCTCGCTCGCTGTGCAGGTAGCGGACTCATCCCTTTCATGGGAATCAAAGCAAGACTGTGTTAGGTTCTTTGTCTTCATGATGTTTGTCTTCGTTCCGGATCGAACAGGTCTGAGGAGAACAGGCAAGAGCTGCCGGCTCCGGTGGCTCAATTATCTCCGCCCGGACGTCCGCCGCGGCAACATCACTCCCGAAGAGCAGCTCCTCATCCTCGAGCTCCACTCTCGCTGGGGAAACCGGTGAGCAACGATCTCGACAAAGACCTCTCAACGATGACATCTTCCTCACCATGTTGCCTTGTAGGTGGTCGAAGATAGCGCAGTGCTTGCCGGGGAGGACGGACAACGAGATCAAGAACTACTGGAGAACGAG
Source organism: Musa schizocarpa (assembly GCA_900464855.2). Taxonomy (NCBI): domain Eukaryota; kingdom Viridiplantae; phylum Streptophyta; class Magnoliopsida; order Zingiberales; family Musaceae; genus Musa; species Musa schizocarpa. Next base: position 11,490,673 of record LS990925.1, on the reverse strand, counting down.
GGTGGAGAAGCAAGCGAAGCAGCTCCGGTGCGACGTTGACAGCCAGCGGTTCAAGGACACGGTGAGGTACATGTGGATGCCTCGACTTGCCGAGAGGATCCTCGCCGCTTCCGGCGGCAGCTCTGCCCCATTGGCCTGTGAGCGGCCGGCAGAGGGAAGCGTTGAGGTCGGTCAGACTTCCGAGACACAGTACGCGTCAGTTTCAGCGACCGGCGGCTCCGCCAGCAGCACGCAGGGGTGCGATGTTGTGACAGCTTCAGAGAGCGTACCGAGTCCCGGAGCTTGTGATGGCTTGGGGTCGCTGGATTGGGAAGAGAGCTTGTGGAGCATGGTGGAGGTTTGGTCGCAGCAAGAGCTTTAGAAGGAAGGCGAGAAAGGAAGTAATTGTGAAGACAGAAGAGACAGCATGGATTTGGAAGAAGAAGAAGAAGTTCTTGATTCATCCAATCATCATCTCAATCTTTCACATGTATGTGCTCGATATCCCCTCTAAACATAGTCTCCATACATGCATTAGTCAACTTATTGCGGTGAAATCTCTACCGAAATGCAAACTCTCTACTCATGAGCTTTAACGATCAAGAATAGATGTTGCTTCTGATATAAGTCGATGCAGTAGTCAGCGGAGGACACCAGCAATTCAAATTGCAACCCAAAGGAAAGCTCTGTTTTCCTTTTGTCTTATTCAGATGCACTTTCGCATCTATTTCTTTTTCTTTTTTCTTCTCTCTCCTTATCTTTTTATATTCTTTTAATTTCTTATCGGTTACCTTTGACTCAATTTTTTTTTAACTTGATGTAACAAAAAAAAAAAAAAAAATCAAATTTTAATAGTTTCTCGTTTTGAAGATTGGAATTATTATGTCTGTCCTGATTAGTATGATAAGAAAGCATAATATTCTCTGATCCATAACTCGATCGATCCAACTTGGTAGCAGGCGGTGGTGATCGATCAGAATCGCAGATGAAAATAGATGCATATTGTCTCTCTACTCTTCGCGTTTGAACTATTAATCGATATCAAAAGCGATGTTACAAGGGAATTAATCTTCTATTATTATACTATTACGAGAATATGAATCACATATTACTAGCATAGCATAGCATAGCATAGCATAGCATCCATTAAAAGGAGAGATTAAGTAACATTTGTTTTTATACATAATGTGTTTGCTCGGTCAATCGAACTTCCCACTAAAACCCAAGATTAATTTAATTAGATGGATTGACAACTCAAAGATATTCAAAACAAGATAAAATAAGAAATTAACATAAAGCAGAATCATACATGCCAATGCCAAAAATATCAATTCATATGTCGGATTTTCTCGATAACCTTAAGAGAAGTTGCACTGAATGGTTTGCAGATCAATTTCCTCCTTTGGGTAGTTGGTTAAGGAGTTTAAAGTTAACTTCATCGGCTATTAGCCCTCAAATAACGCCACTAGTAAGAGGAGAAGGAATCCTTGAAGAAGAGTTATATAAGAAAATTTAATGATAAGATCCACTTCACTTAGTTATTGATCTAATACTATTCATCCTCATCAGAGCATACATTAAAACTCATAGTTCTTTTTATAATGTCATTACCTAGTTGAGTCTGTAATTACTAGAAAGAGAAAGGTTGAATAAAAAAGGATAAAAAAAATAGAAAAATCCTCAATGATAGTACTATCATTTTAGCAAGATCATGGGTACAACATTGAAGATTGATTACTGTACCTTAAAAGAGTAAATTGAATAATTAATTTAAAGGGGCCAACCACACAGGTTTTTGCCTAAGGTTCATGAAACATCATCTTGACCAATAAATCCTATTGAGTAGCAAGTTGATGTAATCATCGGATCGGATGGTATCTAAACCTAGAGTAGGATGATGATGCATTAGTAATCTCTCTCAAGATCACTAATACATTGGGAAGAAAAGATCTTGATTAATATCAAAAGCTCGACAAGTATACTCTACTATGATGCCTTCCAAAAAATTGATCTAAGATTATAAATACTAAGATTTTGATGGCTGATATCTCGTATACAACGCCATCATTAGTCAACCCACATTACATCATATATATGCAATGGTGTCAACCTATTACATGATATTGAATTTTAATAATCAATTAAGGAGTGAGAGAACTAAGAAGTGATCCTAAAGAGTCAAGGTAGTACTACCGAACCTTGATTATCTTGCCAAAAAAGATAACTCTCTCTGTATAACAAATGCATCTTAGAGATACGCCTTCAGCAAACCATCACCCCGAGGACTAGAGGAAATTCCTATAGTGCTACCTAACCTTAATTACCTTGCATAAAAAATGAATCTCAAAAATTGATCTCTAACAAATCATCACCCTTTCTAAAGAAAAGGAACTGGTCAATTTCTTCTATGTCAACTCAGAAGTATTCTCATGGACCCCAAGTGACATGCTTAGAATCGATCGAAACATGCTCAACATTGACTCAATATTAATTCAAAGCATTAGGTATTTTGTTAGAAGGCTAAAAATTTCATCCCAAATCGGGAAATGATAATAAAGGAAGTTAGCGTGTTATTAAATACTAATTTTGTTTGTGAGGTCCACTATCCTAAGTAGCTCTTAAATATAGCCCTCGTTAAAAATAGTAATGAAAAATAGAGAATGTATATTGATTATACTAATCTTAAACAATTCTTATTCGAATGAAAATTTTCCTCTCGTTCGTATATCGTATAGACTAGCTGGCTGACCAGTTCCTTATTCGAATGATATCTGGTCATGAATTATTAATATTCATAGATTTTTTTTTATTCAACCAAATAAAAATAGCATAATAAGATGAAGAACTGCCTTCATTAGCGATAGGGGTTTGTACTATTATAAAATAATTTTATTTGAGCTCAAAAATATCAAAACAACCTATCAAAGAATTGGACAGAACATACAAGTATATATTAATAATATGCTGATGAAGAGCCACATCACAAGCAACCATCTCTTTAACTTGGAGAAAATATTTACAACTATTAAAAAATTATAGATACGATTGATTCTAATGAAGTGTGTCTTTGGTATAAGCTTCAAAAAATTTCTAAGCTTCATGATCCATCAATAGGGAATAGATACCACTCCCGAGAAAATCCAAGCTATAATTAAAATGAGTCTTCCACCTCAATAAAAGAGGTCTAATAACTAATAAGTTGGATTGCCACACTCAACTACTTTTATCTAGTACAAGCGATCAATATTTGTCATTTTTAAGACTTTAAAGTCATTAAAAGATTTTCAATGAATCGAACAATATTAAATAGCATTCGACGCTAAAGGTCTTTCTAGTGACTCCACCCCAACTCTATAGCTATTTCTATAGCTGGTGATAACTTTGATAATTGTAAGCTTAGTGTTGATTTAGAGGAGACCAAGTTTAAAGGCCAATATACTAGTCATAGGTGCCCTACAAGCTAATCACGTGAGTGATGGCATAGGAGACTTAACATGCAACCTTTTTATTTATTATTATTATTTGATATTTTATCATTTTATATTACCTATTGCATGAATATATTGTGATGTCCATAAATCTATGCTATAGGAATCAGATCATGATGAAATCATGATAGTGAGATCGATTCGTCTTTAAACACATATCTTAAATAATCTCGGTTATAGGTTACTAGAGAGAGACATCAAGATAACCAAACAAACTAGTATATTATATACCTGTCCATATGATAGATATAGCCGGTCTCATAGTTGCTCATGTGGGGACACTCCCCACTAGGGATATAGTGTAAATGTTCATTGGAGAATGAGTTCACTGATTGATCCGCTCACAAAATGTTGGATGGTTGATGATGCCTTATTATCAGACAATGATTCCATCATCCTAGTGGTGTATCTGATCCTTAGACTTGAGACACCAAGGATGTCCTATATGATTACTCAACTCTTTGATACTAGGCTTAAAGGTTTAGGTTTCCAGATCTAGCATAGTCGATCATCGGGAGTGGTAGCTAACCTTAGGAGGGCTATTGAGTATCAATAGAGGATCATTCGCTCTTAATGTCATAAGAGGAATATCTCATATGTTCTTGCATAGACAAATCTCTAGCTAGGGTCATTTGCATTAAGAGAGAAAGAGTTCATTGGGAGAATTTGATTAGAGTGAAACTCGTGTAGAAACTATATGGACCTGACATTACTATGTACGATGTATGGTCTTTGAGATATTAGATGGATGAGGGACTATAAGTGTAAAATAACTGATTATAGATATGTCCAAAGGATTGGATTTTCTTGTATCATCTGGGGACCGCGACGTAGTCACCTAGTACGTCCGTAGTCGATGAGTCGAGTGAATTATTATTGAGATAATAATTCACCGAGCTAGAAGGAGTTTTAGTAGATATGACTCATGGCTAGTTCGATATTGGGCTTAGAGGGTTACACATATATGATAGGCGTTGTAATAAGTAGAGGTTCATATATGAGATATCCGTTAGAGCCCTATCTTATTGGATATCCAATAAGCCTCTAAATTATTGGATCGATCTAATAAGAGCTAATAAGAGATTATTAGGTAGAGACCCATTAATCTAATATGTTTGGGTAGTTAGAGAAAGATCCAGTACCCAATATGGTAAGACCCATTAGGGTTAGGTTGATAGAGGGGCTCTATAAATAGGAGGGAACTAAAGACCCAAGGCTAGAGATTCTTTTAGGCTCCCTCCGCCTATTCTCCTCTCTCCCTCTCCTCCTTATACTACAACCCCTATTTCAGGCATGTGGATAATAAGAAGGGGCAGCCTCTCTTGATTGTGTGGTGCACACGATGAAGAGTTTTGAGCAACGATTTGAGGAGCATCTTTGTAGCCCATGTCATATGGATCATCACTAGAGAGGAGGGTAGTTGACCTCTTTCATTCTCTCCCATAGATCTGTAGGTTTTCAGGGACATATGATCTCCCTAAGTAATTCTCTTATGCATAGTTTTTCAGTTTCGCTTTTTTTTTAGCACCAACTTTTGCACGACGATGAAACCTTCTTTTTTATGAGAATTTTAGGATTTTATTTTTCTATTCTTTCACTGCACATGTAATGTTACCATAGATTTTCTAACAGTGGTATCAGAGCCAGGTTGCTCGTGTAAAAGATTAGCTTTTAAATTGCGTGTGTTATGTTCAATAACATTAAAATTATTTTATGTGATTACTGTAAATTTTTTTTATCATAGTTTCCGAATCTGTGCTGCACATTTTCTTGCTGTTAAGAAATGTTTTAGAGATAGCTTTTTATGTCAAATTTGTTCACATAAAAGGGGAAGAAATGACAACAATTGTTGCTGCCCCTTGGATTCGTCGAAGGCTACTTGTAGCCTTAGCCGAGAGCTCCAATTTACTGCTATTGGCCTGGACAAAAGCAGCAGGAACAAGAGCAGCATGGATGCCCTCAATCTGCTGCATGGTAGCCCCTATAGCTAGGTTTCCTGGCTGCAAGGGGCACCCCTGGCGGCCATGGTTTCCTGACCGTAGGGGTTGCCCAAGCGGCCAAGAGTTATGGCATGGGGCACTTGCAACCCATGGCAGCCCTACAACCATAGTTTCTTGGCTGCAAGGGACTCCTTAGTGGCTAGGGTTTCCTAGCCACGTAAGGCAGTCCAATAGCATAGGATTCTTAGTTTTTGGGAAGTCTTTATATGGTAATATTTGATTGCTTAAGAAGGAACTACCCGCCATATGGGGCACCCTATGGTAGGGTTCCTAAAATACTACATATAATTAATTAAAATAGTTTAATCAATTATTAGTATCTAGTAGTCCTACATGGTGATGTGTACATGCGAAGTATGATGTGGACGGATGATCATAGACTATGTGATGTGTGTGTACGTGTGATGAGATTATTATTATTATTAGAGCCTACGAGTCTCCAATTTATTTTTTGTTTATTGTTCGGCCTACATGTTTGTGATTAAATTGTAATTATATAAGAAGGCGCAACGGGAGTATGAAAGTGATAGCGGAAACCACGAGATTGAGACGGACGATCGTAACGTATGAGGATGCACCGAGATGCCGACATAACCGATGATGATGAGATGGATAATCACAAGGCATTGAGATGCGCCGTTGCATACATATATCTTGATGTGAATGATCAAGCTCATTGGCTCAGGCTTGATCACATTAGGATGTGGTACATGATCATCTGGTGTGATAGCTAATATGATGTCTGATTGAATATACACCTACTATATATATGTATATATATATATATATATATATATATATATATATATATATATATATATATATATGTATATATATATATATACATATATATATATATATATATATATATATATATGTATATATATATATATATATATATATATATATATATATATATATATATATATATATATATATATATATATATATGTATGTATATATATATATATATATATATATATATATATATATATATATATATATATATATATATATATATATATATATATATATATATATATATATATATATATATATGTATATATATGTATATATATATATATATATATATGTATATATATATATATATTTATATATGTATATATGTATATGTATATATATATATATATATGTATATATATATATATATATATATATATATATATGTATATATATATATATATATATATATATGTATATATATATATATATATATATATATATATATATATGTATATATATATATATATATATATATATATATATATATATATATATATATATATATATATATATATATATATATATATATATATATATATATGTGTATATATATATACATATATATATATATATATATATATATATATATATATATATATATATATATATATATATATATATATATGTATGTATGTATGTATGTATGTATATATACATATATATATATATATATATATATATATATACATATATATATATATATATATATATACATATATATATATATATATATATATATATATATACATATATACATATATATGTATATATATATATATATGTGTATATATATATATATATATATATATATATATATATATATGTATATATATATATATATATATATATGTATATATACATATATACATATATATAGATATATGTATATATATATATATATACATATATATATATATACATATATATATGTATATATATGTATATATATGCATGTATACATGTATATATATGCATGTATACATGTATACATATATATATATATATATATATATATATATATATATATATATATATATATTTTATATATATATATATATATATATATATATATATATATATATATATATATATATATATATATATTTACATGCGATGTATATATATATATATTAAATATGTATGTGTGTGACACGTTAAATTAGGAGACTGAATCAAAATCCTTTATCTTGATAATATTAAGTCGATAAATATGAGACAATTATATTAACCCACGTGGCCTTCCATCGTTATAGGTAGAGATCGATTCCCGACATAGGTTGAGTTAGTTGAGTCCCTCGAGGCTCACCTATGTCGTAATTCGCTATCTTGCTTACGATATAGAGATGTCACGGTGACCTAAGGACATAATATACTTGGTCGAGTCACTCGAGGGTATATTATTGAATCAGACTCATTTTGTAACGAATGTGTTGATTTAACCAAACATCATGATTGGTCGAGTCCGTCGAGGCCATGTGGTTCAAAGGCCGAATAAGACGAGAATTACAAGGAGTTATGATTGACAAGAATTGCCTACCTTTTGGACTTAGTTTGATTGGTCGAGTCCCTCGAGGCCATGATGGTTTAAAGGCAGAACAAGACGGGAATCACAAGGAGTTGTGATTGACAAGAGTTGGCTATCTTTTGGACTTAGTGTGATTGGTCGAGTCCCTCGAGATTACACTAAGATATTGATTGAATTCCGATCCTCATTAGATGTTTGCCAGAGACTTCCGTTTCACATGATAGTGGGAGTAGATTAAAATAGAAGTCTATATCTTATTTGTTTATTTTTTTATGAAATCTGGATGTTATTTATTTCTACTATATTTTTATTTTTAGAAAAATACTGCTTTCAAATCCCTCAAGTGACATACCTAATGTTAACCATCTCACTAGTCCGAATTATATGGATTGGTTCCACAACTTGAGAATTATTCTCGTGGTGGAGAAAATCACATATGTCCTTGATACAGTGATGCCTATGCCTAAGGAAGGGGCAAGCGAGGATGAGATCGCTTGCTATGTGAAGTAGATAGATAACTCCACTCTTACTTAGTTTTACATATTGAGCTTTATAACTCTTGAGTTACAATGACAGCATAAATATATAAATGTCAGATCCATTCTCTTACATGTCAAAAAACTATTTGAGAAATAAGGAAGGACTCAACGATATGAGATATTCAATAGTCTCTTCCGCGCTAGGATAACTGAAGGGACACCGGTTCAAAATGGTATCCTAAAGATAATTGAGTGGATAGAGAAACTCACAGGTCTAAGAATGGTCCTAGAGGATAACCTGTGTGTGGATCTTGTGCTTGTGTCCTTACCATATTCTTTTTCATAATTCATAATAAATTTTAATATGAACAAGCTTGAGGTGACTCTCCTTGAGCTCCTCAACATGTTGAGGGAGGTAGAGAGCACTATCAAGAAAGAGAAGTTAATTCTCTATATTGGTGAGATCAAAAAGAAAAAGAAGGCAAAAAAGTCCCTTAAAAAGGGCCAGAGCAAGGGCAGACCGGTTAAATCAAAGGTTGTTAAGAAAGACCCGACAAAAGACAAAGGCCAATGCTTCCACTATAGCAAAAATGTGCACTAGAAGAGGAACTGCAAAGAGTACCTTGCTGAGAAGGTGAAATAGAGGCTTGGAGAAGCTTTAGGTCAATTAATGATCAGTCTTCATTTGTTAGACTCTTTTAATAACACATGGATATCGTATACCGGTAGTGCTTATCACATTTTTAATTCATTGTAAATTCTGGCAAGACCTAGGAGATTAGCGAGAGGCAAGATGAACCTCAAGATGGGCAATGGAGTAAAAGTTACTATAGTAACTATTGGCGATGTCACATTACATCTATCTGGTGGAGCTATTATTGCATTGGATGCATATTATTTTGTTCATTCTATTATTAAAAATATTATTTCTATTTAATGTTTGATAATTAGTGGATATAAATTAGTTTTTGAGAATAATAGTTGTTCAATAATATTAGATGATGAGATCATCACGAGAGGAATATTGTATAATGGTTTGTTTAAACTAGACAATGCTCCATATATCATGAATGTAAGTGTGTCCAAGAGGAAACGAGATGAGGTGAATAGTGCATATCTGTGGCATTATAGGCTAGGTCACATTCATATGTGAATGATTCAAAAGTTGCTAAAGGATGGATATCTTGATTCATTCGACTATGAGTTATATACAACTTGCGAGCCTTGCCTTCGTGAATAACTAACTAACTCTCCTTTTAGACGAACTGAAGAGAAAGAGCCATTGAACTATTGAAACTCATACATAGTATTGTATATGGACTCATGTCAACTCATACCATAGGTGGTTACTCATACTTTATTATTTTTACTAATGATTTCTCAAGGTATGAACATATATACTTGATGAATTATAAGTCTGAGGCCTTTGAGAAATTCAAGAGTATAAGAATAAAGTGGAGAACCTGACTGACTGGAAAGTGTATTAAGATTCTTCGATCAGATTAAGGAGGTGAGTACTTAAGTACAGAGTTTACCTAGTTCCTCAAGGACCATGGGATATTATCCCAATGGACACCTCCTTATACATCTCAGCTCAATGGTGTGTCTGAAAGGAGGAATCGTAAGTTGTTAGACATGGTGCGGTCCATGATGAGTTTTGCTAACCTACCCATCTCATTATGGGGATATGCCCTATAGACCGCAGTTTACCTTCTGAGTAGAGTTCCAACTAAGTCGGTAGTGTCTACACCATATGAGATATGGAAAGGGAAGAAGTCCGATCTTAAGGTTGTTAAGATTTGGGGTTGTCCTACCCACGTTAAAAGACACAACCCCGATAAGTTAAAATCAAGGACAGAGCGGTGTAAGTTTGTAGGATACCCCAAAGAAACTTGTGGGTATTATTTCTATCATCTCGAGGACTAAAAGGTCTTTGTAGCCAAGAAAGCGATGTTCCTTGAGAAGGAACACATTCTTTGCGGAGACAGTTGAGAGCATGATAGAGTTGAGCGAGGTTGGAGAACCTAGCTCAAGCACCACTCTACAACCGAGTCTGTTTAAGTATCTAATACACAAGTTCTAACTTTATGTAAGTCCAGTAGAATATCCCATCTTCCTAAGAGATATATGAGACATATTAGAGGAGAGGATGTTGAGAATATTGATAGACCTACGAGGAGGCTATTATGAGTATAGACTCCAGGAAGTGGCAAGAAGCCATAAATTCTGAGATGGATTCTATGTATTCCAATAAGGTTTAGAACCTAGTTGATGCACCTGAGGGTATTGTACCGCAAATGGATCTTTAAGAAAAAGATTGAAGTAGATGGAAAGGTAAAGACCTATAAAGCAAAGCTAGTGGCTAAGGGGTATCATCAAAGGTAAGGTGTTGACTATGACGAAACCTTCTCACTCGTAGTCATGCTAAAATCGATCCAAATTCTATTGGTTATTGCAGCACACTATGATTATGAGATCTGGTAGATGGATGTGAAAACTGTATTCCTCAATGGCAACCTTGAGGAAGAGGTGTATATGATATAGCTCGAGGGATTCGTATCCAAGAACTGTCTAGATAAGGTGTATATGTTACTTATATCTATTTATAGACTAAAGCAAGCTTCCCGAAGTTGGAACATAAGATTTGATGAGGCAATCTGATCTTATGACTTCGTTAAGAATGAAGATGAGTCTTGTATGTACAGGAAGGTAAGTGGGAGTGCTATCACTTTTTTGGTGTTATATATGGATGACATCCTGATCATTAAGAATGATGTAGGAATGCTATCCATAGTAAAGGTTTGGTTATCTAAACACTTCTCCATGAAGGACTTAAGAGAAGCATCCGATATCTTGGAAATTTGGATCTATAGAGATAGATTCAAGAGGATGCGTGGCTTGTCCCAGTCCAAGTATATAAAAACTATTGTCAAAAGGTTTAGCATGAAAAAGTCTAAGAGATGTCTCATACCGATGAGACATGGTATATCGCTTTCTAGGAGTATGTCCCCAAAGACTCTTAAAGAAAGGGCAAACATGAATAGGATACCCTATGCATTAGCAATAGGGTCTATCATTATGTCATGCTATGTATCAGGCCTGATATAGCATATGCTCTGAGTGTCACGAGTAGGTATCAGGTGGATCCAGGCTTGAAATACTAGAAAGCAATAAAGTGTATCCTTAAGTACATGAGAAGGATCTATTACTAGTATATAAAGGTAGTAGCCTCTGTTGGAAAATCTTGAGGGCGACATTACATACGCAGCGGAAGAACAAGAAAACAAAATCCCTGATTCCCAAAGAGATGTTCGTCGTCGTGTGAAGATTGGTGTGCAAAATTCACGAAACTTAAAACTGCGTATAGAGTAGATTGTGTTACCTAGGGAGATCGTATATCCATGTTTCCTTGTAGATCTTTAGGAGAGGGTGAAGGAGGTCAAGTGCCATCCTCTCTAGCGGTGATCCACACAATAGGGCTGCGACGATGCTCCTCAAAATTTCAGGCCTGCTCTGAGGTGGAGAGGGGGAGGAGAATAGGAGAGGCAAGCAAAGGCTCTAGCATGTGAGACTCTGAATCCCTCCTATTTATAGAGGTCCCCTGTCAAACCCTAATGGGTCCTCCCCTAGTGGGTATTGGATCTGTATCCAATAAGACAAGGGCTCCGTCGGATATCTCATATCCGAACCTCTACTCATCGCAATGCCTACCATATGTGTGTGACCCTCTAGGCCCAATATCGAGCTGGCCGTGAGTCATACCTGTCAGAACTCCTTTTAACTCAGTGAATTATTATCTCTGTAATAATTCACTTGACTCATCGACTACGGACGTACTAGGCCACTACGCCGTAGTCCCCAAACGATACAGGGGAATCCAATCCATTGGACCTGTCTATCCTTAGTTACTGTGTACCTATATGTTGGGAAATCATGGGGGCGACATCATATGCGCAGCGGAAGAACAAGAAAACAAAAATCCCCGATTCCCAAAAAGATGTTCATCGTCGTGTGAAGATTGGTGCGCAAAAATCCGCAAAACACAAAACTGCGTATAGAGATTGTGTTACCTAGGGAGATCATATATCCTTGTTTCCTTGCAGATCCTTAGGAGAGGGTGAAGGAGGTCAAGCGTCCTCCTCTCTAGCGGTGATCCACACAACAGGGTTGCGACGACCCTCCTCAAAACTCCAGGCCTCTGAGGTGGAGAGGGAGAGGAGAATAGGAAAGGCAAGCAAAGACTCTAGCCTATGAGGCTGTGAATCCCTCCTATTTATAGAGATCCCGTGTCAAACCCTAATGGGTCCTTCCCTAGTGGGTATTGGATCTGCATCCAAAAAAGACAAGGGCTCCGGCCGGATATCTCATATCCCAACCTCTACTCATCGTAATGCCTACCATATGTGTGTGACCCTCTAGGCCCAATATCGAAATGGCCGTGAGTCATACCTGTCGTAACTCCTTCTAACTCAATGAATTATTATCTCTGTAATAATTCACTCCATCGACTCATCGACTACTTTACGTACTAGGCCACTATGCCGTAGTCCCCCCATCGATATAGGGGAATCCAATCCATTGGACCTATCTGTCCTCGCTTACCATGTACCTATAGTCCCTTATCCATCTAATATCCCGAGACCGTATATCGAAATGGTGGTGTTGTCGGACCCATACGGTTTTCTACTCGAGTCTCGCTCTGTCGGATTCTCCCGAGAACTCTTTTCTCTCAACCCGAATGACCCTGGCCAGGATTTGTCGACCAAGAACACATGGGATATTCCTCTCATGACGCCAGAGTGGATGATCCTCTATCGACACTCAATAGCCCTCGTAGGGTCGACTACCACTCCCAATGACCAGGCTGTATTAGATCCGGGACGAATGAACCTATAAGTCTGGTATCAAAGAGTGGAGCACTCATACAGACATCCTTGGTGTCTCAAGTCTAAGGACCGATATACACCACTAGGACTTCTGGAATCATTTTGTCGACAATAAGGCATCATCAACCATCCAAAGATTCCGTAAGCGGATCAATCGAACTCATTCTCCAATGAGCACTCAGATCAGATCCCTAGTGTCCCTACACGAAAGCAACTATGAGACCAAATTGCATCCATCATATGGACGGGTATACAAAGACACTAGTCTATCCTTATCACGATGTCCCTCTCGAAAATAACCTATGACCGGGATTATTTAGATATGTGTTTAAAGGTGAATCGATCTCATTATCGATGATCTCATCACGATCCGATTCCCATTGCACAAATCCAAGGACATCACAATATATATATGCATTTATGCAATAGTTATAAAGTGATATACGCCAAAATATAATAAGCAAAAAGATTCTGTATCAAGTCACACGTGCCATCACTCACGTGATTAGCTTGCTGGGCACCTATGACTAGCACTATAGTCCCTCATCCATCTAATATCCCAGAGACCGTATATCGAGCATGGTGCCGTCAGACCCATACGGTTTCTACTCGAGTCTCGCTCTAATCGGATTCTCCCGGAGAACTCTTTCTCTCTCAACCCGAATGACCCTAGCTAGGGATTTTTCTGAGCAAGAACACATGGGATATTCCTCTCATGATGCCGAGAGTGGATGATCCTTTATCGATACTCAATAGCCCTCGTAAGGTTGACTACCACTCTCAATGACCAACCGTACTAGATATGGGATAGCCAAACATATAAGTCTGGTATCAAAGAGTGGAGCACTCATACAGGACATCCTTGGTGTCTCAAGTCTAAGGACCAGATATACCACTAGGACTACGGAATCGCTATTTGATAATAAGGCATCATCAACCATCCAACATTCCGTAAGCAGATCAATCAGTGAACTCATTCTCCAATGAGCACCTGTACTATATCCCTAATGTCCCTACACGAGTAGCTATGAGATCAGCTGCATCCATCATATGGACGGGTATACAACACACCAGTCTGTCCGGTTATCACTATATCCCTCTCGAGTAACCTATGACCGGGATTATTTAGGATATGTGTTTAAAGGTGAATCGATCTTATTATCATGATCTCATCATGATCTGATTCCCATTGCACAAATCCAAGGACATCACAATATATATATATATATAGTGATATACGTCAAAATATAATAAGTAAAAAGATTCTGTATCAAGTCACACGTGCCATCACTCACGTGATTGGCTTGCTGAGTACCTATGACTAGCAATCTCCCACTTGACCTAAAACCAATCACCTATGTGTCTGATCCCCATCAGACCCCTGTGACGCTGAAAGACAATATGAGACAACGACTTTGTTAGTGGATTTGCAATGTTATCTTCGGATAGAACTCTTTCCACTACTACATCTCCTTAGGTTACGATCTCTTTGATAAGCTGGAACCTCCTCAGAACACTTCTGATGAGACCTGGGTTCCCTTATTTGAGTAATCGCCCCATAGTTATCGCAATATAAGGAAGTCGGCTCCTCGCTACTCGGCACGACTCCCAAATCTGTGATGAACTTCTTCACCCAAACTCTCTTCTTTGCTGCATCTGATGCAGCAATGTACTCCGCCTCTGTGGTCGAGTCAGCAGTAGTATCTTGCTTAGAACTCTTCCGGCACACTGCTCCTCCATTCAAGGTGTACACATACCCTAAATTCGACTTGCTATTATCGACATCAAACTAAAAACTTGAGTCTGTGTATCCTTCAACCTTAAAGCTATTACCTCCATACACTAGTAAAAGATTCATAGTCATTCTCAAGTACTTAAGGATACACTTTACTGCTTTCTAGTGCTCCAAGCTTGAATCCACCTGATATCTGCTCGTGACACTCAGAGTATGCGCTATATCAGGCCTAGTACATAGCATGACATACATGATAGACCCTATTGCTGAGGCATAAGGTATCATATCCATGTTTGCCCTTTCTTCTGGAGTCTTTGGGGACATACTCGTAGAAAGCGATATCCCATGTCTCATCAGTATGAGACCTCTCTTGGAATTTTTCATGCCAAACCTATTAACAATGGTTTCAATGTACCTGGACTGGGACAAGCCAAACATCCTTTTGGATCAATCTCTATAGATTCGAATCCCCAAGATATAGGATGCTTCCCCTAAGTCCTTCATAGAGAAGTGTCTAGATAACCAAGCTTTTATTGTGGATAGCATTCCTACGTCATTCCCAATGATCAGGATGTCATCCACATATAACACAAAAAAGGTGATAGCGCTCCCACTTACCTTCTTGTACACACAAGGCTCATCTTCGTTCTTAACGAAGTCATAAGATCTGATTGCCTCATCAAATCTTATGTTCAAACTTCGGGAAGCTTGCTTTAGTCCATAAATGGATCTAAGCAACCTACACACCTTATCTGGGCAGTTCTTGGACACGAATCCCTCAGGTTGCATCATATACACCTCCTCCTCGAGGTTCCCAATTGAGGAATGTAGTTTTCACATCCATCTACCAGATCTCATAATCATAGTGTGCTACAATAGCCAATAGAATTCTGATAGAATTTAGCATTGCTACGGGTGAGAAGGTTTCGTCGTAGTCAACACCTTGCCTTTAACGATACCCCTTAGCCACTAGCCTTGCTTTATAGATCTCTACCTTTCCATCTACTCCGATCTTTTCTTAAAGATCCACTTGCAACCGATGGGTACAATACCTTCGGGTGCATCAACTAGGTTCCAAACCTTGTTGGAGTAACATAGAATCCATCTCAGAATTCATGGCTTCTTGTCACTTCCCGAAGTCTATACTCATAATAGCCTCCTCATAGGTCTGAGGATCAATATCCTCAACATCCTCTCCTCTAATATGTCCCACATATCTCTTAGGAGGATGAGATACTCTATCAGACCTACGTAAAGTTGAAACTTGTGTATTATGTACCCGAATAGACTCGAGCTATAGAGTGGTGCTTGAGCTTGGTTCTCCAATCTCGCTTAACTCTATCATTCTCCCACTGTTTCTGCCAAGAATGTGTTCCTTCTTAACGAACACTACTCTCTTAGCTATAAAGACCTTTTGGTCCTCGAGATGATAAAAATAATACCCAGAAATTTTCTTGGGGTATCCCACAAATTTGCATCGCTCTGTCCTTGATTCTAACTTATCAGGGTTGTGTCTTTTAACGTGGGTAGGGCAGCCCCAAATCTTAACAACCTTAAGATCATGCTTCTTCCCTTTCCATATCTCATATGGTGTAGACACTACCGACTTAGTTGGAACTCTGTTCAGAAGGTAAGCTACGGTCTCTAGGGCATATCCCTAGAATAAGATGGGTAGATCAACGAAACTCATCATGGACCGTACCATATCTAATAGCGTACGATTCCTCCTTCTAGAGATACCATTGAGTTGAGGTGTATAAGGAGGCGTCCATTGGGATAATATCTCATGGTCCTTGAGGAACTAAGTAAACGATGTACTTAAGTACTCACCTCCTTGATCTAATCGAAGAGTTTTGATATTCTTTCCAGTCTGGTTCTCCACCTCATTCTTATACTCTCTGAATTTCTCAAAAGCCTCGGACTTGTACTTCATTAAGTACACATATCCATACCTTGAGAAATCATCAGTAAAGGTAATGAAGTAGGAGTAACCACCAATGACATGAGTTAACATGGGTCCATATACATCACTATGTATGAGTTCCAACAGCTCAGTGGCTTTCTCTCCAATTCCACTAAATGGAGAGTTGGTTAGTTTTCCACGAAGGCAAAGCTCACAAGTTACATATGACACATAGTCGAATGGATCTAGATATCCATCATTTAGCAACTTTTGAATCATTCCTTCATGAATGTGACCTAGCCTACAATGCTATAGGTATGCACTGTTCACCTCATCTCGTTTCCTCTTAGACACTTACATTCATGATATGTGGAGTAGTGTCTAGCATAAACAAACCTTTATACAATATTCCTCTCGCCAATCTCCCCTCGGCTTTACTAGAATTTACAATAAATTGTAGATATGAGAAGCAATACTGGTATCCAATACCAATGCACTATCACAAAAATCTGACAATTGAAGATTGATCATGAATGTACTTGAAGCTTCTCCAAGCTTCTATTTCGCCCTTTCTGAAAGGTACTCTTTGCAATTCCTCTTCCAGTGCCCATCTTTACCACAGTGGAAGCACTGGCCTTTGTCCTTTGCTGGGTCTTTCTTAGCAACTTTTGCTTTACCTAGTTTGCCCTTGCCCTTTCCCTTCTTAAGGGATTAAGACCTTTCTGCTTTCCTTTTCTTTCTGGTCTCACCAGTATAGAGAACTGGCTTCTCTTTCTTAATAGTACTCTCTACTTCCCTCAACATAGAGGAGCTCTGGGAGAGTCATCTCAAACTTGTTCATATTAAAATTCATTATGAACTGTGAAAAGGAATCTAGTAGGGACTGAAGCACAATGTCCACACACAAGTTATCCTTTAGGATCATTCCTAGACCTGTGAGTTTTTCTATCCACTCAATCATCTTTAGGACATGGTTATGAACCGGTGTCCCCTCAGTCATCCTAGCGCGGAAGAGGCTCTTGGATATCTCATATCGCTAAGTCCTTCCCTGTTCCTCAAACAATTTGCGAACATGTAAGAGAATGGATCTGACATCCATCTTTTCATGTTGTCTCTATAACTCAGGAGTCATAGAGCCCAACATATAGTACTGAGCAAGAGTGGAGTCATCAATGTACTTCATGTAGCAAGCGATCTCATCCTCGCTTGCCCCTTCTTCGGGCGCAGGCATCACTGTATCAAGGACGTACATGATTTTCTCCGCTGTGAGAACAATTCTCAAGTTACGAAGCCAATCCGTATAATTTGGACCAGTGAGGCGGTTGACATCAAGTATGCCACGTAAGGGATTTGTAAGCGACATTTTCTGAAAATAAAGATGTAGCAGAAATGAATAACATACAGATTTTGCAAGAAATAAACTATCAAGATATGTACTTCTATCTTAATATGCTCCCACTATTTTACTAACGAGTCACGCGACACCCTCAGCATGTGAAACGGAAGTCTCCGGCAAACTTCTAGTGGGGATCAGGATCCAATCAGCGTCTTAATGTAACCTCGAGGGACTCGACCAATCACATTAAGCCTAAAAGGTAGGCAAGTCTTGCCGATCACAACTCCTTATAATTCCCATCCTGTTCGGCCTCCAAATCACCATGGTCTCGAGGGACTCGACCAACCATGATGCTCGGTTAAGTCAACACCTTCGTTACAAGATGAGTCTAATTTGATGATATACCCTCGAGGGACTCGACCAAGCATATCATGTTCTCAGGTCACCGGTGACATCTCTATGTCGTAAGCAAGATAGCGAATCACGATATAAGTGAGTCTCGAGGGACTCGACCAACTCAACCTACATCGGGAATCGGTTCCTACTTATAACGGTGGAAGGCCACGTGGGTCAATCTAATTGCCTCACGTTTACCGACTTAATATTATCGAGAGAGATTTTATATGATTTGGTCTCCTAATATGACATATCACACATATACATATTTAATATATATCTACATCGCATGCAAATATATATACATATCTAGTATGTATATAAGCAATCACACTAGATAATCATGGACCACAACCTAATATGATTAGGCCCGAGCCAGTAGGCCTAATCACTCACATCAAGATCTATGTGTGCAACGGTACATCTCCATGCCCTGTGATCGTCCATCTCGTCCTCGTCGGTTTCGTCGACATCTCGATCCATCTTCATGCATCGCGACCGTCCGTCTCGTGGGTCCCGCTATCGCATCCACGCTCCCGCTGCGCCTCCTCATGTGATTACAACTTAATCATAGACACGCAGGCCCGACAACAAATGAGAAATATAATGGAGGCTTGCAGACCCCAATAATAATAATCACAAGTGCACACATCACACGGTCCATGATCATCCGTCCACACATCATACATCACATATATAAATAATCATCATTATGTATGACTACTAGATAATGATAAAAATAATAATCAACTAAACATTTTAATTAATTAGTATTTTATGAAATTACGGACATGTAGGAAATTTTTGAATTCATAGGGGTATTTTTGTAATTTGGATAAAAGGACAGAATTTAAATTTCTGAAATTCACAGGTGTAAAACTATCTTTTTGCCCAAGAATGCCCTAATGCCTTGCTCCCCTGTTGCCGCCACCAACGCCACCCTACTGGCGGCAGCCTGTGCGGCGGGGCGAGGGCGTTGCCCTCGCTTATAGACGGCACGCTTGCTGGCCGCGCTGCCGCTGCTGGTGGGCACCCCCGCGGGCGCTGCTGCCTTTGCGAGTGCTGCTGCCTCCGCGGGCGATTCTGCCGGCGGGGCAACGCCCGTAGGCGGTGCTGCCCCTACGGGCATCGCCGCCGCCTCCGCGGGCGGTCGCCCCTACAGGGGGGTTTCGCCCGCGGGAGCAACAACCGCAGGCGCCGCTGCCCTGTGGCACCTCACCCCACGGGAGAAGCAATCACAAACGCCTCTACCTGCAGGCTACCAGCCCCGCCGACTACAAGTAGGCCATCGACCGGCTGCTGCAGACGCAGCCCCTATGCTGCCTGCTTGCGGCTGCGTTGCGTCAACGATTTTGACGTCAAAATTCTTCCTAAACACAACACACGTAGTTCAAAACCAATCATTCGCACGAATAACCTTGCTCTAATATCACTGTTGGGAAATCTTGGGGGCAACATCATATGCGCGGCGGAAGAACAAGAAAAATAAAATCCTCTATTCCCAAAGAGATGTTCGCCGTTGTGCAAAGATTGGTGCGCAAAATCTGTGAAACTTAAAACTACGTATAGAGTAGATTGTGTTACCTAGGAAGATCGTATATCCCTATTTCCTTACAGATCTTTAGGAGAGGGTGAAGGAGGTTAAGCGTCCTCCTCTCTAGCAGTGATCCACATAGCAGGGCTGCGACGACGCTCCTCAAAACTCCAAGCCTACTCTGAGGTGGAGATGGGAAAGAGAATAGGAGAGGCAAGCAAAGGCTAATGGATCCTCCCCTATTTATAGAGGTCCTTGTCAAACCCTAATGGATCCTCCCCTAGTGAGTATTGGTTCTGCATCCAATAACCTAAGCCTTTTAGATTAGTGGATCTCTATCCAATAATCTCTCATGGGCTCTTATTGGATCTCGTCTATGGGATCCAATAATTCAGGGGCTTATTGGATATCCAATAAGACAAAGGCTCTGTCAGATATCTCATATCCCAACCTCTACTCATCGCAATGCCTACCATATGTGTATGACCCTTTAGGCTCAATATCGAGCTGGCCGTGAGTCATACCTGTCAGAACTCCTTCTAACTCAGTGTATTATTATCTCTGTAATAAGTCACTCGACTCATCGACTACGGACGTACTATGCCACTACGCCGTAATCCCCAGACGATACAGGGGAATCCAATCTATTGGACTTGTTTGTCCTCAGTTATAGTGTATCTATAGTCCCTCATCCATCTAATATCTCAAAGACCGTATATTGAGCATGGTGTTGTCAAACCCATACGGTTTCTACTCGAGTCTCGCTCTAATCGGATTCTCCCGGAGAACTCTTTCTCTCTCAACCCAAATGACCCTGGTCAGAGATTTTTCTGAGCAAGAACACATGGGATATTCCTCTAATGACGCCGAGAGTGGATGATCCTATATCGACACTCAATAGCCCTCGTAAGGTCGACTACCACTCCCAATGACCAGCTGTACTAAATCTGAGATAGCCAAACCTATAAGTATGGTATCAAAGAGTAGAGCACTCATACAGGACATCCTTGGTGACTCAAGTCTAAGGACCAGATACACCACTAGGACTATGGAATCGTTGTCTGACAATAAGGCATCATCAACCATCCAGCATTTCGTAAGCGGATCAATAAGTAAACTCATTCTCCAATGAGCACTTGTATTGTATCCCTAGTGTCCCTACACAAGCAACTATGAGTCTAGCTGCATCCATCATATGGATGGGTATACAGCACACCAGTCTATCCGGTTATCACGATGTCCCTCTCGAGTAACCTGCGACCGGGATCATTTAGGATCTGTGTTTAAATGTGTATCGATCTCATTATCATGATCTCATCACGATTCTATTCCCATTACACAAATCCAAGGACATCACAATATATATATGCATATATGTAATAGTTATAAAGTGATATATGCCAAAATATAATAAGCAAAATGATTTTATATCAAGTCACACGTGTCATCACTCACGTGATTGGCTTGTTGGGCACCTATGACTAGCAATAGTATATATGCTCATTGGAGAATACGTTCACTGATTGATCCGCTTACAAAATGCTGGATGGTTGATGTTGGCTTATTGTTAGACAACGATTCCGTAGTTCTAGTGGTGTATCTAGTCCTTAGACTTGAGAAACCAAGGATGTTCTATTTGAGTGCTCAAATCTTTGATACCAGACTTATAAGTTTGGATATCCCAGATCTAGTACAACCGGTTATCGGGATTGATAGTCAATCTTACAATGGCTATTGAGTGTCGAAAGAGGATTATCTACTCTCGGTGTCAAGAGAGGAGTATCTCATATGTTCTTGCTTAAGCAAATCCCTGGCCAAGGTCATTCGGATTTAGAGAGAAAGAGTCCTCTGGGAGAATCCGATTAGAATAAGACTCGAATAGAAACAGTATAGGTCTGATAGCAATGTGTCCGGTATACGGTCTCTGGGATATTAGATGAGTGAGGGACTATAAGTATATGAAAACTGAGGACAGACAAGTCTAATGGATTTGATTCCCTTGTATCGTTTGGGGACTGCAGCGTAGTGGCGTAGTATGTCCATAGTCGATGAGTCGAGTGAATTATTATAGAGATAATAATTCACGGAATCAGAAGGAGTTCTAATAGGTATAACTCATGATCAGCTCGATATTAGACCTAGAGGGTCACACATATATGATAGGTGTTGCGATGAATAGAGGTTCGGATATGAGATATTCGTCGAAGCCCCTATCTTATTGGATATCCAATAAGCCCATGAATTATTGGATCCTATGGATGAGATTCAATAAAAACTCATGAGAGATTATTATATAAAGATCTGGATAGTTGGATGAAGATCCAATACTCAATAAGAGAGGATCCATTATAGTTAAGTTAATAAAGGACCTCTATAAATAGGAGGGATTCAATGGTTTATAGGCTAGAGCCTTTGCTTGCCTCTCCTATTCTCCTCCCCCTCTCCACCTCAGAGTAGGTTTGGAGTTTTAAGAAGCGTCGTTGCAGCCCTGTTGTGTGGATCACCGTTAGAGGGGAGGGTCCTTGACCTCATTCGCCCTCTCCTATAGATCTGCAAGGATTCAGGGATATATGATCTCCCTAGATAACATAATCTTTTCTATACGTAATTTTCTATTTTACAGATTTAACACACCAATCTTTGCACAATGACGAACTTCTCCTTGGGGATAGGGGATTTTGTTTTCTATTCTTCCGCTACGCATGTGATGTCGCCCCCAAAGATTTTCCAATACTTATTGCTATCATAGTTAATCTTACACACTTATCTCAACACATAGATTAGGTCAAACAATTTACCAATTGATTTCATCATCAAAATCCGAGATTCAACACATCTGTCTTGTCTTCATTTGTCCCACCAATACCTCAGCGCATCTCTATGCTCGGTGATCATCTATCTTATCCTCCTCCATGCTCTCATTGTACTTTCTTGTACAATTATAACTTAATTATAGGCACACAAGCCGAAACATGTACATATCATATATAAGAGAAATCTTGATCTCATCAAGGGAAGGTATAATTTTAAGAGAGATAAAAATACATATAGGATTTAATGAGAGAGAGAGAGAGAGAGAGAGAGAGAGAGAGAGAGAGAGAGAGAGGGGGGGAGGGAGGCTTGTATGTCTTGATAAAGTCACACACACATTATACATGGTCCATAATCATCTGTCGACAATATCCATCACATGGTTTATATACATATCTAACTGATGTATATATACATATCATTTGTCCACAATATACATCACATGTTTATATACATATCTAATTGATGTATATAATCAATTAAACCATTTAATTAATTTTAGATTATCTCTTAATTAATCAGACTTAGATTAACTTTTAATTTAACTTGGGAAAACTCTGCAGATCTATGAGGCAAGGTGCCCCTAGCAACTAAGAATCCTAGTCGCTAGGGCTACAAGCAACCCTCGGCCAAAGTTATAGGTGCTACCCTCCTTCCTTGTCAAATATGATGTCTAGAAGTTCTTGGGCAATATAATAGTTCATATGCCAAAAACTAAACTACTTGTTGTAATCTCAAATCAGCAAAAATGTAACTTATTTATGAGAAACTAATTCAACACAATATATAGTTAATAACTAATCATCGCACAAGCAATATAGCTTTGATACCGCTATTGAGAAACCTTGAGGAGCATCATATGCATAGCAGAAAGTAAAAACAAAAACTGGTTTCCCAATACAATCTTATCAAATCATCATACGAAGATCAAAAGCGTAAAACTCGTGAAACCGAAAGACTACATATAGGTGTAAAATATTCTCACCCAAGGGAACTCATATATCCTCTAAGATCATAGATTATAGTCTGTGGATGAAGGAGCTTTCACAAACTCCTCTCTAGCGGTGATCCACATGATAGACACGATGATGATGCACCTCCTTACGTAGTACGTTCTTTTCTTATGATCATGCACCACCACGTAGTAGCACACAAGAGGGGATCGGTCCCTTTTGCTATCTTCTCGCACCAGAGAGGGGGCAATCAACTGGAGGAAGAAGGGGGGAGGAGATAAAGAGGGTGGCAGCTAAATGAGTCTAGCCTATGACCCTATTAGTCCCAACTCCTATTTATAGAGAGTCTCTTTTAATTGACCATAATGAATATTTCTTATTGGGTATTGGATCTCCATCAAATTACCCCTAGCTTAATGTATATTGGATCCCCATCCAATAACCATTCTAAGCTCTATTGGATCTCTGCTAAAGATCCAATAAAATAGGGGCTTATCAATATCACATATCTAATCATCTATTCGTCGCAATGTCTACTATATATGTGTGACTCTGTAGGCTTAATACCGAGCTAGTCGTGAGATACATCTATCAAAACTCCTTTTGACTTAGTGAATTATTATTCCCATAATAATTCACTCAACTCATCAACTATGGACGTACTAGGTCACTATGTCATAGTCCTCATATGGTATAGAATGATATAATCCATCGGACCTATCTATTATCAATTACCATATATCTATAGCCTCTCATCTATCTAATATCCCAGAGATTGTATATGGAGTATGGTGTTGTCATGCCTATACAAAATCTATCCGAAACTTACTCTAATTGGATTCTCTTATAGAACTATTTCAATCAAAATCTTATGCTTATCAGATTCATTATGATTTGACTAACTTTAGTTAGAGATTTGCCTAAGTGAGAATGCATAAGATATGCCTCTCTTGACACTGAGAGTAGAAGATTCTCTATTGACACCAAATTACCTTTGTAAGATTGGCTATTGTTCCCTATAACTATCTATACTAGATCTAAAACTTTCAGACCTATTAGTCTAATATCAAATAATGAAATACTCAAACAATACATCATTTGTGTCTTAAGTCTAAGGACCAGATACACAATTGGGACTACGAAATCACTATCTGACAATAAGATATTATTAACCATCTAGCGTTCCATAAACGGATCATTCAGTGAACTCATTCTCCAATAAACACCTATACTATATCCCTAATGATATCACACAAGTAGATATGAGACTAGTTATTTTCATTATATGGACGAGTATAAAGCACACTGGTTTGTCTAGTTACCTCAATGCCCTTCTCGAATAATCTATGATAAAATATATTTATAATTTATGTTTAAAGACGAATTGATCTCATTATCATGATCTAATTCCTATTGTACAAATCCAAGGATATCACAATATATATATTCATCCAATATAAAGTGAAAAATATCATAATAAATATTAACCAAAAGAGATTGTGCAACGTATCACAAGTTTCATTACTCACATGATTGACTTATAGAATACCTGTAACTGGTAATACAGTCGACACATCTAACTCACATGGCTGACTTAATGACCATGATGGTTGGCACTTAGTGTACCATATGGAGGATGCATCAACTAGCGACCTCGTGCCAACTAAACTCGAAACAGCCAGTTGGTTGATAAGGCTAATTGGCAATCCCTGATGAGCACCATGTGGAGACAGTAATTCAATCTCGGGTTTGATGCTAGGTGGCAATGACTTTGATCGAATTATACATCCATTATTATCACACTAATTTGCGTAATAAATAATCATGATAGTTCTAAGTGACTACTATAAGAAAGAATCTCTAATCCTGAGGTACAAAAATTCACTCTCTCAAGTTAACTAGTTCAATTAATTACTAATTTGAGTTTTAGATGGAGGAAGTACCCCCGTTCAGTTTTATAGTGATACTACTCATCCAAAAAGATAAAATTTTTATAAGATAAACTCAAAGTGGAATCAAGTTAGATCCAACTTAGCTTTGGAATCAGGCAATCACAATCTATTATAGCTTCTTATTTTTTAATAAAAAATTTCGAGCACGTCTACATTCTTAGTCTTGTAAGTAATATTTGCGAACGAGGAATTATTTTGAGGAATAATTCAATTCTTTGGGAGATTTACATTAGTTTTGCAGATGAGGTTGACTTCATGACGTGGATAGACGATCCATCCAACGTAATCTCAGAAAAAGGAAAAAGAAAACTTGGAGCAAAACCTACGCCTGCGGTTGTGTGAATGTCTCAAAATTCACACGTAACACTAAATTATATTTAATAAACAGATTTAACTTGGAATATCTTTTGACTTGTCAACTTATTAGATTCAGCCTATTCTTGCGTGTTGTGTGTTAAAAGCTGCTCTGCCGTCGCATTGTATTGAATGGGGAAATTGTATCGAGGAGCAGACGATGAACACGTCGTCGACGAACAGTGACGGTTTCGATCCAATATGACGACGGCGACGCGACGCAACGCAGATATGACGACGGCTGTAACAGCACGCGACTCGCTTCACGTTTCTTACGGCCTCCAGTTTTATGTCTGCCGTTCGAAGCGACTCGATGATGTGGCAGTACGTTTGTTTTTAAAAACCGTTGCCAACTTCGAATTTTTGTTTTTATTTTTTCTTTTACGGCAAACACTTCCTTGAACTAGCAAACGATCAACTAATTTTATATATAAGTCCAATGACATTTCAAAAATATAATTTTAAGATAATTATATGAATTAACTTGAATCAAATTATCTCATTAAATGGCATCATTAGTACACTTTCATTATTAATTAACAACCATTTCTATGAAAAATCATGATTAAATTTATTTGTTCTTGAGTGATAAGGAATATATAATCAACGAAATATTTATAAAAATATTTTCGAGAGTTTGTTCAAGTCATTTAAAAATTATCTTTTCTGAAATATTCTAGAAAATTTATAGATAACTCGGTTCGATTATAAATCATCTTTCTTACGAAATATATAAAAAATATTTTAACTCTTCAAAGTCAAAATATACTCTACCTCTAGGTAAAATGGGAGCATAAATTATAAATTTAGATATAAAAAAATTAATCTCGGGATTAACTTTAAACATTGAAGGGATCGGGGCTCGGGGAATCTCTTCCGACTTCAATCTTTATACAGGTAATAAATTCGAGAAAAAATATTTTCTACTTTAAATGACCTCGCATATATAGATCATGGTCACATCGTGTTAATAAGGATGCCGATATATTTTGTTTAGAAATTCAATCGCTTCTCACTCTATTATCTTTATATAATTAGATGTATAGGCATTGTGCATATTTCAAATGCACGATTCTAATCACCCACTTAAAGCTAGATCGTGACTTAAAACTGTAACTTGAATCGTGACTTAATGACCATAATATTAAAGCCTAAGAAGATGGAAGCGATTGCCTGCTCGAATCAAAACACACAATTCTAACATGATTTGTTTAAATAATCATTCACTCTGATCCTGAGATTAGCAAGCACTTTTTTTTTAATTTCTTAATTTAAAAAGTATAGTTTGGATAATAAAATTATTTAAATTTAGAAAAACTTTTTTTTAAGAATAATTCATGTTTGAGTAATTGCATTCAAAAAGATCGAGGAGAACAAAATATGTTTTGTTATTATTTTTTATGATTGTCTTGATGAGGAGACACACCCAAAAACATGTACATTAAAGTAGGGTGGAGGGCGGTTAACATGGCGACAAAAAAGTCTGCAAAGACTGCTGTGTCACCCGCTCTCTCACTCCCTTACTTAATGCTCGACCTCAACCCATCCTTTTTGGTTTTTCTGAATTAAACCCATCCATGTATTCTTTCCTTTTTATTTCCTTGATCACACCCTCACCCACACAATTACCAGTTTGAAACACCAACCTAGGACCCACCCCCCGACCCCCTCTCCCTCTACCCGGGCCCACCCACTGGTCAACAACAAAAAAAAGCATGAAGAATATATGAGAATTTTGAAAATTATATAGATAGTAAAATCTGAATAGTTAATACATAAAATTAAAAATTTAGATCCTTTAGATTCGTTTATTATTGAAATTATTCATAAATATTAATTTAGCCGTGACATACCAAATTAAATTATCAAAAAACTGAGGACTCAAAATCTCATTTAAATATATTTATAAAAAAATATTAATTAATTTAGTTGATAAAATTTTGATAGTTTGTTATAAGATACCGAGTTCAAATCTTATTTTCATCATTTATCTTTTATAAAAAATATTTATAATTAATTATTAAAAATAAAATAAAAATAATTTATTAATTTTCTTAGGACATCTCAAATTAGTTTGATTTGAACCAAGTATAGTCTATTTTTATGGTTTGGTTTAAGTAAAATTACCTTTTTTTTTCAATTATATTTCATCGTATTTAGTGAGATGGAAAACTAAAAAATAAAAAAATAATACCCCTTTTTGAAACAAAATTTGGTCCAGAATAAAAGTACCCCTTAGGATCAGAATTAAAATTATGTGAGACCCGTCTGATTATTTCTTGGACCTCGCATATGTGGAACACGTCGAAGTCGTTTCCTGCAAATGTCGAAGAAGCGGTCTCAACACCAACTATACAGAACGTCGGACCGCGTCACCGACACGTAGGCCAACGCATCAGGTTATTTTGCCGCGTACATGTTTTCGCGTGCGTAAGGGATGAGATGACCTTATGCATACAGCTCCTCGTCCCTGCTCACGCTCCGTCCGTCATCTTCCATTGGAGGTACCACAAAAAGCACTTCTCTTCTCCGCTTTACCTCTCTCTCTCTCTCTCTCGAGAAGAGTCTCGCTTTCTTTCGCTTCGCCGCCCGAACATCCGCAAAGCTACGACAGATTTCCTTGACTGCAGCAGCGGCTGCTGCCCCGCGAAAAAGCGGAGCGCACTCCATCAGTCATGTAAAGCCCCCATATATCCCTATATATATACACATCAAATGTATTCGTCAAATAATACTGCTACTACCGAGAGCAAAGCAAAACCCAAACCCTCTCTCTCTCTCTCTCTGCCCTTCATAAACGTCCACGCCCTCATCCCATTTCATTCTCCGCGAGTTCTGTCGGTCCACAAACGGACCTCCTCAAGCAACCCGAGCAAATAGATTTGATCCGACTATACCCGTTTGATATGTTAAGAGTTACTCTGCAGAGCGAGGGGGAAGAGAGAGGCTTAGAGACGGGCCACAACTGGATCTCCTACGGGCTGCCGCCGATGGAGATGCTTCTTCGCCCCTGCGGATTCGATCTGCAGGCCTCCTCCGATAACGACTGCGCCGTCGCCTACAACTACCAGTACTTCCTCCCTCCGCCTCCCGCGCCTGCGTCTACGGAGCTGAAGCTGGAGGATCTCCTCGGCGGGGACAGCGGCGCGCATTGCTCTGAGACCCTGACCGTCGACGGCCAGGACACGTCGTCCGTCAGCACCGTCCTCATCCAGGATCTCCGCGCGGTCGATGACTCCTCGTCGGCGCCATCTACGGGGCTGGAGAATACGATGGGGCCGCCACCGCAGCCGCCGGCAGCTGGTCACAGGACGTCGGTGTACAGAGGAGTGACCAGGTGACACTTCGCTTCATACTTAGTTAATTACACAGATGGGTTTTAGGAGTCACTTCATACTTAGTTGATCGCACGCTTAGGGTTTCTTGAGGGAAGAAAACTGTTCACAGTTCACGTGTAATCGGCGCACGCGTGCATGCGTGCTTGTGTCTCTTGTTTCCCGCAGGCACAGGTGGACCGGAAGGTATGAGGCGCACTTGTGGGATAACACGTGCAAGAGGGAGGGCCAGAAGCGCAAGGGGCGCCAAGGTATACCTGCCGCCTTTCTTCCCTCGACTCCTCCTCCACATATATGTGTGCGCATTCCCTTCCCCCTCGAAGCCAAAATACTAGCTGCTGCAATGCTCGGCCGCATGCATGTTTCAGATTGAATCTTCTAAGACCAAATGGATTGTTCTCGCATGCCATCATTACTTCCAGCTAGATTGGGATGCAGATCATGTAAGCTTGTGAGGGTGTGCTACTACGTTGCAGTCGTAGCTTGTAATGGCCTGAAGCAGAGACAGGTGATGGACAAGGGCATCATTGATGGCAAATGCTGCAGGTACCGCCATGGCGGTACGGCTGCTGCGATCACTGGCTTGCATTTTGTCCGTGAGATGCCGCCGCTTCCACGGTCTGAGCCAGTCAAGGCCTGGCACGTCACCTTGTCGCCGTGCCATGTACAGGGAGACGTACACGCAGGTCACCTGTGCATGTGTATGTACCGATGAGAAAAGCGTCCGTCAAAGCTCGCATCATGGACGCCTTGAAAAGTTGGGTTTGGGAGGCGAGAGGTAGAGAGCGTATTTGAGCGAGTGAGATTGATGTGACGACACATTGCTCTTTTATCTGCGGGGAAAAGAACGGGGTCGCGTCCTTTCACTGACGGAAAAGAGTACACTGACAGCCCTTTTCAGTGGGGGGTGGGGACTTTGCTGCATGTCGACAGCTCCTGCCTCAGTATCTTTGACTGGAGCTGAAGCCCACCGAAGTTCCCCATGAGTCACTTCACTAGATCATGAACACCAGCGGTTGTTCTGCTCTCTGTCACAGTGACTGGGATTCAGATGCATCTGATCACCCACCAGTCATTCTACTCTCACACTCCCTTCAATCACATTAACCTTTAGTGTGATGCATATCTGTACTACGTCATATAGTGCTGCTAGTTTTGCTTGGCCGTCATATGAGCGCCAGAACCCAAAATGCCTAAAGATCATATAACATCTGATAGTATAATATGTTGATTTAAGATATCATCCTCATGCAAGCTTTAGTCTAAAATATAGTTCTTACTATTTCCATGTTCCATCTGTTTCTAAGACAAAATCTGAGTGCTAGTATCTTCATGCCACTTGATGGTTTTAGATGCGGGCAATGTTTATTGTTTTTCTTGGAAAGTACATGATGAAGACCTGCAAAAAAAGTGCTTTTGGCTGTAACCGATATTTTTCTGACACAATTTCCATCCTTTTTTGCATGGGGATGTGATCAATTGGTGATGTTTGTGGCTAATCTCCAGTGTATTTGGGTGAGATATCCTTGCTTTCTTGAGTTGTGTTTTACGGTCTTTGGATATGAATTAGAATACTGATCTAACTTCAATACGACACAGGTGGATACGACAGAGAAGAAAAAGCAGCAAGGGCTTATGATCTTGCAGCTTTAAAGTATTGGGGTCCTACTGCCACAACCAACTTCCCGGTAATGTTTCCACTGAGAATTCATCCTTGTTTACGCTGTTAGTATTGCCCTAATTAAACATAGCAATATATTAGAATGTTTATGTTCATTCTCTTTGATCCATATCCATTGTATGGTAACTTAATGCTGTGAACTGCATAATTTCTTTGTTTTATGTTGTCGAAGTATGGAATCCTCTTAAAGAACACTCAATTTAGATATTTTCCCTTATTCTTTTTATTCTTTTGCAGGTAAGCTGTTATAGTAGGGAGATTGAGGAGATGAAGTGCATGACCAAACAAGAGTTTATTGCATCAATAAGAAGGTGAAGTCCCGAATTTTTTTGTGCTAGCTGCCTCTGTAACTGCATTGTCACATATTCTTATCTAGTTTCTATTTGGGTCTTGTAGAAAAAGCAGTGGATTCTCTAGGGGTGCTTCCATCTACAGAGGGGTGACAAGGCAAGAGATTCAATTCTTTCAAAACATGATTAGATTCTCATTGATGTCATGCAAAATTCCAAAGAGAACTGCTTCTAAGGCAATTTTTTTGTTGTGATTTATCAGGCATCATCAACATGGTCGGTGGCAGGCAAGGATAGGCCGTGTTGCAGGCAACAAGGATCTTTACCTCGGAACATTTGGTGCGGTTTTACTTCTTTTTATCGCCATCTCAATATTTTTCATTTCGGTCCTGAATTGGACGATGAGACTAAACCGATCAAGATTCGTCGATAGCAACCGAGGAAGAAGCAGCTGAAGCATATGACGTAGCGGCGATCAAGTTTCGCGGTGCAAATGCTGTTACCAACTTTGAGCTCAGCAGATATGATGTGGAAGCTATCGCAAACACCGAGCTACCGATCGGAGCATCAGCTAAACGAATCAAACAGTCCCTCCAATCTGACCAAGATCAGCTCCCTCTTGACAAATCGGACAAAGGACAGCATCTCAACTTTGTGCCAGCAACTCTCTTCCACAACCTTTTGCAGTTTCATGGTCCTTCTGGCTTCTCGCCTTGTCTGTCCTACTGCAGTTTCATAGAGAATGACTTGGATGAATGCGATCAAAACAATTATCTCTTGGCGGCCAAAGATCAACACAAAAACCAATATCACAATCAGCAAGATTTGGGGAGTGGCATCCTCCAATTGACACACCTTCCATCTCAGTGATTGTAGTCTTTGTGGATGTGTGATATATCTGACCTGCTAAGCTCACTGATCTTTTTGATATTGGACAAAATCCATGCTATTTTGTGTAGATCAAGTGATATTATCATCAATGGAACATGGATCTACTTTTAGCTGAATGATGTGTGTACATGCAACCTTCTCCAAGTACTGATTGTGTTTACTGTGAGAGTTGTGATCCACCTTACTGGGGTTTTATCTATCAGCGGACTTGTGATGGTTCATCTGTGAGAATCTATTATATATGAGAAATTTGAATATATTATATATGTATTTTAATGAATATGACTTGAATATCTGAACCCTGGATAGGATGCATTACAATATCTGGAATATGAATATGGAGGCACATAAATAATACATGTTTATTGAATAGCCTAAATAGCTAAAAGCATTTTTTTTACCATTGATTTCAAGCAATTTATTGTGAAAGAACATTCTCATTTAATGTTTCTCTCTCTCAAAGCTTCTCATATTTGTTAACTTACCTAAATAGTGTTCTAAAAAGTGGATGGAAAGCGAGTTTTTATGCTAAAGTGAGTTATTATTATTATTATTGGATTTTTGCTTTTCTAAAGGTTCCATTTTTTATTTTTTTTTCTGAGGTTTTATGCCCCTGCTTTTTAAAATCTTAATATTACATCTCTTTTATTTTTTTCTTTACTCTCAAGGTTGGTTCGTTTCAATAAGTTAAGAACCGAATTGATCCAACCAATTAAGCCGAACCAAATTAATAATTAAAACAAAATAACAATAAAAAAATAAAATGTTAAATTTATTGAAAATTATAGAAGTTAGAACAATATTTAGGTCTTTATCTTTTGTTCAGTATATTTAAATATGAATAATAAATTAAAGATTTATAAAATAACAAAAAAATTAAAAATATACTGTAACATTAGTTGAAAGTATAGATATCGGAAATTTATGTAGATATATGTGTATATATATATATATATATATATATATTTATGATAAAATTCGAATTTTATTTCATAAGATTGTTTTAAATAAAAATTTAAAATTATTTGAATTTGAATCTATATGAAATTTGTTGAACCAAACCAAAAGAGAAAAAAAGGAAGTTCAATATAAAATTGAAAAGTCGAAAAAAGAGAATTCTGATAAATAGGACTGCTCTTCGAGAAGGGAAACCACCTATTTTGGTAAAAGGCTCCAAAAGGCGGAGCCTTTTTAACCGTCGTGTTGGACTGTAGAAGCGGCGTTCCAGAGTGGCGCGGCTTGTCACCGGCGTGAAGGCGGCGCCCCAAGCACGTCTTCCTCCGCCGCTGCTCAACCGTCTCCCTGCTCCCAGATCGTATCACCAGCCACCTCATGACGGTACGGCGTCTGGTTTCGCCATCTGTAGGTAGGTTTTAGGGCTTAATGCGTGTAATGTTGATTCGTTATCGATGATTGCCTTTGCGCCGGATGGAGGCTCACGTCGCCAAGCTGGAAGCCGATATCGGAGACTCGCAGAAGCTTTATTATAATGAGAGAGGATTTCCAACAAAGGTATGGGTAAACTGGTAATTTCATGTCGTCGATTTTTCGCAAACAAAAAGGGTCCGCTGGTTCCGTTTCTACCGGATGTTCGTCTCCAATCCAATGAATGCTCTGTTGGTCTCCGTCTCTCCTTCTCTCTCCCTCTCCTCGCCACCGCCTCTTCCTCGCCATGAACGGGTCCACGGAATCCCTAGATTCCGGATTCTATGTTCTCCAGCTGGTTCTCAGCAGGTTCGTTGGCCTTTGATTGATTCCATTTTGATTTAATGTCTTTTCTGATTCGTTGCGTTTCTTCGGGGGTCTCCAGATTGACATGCCCAGGTCCGAGTACAAGCCCGGCCCCTTTGATGCTCTGCTCCTTCAGTTTTTCAGGAAGAAAATAGTGCAGGTGAGCTCCTGTTCGAGTCTTTGAAATCGGATTCATGTATCACATTTGTACATGTTGCTCGAATCAGGGATTTGAATATCCAATCGTTTTGCTGTACGGTTGTAGAAATAATGGTTGAAACAAACGCATCTCTAAGATGTTTCTCTTTCCTCTTTAGGATGCTGGTGGATGATGCCATATAGAAACCTAAAATTAGTTCCGGAATTTTTGCTAGTTAAATCAGGAAATTGGTCCTTTCATTGCACCTATCATACCTAGTAATTGAAATGATCTTGAATGTGATATAGAACCTTTGAACTAAGTTGTTGATATGATATTGTTATTGATATAATAGAATTACCATGCTGAAAAACTATTTTCTTGTTTTACAGTTCTGCTGCTAAATGTACTTTAGATCAAATAAATCTTAAGAGTGATGTTGTTTTGGTCATCAGAGAAAATCTAGAGACTTCAATGCTTCTTTTTTTTTTTTTCATTTTTGATTGAAGATTAAGGGAACTTATAGTTTCAGCTTATCTTTGAGCTTTAGAGTTTTCTTCCTAATGGATGTAAAGCTTACATGAGCATTGTTAAAAGTGCTAGGGAGATGAGAATTTGCAATATGCTACACAAATCAACACTCCATTGGTTGGTATATAATATTTCCATCTCTCTAGCTGGTATGCCATTGTTTCCTTTTCTTTGCCTTTATATAATCTTGTAATTCTAAGAGGTCATGAAAATGATTTTTTTTTTCCTTGTGCTAGAATTCTTCTGACAATGTTTTGATTCTTAAAATGCTATAGGAGGTTGGATGGGATTCAGAGAAGCCTGGGTATGTTGGACTTATTGAAGTTGCAAATCATCTTATGATTAAGGGAAAAAGCATCTCAGAGACTGAGCGATCAGTGGTATTCAGAGCAATCTCATGTGCACTTTATTTTTTTCTATACAACAACAATTTTATTCTGATTGACAATTCTTATTATCATGCAAAGATGTTATGGTACCATAACAATCACAATGAATGGCAGGTTCGGGTTCTTGTATCTTTGTTTCCCCCACTCTTGCTTGATCTGTTTAAGATGCTTATAGCACCAATTAATGGTGGGAAAGTAGCTTCCATGATGCTTGGTAAGTCGATGCTTATAGTTCTAATTCTTGTTTAGATATACTTTTGGTGCTGAGTGCAGTGATCGTTCTTACCATCTGAAATCTTTTCTCTTTCCAATTTCTTTTTTAAACAATTTGACTTTTTGTATTCTTAAGCAAGAGCAACTGCAATGTTGTGTCAATGGCTGATGGGCCCTTGTTCAGTTAATTCTGTTGATCTTGCTGATGGGTCCTCCTGCAGTAGTGGGGTAATCTCTGTATCCGAGAATTTTGCATTTAGCTATATGTCTCAGTTCTTTGCTTTACTTGTGCAACTCCTGCGTTGATATTGGTCTAATTCCTTGTGAATATCTTCATTTAGGTCTTTGTGGAAAGATGCAAGTATCTTGAAGAAAGTAAATGTCTGGGAGTCTGTGTCAACACATGCAAACTACCAACACAGGTTTGGTGCCTTTGCAAAATATGATATGTAATTTCTGTCCATTATCTCTATGACCTCATCTATTTTATGTGAAGTTCTTCCATTTTCTATGTCCAACTAAAATTGGATTTTTCTCCTTGTATGATGAGTAGAAAGAAATCATGAAATGTGATCCCATCCAAACGTTTGTTCCCTGCACATCTTGCAAATCAAATAGGCTATAGCTGTATGACTTAGTAGTTTGAGATAATATATTACTTAAGACATGCCCGATAAATTAAAGACACCTCTTGTATGATTGGAATAGCTAGGGGTCGTTACTCTGCTTGTTCCCTATATTTTTTTTGCTTTAAAGGTTATTCTGGGCCTTCACTAATTGCATTGATTTATTGGGTTACACGATCGTAGACAAAAGTTCACTAGGCTTCTATACTAGCATGGCATGTATCATATTTGTGTGAATCACTACATGGAAAATTAAATGACACAACAAAATGACATCAGAAGTGTTGGATGCACTTAGTTGTTTATCTTATTGTCTCTAAGTTGTTGCCAAAGTGCTTTTATTAAGATATTATATATTACCATTTACTGATAGCCAAGTAGAAGGAATTGGTGAGATAATTTTACGAAATATAACCTCCTAAGCCCTAGCTTCCAACCAATACGCATTTGAGTGTACTGTTTTTTGTGAAGCACCACTTGCAAGATGCTGAGATTTATACTATTATAAAAAGATCATGTTTTTATTTGTTAGGATGCTAATATAAGCGCCATGATATCCAGATAAGATTGTCACAGTTGGATCTCTTGTTGGATCTTTACGGGCGAGGACCTATAGAAAAATATCAGTAGTGTGCTTCAAGCCTTTAGTCACAGTTACTTTTGGTTCCTTAAGATTAGGTATAATTGTTAGAATCAAGAGCGGGACTAAGAGAGGGGGGTGAATTAGTGCAGCGAAAAAATTATCAATTTTGTAAGATATTTGTTCGTTGAAAATCAATTTCGGAAAGTGCTTGACTTTAGAGTAAATGAACTAGCAGAAAATAATAACAGTAGTAAAAAGCAAAATGAAAATGAGCACACTGGAATTTATAGTGGTTCGGTTGTTGTGACCTACATCTACTTCTGATTCCTTCTCCGTCGAGGTCACCAACATTTACTAATGGTTTTCCTTCAATGGGCGAAGATCAACCACCCTCTTTACAGCGCTTTTTCCTTTTCACGGGTTTAGGAGATAACCCTTACAAGGCTCACACATCTCTTGAATGATTACAACACTAAAAAGGGAGGAGGACTTTTTGCACTTTTTACAATACTGTCACCCCCCAAGACTTCAATATTTTGTTCACACTTTCGTGCCTTTTCATGTAGAAAAGGGTGGGGTATTTATGGGCCTCAATGGCTTCAAAATTGGAGCTAAAAAGTGTCTCATCCTAGATTTTCAAGGTACTGGCGATACCACCGCCATTATTGGGCGGTACCATCGTTTAGTTTGGGTGATACGATCGCCTGACAGAGCTCGGAGACCGAGCTCTGGCTATACCACTACCTGGCAACATTAACTGCTGGCGGTACCACCGTCCAGACCACCTGGGAGATTGAGTTACCAGGCTGTGCCATTGTCGGCCGTGACTTCAGGTGCTGAATGGGCTGTTCAACCGGCCCAGTTCAGCCCTGTTAAGGGCCCAATTGGCCCCTAACTGAGTTAGTGGGATTACCTTCCAATCCTAACTCAATTTAAGGTCTAACTACGATAATTAAGATATTTAAACAAGTAATCTTTGTCCGGTATGTCGATTGTTCTTTCGACGATCTTCCGACGAACTTCCGGCGAACTCCCGACGAACTCTCAGCGAACTCCCGATGAACTCTCGGCGAGCTCCCGACGAACTCTCGGCGAGCTTCCGGCAAACTTCCGGCACATCGTTCGAATCTTCGACGTATCGTCCAATCTTTGACTCTGGCACAACATCTGCTTTATGCCTTGCTGTTATCGTAGTTAATCCTGCACACTTATCTCAATATATAGATTAGATCAATCACTTTACTAATTGATTTTATCATTAAAATCTAAGATTCAACAATAACATCCAACTTGACAGCCTTTAAAGCAATTCAAAGACATTTTGTTTCGCAGTCATTGATTTGAACATGGAAGTGCATCCATTTGAGTACTAATCAGACCCTTCTTTAAAGGTCTAGAAAAGGTTTACCATGGACGGACCCTTCCATGGTTTAGATCTGTAATGGACTGGTTTTATCACTCATTTGTTGGCTAACTATGCAATGGGAAATAAGGTTAACATCAATATGGATGCTTCATTTCCTGATACTTCTTTGGTCTTTCAGGACTTGCATGTAATGGGAAGTGGGAACCATTAGTCAATGAGGCATTCTTTTGAAGTAATATAGTATGTATCTTTTTTAGAAAAAAAAAACAATTAACTTTTCTGAGTGTCCATACTCATGCATTGTGCTTAAAAATGAGTTACTTAATAAGCTTTATAGCATTACTTTCTGAGTGATCGAGTTTTGCTACTTTCCGTCCATATAAGTGCCTATATCTCATGACCTTATAATGTTGGGATACAGGAACAGAAGCTCCTAATGTTGCTTTTGTTGTTGTACTTTTTGATTGTTACCTTTTCAGACTTTCTTCAGAGACTATATGGGAGTCCCTCTATATATGGAGCCAAATTTTAGTGACTATAGCTGTCAGGTACTGTTTCCATTGCTCAATTGCTGTAGCTCACCAGTTGTGCTTTAGGTTTCCAATGTACATAATCCTTTGGTCACGGTCTGTATCTCAGCAAACACAAGTGTTTTGCCAGGATGATTAGCTTATTTCAATTTCAGGATAAACACCCGTGATCTTTTAACGAAACACTAATTTGCAATCTCATTTGATTCTGCAGTTCAATTTTGGGGTTCCTCCTCCACCACCTGTTAGTGATAAAGCCCTCCAAGAGCCTTGCTTGGCAATATGCCCAACCGCCAGCCGCCGCAGAGAGCTTAGTGGCAGAGAAATTGAGCAATGCCCCAAAGTGTAAATTTTCATCGACTCTCTATCTTGCCGTAATTCTCATTTTCAGTATATTTACTCTTGAAATAATTTTAGAATGCTAGGATCTGTAGATTGACTTTGAAATCACCTTGGCATATTTGGACAAAACCATGAAAAATGTCAAACAGATATATCTATCCTATTCTTTTGTTTCCTCCTGGAAAATTAGTTGCACGTTCCTTGATGTATGTATCCATGGTTCTGTAAAGTGATGAAAGTTGAAGCATTTTTACATAAAAAAAAAAATATATTAACATATGTATATCAGTTACTAACCAAGTTTTATCACTATGCAGTTGAATTATAGCAATGAGTTTGTTAAAAGTTAATGTTTTTGGACCAAGCAAGTACAATAAAATACCACCTGAAGCACTTTCAGCTAGATAAAGAGTCCCCTTTCCAATGTTTCCGAAGGATTCGAGCAATCTTTCATACTGATCCGCGGTAGCATGTCTTTTTTTTTTTTTATAAATAAAATTAATGTTGGTTGGTTTTTGTATGGTATAGACAATTTAGAAAAAATCGAGATAAAATTCATGAGAGATTGTCTTCTTATATCTCAAAAATTTTAATTAAAATAAATTATTCTGAGAGGTAAGGAGACAAGAGGCGTAACCCAACTCGCTCGATATCAACGTTTTAGATTTCAACGAGTGAATTGTAATTTTTAATCGTTATGAATGTGTGGAGATGATACAAATTTTTAATTCACATCATTTATCCTTTATAATAATAATAACAATAACAACAACCATAATAAGAAGATAGCCATCATCTTGTCTTCTAATCACAAGGCAGGTCGGATATAAATGGGTAGGAAGAGTCTGATTAATTGCTCAAAATCTAAGGTATCTTTAAGTGAGGTTACATGGAACGTTCCCATTGGCTTGAAGAGGATAAGAGATATCTATCCTCGTAGTTTTCATCAAATTAAACACCGTTGTGCTGCATCTTTCCCTGCCATTGCACTCCATCCATCGCTGTGCCACATAGCTAAATCCATGGCAACGGTACTGGCTGGCATCATTATCTCCATCCCAAGAGTCCTCGTCTCCACGAAGGCAGAGCTCCCCAAGCTGCCATTGTCCCGCACGAGGCTCCCCCCATGGACCAGCGGCCACCGAGTGAACTCCCGCCGTGCGGGTCTCGTCGCCAGCGCGCCCTCGACGCCACTCAACATCTCGGAGAAGGTGGCGGAAAGCATAAAGAACGCAGAGGCGACGTGTGCGGAAGATGCCGCCAGCGGAGAGTGCGCCGCGGCGTGGGATGAGGTCGAGGAGCTGAGCGCGGCGGCCAGCCATGGCAGGGACAAGCTCAAGGTCGACGACCCCCTCGAGAGCTTCTGCAAGGACAGCCCTGATAACGAGGAGTGCCGCACCTACGAGGATTAGAAGAGGGAGAGGTAAAGCAGCAGTCATCCATCCATCCATCCATCCATCCATCAGAGGTATCAGGAAAAGTTCAGCTACCGTTGTTTGGTTACGTATCAATCCAAGTTATTTTTGTGTTCCAATCCAGAATCTTCGGAGTTGTTTCATCCTCTTTGTATGAACACTTGATCAACACAGCCATTGTTGACGTTCAGTAGATTAAAATGAGCCATTCTCCCTATAGGATTCATGATCAACACAGCCATTGTTGTTTGATCAAATAGTTGTCATTTTGGTTTCGATACCGTCGTGTTACCATTTTTAAATCAAAGAGGAGTCTGAGTTATTATTAGTTTAACCCAAACTTCATGATTATGAAGTTATGATCAGGCTTAATAAATATCGACCGACTCTTTATGATATGAGATTATTATCTCTTAATTTTTTTTTAATCTTTATTCATCCTGCGTTCACCATGATTAGATGATTAAAATCGCGACACTTTGCACGCACGACAAAGATGAACGTCTGAATTGCCATAGTATGGGTGTCTTGTGCGAGTAGCAATCTCCGACGTATACGATACGCTTCTGCGAGACAACAGATTGTCTCTGAAACTTCAGCCACATAAAGCCTGGACCAGAATTTTGGCACTTTCCTCTTTGACAGATCGAAAAGAACCAGTCCAATGCATATGTATTCTACCGAAAATGACGCTTTGTCTTACGGATGATAAGAACAAGGCTAATGCACCCGTATTCTACCGAAGACAGCTCGCTCTTTGTCTTCAAGAACAAGGCTAATGCACCCGTATTCTACCGAAGACAGCTCGCTCTTTGTCTTCAAGAACAAGGCTAATGCACCCGTATTCTACCGTAGACCGCACTTTGTCTTGCGGATGATAAGAACAAGGCTAATGCACTTGTATTCTCCTGGAAGCACTGGAATACAAAAGATCAAGGTTGAAATCTTAAAATAATCTTTTTCTTTAAATATAGAGTGTTGGGATAGTTTGATAATTGAGATCAAAAATAAAAATAATATTTTTATTTGTTTGTCCAAAAATGAGTCTCCTTTTAATCAGGGATAAACTTTTCCTTGGGTTAATTATAGATTACCCTTATAGTTAGATCTCTTCGATATCTCAATCCTTAAACTTAACAAATTTATATTAAAAACATAAAGATAAAACTGCATATATCATTTGATTCTTTTACCGTCCAAGAATAACACAAAAAAAGAAGAAATAGTTTGATAATTGAGATCAAAAATAAAAATAATATTTTTAGAAATTTATAGGATGATATTTTCATTTGTTTGTCAGAAAATGAGTCCCCCTCACTTTTTCTTGATATCGAGCTTGGTGTATCGATAATCAAATTTCGACACACTACAATATATCCCTACTTTTATATAAAAATATATATTCGTACTTAAAAATAAGAAGATTGTTGATCCTCTTCGATCCCACATTAGTAGAAGGCTAGTACAATTTAGTACATAAAAAGTCATCATCCCAAATCATAAAATTGCAAATCAGTATAAATAGAATTTAGTGATGATTAATGTTTGTCATCAATTTGTTATGATCCGTCCAAAACAAGATTCAGTGACATAATATAAATCTGACTGAAAGAAGTATATTCTAATGACAACAATATTACAACCAATTTGTGATCCAACATATAATGACCGATGAATTATAAAATGTCAAAAATATATATTTTAGTGACAGAAAGTATTATATAATTTTGTTTTCCATAACACAAATTGTCACTAATGAGTAACTTTCTTGTATCACAATGCAAATATACTTCTTTCTGCAAAAGCACAAATCATGAGCTGATGTGATGTGAAAAATAAAAGAAAGAAAATGCGCTGTTAATTCTGGGTATGAGTTGAATGTACAAGTGGCTGTTTGACATCAGCTTGCTTATGAAGAGGACATCTCTGCAGACCAGATGGAGGATATCACAAATACCATGGAAGGATTCCAGTTAGCAAGTGGACGACGAGATTAAAGACATCTAATTCTGCTGCAATTCGAAAACATCCATCTCTATTTTTCGTAAACGTATTTCTTCTTTCAATTCCAAATTTACTCAAAGAACATGTACCATGAATAAAGAATGCAAGCCAGAAAACAATTATACATCGATGACAAATAATGTTCCAAAGAGTAACAATCGGGGGAAAAGAAATGATAACCAGCATATGCACATGCCTTGATGCTATCAGCCAGCCGAATAGCTTCATTGATTCCTTTCCCCCAGGAAAAAGCTACTAAAGCCGGAATGCCGTTTAGTGGTGTCGGAACCCACTGCGATCAAAAGAGGCCACCAGACCTTGCGGCGGCATCGCTCCCTCTTCACCTTTCTGATAAGGATTAATTCATGGCGGATCACCGCACGGACAGACGTCAAGTAGGAACGCATGTCATGGTCTCTAGACACTGCCCCTTCGGAGCCATATGCGGTGCGATCACTGAGAATCTCGAGAGGATGGGGAGAGTTGATGAACGCTGACCGTGCAGCCTGCAGTAGCCTTTCAGAGTCATCTGAATCCGTTGATGAATTGCCGAAGACGTAGAGACCACTGATCGGTGGAAGAAGGTGATGGTGCGGTGAAAACTCATCTTCAGGTTGTAAGATCAATAGTCTTCCCATAGGAGCATACAACAGTTTCTGTTGAGAAAAGGTAGAAAAGAAGTTTGATTGATACAGTGCTTCATGCGAAGATCACAAGTTAGATCTCATAGTCATGTAGGTTTCTAAAGCAGAATCAGAAGATTAATCAATACCGAATAGACCAATGAAAGCATAAGAAACATAATATAGATCTGGTGCAATGCATTTATCAGAAACAGATAGTCATTATCATGTAGGTTTCTGACTGAAAGCAGAAACAGAAGATTAATCATACCGAATAGACCAATGAAAGCATAAGAAACATGATATAGATTTGGTAAAATGCAATTATTAGAAACAAAGATTCTGTTGAAATTGTTTATCGAACCAATAGCAACCTTCAAGCATTATTGAACTCGAAAGATAACTACGACGAATGGAAGCTTTAACAAGCAAACTAGAGAGCAGGCACAAGTTTGATGGCAGCATCCACCATTTAGTACAATAGTTTGATATTATAATAAATACAGGTTGAGTGTTGACATGAAATATCAGACATAACATAATTGCCTTCAACATATAAGTTGTATCAGGATGCTAAGCACTTTAAAGCATCTTTCAATCTTAAATGAGATGTGACAAGTATATGACCCAAATCAACACAGAAGAAGTTATATGGTCCAGATGTATTCTACCTGTTTCATTAGACATGGATGCCTGCGGAAGTTGTGGTTCACCGCCTTTAGAATCTTAGCAACATGATCAGGATAGTGGCAAGAAAAGGCTCGAGGAACAATATCTCTATGCATTGTTATAGCTTGGACATGACTTCTAGTCAAACCCAATTTGTGAAGCAAAGAATCACCTCCACACATGATAGATGGTGAACCGAATGTTATAACGGGCAGTAAGGACGAAGCAGGTGCTTCTCCACGTATGATTAACATGAGGTTTAGAAGCAGCGCAAGGCTTCCACCAAGAGAATGGCCAGTGAAGCGCAGAGTTGCAGAGTCACCATGAGACTCCAAGTGAGCTTTGATCTCGGGCAACATCTGTTGATACATTCCCTTAGCAACTTCATAGATTCCCCGGTGTACAAGCACATCTAGACCCTGGACCACAAAAGAAAAATATTAATGGCTAAGTCTCATAGACAAAAAACAAATTCAAACAAACTGGTTATATGGGAAAAATGTGGCTCATTGCACAACACTCCCGCTAACACAACATCTGAGGACCAATGCATACCATAACTCAAATCCTAGTCACTGATGTTTCCCTGTCCAAAAGCTGATTAGGCTGCTCAAAGTCAAGATTACTTCTTTTGGGAACTAAATATTGTGACAAAGCTTATGAATGTATTATCCTCATGATACTAGGTTAGTCTAAAAACAATTTCAACTTAGGGCAGGTAGCAACTCATGTTTGATTTAATCAAGCCCCACAACAATGACGGAACCAGATCTTACTTTCTAGGGGCTACCGACAAAAATATTTCATCCATATCATAGAGTCTAAGTAAATGGTAGAAAATCTGGCACAAAAGAGAACCTAAGTAGTAAACATCATCGACAGGCATCACCTCAAATTGGATAGGTTCAAATAGGAGATTTGCTTGCCAAGAAGCCAGCGATTCAGAACCCTGAAAGAACCAGAAAATTTAAAGATCAAAGTTAAACCAAAAGTGTTCTATACGACTACATGAAAAGAAATGTAAGAAGATGTAAAAAGAAACCTCACTTGAATGACAAAATATCTGGTACTGCTGCTGTCGTCGTCGCATATGTACCATTCACAAGGTGAATTCTTCGCCGAGTTCAAGTCCTTTGCAACGGCATCTTTCATCTCTTCCTTCCCAGCAACCACGGCGGTTACTGAATTTGTAGTGGCCACAAAGGACATCTCCTTGAGACTCTTAATTGTACCTTTTTCTTC
Organism: Musa schizocarpa; assembly: GCA_900464855.2. Classification (NCBI taxonomy): domain Eukaryota; kingdom Viridiplantae; phylum Streptophyta; class Magnoliopsida; order Zingiberales; family Musaceae; genus Musa; species Musa schizocarpa. The sequence continues at coordinate 11,445,938 of LS990925.1, read as the reverse complement.
ATTTTCTCCACTTTCCTCAGTTGGATCCTTGCTCATTTCCGATTTAGCAGAATTGAAGGGAAGAATGCCCAGTGTCTTGGACTGCAAGTAGGAGGCAGCAGAAGCTGCAATTCGATAAGCCACAAAATCATTTATACCAGTACCATTTTCCTTCGTTTCACTACTATTTTGCCTCTTTTCATTGCTCCCTTCTGCTTGACTGATCTCCTCGAGTTCTTGATCCTGAACTGGAGTCTGCTTTTTATCAGAAGCTGAAGACTTCCCTCTTTGATCAAATGAAGAGGTAATGAACCGCAAAGCATAGCGCTTAAGGAGGCCTTTTGGCTGCAGAATTTGTAAACAAACATTGAAGCCAAGACCTCAGAATTTTCTCGCTGGAAAAAGCTTAAACATCGCATAAAACTCAGTAAGCATCATATAGTTGGGATTCATTCATCAATCCTTCTAATTCTTTCATAAATTGACTTGACAAACGTCCCTCACACATAATATGACATTCATGAAATGGACAGCAATTGACTTATAAGAAAGAAAATGGTGAAACCATGAACTAAAAAACTAAAACCAAAAGTTTGGCAGAAAACAAAGTCGTGCATTTAGACGTCTCTACACAGATTCCAAACACTTCTTGGAAATTCCTAAGGTTACAGCATCATATAATCCTAATTTTCTCATAAATCAATTGCAGGAAAATTAAGAACCCGATGAACAATTTGCAGAAACAAAGAGCCTAAATTTCCCCCAGAAAAACTATATTTGCAGTAAAATCGAAGAACCTTCGCAAGAACAATTGGTGGCAGCAAAGAATCCAAATATTCTCAGAAATCAATTACCCGAAACTTCCAAGTCGGTACCTTGATATTTGGAGTGATGTAGGCGAGGCTGCAGAGGTAAGCCATCTTGCCGAGCAGCCGCGCCTCCGCCAGTGTCACCCTTCGGAGCAACCGAGAGAACGACTCCCTATCGAACGCCATCCTCTCCGCCTCTTCGCCACCAACCACACACCCTTCGAAGCCATGGGCGCAGCCTGCCCCGACGCACACATCGCCCTCCTCCACCACCGCCGCCTCCTCCTCCCGGTTGTCGGTCGCTGCAGCCGCCTCTTTCCTCGGCCATATCGATCCCACTCTTAGTATATTCTGCACCCAATTCCCCCTCTTTTCCCCCAAGACCGCTCCCTCCTCTGCCTCCTCGTCTTCCTCCGCCTCTTCCCTCTTCTCCTCGTCCTCGGCGCTCGGTTCCTCGCTCCTCTTCTCCATCAGTCCTCCTCTACCGCCCGGCCACAGCCGCATCATCCGCAGCGGAAAAACATACGACTGTCTTGATGACACCGACGGCGGATCCGAAGCCGACGACGTCTCCATAGCACTCCCGCCGCGGGCCAAGGCGCCGACTTTCGCAGGCAGGCGACGGCAGTAGACCTCAACGTCGCGGCGGACGGCGATTTCAAGCCGAGGTACACCCTTCATCAACCTCAGACCGTCCATATCGCGGAAAGCCTCCACCTTTACCGATAAAAACGTCGTCTTTTGCTGAACCAGGAAGGGAGGAGCCGAAGGGAAGCGCCAAGAACGAAGCAACTGCTAAAAAACGCGACCTTTTCCCTCTCTCGGTGTCTCTCCTCCGGCCTTGAACGGATCCGAATCGAATGGGTCGCCGTTCGCGAACCCAAACCTCCCACTTCTTTTGAAGCCTCCTCTTCGACGCGTGCTGCTGCAGCAAACCTCCCCGCCGTCGCTGTCGATTGGTCGAGAAGGAAACAGAGACGTTGAGACTCGAAAGAGAGAGATGCAGGTAGGAGGATTTGAAACCAGGAGGCATTCTCACGGGGAGGCAACCGAGGACGGGAAGAAGGGACACGCTGCAAGTGGATAGATGGGACACGTCCTCAGTCGGCTGCAAGCGGGCCTTCACAGGTGAGCTAACAATGCTGGCTTTTCCTCTTCTTCTTGCGTTGTATTCATCTTCGTCGTCTTCTTACGGGATTCCGAGTCAAAGGCTTTTCTTGGGGGAGACAACAACCGAATGGTTGTGTTTGGATAGACAAAAAATAATTTTAGGTGATTTTCGAATAAAAACTTTCTTTTTTAAGTTTTCGTAGTCTCCATTGTCTAATTTTAAATATATGATTGATTGAATAGTCAATCATTAATCGATCCATCGAATTAGATCGATTCTTGAGATTCTCATAGACCGTTTCTCACTTATAATTCTTTTGCAGTATATTGTAGTGGTTTTTTGATATTATTAAAAAGTATTATAAATATAAATAGGTTGATTCATATATCTGATATAGGACTTATAATTTTTTTAAATATTTTTTCAAAAGGATATATATATATATATATATATATAGGTATTTTTTAATCTATTTTTTAATCTATATATATAATGGTTTGTAATAGAGTTACAGTGTCTTTGAAAATGTGCCAAAAATTATTCCAAGTCATATATCCAAGCAAGATTCATAAGTACTTTCTTAATATATATTTTGAGTCTATTTCTTTTTTCTATAACCCTAATACAAAACAGAGAAAAATAATTATGAACCTTGCCTGGGTTTCAAATATGTATGATTCTTAGTCTAAAAAAATAAACATTCAAATAGCTTGACTTCTATATGAGTTACAATTTTTTTTTTTAACGTGATTATAGTGGTTTTGGTATATTTTCAAAAACACTATAATATGAGGGAATAGACTCAAAGTATATTAGAAAAATACTTATGAATCTTACTTGGGTTTAAAATAGGTAATTTTTATTTAAAAAATAAATTTTCAAATATTTTACTTCTATATGAGTTATAATGCTTTTCAATATGATTACAGTGTTTTTTAAAAATATTTAAACCCTATTATAAAACACTATAATAGATGAAAATGAACTAAAAATTATTAAAAAAACACTTATGAATCTTCTAAATTTACTTATAAATTTATTTATAAATTTGCTTATCTGTCATTATGAAAAATTATTAAAAAAATACTTATAATTATATACTAGATATAGGAATCAACCTAAAACAACTCAATTATAGTGTGTTTTTAGCAATACCAAGAAAGTACTATAACAAAATAGAAATACATAGTAACTAAGAGTCGATGGAATCCTCGGAATCATCTTGAGAATCAATCCAATTCAATAGACCGATTCACTTTATGAATTGGTCCACAAGAAAAAAAAGAAAGGATTAAGTAAAAAAAGGAAGCATGGCTAGAAAAACCTAAAAATGGGTGGTATTTTTTGAGAAAATCTAAAGAGCTTTTATGAGAAATCTTCTAATAATCATAATTTTTTTTTTGATATTTTTGGGATTAAAGGCCTTAGTTCTATATTACCTACAAGGGTATTTATTTTTCTTTAGTAGTAATTATGATTATTTCTATTCAAATGGATGAGTCTATCATTAACCTTGTTAAATCTCGGATATTGATGATGAAATCAATCGATTAAGTTATGATCTAATCAACGTTTGAGTTATTATGACCAAGTGAGCACTAAGGGGGGGTGGGGGTGAATTAGTGCTTTTGTAAAAACCTCAACAATTCAAAAATTCTCATTTAATAAAATTGTATTGAAAAGATGCTTGACTTGAAAGCGTGTTCCCAAGGCAGTGAAAGTAATAAGCAAGTAAATCAGTTTGCAACATAAATGAAAAATATGAAAGAAATGCAAATCGAGTTTTATAGTGGTTCGGTCGTCGTGACCTATATCCACTCCCGATTCCTCTTTACTCGAGACCACCGGCTTTCACTACCGATCTTCTTTTAATGGGCGATGATCAACTACCCTTTTACACTATTTCTCCTTTTCACAGGTTCAGGAGAGAGCCTTTACACTTTTTTCTTTTATACTTAGACCTCACTTCTCCTTTTAGAAAAACTTCTAAATACTAGGAAGAGGTGATTCTAAACTAAGAGAGATTTACAACTTTTTTCACAAGGATTCTTTCCCCCATTTTAAACTCAATTTCATGCTCTTCCAAACAAAAATATCTGAGATATTTATAGATCCCAAATAGCTTCAAAATTGGAGTAAAAAAATGTTAGAATCAAGAGCAGCACTAAGAGAGGGTGGTGGGCGTGGGAGTGAATTAGTGCAGCGGAAAACTTTTGCTATTTCAGAAAACTTATTTCGATTAAAACTGATTCCAACGAGAATAGTTTCAATTCAATCCGTTTCATAAGGAATTTGAACTTAAAACCTTTCGTGAAAATGCAAGAGAAGACTAAGGTGATTTGCAACAATGTAAATTGCATAAATGAAAAACATCAGTTTCGTAAAGTTTTCGTACGATTAAAGCCGATCTCGGAAGATGTTTACGTGAAAGCATATGTAAACGTAGTTAAAGTATAGTAAGGAGGAGAGGTAGTTTGCTATAAAAGAAAGTTGCTCAAAGTAAATGCAAACTGAGTTTTAGAGTGGTTCGGTCAACATGACTTACATCCACTTTCGGCTTCCTCCTCCGATGATGTCATCGGCGTCCACTAGAGGCCTTCCTTCAATAGATGAAGGCCAACCACCTTTGACAGTTTTTCTCTTTTTGCCGGGTTTAGGAGACGACCCTTACAAGTTTCACTCCTCTTTTATGGATGGTTACAAGGCTAAGAGATGAAAGAGGAGAACTCTAACTTTTATAACACTTTAAGGCTCAAGAACTCAATATTATGCCAATAGGTTTCATGCCCTTTCATGTAGAAGAGGGTGGGGTTTTTATAGGCCCCAATGGCTTCAAAATTAGAGCAAAAAAGTGTCACATCGGAATCGGGGTACTGGTGGTACCACCGCCGTTACTGGGCAGTACTACCGCTACTGATATGACCCTGGGCGGTACCATCGTCGAACAGGGGCGGTCGCTCATCCTGGGCGGTACCACCGCCCAGGAATCCAAGGGCACTGCTTTCTAGGCGGTGCCACCGCTGGCCATGTTTTCAGGTTCCTAGTTGGGCCTTGAATCCGGCCCAAACCAGCCCAACTTAGGGCCTAGTTGGCCCCAAATTAAGTTAGTGGGATCACCTCCCAATCCTAACTTAATTTACGCTCTAACTATGATAATTAGAACATGTTTACTACATTTCTTATTCCAATGTGTCAATTGCTCTTCCGGTGAGCTTCCGGCGTACTTTCGGCGAACATCCGATGAACTCTTGGCAATGCTCCGGCGAACTCCTAGTAAGCTCGTGAACTTTATGATGATCTTCTTGGCGAGTTCCGACGAGTTTCTATAGCAAGCTCCTAGACTGTTGATTGATTCCCGCAGAACTTCCGACGAAATCTCGAACTCCCAATGTGATCTCGATCTTGACTCTGGCACAACACCTGCTTCATGTCTTACTGCTATTGTAATTAATCATACACACTTTTCTCAATATATAGATTAGATCAAACAAGTTATAATTGACTTCATCATCAAAATCTGAGATTCAACAAAAAAAGGTCTTATCCCAGGTTTCACAAGTCCTGGCGGTACTATCACCTACAGCACTGACACTAGGCGGTACCACCACTAATTCTCTCTAATACTAGGTGATACCACTGCTTGACACAGTCTTGAAGACTGTGTTTGGATGGTACCATTGCCAAAACTTGCTATAGGACATTGAATGGGTCAAACAATAGGCCCAATGGCCCTCTAATTAAGTTGGCCTAATTCAACCCAATTACAACTTAAAACTACTTCAATCTAGATAATTATTACAAAGCATTAATCACATATTATCCGACATGTCATTGGTTCATTGATGCTTCGTCCAATCCTTCAACGCATCGTCCTTTTTTGTGGTCTTTTGCCTAATCGGCATGTTGACCTTCGTAACTCCGATCTCCTTAGTGTAATGTCCGCTCCTCTAGCCTAATGTCCGAACTCATGGCATGAAGCCTTCTGCCGATATGTCAACCAATCCTCCAACTCGACGTCTAATCTTCTGATATGTTCCACTCCGACCCAATATTGTTTCTTTCTGCTTTAACTGTCTCTTCATGATCGAAGCTAGTCTTGTGTCACTCAAAATGCAGATTAGATCATAAACTCTATCAATTAATTTCATCATCAAAATAATCTCTCCCTTTTTTATGATAACAACTAATTGATGATGGAGTTTAAACCAAACTCTCCATATTAATATGTCATATTGATAGAAACGTAAATTCATATATAAATTATGAATCCAAGTAATATGTCATCATAAAATCATGCATAATCAAAATTTCAATACATCATTTCATGTATGATCATCATAATTTCTCCCCTGTTGTCATCAACAAAAAGAAAAAAATGCAACTATCAAGTTTTATAGATATGTCAGGTTAGCAATTTAGCAAATTTTTCATCACTTTAGAACATGCAAGCTAGTGAGTTCTTTCTTCTCTTTTGAGGAGTGCAAGCTTAGCAATTTGTTCCTTCATTTGCAATGTTCGAGCTAGCAATTTTTACTTCCTTTGCAATGCACAAGCTAGCAAGTTCATTAAGAACGTGAAGTTTAGCAAAGTTTTTGCTTCTTGCTAATTTTTATGATGCACAAGCTAGCAAGACTTTCTCATTTGAGATGTGCAAGCTTGCAAGTTTTGTCTTTCTTTCTAAGTTAGCAATTTTTTTTTCTTGAGATATGCACGAGAGTAATTTTCTCTACCCCTTTTATATTGTCAAAAGAAGGGAATGATACAATAATACAAAATATTTCAATTATTACATGAGACATACAAGCCATAAATACAAAGGAATCATGTCATGAAAGATATAATATCAAAAATTATAAAGAATTAAGTCATGAATACCAAAAGACATGATTTATTTTGACAAATCTCTCTTTTAGTAAATAACAAAAGGAAACTTTAGGAGATCAAAGATCTTGATTTATAAAAAATCTTAAGTATTAAATATCGAGAATTCAAGATTATGATTTAGATAAAAACTTTTCTATTGCAAAAAGAGTTATGATCTCGATTCATGTATAATATATCTCAATTCATCATGAATCATAAAAAAATTTAAGTTATAATTTTAAAAAAATTATGATTCATTCGAAAAATTCTCCACTTTAGTAAACGACAAGAAGAAAGGAGAACTTGGTTCATGCATAAGAAATATCGAGTCATCAAGTGAAGGAATCATGATTTATGTGACAAAAAGATAATCAATTCATATATTTGAATAAATATTTTTTTAAACCATTACTATTTCAACTCATCATGCTTACTTTTAAAATGTAAAACCATTAAGCATGATACAAGTATTTATTTTCAAAATATTCATCATTATTTTTAACTCAGTCAATTTATCAAATCATCAAAATCACTTTCAAGAGATTCTAAATGACATAACTAGATTCATCAATCTCTTATTGAAAAATCACCAAACCTTTAAAGAAAAAAAATATTTTTCTCTTTTTAGTTATTTCAATTCATACGATTGATTTCATATGAGTGTACTCAAGTTTTTTTTATATATGTATTTCTTACTAACTTATTTAAAATCATCAAACAACTCAAGTAATTTCATTGTAAGGTAAAGAGGTTTTGGATGAGTCATTTATCTCATCATCAAGAGCCACCAAGGCATAGTTCACTACTTTGTCTTTGTTGGTTTGCTCTTCATATTCGGATGTACTCGATTTATCCCAAGTCACCTTGAGTGTCTTCTTCTTCTTTGCTAATCTCTTCTTTTTAAGTTTATTTTTATTCTTAGTTACATGTTTTATAAATTTTGTAAATTTACTTATGAGGAGTTCTATGTCATCATCACTTGAGCTTTCGCTCGAGTTATCTTCTTTTGTTCTAAGTACTAAGTCCTTCTTGTTCTTTGGAAGATTATTCTCAAGTTTATCATATTTATCATGTGCCTTGCATGTCATTTCATATGTCATTAATAAATTAATAAGTTCTTCCAATGGAAAATTGTTTAAGTTCTTTGCCTCTTATATTGCAGTTACTTTCAGATCCCAACTCTTTAGAAGAGATCTTAAAATCTTGTTTATAAGATCAAGATTAGAAAAATATTTGCCAAGAGCTTTTAAACTATTGACAACATCCATAAAACAGGTGTATTTGTCAATAATAGTTTCTCTTGACTACATACGAAACAATTCAAAATATGCATCAAAAAATTAATTTTTGAATCTTTAATTCTACTAGTGCCTTCATATGTGATTTCAAGAGTGTGTCAAATGTTATACTCAGTTTCATAAATAGAAACCCGATTGAATTCATTTTTATCTAAAGTACAAAACAAAGTATTCATCACTTTAGCATTCAAATAAAAAGTTTTCTTTCCAAATCATTATATTCATTCATTGGATTAGAAGACTTTTAAAAATTATTTTTAATGATATTCTATAAATTAAAATATAAAGAGAGTAAGAAAACTCTCATTTGAGTTTTTCAATATATGTAGTCCGTCCCATTGAACATAGAAGGACGAATGATAGAGTAACCCTCTTGAAAGCTGAAAAAAATCATTTCTCTTGGGTGTTAATCCAGTCAAGAAAAAATTAACTATGATACCAACTGTTAGGACCAAATTAGCACTAAGAGTTTGTAAAAACCTCAACAATTCGAAAATTCTCATTCGATGAGATCGTATCGGAAAGATGCTTGACTTGGAAGCATGTATGTAAGATAGTGAAAGTAATAAGTAAATTAGTTTGTAATATAAACGAAATGCATGAAAGAAATATAAACTGAGTTTTATAGTGGTTCGGTCATCATGACTTACATCCACTCCCGATTCCTCTTCACTCGACACCACCGGCTTCTACTACTGATCTTCTTTTAATGGATGAAGATCAACTACCCTTTTATACTCTTTCTCCTTTTCACAGGTTTAGGAGTGAACCTTTATACTTCTCTCTTTTACACTTAGACCTCACTTCTCCCTTTAGAAGAACATCTAAATACTATGAAGAGGTGACTCTATACTAAGAGAGATTTATAACTTATTTCATAAGGATTCTTTCCCCTTTTTTCAACTCAATTTTATGCTCTTCCAAGCAAAAATATCTGTGGTATTTATAGACCCCAAATAGCTTAAAAAATAAAGTCAAAAAGAGTCTCATCCTGGGTTTTTCGGGTCCTAGCGGTACCACAGCTTATGCTGAGCGATACTATCGCTTGCAACACTGACACTAGGTGGTACCACTATATAATCTGGTGGTACTACTGCCTGACACAGTTTGAGAGATTGTTTGGATAGTACCACCGCTTGATATAATCTTGAAAATTGTGTCCGGGCAGTAGTATCGCCTAGTCTAGGCGATACCATCGCTAGACCTTGCTACAAGACACTAAATGGGCCACACAACATGCCCAATTCAGCTTTGATTCAAGCCCAATAGCCCCCTAATTGAGTTGACCTAATTCAAACCCAATTATAACTCAAAACTATTTGGATCTAGATAATTATTACAAAGTATTAATCACATATTGTCTGGCATGTCATTGGTTCATCGGTGCTTCATCCAATCCTTCGGCGCATTGTCCTCTTTTGCGACCTTTTGCCCAATCAGTATGTTGACTTCTGCAATTCTGATCTCCTTGGTGCAATGTCCGCTCTTCTAGGTGCTAGTCATAGGTGCCCAGCAAGCCAATCACGTGAGTGATGGCACGTGTGACTTGATACAGAATCTTTTTGCTTATTATATTTTGGCGTATATCACTTTATAACTATTGCATAAATGCATATATATATATTGTGATGTCTTTGGATTTGTGCAATGGGAATCGGATCGTGATGAGATCACGATAATGAGATCGATTCACCTTTAAACACATATCCTAAATAATCCCGGTCATAGGTTACTCGAGAGGGACATCGTGATAACCGGATAGACTGGTGTGTCTGTATACCCGTCCATATGATGGATGCAAATGGTCTCATAGCTGCTCGTGTAGGGACACCAGGGGATACAAATGCAAAATTCATTGGAGAATGAGTTCACTCGATTGATCCGCTTACGGAATGCCGGATGGTTGATGATGCCTTATTGTCGACAAATGATTCCGTAGTCCTAGTGGTGTATCTGGTCCTTAGACTTGAGACACCAAGGATGTCCTGTATGAGTGCTCCACTTTTTGATACCGGACTTATAGGTTTGGCTGTCCCAAATCTAGTACAAATGGTCATTGGGAGTGGTAGTCGACCTTTACGAGGGCTATTGAGTGTCGATAGAGGATCATTCACTCGGCGTCATGAGAGGGAATATCCCATGTGTTCTTGTCGACAAATCCCTGGCCAGGGTCATTCGGGTTGAGAGAGAAAAGAGTTCTCCCGGAGAATCCGATTAGAGCGAGACTCGAGTAAAACCGTATGGGTCCGATAACACCATGCTCGATATACGGTCTCTCGAGATATTAGATGGATGAGGGATTATAGGTACATGGTAACTGAGGACGATAGATCCAATGGATTGATTCCCCAGTATCGTCTGGGGACTACGGCGTAGTGGCCTAGTACGTCCGTGAAGTCGATGAGTCGAGTGAATTATTACAGAGATAATAATTCACCGAAAGTTAGAAGGAGTTCTGACAGTATGACTCACGGCCAGCAGCTCGATATTGGGCCTAGAGGGTCACACACATATGGTAGGCATTGCGATGAGTAGAGGTTCTGATATGAGATATCCGACGGAGCCCTTTCTTATTGGATGCAGATCCAATACCCACTAGGGAAGGACCCATTAGGGTTTGACATGGGATCTCTATAAATAGGAGGCATTCACAGCCTCATAGGCTAGAGTCTTTGCTTGCCCTTCCTATTCTCCTCTCCCTCTCCACCCCGTGAGGCCCGGGAGTTTTGAGGAGGGTCGTCGCAACCCCGGCGTGGATCACCGCTAGAGAGGAGGATGCTTAACCTCCTTCACCCTCTCCTAAGGATCTGCAAGGAAACAGGGATATACGATCTCCCTAGGTAACACAATCTCTATACGCAGTTTTGTGTTTTATGGATTTTTACGCGACCAATCTTCGCATCGACGACAACATCTTTTTGGGAATCGGAGATTTTGTTTTCTTGTTCTTCCACAAGCGCATATGATGTCGCCCCTTTGATTTCCCAACAAAGCGATATCGAGCCGGTTGTTCGTGCGAATGATTGGTTTTGAACTGCGCGGTGTTGTGTTTAGGAAGAATATTGACGCCAAAATCGTTGACGAAAAGCGAGGAAGGGCAAAGAACAGCGTTCGCCCTTGATCTCGCGTCGCGCGCAGAAGGAAGCGCGCAACGCAACGCGCGTTATTACAGCAAATGGCCGGGCGGTCTGCTTGCAGCAGGCTTGCTACCAGCCGGGCTGGCAGCCCACGGCAGAGGCGCCATAGCGCGCGGCCGCCGCCACCAGGCACCTGGCACCGCCGCCGCCAAGAGAGGCTTGCCGCCGGCAGGCCGTACGACGCCTACCGCCCACGCTCCCCGCGAAAACCCCCCACACAGGGCAGCCGCTGGCGGGACAAGACCGCCGCGGGAGGCAGCGGCGCCCGGTTGGAGGCGCCACCCGCGATGGCGATCGCCGCCGGGCCAATGGGCGCGCTTGCCAGAAGCGAGGGCGATACCCTCGCCCGTCGCACATCTTGCCGCCAAAGGGGTGGCGTAAGGCGCAATGACAAACAACAGCAGAGGGAATTAGGGTTTGGGCAAAGGACAGTTTTGCCCCTGTGAATTTGAGAAATTCCGGTTTACATTTTTGTATAAATTACGAAAATACCCTTAGGAATTGAAAAATTCCTACATGTTCCCGATTTCAAAAAATATTAATTAATTAAAAGGTTTAGTTGATTATTATTTTTTATTATTATCTAGTAGTCCTACATGATGATGATTATTTATACATGTGATGTATGATGTGTGGACGGATGATCATGGACCGTGTGATGTGTGTACTTGTGATTATTATTATTGAGGTCTGCGAACCTCCATTATATTTCTCGTTTATTGTCGGGCCTGCGTGCCTATGATTAAGTTGTAATCACATGAGGAGGCGCAGTGGGAGCGTGGATGCGATAGCGGGACCCACGAGACGGACGATCGTGATGCATGGAGATGCATCAAGATGTCGACGAAACCGACGAGGACAAGATGGACGATCACAAGGGCATGGAGATGCACCGTTGCACACATAGATCTTGATGTGAGTGATTAGGCCTACTGGCTCGGGCCTAATCATATTAGGTTGTGGTCCATGATCATCTGATGTGATTGCTTATACATATACTAGATATGTATATATATTTGCATGCGATGTAGATATATATTAAATATGTATATGTGTGACATGTCATATTAGGAGACCAAATTATAGAAACATCTCTCGATAATATTAAGTCGGTAAACGTGAGGCAATTAGATTGACCCACGTGGCCTTCCATCGTTATGAGTAGGAACCGATTCCCCTGTAGGTTGAGTTGGTCGAGTCCCTCGAGACTCACCTATATCGCGATTCGCCATCTTGCTTATGACATAGAGATGTCACCGGTGACCGAGGACATGGTATGCTTGGTCGAGTCCCTCGAGGGTATATCATCAAATCGCACTCATCTTGTAACGAAGGTGTTGACTTAACCGAAAGCATCATGGTTGGTCGAGTCCCTCGAGGCCATGGTGATTCTGGAGGTCGAACAGACGGAATCACAAGGAGTTGTGATCGGCAAGAGTTGCCTACCTTTTTTAGGCTTAGTGTGATTGGTCGAGTCTCTCGAGGTTACTCTAAGACGCCGATTAGATCCTGATCCCCACTAGAAGTTCTGCCGAAGACTTCCGTTTCCCGGCCGAGGGTGTCGCGTGACTCGTTAGTAAAATAGTGGGAGCATATTAAGATAGAAGTCCATATCTTGATAGTTTATTTCTTGCAAAATCTGCATGTTATTCATTTCTGCTACATCTTTATTTTCAGAAAATGTCTTTCAAAATCCCTTTACGTGGCATACTTAATGTCAACCGCCTTTATCGGTCCAAATTATACCTGATTGGCTCCGTAACTTGAGAATTGTTCTCACAATGAGAAAAAATCGTAACGCCCCTGATACTGATGATGCCTACGCCGAAGAAGGGGCAAGCGAGGATGAGATCGCCGCCACGCGAAGTACATTGATGACTCCACTCTTGCCCAAAGCTATATGTTGGGCTCTATGACTCCGAGTTACAGAGACAACATGAAAAGATGGATGCCGATCCATTCTCCTACATGTCCTAAAAAATTGTTTGAGGAACAGGGGAAGGACTCAACGATATGAGATATCTAAGAGCCTTTTCCGCTTAGGATGACCGAGGGGACACCGGTTCGAACCATGTCCTAAAAGATGATTGAGTGGATAGAGAAACTCACAGGTCTAGGAATGGTCCTAGAGGATAACTTGTGTGTGAACATTGTGCTTCAAATTCCTACCGATTCCTTTTCACAGTTCATAATGAATTTTAATAAGAACAAGCTTGAGGTGACTCTCCCCGAGCTCCTTAATATGTTGAGGGAGGCAGAGAGTACTATTAAGAAAGAGAAGCCAGTTCTCTACACCGGTGAGACCAGAAAGAAAAGGAAAGCGAAAGGTCCCTTAAGAAGGGAAAGGGCAAGGGCAAACAAGGTAAAGCAAAGGTTGCTAAGAAAGACCCAAAGAAAGGACAAAGGCCAGTGCTTCCACTGTGGTAAAGATGGGCATTGAAGAGAAACTGCAAAGAGTACCTTTGCAGAAAAAAAAAAAAAAAAGCTTGATGAAGCTTCGTGTACATTCATGATCGGTCTCCATTTGTCGACTCTTATGATAACACATGGGTATTGGATACCCAGTAGTGCTTATCATATATGCAATTCGTTGCAGGTTCTCGCAAGGCCTAGGAGACTACAGAGAGGCTAGATGGACCTCAAGATGGGTAATGGAGCAAAGTTGTCAGATTAGCTGCTTGGCGAGGTCGCCCTACATCCTGCCTAGTGGAGCTTTTATTGCATTAGATGCATGTTATTTTGTTCCTTCTATTATCAAAAATATTATCTCCATTTCATGTTTAACAGTTAGTGGATATAAATTTGTTTTTGAGAACAATGGTTGTTCGATATTATTAGATGATAAGATCATCACGAAAGGAACATTGCATAATGGTTTATTTATGTTAGACACCACTCCACATATCATGAATGTAAATATGTCCAAAAGGAAACGAGATGAGTTGAACAGTGCATACCTGTGGCATTGTAGGCTAAGTCACATAAATGAAAGAAGGATTCAAAAGTTACTAAATGATGGATATCTAGATCCATTCGACTATGTGTCATATACAACTTGTGAGCCTTGCATTCATGGAAAACTGACCAAATCTCCATTTAGTAGAACTAGAGAGAGAGCCAATGAGTTGTTGGAACTCATACATAGTGATGTATGTAGACCCATGTCAACTCATGCCATTGGAGGTTACTCCTACTTTATTACATTTACTGATGATTTCTCAAGGTATGGATATGTGTACTTAATGAAGTACAAGTCCGAGGCCTTTGAGAAATTCAGAGAGTATAAGAATGAGGTGGAGAACCAGACCGAAAGAGTATCAAAACTCTTCGATCGATCGAGGAGGTGAATACTTAAGCACGAAGTTTACTCGGTTCCTCAAGGACCATGGGATATTATCCCAATGGACACCTCCTTATACACCTCAGCTCAATGGTGTCTCCGAAAGGAGAAATCGTACATTATTAGATATGGTACGGTCCATGATGAGTTTCACGACCTACCCATCTCATTCTGGGGATATGCCCTAGAAACCGCAGCTTACCTTCTCTCAACAGAGTTTCCAACTAAGTCGGTAGTGTCTACACCATATGAGATATGGAAAGGGAAGAAGCCCGATCTTAAGGTTGTTAAGATCCGGGGCTGCCCCCGCCCATGTTAGAAGACACAACCCCATAAGTTAGAATCAAGGACAAAGCGATGCAAATTTGTGGGATACCCTAAGGAAACTTGTGGGTATTATTTCTATCATCTCAAGGACCAAAAGGTCTTTTGTAGCTAAGAGAGCAGTGTTCCTTGAGAAGGAACACATTCTTGACGGAGACAAGGGGAGAATGATAGAATTGAGCGAGGTTGGAGAACCAAGCTCAAGCACCACACTCTATAGCCCGAAGTTTGTTCAGGTACCTAGTACACAAGTATCAACTTTACGCAGTCCGATAGAGTATCCCATCCTCCCGAAAGATATGTGGGACATATTAGAGCAGAGGATGTAGAGGATATTGATCCTCTGACCACGAGGAGGCTATTATGAGTATAGACTCCTGAAGTGGAAAGAAGCCATGAATTCTCGAGATGGATTCTATGTACTCCAATAAGGTTTGGAACCTAGTTGATGCTCCTCAGGTATTGTACCTATCGGTTGCAAGTGGATCTTTAAGAAAAAGATCGGAGTAGATGAAAAGGTAGAGACCTATAAAGCAAGGCTAGTGGCTAAGGGGTATCGCAAAGGCAAGGTGTTGACTACTTACCTAAACTTTCTCACCCAGAGCAATGCTAAAATCCATCAAATTCTATTGGCTATTGTAGTACACTATGATTATGAGATCCGCGATGGATGTGAAAACCGCATTCCTCAACCGAACCCCGAAAAGGAGGTGTATATGATGCAACCCGAGGGATTCGTGTCCAAGAACTGCCCAGATAAGGTGTGTAGGTTGCTTAGATCCATTTATGGACTAAAGCAAGCTTCCTCGAAGTTGGAACATAAGATTTGATGAGGCAATCAGATCTTATGACTTCGTTAAGAACGAAGATGAGCCTTGTGTATACAGAAAAAGGTAAGTGGGAGCGCTATCACCTTTTTTTGTTATATATGTGGATGACATCCTCATCATTGGGAATGATATAGGAATGCTATCCACAAAGAAAGGCTTGGTTATCTAGACACTTCTCCATGAAGGACTTGGGGAAGCATCTTATATCTTGGGGATTAGAATCTATAGAGATAGATCCAAGAGGATGCTTGGCTTGTCCCAAGTCCAAGTACATAGAAACTATTGTCAAAAGGTTTGGCATGGAAAATTCCAAGAGAGGTCTCATACCGATGAGACATGGGATATCGCTTTCTACGAGTATGTCCCCAAAGACTCCGAAGAAGAAAGGGGCTAACATGGATATGATACCTTATGCCTCAAAGAATAGGGTCTATCATGTATGCCATGTTATGTACTAGGCCCGATATAGCGATGCTCGAGTGTCACGAAAGGTGTATCAGCGGATCCGTGCTTGGAGACCGAAAGCAAGAAAGTGTATCCTTAAGTACTTGAGAAGGACTAAGGATCTTTTACTAGTATATGGAGGTAATAGCCTTAAGGTTGAAGGCTAATCGACTCAAGTTTTCGGTCCGATGTCGATGATAGCAAGTCGAATTTAGGGTATGTGTACACCTTGAATGGAGGAGCAAAGCAGTCTTTGGAAGAGTTCCAAGCAAGATACCACCACCGACTCGACCACGAGGGCGGAGGCACATTGCTGCATCGAGATGCAGAAAAGGAGGGAGTCCGGGTGAAGAAGTTCATCACAGATTTGGGAGTCGACACAGATAGCGACAAGTCGACTTCCTTATATTGCGGCAACTATGGGGTGATTACTCAAATAAGGGAACCCGGGTCTCATCGGTGTTCGAGGAGGTTCCAAATTATAAGAGAGATCGTAACCCGAGGAGATGTAGCAAAGGAAAGAGTTCCATCCAAGATAACATTGCATCCCACCACAAAGCCGTTGTCTCATTTTGTCTTTGAAGGCCATAGGGGTCCGATGGGGATCCGACACATAGGTGATTGGCTTTTAGGTCAAGTGGGAGATTGCTAGTCATAGGTGCCCAAAGAAGCCAATCACATGAGTGATGGCACGTGTGACTTGATACATAATCTTTTGCTTATTATATTTTGGCGTATATCACTTTATAACTATTGCATAAAATGCATATATATATATATATTGTGATGTCTTTGGATTTGTGCAATAGAATCGGATCGTGATGAGATCACGATAATGAGATCGATTCACCTTTAAACACATATCCTAAATAATCCCTACCATAGGTTACTCGAGAGGGACATCGTGATAACCGATAGACTGGTGTGTCAGACCCGTCCATATGATGGATGCACTGGTCTCATAGCTGCCGTGTAGGGACACTAGGGATACAAGAAGATGTGTGCTCATTGGAGAATGAGTTCACTCGATTGATCCGCCACGGAATGCTTTGGATGGTTGATGATGCCTTATTGTCGACAAAATGATTCCAGAGTCCTAGTGGTGTATCCGGTCCTTAGACTTGAGACACCAAGGATGTCCTGTATGAGTGCTCCACTCTTTGATACCGCATCGATAGGTTTGGCTGTCCCGCATCTAGTACAACCGTCATTGGGAGTGGTAGTCGACCTTACGAGGGCTATTGAGTGTCGATAGAGGATCATCCACTCTCTACGCCATGAGAGGAATATCCCATGTGTTCTTGCTCGGACAAATCCCCGCCGTATTCATTCGGTTGAGAGAGAAAGAGTTCTCCTGAGAATCCGATTAGAGCGAGACTTCGAGTAGAAACCGTATGGGTCCGACAAACACCTTGCTCGATATACGGTCTCCGAGATATTAGATGGATGAGGGATTATAGGTACATGGTAATCGAGGACGACAGGTCCAATGGATTGGATTCCCCTCAGATCGTCACTGGGACTACTGGGGGAAGAGTGGCCTAGTACGTCCAGAATCGATGAGTCGAAAGTGAATTATTACAGATAATAATTCACCGAAGTTAGAAGGAGTTCTCGACAGGTATGACTCACGGCCAGCCTCGATATTGGGCCTAGAGGGTCACACACATATGGTAGGCATTGCGATGAGTAGAGGTTCGGATGTGAGATATCCGGACGAGCCCCTTGTCTTATTGGATGCAGATCCAATACCCACTAGGAAGGACCCATTAGGGTTTGACATGGGATCTCTATAAATAGGAGGCATTCACAGCCTCATAGGCTAGAGTCTTTGCTTGCCCTTCCTATTCTCCTCTCCCTCTCCACCTCCTCAGGGCCGGAGTTTTGAGGAGGGTCGCCGCAACCCTCTTGTGTGGATCACCGCTAGAGAGGAGGACGCTTGACCTCCTTCACCCTCTCCTAAGGATCTGCAAGGAAACAGGGATATACGATCTCCCTATGTAACACAATCTCTATACGCAGTTTTGTGTTTTGCGGATTTTTACGCACCAATCTTCGCACGACGACGAACATCTTTTTGGGAATCGGAGATTTTTGTTTTCTTGTTCTTCCGCTGCGCATATGATGTCGCCCCCCTTGATTTCCCAACACTAGGCTTGATGCATAAACTCATGGCACGAAACCTTCTGCCGACATATCGACCGATCCTCCGGCTTGACGTCCAATCTTCTGACATATTCCACTTTATCCTAACATTGATTCTTCTTGCTTTAATTGTCTCTTCATGATTGGAGCTAGTCCTATGTCACTTAAAACGTAGATTAGATCATAAACTCTATCAATTAATTTCATCATCAAAATTCGAGATTCAACATGAGTAACGTAAGACTATCTTTGATCATGGAAAGGAAAATTGATTGAAGTAGGAAGAATCAAACGTTGAGCCGGAATGAAACATGTCAAAAAATTAAACGTTAGGCCGAAGGACTAGTTGACGTGACGGAAGGACCTTGTGCTATGAGTTTGAGCATTGGGCCAGAAGGATCGAACATTATGCCAAGAAGATCGGATGTTGCAGATAGTCAACATGTCAATTGGGCAATATGCCGAAGGAGATGACGATATGTCGAATGTTCAGACAAAACGCTAGATGAACCAATGACATGTCAGACAACATAGGGTTCATATTTGTAATTGATTATGCCTTGATCGAAGTAGGATAGGTCATAATTGAGTTAGTTTTAGGTGTAATCATACTAACTCAATTAGAGGCTAATTGGGCCTAAATTGAGACTGACTTGGGCTCATTTAGAGGCCTATTTAGTGACCCACAAATTAGGTTAGACGGTGGCACTATTAATCTGGTGGTGGAACCACCTATGAGTTGAAAAAGTTAAGAGCACACTTTTTTAGGCTATTAAGCGGTGGACCGTTTAGTGTCAGTCTATCAAGCGGTAGTATCGCTAGGCTGGGTAGTGATGCCACCTAATGTTAGACTGATAGACGGTGGTACCACCCAATACTAGTGATAGTACCACCAGTACCCCAAAAACTTGGGGATTTGAATATGTGTTCTAATTTTTGAAGTCATTTAGGGTCTATAAATATCCCACAAATTTCTGCTTAGGCACAACAAGAAAGTAGAATGAAAACTTATGATCTAAGTGAGAAAACGTTGTTGTAATATTGTGAGAGTTCTCTTCGTCTTCTCCTAAGTTAGATTTCTATTTAAAGGGGGGTGAGTGACTTATAAAGGTTTTCTTGTAAACTGTGAAAATGAGAAGAGTTATAAAAGAGTAGTTGATTTTCGCTTATTAAAAGTAAATCGATAGTAGAAGCCGGTGGCCTTGATGGAGTAGGAATCGAGAGTGAACATAGGCCACGATGATCGAACCACTATAAATACAGTGTGTATTTTCTATTCTACTTTTCATTGTCATTGCCTATTAATTTAATTGTCTACTACTTTTGCTTACACTTTATGTTTAAACATCTTCAAATACGAGCTTTATCGAATAAAATTTTTGAATCGATGTAATTTTTATGAAAGCACTAATATACACACACCACCCCTCATTCTTAGTGTCGATTTTGATCCTAACAATTGATATTTTTAGACAATCGAAAGGATCACTCTATTGGTTTAATACCTAAGAGAGACTAAAAAATATTTTTTGATAATCTAAAGGATCACTCTATCACTCATCATATTATGTTCAATGGGATGGACTACATTTATTGAAAAATACGAATGAGAGTTTTCTTGTTTTCTATAGATTTTAATTTATGGAATATCATTAAACTTAATTTTCAAATAGGATTTTAATTTATGGAATATCGTTAAACTTAATTTTCAAACACTCTCTAAACATATGAATGAATGGAATGATTAAAAAAAAATATTTTCCTTAAATGCAAAAGCTATGAATGCTTTATTTTATGCTTTGGATAAAAATGAGTTTAATCATATTTCGACTTTGAAACTGCACATGAGATTTGGTATACTCTTAACATTACATATGAAGGCACAAGTAGGGTAAAAGAATCTAAGATAAATCTTTTACGGATGTGGCCAATGGTTTGAAAGCACTTGGTAAAATTTTTTCTAACATTGAACTTGTAAATAAAATACTAAGACCCCTTTCAAAAAATTGGGATCAAAAAGTGACGACAATATAAGAAGCAAAGGACTTGAATAATTTTATTCTTAAAAAACTTATCGGGTCTTTAATGACCTATAAAATGACTTGTATAATATATGACGAACATGAGAACAATCTTCCAAAGAACAGGAAGGATTTAACACTTAGAATCAAAGAAGACCACATGGGAGAAAATTCAAGTGATGATGATGATGACTTTGAACTTTTCATGAGAAATTTAAAAAGTTCATAAAACAAGAATCTAAGAATAAAAATGAACTTAGAAAAGATAAAATAACTTGCTATGAATGTAATTGACCGGGGTACTTAAAAAATGAATGTATATAATTAAAAAAGAAGATCCTTGCACATCAAAAGAAGAAGAAAATACTAAATATGACTTTGGACGAATCGAGTGCATCTGAAGACAAGGAGCAAACCAATGAAGGGAAGGTGGTGAACTACACCTTGGTGGCTTTTGATGATGAGGTAAGTGACTCAACCAAAACTCATTTAACTTATAATGAATTACTGGATGCTTTTCATAATTTATATGATGATTTTAAATTAGTTGGTAAAAAATATAAGTTACTAAAAATGGATATTTAAAAAATGAGCATGACAATTACATGTTAACGCTTGCATCAAATGTAAAATTGTTAGCAAATCATTAAATATGATTCATGCCAATAAGGGTCATATTTGTAGAAAAGAAGAATCGGTTTTATAAGTAACTATACTCAACAAAAGTCAACTACTTTTATTAAAGAACCCACATTGCATGTTTCTAAAGGTTAAATGTAATTTTTGTGGTAGACATGATCATTTTACATATAAATAATTTAAAAGATATGACTTTTATAAATTAGTTTGAGTTCCTAAAGGAGCCATTAATGATCTTATGTCAAAAAATAAGATAGATAGATCTAAACATGAGAGTTAATGGGTACCTATAGCAAAACCACCTTTTTTGTAGACATCTCTACAATAGAAAGCTAGGAGCAAAAATTAAAATCTTGATAGTGAATGCTTAAGACACATGACCAGAGATCTAACATACTTCACAAAGCTTACTAGTCGAGTCAAAATGATTTTGATTGAAGATGCTTTATGTTTAATGATGTAATGATGATTTTTGTGATAAAATTTATTTTTTGATTTTCAAATGATGATGCATGACTTTTGTATGGAAAACTAGGACATGCTAATATGAATCTATTTATGATATTTTTGAATCTCTTGAACTATGAAAGTGATTTTGATGTTTTGTCAAATTAAATTTTAATGAGTTTTATCCAAATTATGATGTCTCTTTTGATTTCTTAGAATTATAACTTGAGATTTTTTCTATGAATTATGATCTTAATGACTTAAGATTTCTTATATATGAATCGATATTTTTTATCTATTATCTTACGTCTCTTTTTGCTATTTTCTATAGAGAAGTTTTTATCCATAATCTTGATTTCTCGATATTTATAACTTGAGAATTTTTTTATATGAATCAAGATATTTCATTATTTGTTCTCCTATGATTCTTTTATTATTTACTAAAGAGGATATTTATCTAAATTAACCATGATATGTCACTTGACTTCTTAAGGTTTATGACTTGAGTTTTATTATGTATAATTCCTTTGTATTCATGAATTGATTTTTCTTGATATCTTTTATGTGATGACTTGAACATTTATACCATTTGTTATTCTATTTTTTTTTATAATGAAAAAGAGGGAGAAAGAATTGTTAATGTGCATATTTTAAAAGAGAACCAAAATTACTAGCTTGCACAATTCAAGAAGAAGTAAAAACTTACTATTTTGTACATCTCAAGAAAAGCAAAAATATGCTAGCTTGCATATCTCAGGTAAAACTTGTTAGCCTTCATACTTTAAAAAGAAGTAACACATGCCAATTTGCTATCTTGTAAAGTGAAGTAAAGCTTGCTTACCCGCGTGCATGTTTCAAGAACTTACTAGTTACACTTTTCTCCTTTTTGTTGATGACAAAGGGGGAGAAGTTATGATGTTGATTTAAAATATGCATGGGATGATGTACTTTTATGTTATAATTATGCATGAAATACTCTTGATTTTACGACGTATGCAATGATGTGATCAATTGGTTCCTTCAATGCTCATAATGCATGCAATGATAAAATACTCATGATTGTCTAAATCTAAAGTTTCTTTCAATATGACATATAGATAGGGGGAGTTTAGTGAAACTCCATCATCAATTGGTTGTCATCATAAAAAAGGAGAGATTATTAAATCTCAAATTTCGATGATAAAATCAATTGATGAGTTATGATTTAATCAACGTTTTAGTAACGCAGGACTATCTTCAATCATAGAAAGACAAATCGATTGAAGTAGGAAGAATCAGACGTTAGATTGGAATAGAACATGTCAAAAGATTGGATGTCGGGCTGGAGGACTGGTCGACGTACTAGAAGGACCTCATGCTATGAGTTCGGACATCGGGCTAGAAGGATCTGGACATTGCACTAAGGAGATCGGATGTTACGGGAGGTCAACATACTGATTGAGCAATATGTTGAAGGAGTGGATGAAGCACTAAAGGTTCGGGTGAAGCATCAGATGACCCAATGATATGTCGAACAACATAAGATTCGTATTTGTAATCAATTATGCTTTGATCAAAGTAGGATAGGTAATAATGAAGTTAGTTTTGGGTGTAATTATACTAACTTAATTAGGGGATAATTGAGCCTAAATTGAGACCAATTTGGGCTCATTGAGAGGTCCATTTAGTGACCCACAAATTAGGCCAAGCGGTGGCACCGCCAAACTAACGGTGGAACTACCTATGAGTTGGAAAAGTCAAGAGCACACTTTTCCAAACTATCAGGTAGTGGTACCGCCTAATATAAGTCTGTCAAGTGGTGGTACGCCCAAATTAGGTAGTGGTACCATCTAGTATTAGATTGACAGACGATAGTATCGTCAATATCCCAAAAACTCGAGGATTTAAATTTTGGCTCCAATTTTTGAAGTCATTTGGGGTCTATAAATACCCCATAAATTATTGCTTGAGCACAATAGGAAAGTAGAACAAAAACTTTTGATCTAAGTGAAAAAATACTATTGTAATCTTGTGAGAGTTCCTCTCCTCTTCTCTTAAGTTAGATTTCTTTTTAAGAGAGGGGTGAGTGACTTGTAAAGGTTTTCTCCTAAACCTATGAAAAGGAGAAAGAGTTGTAAGAGGATAGTTGATTTTTGCTCGTTGAAATAAAATCGATAGTGGAAACCGGTGGCCTCGACGAAGGAGGATTCGAGAGTAGATGTAGGTCACGATGATCGAACCACTATAAACACAATGTGCACTTTCTATTCTGCTTTTCATTGTCATTGCCAATTGATTTAATTGTCTACTATTTTTGTTTGCACTCTATATTTAAACATTTTTCTGATACAAGCTTTATCGAATAAAATTTTTGAATCAACGTAATTTTTACGAAAGCACTAATTCACCCCCTCCCCCTCTTAGTGTCGATTCCGATCCTAACAAACCTCAATCAAAATTAGACTAATTTGAATCTATATTATATTTATTTTTATTTAATGTAAGTCCATTCAGAAATATTGTAACTAATAATGCTTCACCTTATTATTATTATTATTATTTTATAATAAAATAAAATAGTTATTATAATTTTGAAGATATATAAATCTAAATTTAAAATTAAGCTGAGAAAAATGAAAATTGATCATCTTGATTTTGAAACGTGTCAAGACCTTTCTAATTTTCATCCAAGATCACTCAAAATCTCATAAAAAATCTAAAAACCTATAAAGACTAATAATTAAGATTTATAAAAAATTAATTAGTTAAGATTATACTATAATAGAGTCGCAATATTTTGATTTAGTAATTAAAAACACTATAAAGTTCATTCAGAAAAGTTCACTGTATAGTACTCCACCAACTTAGTCGAAAATTCTACTGCAGTTGGATTTTGACAAAAAAAAAAAAAAAAAAGAATGAATGAAAATAAGAGATTTGATTTAAAAAAATCAAAATACGAGGCTTTTTCATAAATCATCATTTGTTTCTCCCCTCCAATTTCTCTCTACTTTTTGAGTTTCTCTCTCTTATTTTTCTCTCTATAGTGCTATTTCTCTTTCTATAGATCTATTTTCTCTCTCTAAGAGGATCTGAAATCAGGCTCTGATACCATGTTGGGAAAGAGATTTGGAAGAAAAAAAGAAAAGAAAAGAAAAGAGAGAACAGAGAAAAAAAGAGATTAAAAGAGAAATGGGAAGAAAAACTCTATCATGAAGACGTATAAGAATAATGCTTAACAGGACCTCTCCCTTACCTTTTGCACCAATTCTCCGCCCCTCTTTTGGCTTGGGGTGTAATGAATAGTACACAATCTATTTATAGATCTAAACCTTAAAGTCATAACCCTAATGAAATAAAGACTCGTACTTCAACTCAAGCTCCAAATTTATCCCAAATTCCTAATTTAATTTCAATAAGATTTAAATTACAATCTCCGACAGAAGAAACATTTGATCTCTTTAACTCTGACAAAAGCTAATCACTGTCATTTTGCACGGGTGTGTTGGATGACACTGCAATAGAGCCACCGTGGTGGATCATTTAGGTAAGAAGACACATAACAATGGCCTAAAAATGCTTGATGCTAGATAAAATGATAGTGTTCCATAGTTTCATGGTTCAACATGAAAAAAACATTATGTCCAAATTGATTTAAGAGGCTACTTAATTTTGCGAAAGCTTTAATTACATGTACCAAGTAACGACTTGCTTAATTTTGCTAAAGCTTTGATTACATGTACCAAGTAACAACTTGTATTTACAGCTTACCTTTAGCTTCCGTCTCTGAAAAGTACCAAGAACCCTCTCTCTCTCTCTCTCTCTCTCTCTCTCTCTGCACCAAGAGCTGGAACTTCTTTCAGACATTCGAGTGATAAGGATGATGCTTGTTCTTCTTAATCAAGACCTGCATGTTCTAGTGGCAGAAAGCATCAAGCGTTGGTATCTTTTCTCATGCAACTCCACTTTGCAAAAACTCTCATAACAGACACCACAAGAATTGTTACGAACTCAATGTGACAATGGTTTTTAAGACATGATTTTAACACTTGAAATTAAGCCCTTTTTGTCGAGGGAGAAAAAATATATATTAGTTTCAGGTTATTTTCATCATCATTCTGTATTCATCCGTATTCATTCATAATATCATCTAAGTGCCATAAAAGTACTACAAAAAATCACATTATCATATACACAAGGTGGCTTGAGGTTATACGACGTTATTTAATCGATTAATTAGGACAAAGCCTAATACACACACGTATATGTTTTAACTAACATCCTCTCCTAGTTGAGAGCTGATTTAGGCTTAGACATAAGAGTGAGCAAATTATACAAGTACTTTTTTAATTAAATATTAAAAACGATAGACTCTTGGTATCATGATAAAAATAAATTGTTGTCACCAAATGACCCAATATATTTAAAAGTCTTAACACCATAAAATTTAAACTTCAGTTTATACATGCATATCGCAACCCTTAAACTTCAGATTAGAAGATTTTTTTTTCTTCTCTAATGATCGTTTTCGATCATCTATCCAATTCCAATCCAATAGGTGAGATTTAGATTTCACCTCATTTTATCCTTTAGAAGAAATTAGTGAAAACATAGGGAAGAACACAATATATTTAGAGGATAAAATGAAATTTATTCATTGAAAGATGATGGTAAGTCAAATATCCAAATTATCAGGGGAACAAACTATGGTTAAATGGCATAAGCGGAGGGAGTCCGAAGAACTTCACATTCACAAATACAGAGTCACCTCCGGCTTTTGGATCTTTTCCCACTGTAACTGTGCCATTCAAAAGCAATCAGTGTCAATAACTTGGATTTGACAATGCGAATCTGTTGTTAAACACATATATCATTTACATTAGTAGATTGACATGACGAATGTTGACCATGTTGATACATATACAAGGAGGGTCAAAACCTCCAAGACTCGACCAATACTAGTCCTTAAGGGGCTCAAGGGTTGAAAATTAATATATTGTATGATATATATCGAAAGTGCTTTTGATAAAATCTTAAACTATTCGAAATGGAATGGTTCGTGATCGATTCTCCTTCTGTCGGATGGATATTTTACCATTCGATTCATATAGGGCTTTTAAATCATGTATCATATATTATATTATATTATATTATATTTTTAAATTCTAAGAACAAAAGTATAAGGTTGACTTACCCAATATTGACTTTGATGGCATCGGTGGTAACGCCGGAGCAAGTGGCCGGGCAGCTGTTTGGGTAATGAACATAGGTATGATGACAAAGAGCACGGTGAGACTAACAACAACACTTCTTGCATCCATTACTTGCTTGTGGTTGGCTCTTAGCATCTGAATGGATGTGTGATGATGATTCATTCTTGGAAGAAGTCATTATATAGGTTGAGTATGAGTTATCTTAAGCTGATGGTTTCAAGATATTAAACCGTATTATTCAATCTCACCTTACGTCGAGTAACTTCAACTGAAACATGAGATTTGAAACTGATTACATGTTAAGTCAGCTGCTATTCATTAAAGAAAGTGGAGATGGTTGAGGTTGGCATACGTTGATTACAAATGCCTTCAAACATTTTAATCAATTTTTTTCATGTGCAATTCAAGAAGATACTACAAAACTATTTCCCTTGAAAATAGGATAGGCTTCAAAGTTGCTTGTCATAGCTTGCCTTGTTCAGAAGGACAAGGTGATAACAATATAAATTGGATCAAAGTTATTTGCACATGATGAGAAGATCTAATATTATAAATCAGATCATATCTCATGTGATATGTTAAACTTTTAGATTCAAGAAAATACTTGAAGAAATTAAGTTGATGATTTGTCCGATGTGTAGCTTACTGTCTTTTTATGAAGTTACATCAATCATATGCTGTATTGGCTATGTTTTAATTTGAATCATTAATGTAAGAGAGAATTGTTCTTCAGCGGTCTTCCCTTTGATCGGTGACGGACACACACAAACCTTTGACTCTTAAGAGACCCACAGCTTTCAGTTGTCATACATCTCCCAAATGAATTCTCTCTCTTTCTCTCTCTAGTTTACCAAGCATATAAAGAAAAATAATCTTTGTATATGAACAAATACAAGTATATCGTAACACATAGCGAAATTAAATGAAATTATAATTAAATAGAATATCAAGATTTACATGAAAAATCCTTCCAACATGAAGGGTAAAAATCATGAGATAAACTAGAAATAATCCACTATAAAAATAATAAAAATATAAATCTCAGTCTTTTGTCCAAAACCTAAGCAATAATCTTAAGAGAATAATTGGGATACAAGGATTACGTCACTTTGCATAATATCTAAATTCTCCCCAAGTAATCACAATAAGAATCTACTATAGACCTGATTTAACCTAAGATGAGAACATTATCTGGATAATTGAGAATGGTCTCTCTGTGTTGTCCTTGTCTTCTTCCCATTCCTTGTCTTATTTTTCTGTCATTTTCTTCTCTTTTTGAATCACATTATTGTTACAGTTTTCTCCCCCCATTTTCACAGCCACCACATTCCCCTTATTAGATCTAGGGTTTGACTTGAAAGGTGGGTGGGCTGTGGGCTATTAAAGTCCACTATGGGCTGAACTTGTGGACTGTCAGCCCAACAACCTCTTCCTTCAACTCATAAAGGGAGGTTGTCTCATGACTTTTCAATATGAAGTCATGCCGATCAGCCATCGATATAACTCCTATCTTTCTTTTAATAAGGTCTTTATCGATATGTCTGCTCTGTTGTCATCTGTGTGAATTTTCTGAAGCTGTAATTGCTTCTCTTCAAGTATATTTCGAATCTAGTGGTATCTGACATCTATATGCTTTGACTTAGAATGAAAAGTTGGGTTCTTATACAAATGGAGGTCACTCTAGCTATCACAATTCATCATATATTTTCCTATTTCAGCCCCAATTCTTGTAAGAATTTTTTCATTCATAACATTTCTTTGCAAACCTCTGTAGCAGCGATATATTCTACCTCTATGGTAGAGAGAGCAATATACCTTTGTAATCTAGATTGTCATGACATAGCTCCCCTTGCAAAAGTAAGTATAAAACCTGACATAGACTTCATCGTATCAATATCTCTTGCCATATCTATATCTGTGTAACTTGTCAACACAGGTGGTCCACCTCTAAAGCTTAAACAAACCTTAGAGCTCCCTCTGAGATATCTAAAGATCGACTTCACTACTGTCGAGTACTCTTTGCCTAGATTTGTAAGAAATCTGCTAGTAACACCTACTACATATGCGATGTCCGACCTTATACATACCATTGCATACATTAAACTTCCAACTGTTGAAACATAAGGAAACTTTTGCATTTTCTCATTCTTCTTATCACTTGACGGACTCTGTTCTGATCACAACTTGAAATGACCTACAAGAGGAGAACCAACTAGCTTTGCATTGCTCATATTGAACCTTTATAGTACCTTCTTGATGTATTTCTCCTGTGACAACCAAATCTTCTTGATTTTTCTATCATGAAAAATGTGCATGCCCAGTATTTACTTTGTTGGCCCTATGTCCTTCATTGCAAAAGACTCACTTAATTCTTTCTTCAACCTATCAATTTTAGACGTATCTTTTTTAAGGATAAGCATGTCATCAACATAAAGTAAGAGAATAATAAAATTCTCACCAAACCTTTTAATGTACACACAATGATCTGAAGCCGTTCTTTTGTATTTATTTTATGTCATAAATGAATCAAATTTTCTATACCACTATCTTGGAGCTTGCTTCAGCTCATACAAGATCTTCCTCAACTTGCAGACAAAGTTCTCTTTATCTTTGACTTTGAAGCCTTCTGGTTGCTCCATATAAATTTCCTCCTCAAAATCACCATAAAGAAAAGTTGTCTTCACATCTAGCTGCTCAACCTCTAAATCCTGGCTAGCAGCAATACCAATAGCAACACGAATAGAAGATATTTTAATAACAGGAGAAAAAATCTCTTCAAAGTCAATACATTTCTTTTGACCAAAACCTTTCACAACCAATCTAGCTTTGTACTTTGGTTGAGAACAATATTATTGAGTCTTCAACCTAAAAACCCATTTGTTCTTCAAGGCATTCGTTCCCTTTGGTAGTAGCACCAAATCATAAATGTGGTTTTTCTGTAGAGCATCCATCTCTTCCTACATAGCAACTAATAACTTCTTTTTTTGCTCACTTTTAATTCCTTTTTGGTAACTCTCTAGTTCACCTACATCAGTAAGCATCATGCACTCATCTATAGAGCATCTTCTGGAAGGTTCACACTGTCTAGAAGATCTTCTCAATTGAGGTTTTACAGGAAGTTGCTCTCCAACTTCTTCTTGCTTAACATGTCCTACAAGTAGATCAATATCAAGGTTTACACTATCTTTCTGCACATTTCCCTCATCACCTTGATATACTAGAGGAGTAACTAGATCATAATATGCTAATCCCTCTGCAGAAGCCTTGGTTGGTGCCTTTTTCTTCAAATCATCAAAGATTTGAACTTCAAAGAAGACTACATCTCTACTTCTAAACACCTTCTGCTTTTCCGGATCCCAAAGCCTATAACCAAACTGATCATATGAGTAACTAAGAAAAATATATTCTTTTGTCTTACCATTTGGTTTAGATCTCTCATTGTTTGGAACATGTGTAAATGCACGACAATCAAACACTCTCAAATGCTTGTAAGAAACATCTTTCTTTGAACATACATGCTCTGCATTATCACCATCTAAGGTTGTACATGATGAAAAGTTGATCACATCAACTATAGTCCTCGAAGCCTCATCCCAAAACTTTTTGGGTAGCTTGATCTGTGAAAGCATACATATGATCTTTTCCATGATGGTGCGGTTTATCCTCTCTGCAATAGCATTATGCTGAGGTGTACCAGGAATTATCATCTCATATTGGATATCATATGACCTACAATAATCATTAAATAATCTTTTATACTCACCACCATTATATGATCTTATGTATTTTAATTGTCTTTCTATCTCTCTTTCAACTCTCGCATGAAACTCTTTGAAAATATTAATAATCTGATCTTTGATCTTCATAGCATAGGCTCAAACTTTCTTGGAAAAAATCATATATAAAAATGATAAAATAAAGTGCACCACTGATACTAGGAACATTAATAGATCTACCAAGAGTTTTTGTCCTCAAAAGACTATATACATCTATATAAACATGATTTAAGGCATGTATTTTTCTAGACAAATCAGAACTAGCAAATGAAACTCTATGTTGTTTACTAGCTAAACAATCAATACAAGGGTTCAAACATATACCTCTGAGTTCTGGTAATACCTCTCTCTTGGAGAGAGTTTGCAGCCCCTTCTTGCTCATGTGTCTCAATTGACTATGCCACAACTCCATGCTGAAGTCTTTCTCTATAGCATTCAATTGCTCACCATAAACTTTGGCTTGCAACCTGTATAAGGTGTGACATTTCTTTCCACTAGCTATAACAAGAGAACCTTTACTGAGCTTCCCCTTTGTGAAATCTACTGTCATAGTCTTCATCATTAGTTTTCCAACTGAAATTAAATTTAGCTTCAAGTTAACCGCATGTCTCACATCCTTAAGCACCAACTTACAGTCAAGGTTGGTCTTTATATGAATATCATAAATGCCAATAATGTCTATCGTGCCATAGTTGCCCATCTTGACAATACCAAAATTTTCAGACTTATAGATAGCAAAAAACTCCCTCCGTGGTGTAGCATGATAAGAAGCACTTGTGTCAATCACCCACTCAAGATCCTAATACACAAGAAAAAATATCATCAAAAGGAGACAAAATCAAATAATCACCACCTTGCACTATAGCTATAGTATTATCTTTGGACTCTGTAAACTCTACTTTTTTTCTCTTTTGCTTACTCCTTTTAGGTTACTTGTATTGGTTCTTGTAATGTTTTTTCTCATCATAGTTATAGTAAACAATATCTTTTCTTGATTTTGACTTGCTTCTACCCATGTGTGAACTGCTTCTATCCTTAGACTTTGACCTTCCTCTATTCTTTGAGATAAGTGCCTATGAATCATTCGGAGATGTTGTTAAATTTTTCTTCTCAACTCCTCATTCAACAAACTGCTTGTTACTTGACTCATGGTGACAACACTATCTGATGTAGAATTATTGAGGGAAATTACTAGTATCTCCCAACTCTCTAGTAATGAACTTAGAAGGAACAATTCTTGCAACTCATCATTAAGAGACATTTTCAAAGAGAATAACTAGTTAGTGATACTTTACATTTCATTCAAATACTCAACAATAGAAGTACCCTCTTTGTATTTCAAGTATACAAGTTTTCTGATCAAGGAAGATTTGTTTCTAGTTGTTTTTCTTTCAGAGAGACATTCCAACTTTTTTCAAAAAGAACATGCAAAACTTTTAGTAGAAATATGGTGAAAGACATTGTCATCGAGCCATTATCGAATAAACCTAACTATTTTTTGATCTAACCTCTTTCACTCATCATCTGTCATAGTTGCAGGCTTTGCACTATCTCTTTGCAAAGTTCCATATAAATCTTTGCAACACAAGAGATCTTCCATTCTTGGTTTTCATATTATCCTTTTTTTTTTCATTCAAACTAATCATGCAAGAAACACTATCGGCCTTCATGTTCAAACATAAAAATTAAATCACCAAAACCCTGCTCTGATATCAATTAATGGGATATAAAGAAAAATAAATTATATATATGAACAAATACA
Source organism: Musa schizocarpa (assembly GCA_900464855.2). Taxonomy (NCBI): domain Eukaryota; kingdom Viridiplantae; phylum Streptophyta; class Magnoliopsida; order Zingiberales; family Musaceae; genus Musa; species Musa schizocarpa. The sequence continues at coordinate 11,413,821 of LS990925.1, read as the reverse complement.
AGTAGGTTGTAACACGCAATGAAATTAAACAAAATCACAATCAAATAGAACACCAAGATTTACATGAAAAATTCCTCTAACGTGAAGGGTAAAAACCATAAGGCAAACCAGAGATAATCCACCATAAGAATAATGAAAATATAAATCTCAATCTTTTGCCCAAAACCCAAACAACAATCTCAAGAGAATAATTGGGATACAAGGATTATGTCACTATGCATAATATCCAAATTCTCCCCAAGTAATCACAGCAAGAATCTACTATAGATCTGATCTAATCTAAGATGAGAACACTATTAGATGATTAAGAACAGAAAATGATAGATCTGATCTATCATTTTCTTCTCTTTATAAATCACATTATTACTATAGTTTTCTCCTCGGATATCCTTTATTAGATCTAGGATTTGAGTTGAAAAGAAGATGAGCTGTAAGCTGTTAAAACTATTGAACTTGTGAGCTGTCAACCCAGAAGTACAGATAAAAACTCCAGATGAGACATCTGAAGAAGACTTGCTCCGCATCCTCTGATACTGAAACATGTTTTCTCTCTATTGTCGATCAAAGTCTTTGCACTCACCAACACACCGGCGTAGATCCTCTTGCAGTTGAGTTGCACGAATGATATATAACTTCAAGTGCTTCAGTTTAAGATGTTGTTATATATCTTAAACGAAATATAAAAACCTCATACTTTTTTTTTTCTTTTTGGAGTGGACTCAGTTTGGTTCATTAAAACTTTTATGTCATTGAACAACATTTATGCTTTTTTTTTCTTTGAAAGAAATTATGTCTTCTTTAACTTTTATATTTTATATCCTACACTTCTTGAATTATCTTATTTTTCTAGGCTTCTTAATTAACACAATTTTAGATGGTAAAGATATTTATATGAAATGAATATGAAAATTGTTAATCACAAAATGCAGATCAAATTATAAACACCATCAATTGGTTTAATCATCAAAATATGAGATTCAACACTTTCTGATATGGAGTTCATCGAATGAAGTTTCAAAATCGACATAAGTTTTGCAAAAGTACTAATTCACCCTAAATGACTCGGTCCTAATAGTAACAAATTTGAAGAGGCTGCGCTTTACTCCAAACAACTCCTCGCAAACAAATTAGGACCATATTGTCCTGATGAAGGCATCAAGGATTTTTTTTCTAATATTATAGTACTAAAAGGAGGGTCTTATGTCATAAGAGCATCTGTAGGCCAACCCTATCTATGAACATGTGAGTGAGGCACTACCTTTGACTCACAATACTTTCACTTAGAGAATACAGTAGCCACCCTTTCCCTATATAGATATGTTCATCTCGTCGTGAGTACCAATGCAGTACTAGCATTTGCCCAACAACCCTAGACCCTCATCTCTAGGAGTACTATATGTTAGGATCAATACAGCACTAAGAGGGGGCGGTGAATTAGTGCATTCATAAAAATTATGTCAAGTTGGAAATCTTCATACAATAAAACTGTATCAAGGAGTATTTAACTTTGAAAACATTCGTAAAAGTGTGCAGTTAAAGTAATGAGGAAGTAAAGCAGTTTGCAATAAAGGTAAACAGCAAAATAGAAATGCAAACCGATTTATAATGGTTCAATCATCGTGACCTCCGTCCACTCCCGATTTCTCTTCACTCGAGGCTATCAGCTTCTATTATCGATCTTCTTTCCAATGGGCGAAGATCAACTACCCTTACACTCTTTCTCCTTTTCATAGGTTCAGGAGAGAACCTTTTACAAGTGTTCCATCATACACCTCTCTTAGGACTATCACTAAGCTCTTGGAGGAGGGATTCTATACTTAAAAGAGTTTTACAACCTTGGAATCATAGAATTTTTGCTCTCTTTTCATGTGTTTTCCAAGAAGGAATTTGTGGGGTATTTATAGACCTCAAATGGCTTCAAAACTTGGAGCCAAAATTCAAATCCTTGAGTTTTCGAGGTACAAGTGGTACCATCGCCTACCAGTTTGACACTGGGTAGTACCATCGCCTACTCTTGCGGTACCATCACCTGACACAGTCTTGCTTGCCCCATTCAACTAGGAATTCCAATCGCTAGGGTCTCCTTGGCAGCTAGGAAACCCTAGCCGCTAAGGGTGCCCCTTACAGCTAGGAAACCTAGCTATAGGGGCTGCCAATCCTATAGGTTGAGAGCATCCTTGTTTCTCTCAACCTTGCTAATTTTAGCCAGGTTGAGAGCAACAAGCTATGCTCTTGGCCAAGGCTATATGCAGCATTCGGCCAAATTGTAGGGCAGTAATAGTTGCTGCCTTTTCTCCCTTGTTCTATGTTAATAATTTTGGTGATAAAATATTGATCTAAAACACCTTTTAGTAAGGAGAAGATATGTAGTCCAAATCTCAAAACTATGATAAAAATCATAGTAATCGTGCAAAAATAATTCTATGTGATTGAACACAATATACATAGTTTCAATCTTTTGCACGAACAACTTGGCTCTAATACTACTATTGGGAAATCTGAGGTGACATCATATATGCAGTGGAAGAAAAAAAAATAAAATTCTAGATTTTCATAGAAAAATTAGTCTCTTATCGTCGTGCAAAGATTGGTGCACAAAAACCCACGAAACCGAAAAACTATGCATATAAGAAAATTATATTACTTAGGGAGATCGTATATCTCTGAATTCCTATAGATCTATTGGAAAGGATGAAGCAGGTTAATTATCCTCCTCTCTAGTGGTGATCCACATGGTAAGGGTTACGAAGATGCTCTTCAAATCACTACTCAAATCTCCTCGTTGCACGCACCATGCAATCTAGAAGGAGACCCTAGCCTAGACACAGTCTCTCAGACTATGTCAGGTGGTGGTACCACCAAACTGGGCCGTGATACCACCTAGTATCAGTGCTATAGGTAGTAGTACTGCTTAGTACAAGCGGTGGTACTGCCAGGACCTGGGAAACTTGGGATGAGACCTTTATTAGCTCTAATTTTAGAGCAATTTGGGGTCTATAAATACCCCAGCTATTCCTCAATGGAGATGCAAGAATTTAAGTAGAAAGGGGTTATTATTCTAAGTTAAAAAAATGCTAATTGTCCTCCTTCTCTTTAAGTTTCGGGCTTAGTCTAAGAGAGGTGTGAAGCTTGTAAGGGTTGTCTCATAAACCCGTGAAATGGAGAAAGGGTTATAAGAGGGTAGTTGGTTTTTACCTATTGAAGAAAGATCGATAGTGGAAGCCAGTGGCCTCGAGTGAAGAGGAATTGAGAGTGGATGTAGGTCACGACGATTGAACCACTATAAAAATCTGGTTTGCATTTACTTTAAGCTTTTCGTTTTAATTACAAATTGATTTCTTACTTTCAATATACTTACGAACGTGTTTCAAGTTAACATCTTTCCAATATCTATTTTTATCAAATATATGAAGTTTCAAAATTGACGTTTTTATTGTAAGTACTAATTCACCCCCCCCCCCTCCTAGTGTCGACTTGATCCTAACAGTTGGTATCAGAGTCATGTTTTTCTCATTTGGTTTAACATCTAAGAGAAATGACTTTTATCGGATTTCAAGAGGGTCACTCTATCATTCATCCTCCTATGTTCAATGGAACATACTATACATATTGGAAATCTAGGATGAGAGTTTTCTTGCTTTCTTTGAACTTTGATTTATGGAATATCATTGAACTTGATTTTCAAACCCTCTCTAAACCTATGAATGAATAGAATGACTTTGAGAAAAAATTATTTTCTTTAAATGTGAAAGCTATGAATGCTTTATTTTGCGCTTTGAATAAAAATAAGTTTAATCATATTTCGACTTGTGAAACTACACACGATATTTGACATACTCTTGAAATCACAAACGAAGGCACTAGTAGAGTTAAAGATCCTAAGATAAATCTTTTGATATATGATTTTGAATTGTTTCGCATGAAACTAAGTGAGACCATTGGAGACATATACACCCGGCTTACGGATATCATCAATAGTCTAAAAGCACTTGGTAAAAGTTTTTCGAATCATGAACTTGTGAATAAAGTTTTACGTTCTCTTCCTAAAATTTGAGATCTTAAAGTAACTATATACAAGAAGCAAAGGACCATAATAACTTTGCTCTTGAAGAACTTATCGAGTCATTTATGAACCATCAAATGACGTACAAGGGACATGATGAATTTGATGAACATGAGAACAACCTTCCAAAGAACATGAAGGATTTAGCACTTAGAACAAAAGAAAACTACTCGAGCGAAAGCTCAAGTGATGATGGCATAAAAGTCATCACAACTAAATTTATAAAATTTATAAAATATGAAACTAAGAATAAAAATAAACTTAAAAAGAAAAAGCTATCAAAGAATAAAAAGACACTCAATGTGACTTAGGATGAAACGAGTGCATCCAAAGACGAGGAGTAAATTGATGAAAATGAAGTTGTGAACTATACCTTGGTGGCTCTCGACGATGAGATAAATTACTCACCCAATGCTCCTTTACTTTATTTTGAAATTACTTAATGCTTTTCATGAGTTGTTTCTAAATTAGTTAGTAAAAAAAATTATAAAAAAAATCATGCTTCTCTTTCTAGTGATTTTGAAATAATAATAATTAAAATTTGAGCATGACAATTGCATGTTAACTCCTAGCACTAAGCATAAAGAGTTAAATTCACATAAAAAGAAAATTATATTACTACAACAAATAAAATTATTTTGATTGAAAATGCCTTATGTTCAATGAAATCATGCTTGATGTTTTAATGATGTAATAATGTAATAAAAATGTTAAAAAGTTTGGTATCCTTAATGATTTTATATTATGCATGAGGATTTGAAGTAATGATGATTTGAAATCATATGTTTTGGAATTATATATTATACTTTTTGATCTTGATGATTTTTGTGATAAATCTTGCTCTTTCAATTTTTAAAGATAATGTATGTTTTGTTTAGGATAAAAAAAGGACATGCTTGTTTGAAATCAATCACATGAATTGAAATAACTAAAACGGGAATGCATTTTGAAAATTTATCTATCTTATCGATTTTTCAATAAGTAAATGATAAATCTATTTATGTCATTTTGAATATCTTGAAAGTGATTTTGATGATTTGACGATTTGAATTTGAATGAGTTTCATCTAATCATAATTTTTATCTTGATTTCTCCATATTTATAACTCAAGATTTATTCTATATGAATCAAGATCTTTTATCCTCTATGTTTCCTTTTACTATCTACTATCCAAATAAATCATGATTGGTATCATTGCTATGTTTCTTCTTGTCGTTTACTAAAGAGAAACAATTTCTAAATAAATCATGATTTTTTAAAATTATAATTTTTTATGATTCATAATGAATTGAGATATATTATACATGAATCGAGATCCTTTATGTGTTCTCTCATGATTCTTTTTGCTATAGGAATGTCTTTATCTATATCATGATCTTGAATTCTTGATATTCAATACTTAAGATTTTTTTTATGAATCAAGATCTTTGATCTCCTAAGGTTTCTTTTTGTTATTTACTAAAAGGGAGATTTGTCAAAATAAATCATATCTTTTAGTATTCATGACTTAATCCTTCATGATCTTTGATATTATATCTTTCATGACATGATTCCTTCGTATTTATGGCTTGTATGTCTTGTAATGATTGAGAAGTTTTGCACTATTGTATTCTTTCTTCTTTTTGACAATACTAAAGAGGGAGAAAGTCTTGCTAATTGTAAAAAAAATAAAAATTGCTAACTTGCAAATTGCAAAGAAAAGGAAAAGTTGCTAGCTTGCACATCATAAAGAGAAGCAAAAAGTTGCTATCTCAAGAGAAGCAAAAATTTGGTTAACTTCACATTCTCAAAAACTTGCTAGCCTTCATACTTGAAAGAGAAGTAACACTTGCTAACTTGTTAGCTTGCATGTTTTAAAATAATATAAAATTTGTTAGCATGCACGATGTAAAATTTGTTATAATTGCTAGCTTGTAATCTCAAGAGAAGCAAAAGTATTATCTTGCCCATCTCAAGGTGTAAAGAATTACTAAATTTGCACATCTCTAAAACTTTCTAGCTTGCATGTTCTAAAGTGATGAAAAACTTACTAAATTTTCTAGTTTACATATCACAAAAACTTAGCAAGATGCACTTCTTCTTTTTGCCGATGACAAAGGGGGGGAAAGAATTACTAGTGTACACATCTTAAAAGAAAATTACTAGCTTGCATAGTGATGTTTCAAAAACTTGAGATTATGTTTATGATGTAATGATTTGAAATTATATCTCAAAAACTTGCTAGTTGCACTTCTTTTTGTTGATGACAAAAGGAGAGAAATTATAATGACGATCATGTATAAAATAATGATTTAAAATCTTATGTTTTGGAATGATGCATGTAATGATGATTTTATACATGATGATTTGATATTATGCATGCAATACTCAACTTATGATAATGATGCATGCAATGATGAAATATTCATGATTAAATTTGCTTTGACTTGAATTCAAGGTTCATCTCAATTATGCATATTGATAGGGGGGGGTTTATGTTAAACTTCATCATCAATTAGTTGTCATCATAAAAAAGGGAGAGATTGTTGAATCTCATAATTTGATGATGAAACCAATTGATAGAGTTTATAATCTAATCTGTGTTTTGAGTGACATAGGACTAACTTCGATCATAAAAGGTAAATCAATTAAAGCAGGAGGAATCAAAAGTTGGACTAGAGTAGAATATGTCAAGAGATTGGATGTCGGGCTAGAGGATTGGTCGATGTATCAGCAGAAGACTTTATGCCGTGAGTTCGGGCATGGGCTGAAGAATCGAACATTGTGCTAAGGAGATCGAAAGTTGTAGGAGTCAACATGTTGATTGGGCAATACACCGAAGGAGAGGACGATACGCTGAAGGATCAGATGAAGTATCGGATGAACCAATGATATGTCAAACAACATAGGATTCATGCTTGTAATTGTGTATCTAGATCAAGTTAGTTTAGGTATAATCGAGTCGGTATTGGGGTGAAACAATACCAACTCAATTAGGGGCCAATTGGGCCTGAATCAAAACTGAATTTGGCCTATTGTTTGGCTCATTCAGTGTCCTTTAGTAGGGTCTAGCGATGGTACCACCCAGACTGGGCGGTGGTACCACCCGTAACCCTACACTATAAAAACCCTAGTTAGGGCCGATGGTAAAATCGCCCCTAGCCTTCTCTACATCCTTCTAAACTGCTCTTCACCTCCTTTTCCTCTTATTCTACCTCTAGAAACTCAAGAAAACCTCTCTTTTACAAAGCTAAGGATCAATCTCAACCCTTTTGGTGATCACAAGAAGCTTAACTACAAGAGTAACTCTTAAACCTTTTTCTCATTCTCAATTTATTGCTTGATCTTGCCTCTTATTATTGGTGATATATATAGTTCCCATGACACCTAGAAAATCTTCAAGGGACAAAGGAAAGAAGAGATTAGATTAAACCTTTGATTTTATATTGTTTGACTCACATGAATATGACCTTAGATTCCCAACTTTTGAGTCTAGAAATGTGCATAAGAAAAAATATGTAGATCCAGAAGAATTGAGTGATTTGGAAACAATTTAATGATTTACTAACTTAGATGTCCTTCTAATTCTTCAAGTTAATGAACCTATCTATCCTAGACTTGTTCGAGTTTTATAATAACTTATACATAGATAAATATGATAAGATATCTATTTATCTCTTGGGGCATCATATACCTATTACGAATAACATAATTTATAATCTTATAGAAATTCCTAAAAAAAGAAAAGGTTGATATTTTAGAGGACAATGGGACACTAAATCAGTTGGGGTTATATATTCTGAGGCGTCAAGCACTATCTTTAAAAATCTTAATCTATCTATTATTCCTAAAAGTTATGAGCATATACTACCATTCAACACAAAACTACTTCATCACATCATGATTAGTATTCTACTTCCCAAACAATATCATCATGATGAAGTTAGTCAAATGAAAATAGGTACAATGTATTGGATTATGATAGGATGCGATAACTGCTTTGGATATTTGATATATCAAAATACGATTGAGTTATCAATAAAAGACATAATGCTTCTATATGGTAGCTTGATTACTAGATTGATACATGCATATGACATAGTCATTCCACCAAATGAAGAAACTATGAAACTAGACAAATTCAACATTATCAATAGAAACTTATTAAGAAGATTAAGATGCATAGTAATGAACCATGTTTGGACTAGATTACATAAGAGAATTAATCCTCATAGGTGAGGTCAATCTCTTCCTACTAGTTCCTCTGAGGCAACACCTCTAATAGATCTAGCACCCTCCTCATCTACTGATTCCATAGCAACTCAACTGGATCGAATTGAACTTCGTCAGGATCAAATTTTAACTAAGATACATTACATTCATGCTAAGTTTGATACTCTATTTAGGCATCTTAGATTACCACCACCTGAGTAGCTTGTATATTCATCTTTTTTGTTGATAACAAAGGGAGAGAAGTCGATAGTTTCTTGATATGTTCCTTGTCTTGCACTGGTCTTGCACTCTTGATGTTATAATGTACTTTTTAATGTTTTGCACTCTTTGATATTATGATGCACTTTTTGATGATATTATAATGATATACATATAATACTTTTGATATTATGTTGATGCAATGTATATAAAGTGTGAAATGATGAACTTTGCAAAGAAAATGATTAAAATTATTTTGACTTAATTCTAAAGTTATCACTTTCTAAAATTTAAAGTTTCTTTCAATATAGCATATAGATAGAAGGAGTTTAGTTTAAACTACATCATCAATTGGTTATCATCATAAAAAAAGAAAGATTTTTTAATCCCAGATTTTAATGATGAAATCAATTGATGAGTTTACGATCTAATGTACTATTTAAGAAAAGTGATGTAGGACTAACTTCGATCATGAAAATATAAAATAATTAAAGCAAAAAATCAAAAACCGAAGTCAAAGATTGGGCATCGGGCTGAAAGATCGGACGTTGTGAGAATCAACATACTGATAGATCAAACGATATGCCAAAGGTTTGGATGATGCATCGGAAGTTCATTGGAAGTTCGATGGGATTTCAAATGAACAAATGATACGCCAGATAACTTAGCTTATTATTTTATAATTGTTTAAGTCTTAATGGTCATAGTTAGGTCTTAATTTGAGTTAGGTTTAGGTGTAACCCTACTAACTCAATTAGGGGCCAACTAGGCTTGAATTAGGCTGAATTGGGTGGGCTTGTTGTTTGGCCCATTCAATGACTTGGAGCCACGTCAAGTGGTGGCACTACTAGGGCTCGCAATAGAACTGCCTAAGGCTTGGCCTCCTAGAACTTGTCTAAGTAGTGGTACCGTCAACAATTAATGTTGTCAAGCGATGGTACCACTAGAACTCAGTCTCCAAGGTTTTGTCAGGCGATCATACCACTCAAACTAGTGATAATACTGCTAGTTGTCAGGAGAGCAGGTTGTGGTACTGCCCAATGCTGGCAGTTATACCGCCGGTACCCCAGAAACCCAAGATGAGATACTTTTTGACTCCATTTTTGAAATCATTTGGGGCTTATAAATACCCCACATTTTCTTACTTAATAAAGCACGGAAAATGAACAAAAGTCTTGAGATTCTGAGTTATAAGAGCCTTGAAAAAGCACTATGTGTCCTCCTCCTCTTCCTTAAGATTTGTGATCATTCTAAGAGAGGTGTTAGACTTATAAAGATTATCTCTTAAACCTATGAAAAGGAGAAAGAGTTGTAAGAGGGTAGTTGATCTTCACCTGTTGAAAGAAGATCGATAGTAGAAGCTAGTGGCCTCGATGGAGAAGGAATCAAGAGTGGATATAGGTCATGACGACCGAACCACTATAAATTCAGTGTGCTCTGTTCTTTTGTTGTTTACCTTCATTATCTTTTTATTTAACTGTCTACTACTTTTGCATGCACTCTTACGAACATTTTCAAGTTTAAACGTATTTTCGTTAGGGGCCATATCAAAGGTAATTTTTTAAAATCGTCGAAAGTTTATGATAGCATTAATTCACCCCATCTCTTAGTACCATTCATGATCCTAACAATAATGCCATCATAGGTCAATCTACATCGAATAGAATGTAGACAGTAGTATCGACCTACCACATAATGATGAAGTTCTCAACTATCATTAACACTAACGAATTAAGGAATAACCTGAGGGAGTCCCGATAGTGCTACCTTATGATGATCTCCTTGCCTAAGAAAGTCTAACCTAAGGTACCACCTGTGGATCCTAGAGATTTTTCCAAGCCCTTCCCACATCCGGAACCATGAAAACCATTGATTGAAATACCCTTAGATAAGGCTCACCTCGATCAAGTCATCAAGATGGGCACAATATTACACAACTTATCAGCTTCTTTAAAGAGAACGCTGAGGTGTTCACATGGTAACTAAGGGATATGCTGGGAATCGATCCGAATGTGGTCCAACATCGTTTGGATATCTCTCCCGGAGCTCAACCAGTCAAGCAAAGGCCCCACAAATTTGCCCCCAGGCACCAGCATACTATTAGCAACAAAATTGATAAGTTATAAGGAGCATGGCTCATTGTCGAGGTGTAATACCCATGGTAGCTTGCTAACATTGTACTTATCAAAAAGTCAAATGGAAACTGATGGATGTGTGTTGATTATATCAATTTCAATGAGCATGTCCAAAGGATAATTATCCGCTCTCTCGGGTATAGATCAATTGGTCAATGCTACCTCTGGTTATGAGCTCTTCACCTTCATAGATGCACTTTCGAGATATAACTAGATAAGAATGATTCTAAAAAATCGGGAACACATATCATTCATTACCGATTGGAGCACATATTGCTATCAAGTCATGTCACTTGGGCCGAAGAACGCAAGGGCAATGTAGCAAAGGATGGTAAATAAAGTCTTCAAGTACCAGATCGGGAGGAATGTCGAGATATATGTATACGACATAGTAGTCAAAAGCAGAATGATTAACTCACACTTGATTGACCTAGCTGAAACTTTCATATCATGGTCCCTTCCTATTGACCTTGGGACAACATCAATTTATAATAATTGGGATTGACTACTTCACAAAGTAGGGTTGAGGTTGAACTTTCCGTGTCTATTACAGAGAGGTAGGTCGAAAGATGAAAGATTGTCACATCCCATATTTATAAAAAAATAAATCATTATTTTGTTATTCATAATTTACAAAACTCTTTTTATCTTTGAATTCAAAATCCCTATCTTTATAATACTAATTTTTTATAATTAAAAAAAGAATCACATCTTCTTTATAAGGTCATAAATGATGAAAAAATCTTCTACACCCAAACCTCATATCTATTACAAAATCATAGGTTATTTTAAAAATAAATATAGGATAAAAATATATTAGTAACCACACATTGATAAGAACCTTTGAAATATCATCAAAATAATCTTTAGTGCTCATGAAATATATATATATATATATATATATCCATAATTTAATAACATGATAATATATTAGTTTATGTATAATAATAATAATAATTCTTTTGTTGTAAGCAAAATCATACATCAGTCATATGTAATATATCTCGATGATATACATAACAATCAAATAAGATATACATCATACCTCATAATATACTCTCCTAATAGTGGATATAAATACATACTCTATGAGATGGATTCCTTTCAACGACTAATGAAGAGAACTTATATCATACTCTCAATAGTAAATAGAGCGGTATCCTTTACTCGTCCAAGTAGAGACACATTCCTCCTAGATGCAAATAAAGGAATCATCTAACCATCACATCTAATAGCTCGTTAATCTCCAAAAGGAATCATCCCATCTACTTTTAGTAGAAATATATAAACAATCACGATCATTCATTTACATTCATTCATACATATATTCATTTATTATGGAGGTCATGATAGAGTAAAGCATAGATTGATACAATGATAGCATTACTATGAAGGTGATTGCTTAAAGGCGATGAAGGCAACCCAATAGGGTGGAAGGTGATTAAGCGAGATATACGCCAGGGGTAAAGCAATAAAAATGACTAGGAAGGGATATTATATGGGAATAAAACAAAAGAAAAATATTTTGCAAGAAATAATGGAAACTTGAAACATTTTTAACAAATTTATCATATATATATATATATATATACATAAAATAGTGAATAAAAATTTTCAAGTTTTGATTTTTTTATGTTCATGAAAATAAATCTAATTTTTTAATGAATAAGAATAATAGAATTTTTTTTTTGATTTATCTAGAGCTTAAACTCGAAACCAACCATACATCATATGATGATAAACGCTGAAGATTTTTGTTGAAGATTTTTTCCTCAATCTCTGTAGATCTATTAGTGAAAAATCAAAAAGTGTATTCAAAATAATTCCTTTTGTAACTTAAATACCAAAATCTTAAAATATATTGTATTTATATAGCAACTAACCCTTAATTGTCAAGGGTTTTTTCTTCTTCAAGCAAAAACCTTTTTCGTGAGGCTTCAAGTAACTTATCCTCCAAACAACATATTTTTAATTAAAAATATTTATCAACCCCATTAATTTATTATAACATATGTGATATGAAGAATAAAACAGAACTTTTAGGCGGGAAAAAAAAAAAAAGAGGAGAAATCGCTTCAACTAAGTATGATTCTTAAGCTTGTGTATGCACAAAGAAGTGAGTTAAAATAATGTTAAATCATGGTAAAATTTGTTGTCGCTTGATGACTGTTATTATGTCTTATTTGTTTTCAACAATACTTGATCTATTGTGATGCGATTAAATATTGAAAGCTACTGCCCCATGACACCATGTCTTATCTTTATTGAATTGGTTGTGTGCATGGCCATTACAGTTCTTTACAATCAAAACAATTGCATGGCTAAGCCTCCAACACTACACAAATTCAATCAAATCAGGAGTTAATTGCAGAAACTAGTTTGGTTTTTGTCTAGCAAAAAACTATGAATGATTCTTTTTAATGATAAAATGAGAACGCGCATGTTCGGAGGAATGCTATAAAACTAATACAAATATATAATTTTATGAGAAAGATCACCTCCATCTTTTTAATCCAAAGCTTGACAAAGAGGTTATAAGTTAAATATATTGTATTCTTTTTATTTTCGACAACATATTAAAACTACGATTTCATCTTTTCGTTGCTTCACCAAAATGATGTCCGATCCGTTGTGATAAGAACACTTGTTACTTGTGTGACGATTCAAAGCCGCCACATTGGGCCACGTACATATCAGCTCCCAGTACCACATCATTGGGGGTTATTCCCAACCACAGAAACCGTGCAATCTGTCCTATTCTGGCGGGTCCCAAAGAAATGTTCACACGCGTCGGTGAGCGAATTGTCGAAATCCACCAAAAGAATCCCGGTAACCGCAGCCATCACGGCCAATTCCTGTAATTCCCGCACCGTGAATTGGGAGTCTCCTGCTCGAGTAGAAGCAGGCGATCCGAGCACGGACGGCAGCGACTCATCGCGTCCGTTAAAATAGGCCTTCAGGATTTCCCAGCAGCCGTCGGGATCGAATCCAACGACCAATGTCGCTTCCTAATCCAATCGTCCCCTCTTCACGCATCATGTGACAGCCTCCGTTGGAAACAGCCAACGAGGGACGTGAGAAGATGGAGGAGGAAGGGGAGGAGAAGGCCTTCCGATAATGGCGTCGCTCCGCAGTCCCTCGATCCGATCGGAACCCTAAATTGATCTTCTTCCTGCTGTTCGATCCTTCTCGCTCCGGTTGAGTCCTTGCGACGAGCTCCTTGGTTCTGGCTCTCGAGCCCATGCGACGCTGGATCTCCGCTACGCCCCTCCCGAGAGAGGAAATCCAAGTTTTCGGTTGGTGCCCCTGCCTCTATCGATCCGTCTTCGGCACGAATTCCCTCGATGGCGACCGAGACCCATAGCCTTACGACCAGAGGACTCCTCTGCCACGCCGCCGCCGGCGCTTCCGCTGGTACTCCCAAATCTTTAATTTCCCCATCTTATTATGCGAACATAAGTTTTTATTGGATTATTTGATATGGTCATGGTGGAGTTTGGAATTTTCGGATAGGTGCCATTGCGGCTACTTTTGTTTGCCCATTGGATGTGATCAAGACCAGGTTGCAGGTCCATGGATTGCCAAAAATAGATAGCAATGGTGCTAAAGGTATGGATTTTAGCTGTTTGGATCATTTTGATTCCATTTTTTCTGACATATATTTTTCTGTATTTTTTTAGGTGCTCTTTTGGTTTTTGTACCTCATAGACACGCCTTCTTTATGGTGGATAATTTAGATGTCTCTGTTGTCAATTAATGCATACTCTGGAATGTGTTGACACGAGGATCTTAATATGCATTGAATAATTTGAAGTAATTTAAAAAATAAATCATCAATCTTGCGGTCTTTTGTATAAAAAAGCTTGAATAATTAAGCTGCCCAAGTTGTTCTCCGCATTTATTTTTTTAGTTCTTACTAAAAATTTTGTGATCTTATGGTCTATGTACACAGTATACAAATACATAGACTTCCCAATTGGTTCCCCATCTTGGTTTTTCTTTTTAAAATTAAGGTTTAAAAAAAAATTGAAGAGTGAGCTTTATAACTTTGAGAAAGAAACCAAGATTTAGGTGACTCATACTGCCACAATTAAGTATGCTCTCTTTGCTTCTAATCCTCTCTTTCGAGATACAATTTTTCAACACTCAAGTAGGCTCTATTTGTTTGTGTTCTGTTTGTGCAATTTTGCTTTGGAAGTATTCTACAATCTTGGCATCACAAGTTCCTATAATAAAAGTCTCTAAGATTAATGGCTGCTAGTGTCAGAATGATACCAAAATGAATACGGGAAACAAGAGAAAAGGATGACAAGATCCAACTAAAAGGATGTGTACAATTAGAAAACAAGAAAAAATAGAGAAAAAACTTTTACAATTAGAAAACAAGACAAAATATAGAAAGAATATAATAGAACAAAGGGGCTTGGTAAAGCATGAAGAAATGTGGGACATGGACAAATAGGGAAAAAATGCTTGGAAATAATGTTGTTGTCAATGGAATGAGAGGCAAATATGAAAGGGGAAAAGGCAAAAGTCGGTGTTTGAAAATTCTTAAGTGTAGAAATATATTTTAAAGAAATCGAATTCATAAGCGATGGATGGGACAACATTCCTAGATTAGACTTGCTATTTCACAGTTAATTCATATGATCAATGGCCTTTCCACTTATACATTGTTATTTTTCACCTCAAACTGCATACCACTTTTAAATGCTTTCCTTGGACAACATCTAAGCATTTCTACAATGTTTGTCAGACTTGAAATTTGTATATACTAAAATAATAATTTCAACACCCAGTTTTAGTATAAATCTATAAATAGATAGTTTGAGTGATGTAAAATGAAACTGTGTGATGTACCTCTCTGGTTTGAAACTTAGACAATATATGTAGCTAACTTTTGTCTGCAGCAGAAATGTCATAAGAAAAGCCTGAATAACATAACAGGGAATTTCTATTTAAGTCATGTCATAAATTTAATGCCATAAACTAACTTTCCTATTAAAATTATTCTCTCTTGATTCAAAGTCAATTTGTTACAGAACATTATGTATATTTGGCCTCAATTATGTGAATATTTTGTTAAATGGGTAATTGAGCCTTCAAAATGATGCCAGAGCATAGATATTGGTGCTACATCAACTAGAGTGCTAAATCTCATGTATTTACATCATATGGTGATAATTGAAGTATACTATCTCTGCCGTTTGTAGTGGTTAGTCTTTTTAGAATGTGATTCTTGGACATATAACTTGAATTAGAATCTGATAGCCTCTGTAGTTGGATGTGATTGAATCACTAAATATCATCTCTAGTGTGAATGTGCCTATCGCATCTCCAAATTTATAAAATATAATAAATCATCATTTTATTATTCATAATTTACAAAATACACTCCACCCCACCCCCCCTTTTTCTTCATCCTTGAATTTAAATCCTTGTCTTTACAATAGTAAATATTCTATTAACTACAAAAAGGATCACATTTTCTTAGTAGGGTCACAAGTCTCTTCCACCTAAACTTCATATATATTACAAAGTTGTAGATTATTCTGAAAATAAATATAAGGTAAAAATATATCAGCACCCACACATGCTAGTAGGAACTTCAGAAAAATCATGAAAATAATCTTTAATATTTGTGAAACAAATGTCAATAATTTAATAAAAATAATAATATATCGATTCATCATAAAACTTATGCATAAAAAAACGATAATAATTTCTTACATAATAAATAAAATTATGTATTAGCCACGTACAACACATACATAATAACTAGATAACAAAAGTATATATCATACTCGATGGTGCACTCTCCCAACAGTGGATGGAGAGGCATACTCTACAGGATGAATTCCGCCTAACAACGGATAGAGATAATCCATATCGTACTCCCAACAGTGGATGGAGTAGTATTCATCACCCGTCCAAGTGGGGACACGTTCCTCCCAACAACGAATGAAGGAATCATCTAACCGTCACGTCTAATGGCCCGCTAATTCCCGAAAGGAATCGTCATTCCTGCCCTTGGTAAGGATACATAAACATTCATGATCATTCATTTATATTCATCTATTCACTCACATATGCATTAAGAAATCAATATGATCAAATATTATGAAAGATCATGCTTGATGTATGATCTATTAGATAATCTTCATTGGTGGCTCTATATTATGATGGGCCCACAGCTCCTTTCATTGGTTGCACTTCCAATGTGAACCACTAGCCGAGTCATATCGACTATATGGTAACAATCATATTAATATCATAAACTTAGGAAAAGTAAAAAATCAATAATTATTTTCAAATGACATCTTTAGATAAAACCTTTAAGTTCATCAAATCATAAAGACATGAAACATCAATCTCTTAATAGTCTCGATTAACTAAAACCCTAATTGGAATAGCTTAATTGACTTCAACCAAACTCAATTCGTTTATAACCTAATTGAATCGATCTCAAATTCTTATAGAATCGATCTGGAATCACCCTAGATTGGTCTAATTTAGATTTGATTGATTTTGATTAGGTCAAACAGGTTTAAACTAATCAAGTTAGTATGAAATCATCTTAAACCGACTTTAACCGATCAAACCTGTCTGATTTAGTCAATTAACGATCTTAAACCAATAAAGGAAGAGGAAATTGGACTGTCATATGGTGCTATCCCAAACCGAACCAACCCACTTGAGTCTTGGACGGGTCACATACGCTGCACATGTCTGTTCTAAGTAATAGGTTAAGTTGAGGTACAATGGCTAGATAGAGGAGCGACGATGTGTCTAATGTCAATCGCTTAGCTAGGCAAGCTTAACTTCATGGACTAGGCTAAGCATCACTCATAAGTTGGGCTGAGCTTTATCACCGAATTGGGTCATGCTTGGCTCGTGAGTTGGTCGTATCTAGACCCATGAGTTGAGGTCATATCTGACCCATGTGGACTAGGTCATACCTAGTGTTAGAAACGAGTCGACACTAAGAGGGGGGGTTGAATTAGTACAGCGGTAAAAACGTCGGCTTGAAAAATATTTCGTTTGATGAAAACCGATATCGTAAAGATACTTAACTTGAAAGCGTATGGAAGCGTAATGAATAAGTAAAGCAAATTGCAGTATGTAAATGGCAACAATAGAAATGCAAACCAGAGAAGAACACGTCAATTTTATAGTGGTTCGGTCGTCCGACCTACATCCACTCCTGATACCTCCTCCAATGAGGTCATCGGCTTCCATTATTGATCTTTCTTGAAGGGCAAAGATCAATCACCCCTTTACAGAACTTTCACAAGTGGCTCACTCTCCTTTTACAAACTTTTACACTTAGAAATGATGGAGGTGAACACTCAACTTTTGCAAGCTATTTCACTCGAGGTATACAATATCGTATCGTACCGGTGTTTCGAGGTTGGCTCGGTACGGTACGGTACGGTACCATGTACCGCTCGGTACACCAGGGCGTACCGAGTGGTTTTAAATAGTTCTTCCTCTTACTGTAGCAGTGCTCTAGTATAGCACTATAGCATGTTCTGTCCGGTAGTGGGCGGTCCGTGTACCGGTATGCCGTCAGACCGGTACGTATCGCTCTTACTGAGCGATACTATTCGAAATTATATACCATGATTTCACTATAGTATGGGATCAATTTTTATCACTGCTCTTTCTTTACTAGCTGAGAAGTAAGGGGTATTTATAGCCCTCAATTGGCTTCAAAATTGGAGCTAAAAAATGTCTCATCCCGGATTTCCCGTGTCCTGGAGGTACCACCGCTTGTGCTAGGCAGTACCACCGCCTGCAGCACTGATATTGAGCATGAACAATCGCCCAAACTGGCGGTACTATCACTTGGGAGACTATGTCTGGGCGGTACCACCGCCTAAACTGGTGGTATCACTGCCTGACACTGACATTGGGCAGTACCACTGCCCAGACTGGCGGTACCATCGCTTGATAGTCTGACACAATCTCGGAGACTGTGTCACGACGATGCCACCTGTTGGGTCACTGTTTGGGCCTTTCATTAGGCCCAACACAGTCCATATATGGACCCAACTAACTCTTAATTGGGTTGGCCTAATGTCAATTTCAATTATGTGCTAACTACGAAATTTAAGACATATACTAAGCAAATCCGGTCCGGTTAGTCTAGGTTTCTTTCGGCGAGCTTCCAACGATCTTCCAACGAACTTTCGATAATCTCTCGACAATGTTCCAACGGACTCCCGGCAAGCTCCTAGACTTCATGACGATCTTCTTAGCGAGTTCCGACGAGCTTCTTCGGCAAGCTCCTGGACTTCTCGGTCAATTCCGGTAGAACTTCCGACGAACGTCCGGACTTCCAACGAACTCTCGAGCTCCCAACGAAATCTTATTCTTGATTCTGGGACTTCATTTTGCTTGATTCCTTAATCGCTATCGTAGTTAATCCTGCACAAATAAAATATACTTCGATCTAGACAATTATTACAAAGCTTGAATTATATTATCCGGTATGTCTTTGGTCCCCGACGCTTCGTTCGATTCTTCGGCGCATCATCCTCTCTTGCGACCTATTGCCGAATCAGTCAGTTGTCCTCCGCAACTCCGATTTCCTTGGCATAATTTTCGCTCTTCTTGGCCCGATACTCGAACTCATGGCCCGAAGCCTTCTATCGATACGTCGACCGATCCTTCGGTTCGACGTCCAATCTTCTAACATCTTTTTCTCCGACCCAACATGATTCTTCCTGCTTTAATTGTCTCTCCCTGATCGAAGCTACCTGCATCACTCAAAACGCATATCAAATCATAAACACTAACAATTGGTTTCATCATCAAAATCTGAGATTCAATAATCTCTCCCTTTTTTTATGACAACCAATTGATGACGGAGTTAACTTTAACTCCCCCTATCAATATGTCATATTGATAGAACTCTTGGGTTCAAAAATCCAAGCAATATGTACCATGATAAAATCATGCATAACATCATACTTCTCCCTCTTTGTCATCAACAAAAAGGAGAAGTGCAACTATCAAGTGTTTAAGATATAATGTCAAATTATTGCATAATTTCAAGTTTTTGAAACATCATATATCATCGCATAATTTTAGGTTTTTGAAACATCATTGCACATATCATTATGCAAGCTAGTAAGATAGTGAGTATTGAACATACAAGCTAGCAAGTTTTAGAGATATGTAGAGTTTAGCATATTTGCTCTTCTTTGTAATGTTTAAGCTAGCAAGTTTTCGAAAAGGAATACAAGATAGCATTTTTGCCTTTTGTTGAAGTGTGCAAGCTAGCAATTCTTGCTTCCTTTTGCAAGTTGCAAGTTTTTCTCCTTACAATTTATAAGCTAGCAAATTTAGCAAGTGATACATCATATTAGAAACTGTAAGCTAGCGATATTTGAGATGTTCAAGAAAGCAAGTTCTTTCTTCTCTTTTGAGATGAGCAAACTAGTAAGTTTTGCTCCCCCTTTGTCATTGTCAAAAAAAAGGATGGTTGCAAAACTTTTCCCATTACATTATTTTTCAAATCATCACATAAAATATATCAAGAAAAATTAACTTGGTGATGAGATATATAATTCATGAAGATAAATTATGAATATCAAGAGATAAATTATGATTCTTTTGGATAACTCAAATAGCGAAAAGAAGACTCATAGTAAATGATCTTAATTCATAAAAAATCTCATGTTATAATTCCAAGAATTCATAAAAAAAAATTATGATTCATTTGATGAAAAGATTATTGATTCATGCATTTGAATAAATATTTTTAAACTATCATCACTTCAACTCATCAATTTGTCAAATCAATAATGTCACTTTCAAGAGATTCAAATGAAATAAAGAGATTTATCAATCTCTTAAAATGTTAGTGATTTTCTTTCTCCCCTTTATTATTATAAACAAGAAAGAAGAAGGAAAGAACATAATGGTGTAAAATATTTCAATAATTACACGGCATACAAGCCATAAATACAAAGAAATCATATCATGAAAGATAAGATCATGTGACTACCAAAAGACATGATTCATATAGTAAATCTCTTTAAAAAAATACTAAGAAAAAATCGTAGGAGTACAAAAAAGAGATCTTGATTCAAAAAAAAAAATCTCAAGTAATTCCAAGAAATCAAGATCATGATTTGGATAAAACTCATTTAAATTCAAATCATCAAAATCATTTTCATAGTCTAACAGATTCATAAAAATGATACAAATAGATTCATCAATCTCTCTTTTTGAAAAATCGATAAGATAGAGAAAAAGAAATTTACAAAAAAAATATTTTCCTCTTTTTAGTTGTTTTAATTTAAGTAATTGATTTCATATGTGTATGCCCTTGTCCTTTTCGTCAAATCAAAACATATATCATCGTTTAAAATCGAAAGAGCAAATCTCATCATGGAAATCATCTCATTAAGCATGATCATTATGCATTATTAAATCATCAAGCATGATTTCATTAAACATGAAGCATTTTTAATCACATTCAAAAATCATCAATTTAGATACACATTATTTTTTCTTAAAAACATATATAGGATTAATCATTAAATTTATATTTTATTGTATTTTCATGAAACATGCAATTATCATTATCATTTTTAAAATTAGCTAGAAAAAGAAAAGCATGATCACCTTTTATTTATATTTTTATTTATTTCTAAATTTAAAGATAACTCATGAAAAGTATCATGTAATTTCGAAATAAAGTAAAGGGTTTTTGGTTACCTCGTCATCGAAAGCCGTGAAGGAGTAGTTCGCCACCTCGCCTTTGTTGGTTTGCTCCTCGTCTTCGGAGGTACTCGTTTCATCCCATAGTGCTTTCTTCTTCTTCTTTCGCAACCTCTTCTTTTTAAGTTCATTTTTAATTTTCGATTCTTATTTTATAAACTTTTTAAATTTTAATATTAAGAGTTTAAGATCATCATTATCACCATCACTTGAGTTTTCTCTCAAGTGGTCTTCTTTTGTTCTAAGTGTCAAATCCTTCATGTTCTTTGGAAGGTTGTTCTCAAGTTCGTCATGTGCCAAATTGGTCATTTCGTAGGTCATCAAAGACCCGATAAGTTCTTCGATCAGAAAATAGTTTAAGTTCTTTGATTCTTGTATTGCCATTATTTTCGAATCTCAATTTTTAGAAAGTGATCGTAAAACTTTATTCACAAGTTTAAGATTCGAAAAACTTTTACCAAAAGATTTTAGACTATTGATAACATCCGTAAAACGGGTATACAGGTCTCCAATAGTCTTGCTTGGCTTTATCTGAAAAAGTTCAAAATCATACATCAAAAGATTTATCTTAGAATCTTTTATTCTACTAGTGTCTTTGTGTGTGATTTCAAAGTGTGTCAAATATCGAAAGTCGTTTCACATATAGAAACCCGATTGAATTCGTTTTTGTCTAAGGCGCAAAATAGAGCATTTATAGCTCTAGCATTTAAAGAAAAAGTCTTATTCTCCAAATCATTCCAATCTGTCACGGACTTAGCTGGGTTTGCCTAAGTCGTGCGGCACCCTTGCGTGTCCGTCCGCAAGGGTCAGCCTCCCCGAAGCCTCTCATGGTCCCTTAGGTCCCACAAAAGAGAGAACAGGACAGAGAAAAGGCCTCACTCGGGATCCACAAGCAAACATCTCCGAAAAACACTTTATAGACAATGCAAATTACAAACAGACTTTACAAGCTCTGAACAGTTGCACAACAAAGGGTAAAATGGTCCATTACAGACCGAAAATCTCTCACACGTGTCCACATGACACAACCTTTATTTACAAGCCTAAAGCGGCCACCGACCCAACTAAAATGGGACTATTAAGCCTTTGGTCGCCCCTCTACATGCTGTACAAGGCATGAACATGCCGAAAGACACGGACATACATAAGCATTACATCAAACATCCTGTTTCGAAGTTTGTCCGTGACAAATCGTTCATTGGAAGAGAAGACCTTTGAAATCTGTTTTTGACCATATTCCATAAATTTAAATCAATAGAAAGTAAGAAAACTCTTATTCGAGTTTTCCAATATGTGTATCCGTCCCATTGAACATGGGAGGACAAAAGATAGATAAGCCCTCTTGAAAGCCGAAAAGAGCTATTTCTCTTGGGTGTTAAACCAAATGAGAAATAACGTGGCTCTAATACCAACTGTTAGGAACGAGTTAGCACTAAGAAGGGGGGGTGAATTAGTGCAGTGGTAAAAACATTGGCTTAAAAAATATTTCGTTTGATGAAAACCGATATCATAAAGATACTTGACTTGAAAGCGTATGGAAGCATAATGAATAAGTAAGTAAAGCAATTTGCAGTATGTAAATGACAATAATATAAATGCAAACCAGAGAAGAACACGCCAATTTTATAGTGGTTCGATCGTCCGACTTACATCCACTCCCGATACCTCCTCCAATAAGGTCACCGGCTTCCACTATTGATCTTTCTTGAAGAGCAAAGATCAATCACCCCTTTATAGAACTTTCACAAGTGGCTCACTCTCATTTTACAAACTTTCACACTTAGAAACGATGGAGGTGAACTCTCAACTTTTGCAAGCTATTTCACTATAGTATGGGATCAGTTCTTATCACTTCTCTTTCTATACCAGCTAAGAAGTAAGAGGTATTTATAGCCCTCAATTGGCTTCAAAATTGAAGCCAAAAAAGGTCTCATCCCGAGTTTCCCGGATCCTGACGGTACCATCGCCTGCAGCACTGACATTGGGCGATACCACCGCCCAGTCTGGCAGTACTATCGCCTGGGAGACTGTGTTTGGGCGGTACCACCGCTTGACACAGTCTCGAAGATTGTGCCACGACGGTGCCACCTGTTGGGTCACTGTTTGGGCCTTTCATTGGGTCCAGCACAATCCATACATGGGCCCAACTGACCCCTAATTGGGTTGGCCCAATGCCAATCCCAATTATGTGCTAACTACAAAATTTAAGACATACACTAAGCAAATTCGGTTCGGTTAGTCTAGGTTTCTTCCAGCAAGCTTCCGACGATCTTCCGGCGAACTTCCAATGATCTCTCGGCAATGTTCCAGCGGACTCCCGTCAAGCTCCTGGACTTCACGACGATCTTGTTGGCGAGTTCCGACGAGCTTCTTCGGCAAGGTCCTGAACTTCTCAGTCAATTCTAGCAAAACTTTCGATGAACGTCCGGACTTCCGACGAACTCTCGAACTCCCAACAAAATCTCGTTCTTGACTCCGGGACTTCATTTTGCTTTATGCCTTGATCACTATCGTAGTTAATCCTGCACAAATAAAACCTACTTCGATCTAGATAATTATTACAAAGCTTGAATCATATTGTCCGGTATGTCATTAGTCCCCGACGCTTCGTTCGATTCTTCGGTACATCGTCCTCTCTTGCGGCCTATTGCCCAATCAGCCAGTTGTCCTCTGCAACTCCGATTTCGTTGGCGTAATTTTCGCTTTTTTTGGCTCGATGTCCGTACTCATGGCCCGAAGCCTTTTGTCGATACATCGACCGATCTTTCGGTTCGACGTCCAATCTTCTGACATGTTTTTCTCCGGCCCAACATGATTCTTCCCGCTTTAATTGTCTCTCCCTGATCGAAGCTACCTGCATCACTCAAAACACATATCAAATCATAAACACTAACAATTTGTTTCATCATCAAAATCTGAGATTCAACACCAAGCCACACACGAGCTGGCTCATATTTTGCCACATGATTGGGTTGTACCTTGCCACATGTGTTGGGTCATGCTTGGTCATATGAGATGGGTCGTACCTTACCACATGGGTTGATACGTACATGGTCACATGGATTGGGTCATGCTTGGCCACATGGGTTGGGTCATACCTTGCCACATGGGCTGGTTTCTACTTGGTCACATGGGCTGGGTCATGCCTAGTCACATGAGCTAGGTTATACCTGACCACATAGGCTAGGTCATAGATGACCACATAGGCTAAGTCGATCCGGTCTAACAAATCAACCTAACTCAAGTGAGACCACAATTAGACTCCTATTATTAAATTATATTTCAATATTTAAAATTATTAAAGAATAAATTAAATTCATGAATTAAAAAATTTTAATTCATGATCTTAAATTTAAAACTAATTACATCATAGAAATTCACACATAATTCTTGAAACATAGATATATCTAATTAAATAAATTAGAACTATTATGTTAATTTAAAAATAATAATTTTTATAATTAAATAAATATTAAAATATACTTAAGCTTAAGAGATCAATATAAATCAAATAATCATTCTATCATTACAAATCAATTATCATTATTTACTAATCATGAAATTTCAAAATTAAAACATTATTATGCATCATAAAAATATAACAATCTCAACATTAAGATTTCAAAACATAAATCAAAGCTAATTAAAAAATAAAGGATCTTACCTCTCCTCGACGATCCTTTTCTCGGGATCATCTCCTTGAAAAATTCTCTCCTCAATCCTCCCATTGTATTCAGTGAGAAATGAGGAAAGAGGAGCCCCCTTATATAGGAGAAGATAAGATCAACCTGAAAGGTAAGTAAATATTTATTTTTTATTTTAAATTTATTTATATTTTGCTTTCACACATAAAGATAGAAATATAATATTCATTTATTATGGTTTACACATAAAAATGGAATGTATACTATTTATTTCTAAAAATCACATCACTTATTAGGAAATAAATCAATTAATAATTTAATTGACTAGTAAAATTCCTAACTTATCCACATGATTAAGGAAATCAAATTTAATCATTTCCTTAACTATAATATACAAATATGAAAGTTAATAATAAAGAAATACATTATTTTTAATAATTGATTTACGTTAAGAGAGAAATTATTAGTGATTATAGTGTCGGTCAATGCTGCTACATTGTGAAACTCATAAAAGCTTGCAGTTGTTAGTTTGTTGTTTTCATGATATTTAGCTGATACATCCAAGAGGCAGAAATTGTTTATCCTAATTGATTCATTATTCTCCAGAAATAATTCTTGTATTTATTTTTTTATTAGGTAGCATCATAATTAGAAGTCTTGAGCAAATAGTCAAAAGGGAAGGTGTTCTTGGCATGTATCGAGGATTGTCACCAACTGTTTTGGCGTTGCTCCCTAACTGGGCTGTAAGTCATTGTCTTATTCAGCAAGATGAAAATTTATGTTTGATCTATTTATAGAAGCTACATCAGGTAGGTTCTGTCATGGTCTTTTATCTAAGTTTCTTGGTGGACAGAATATTTTTGTAATTAGTTGGTCACTTATGTAAATTAACTGCAAGAGATTTGTATGGTGTATTGTGTTTAGTTGGTTAACATTCTTTTGCAGAAATATGATTGTTAGGTGGATATTCTGAGTTAAAATTTAAAAAAATTCGGGATTGACTTTTTGCAAAATTATTGTTGGGATAGAGATACAAACCGAGATTGATTTGTTGGTCACTTCCAATTCAGGAACCATGGTTATGTCTTGAACATTCCTTTCTTTTTTTCGGAATGCTTTCCTTCCGGAACTGACTTGAACATTACAAGATCAATGACATGAACATTGACTCACCCAGGAACTTGCATTGGCAGGAGCCTTGTGCGTTGGATTGCCCAATTTTTTTAAATTTATTTTTAACATTTCCCTTCTAATTTGTGATTTTCTACCTTTCCAGGTTTACTTTACAGTCTATGAACAATCAAAAAGCTTACTTTCTTCAAATGGTTAGTATATGTATATGACATATTCATATGAATTTTGTGTCCTTTCACTGACTAGTTTCATTTTGCTCTCTTATTGTACTTTATGAAATTCAATACTTGGATAGATGGAAACCATCAACTATCTATAGGTGCCAATATGTTTGCTGCATCTGGTGCTGGAGTTGCTACTACTATTGTGACAAATCCACTCTGGGTTGTCAAGACAAGATTCCAAGTATGTCAGATATGTCCAGCAATATATTTTAATAGGAAAACATGTTAATACTGAGCACCTTGTTTGGTAGCAATTACCATTCATTCTGAAGCAAATTTTGAATTATATTATAGACGATGGATTCTTTTTTTTTACATGATGAATTACTTGTATAATGGATTCAGGATGCACTTTGGATCTCTTTTTGTTCTATTTCTTTTTCTTAAAGTTCTTTTGTTATCAGATAGTGGATAAAAGAAGCACAAATTTTAGTTCTAGTTCTGCCACATTCTGTCATTTTCAAAGAATTGATCAGGGTTTTTCTTTTACTTGGACAGCTCCATTGAGAACTTTTATCATTGTGGATATTGTGTTTGTTCACAGGGCAATTTTTATACTCAATTCTGCAGAGTCTTGTCATAGTCTTGCATATTGCCAAGGATGTTTCCTGAATGGGGGCTCTTCACATCCATGCATGTAGAGCAAACTTAAAGTTTGACATTCATGCATTTGTCTCATCAGAAATTTGAAATTAAAGTTTCTGATCTTTACTTGATAACTGTGCTATGTCCATACATAAGTTGTTTCAGCTTGAAACTTCTTTTTCCCATTAATTATTGTGCAAAATGAAGTGCTATAGAAGCAAGAATGTTGTTCTGTGTAGACCAAAAACCATTAATTTTTCCTATTTCACTTTTCCAGCTTCTGTAG
This sequence comes from Musa schizocarpa, assembly GCA_900464855.2. Taxonomy (NCBI): domain Eukaryota; kingdom Viridiplantae; phylum Streptophyta; class Magnoliopsida; order Zingiberales; family Musaceae; genus Musa; species Musa schizocarpa. The sequence continues at coordinate 11,386,606 of LS990925.1, read as the reverse complement.
ATTCTCATTGCTCACTTATAGCATTCCTAGTATCCTATTCTGCCTTCATCTTAGAAGTTATTGAATGTCTTTAATCAGCCTTAGACTAAAATACACTTTTTAAATGATGATTTTAGGTTCTAGGTGAAGCTTACCTGCATTTATTTTCTCTTTTTTTTATGCACAATTTTACATGGACTTCGATTTTTTTGATTTTGTTAAATAAAATTTTACCTGATATTGTTATTTCATAGAGTTAAATGCTAAGACACTGCTAGGATTTTTGTGAATGTATCATTACTGTGAAATCTTAGAGGTCATTGGATCATATTCTAGTATCTCATCTAATTTCCTGACGTGTATATTCTTCATTGATCATCACAATTATCATATAATGACAGACTTTTAGGATGCCAAAATAAACTCCTCCAACTGAGTTATTCTAGAAAGCCATTTATTGAACTTATCTAGTGTTATTTCCCAATCCACAATTTCAGTCTTAGCAAATTCACAATTTTATGAGGTACATTGAAGTATAATCAGGATGTTAGAAAAATAATTACTAGAGTTACCATTTTAAAAAGTTGGCACCTTTTTTCCCTGTAAACAAATAATCTAAATTCATGTGGTCAGTATGCATGATCCTTTAACAGCTAATGCATAATGGTCATTCTTTTACAAGCTCAAGGTTTACTGGGTTGCACTCACATGTAAGAAAAAACATGAAGGACACCAATTGGCAGCAATTAAACCAGTGTGATTATATTTTTGATTTCATGATCCATGGATCTTTAGTTCTTTAAGGCATGCATGGAGAGTAAAAGTTACTTGTCTGAATTATTGAGTTGTTATAACCTTAACCATTTAATGCACTATGTGCAGGCTCAAGAACTTAGGGTGGGCATGGTTCCTTATCAGGGCACACTTAATTCATTGAGGAGAATAGCCCATGAAGAAGGTTTCCGAGGGCTTTACAGGTGAGGCCTTTCTGAAGAACTGTAATATGACATTATTGTAAATTCAACTTGAATATCATATTAATTGAATGTGCTGATATTATGTCTTGCACAGTGGTCTAGTGCCTGCTTTGGCAGGGATAAGCCATGTTGCCATACAGTTCCCTGCATATGAGAAGATTAAATGTTGCCTGGCTGAACGAGGTATTATCTATCATTAATCTGAAACTATATAGTTAAGTTATTATAAATCTATTAATTTCTTCTTTGCATTAATATATGCTCTTATGTTAGATAATACTACAGTTGATTCGCTTACTGCTCGTGATGTAGCTGTTGCTTCATCTATCTCAAAGATAGTTGCATCGACATTGACCTACCCTCATGAGGTAACTTCCTCTAGCCTAGGATATTAAAGTCATTCACCATGCCAAACAAATTTACCATAGATAGCATTAAGTTTGTCTCCATTTTCCATAATTATCTTCTTATGATAGGTGGTACGGTCAAAGCTTCAAGAACAAGGTTTTCATGCTGAGATGCAGTATAAAGGTGTCATTGACTGCATAAAAAAAGTCTCTCGGAAAGATGGTATTTCTGGATTTTACCATGGTTGTGCAACAAATTTGCTTCGAACAACTCCAGCTGCTGTAATTACATTTACCAGCTTCGAGATGATTCACAGATTCCTAACCAATTTATTCCCACCCGAATCAAATCCACATGTGCTGTAATCAGGGATGATGCTCTGTCTACAAAATGTTGTCCTTGATGAACCAGCCAACACATACATTCTGTGCCATGTTGCAATTCTTTTACCTGAAGGCTGCCTTCTGGTACTGACCTTATGACTTCAACTACACTCATGAGCTATGACAAACTTCCGGTGATGAAAAAGGAAGTAGGAAATTTTGGATCTATAGAAGAACATGTCGTATTTGGAAGCATAAAGCAATTGGATGACCACTGGAATTATTATTAGTGAGCTTTTGAGTTCTTTTGGTGTTCATTTGTTGTTAGGCAAGATTTTGCATTCTATAAGAACTAAAAAAATTCATGCTATTTTAGGGATGAGATGCTGAGACAAAATTGTCACTAGTGAACTACGATTTCAGTTGGAGCTCATTTTTTTGGGATAGTTTTTGGTAAATCAGAATTGTAAAACTGATGCTGATCCATTATTCATATTGTCATTTAATATGTTATAGAAGACAGCAAAATTAGTGTGCGGGTCCTACACAACAGATATGGCTACCAAATTTTTGGTCACTATGAATTGTCTCAAATCTCTGTGCTTCTCTTCTACCAAAGCTCACAAGTAGTTCCTTGTCATCCATGTCTAATTATCTTTTTTTTATTTCTCTGTTGCAGCCATATATTTTTTTTCTCAGAGTAGAATGAGATGCATAAAATCTGCACTTGGGTTCGAATTTACTAAGGAGAAATCATGTGGTATATATATATAATTTGACATGCAAGGATTTTAGATAAACTTGATACTGATGCCAAAGATGCCTTTGTGGTGTAACTCCATTTGCTAGCTTCTTAAAAAGCTTTATTTTTTACTGGTGAGATTATTACAAATTATGCAGCATTTAAAGCTGACCTAATATAATGATCTGTGGACTAATGTAATGATCTTCTCGTCGCATCTAATATTGTTTATTTCTCATAAGAAATATTTTATAATTATATGTCTTCTTATTGGTATCACTTGTATAATATGATTAACATTTCTATACCTAATAGCGGTCATTTCATAAGAGCATGGAAATTTTGATTTCTCAAGACAATGACATGAACAATTTTTATTCTCCGAATCTACTTTAACTATTTTAAAGATATCTGCACCTATAATTTGATTTTAGTATGCAAGGATTTAAATTTTAAATTGTACCATAATTATAATTTGATTTGAGTACAAGAAAATACATTATAGTATCCAAGGATTTAAATTTCAAATTGTATCATCTGTATCGAGCAGTACATATCAGTCCTCTAGCAGATCGATATGCGGACCACTTATTATCGGGCAATACACTTGAAATAGCCTCGTATCATATGGTAACAATCAAAATTTCAACCCGTAACAATATTCCAACGGTCAATTTAATTATTGAAATGTTTTCTCATAAGCTTTTAAACCCATCATCTCACCTATTATACTCCATTTCACCCTCAGACTCTTTTAGCAACGAGTAGCAAAAGTAGAAGCTCTAATATTCATCAATACATGCCTCAAGAGTTGTTTTGGACACATGTGATTCATAATGATTAGCCTACGATCTATAGGGAAATCTAGGGACGACATCATGTACGTAGTGGAAGAATAAAAAACAAAATCCCCAAATTTCACATAAATTATGTTCGTCATAGTGCGAAGATTAATGCGCAAAATTCGTAAAATTGAAAACTATATATATGAAAGATTATGTTTTACCTAGGGAGATCGTACGTCCTTGAATCATTGTAGATTTATAGGAGAGGTTGAAAGAAGTCAAGCGCCCTCCTCTCTAGCGATGATCCACACAATAGGGTTGCGATGACGCTCCTCAAATCTCCAGGCCTGCTATTTGAGGAGAAGAGGAGAGGAGAATAGGAGATGACAACCAAAAGAAGCTCTAGCCTATGAACCTTTGGTTCCCTCCTATTTATGGAGGCCCCTATCAACTTAACCATAATGAATCCTACCCTATTGGGTATTGGATCTCCATCCAACTATCCAAGTATCATAAATTAGTGGATCTCTATCCAATAATCTCTCATTGGCTCTTATTGGATCTCATCCATAGAATCCAATAATTCAGGAGCTTATTGGATATCCAATAAGATAGGAGCTCCGATAGATATCTCATATCTGAACCTCTACTCGTTACAATGCTTACCATATGTGTGTGCCCCTTTATGCTTAATATCGAGCTGGTCATGAGTCATACCTATCAAAACTCCTTTTGGCTTAGTGAATTATTAGACCTAATATCCTAGAGACCTACTAGGCCACTACGTCGTAATCCCTAGATGATACAGGAGAATCCAATCCATTAGACCTATCTATCCTCAGTTACTATGTATCTATAGTTCTCATCGATCTAATATCTCAAAGATTGTATACCGGGCATAGTACCACCAGGCTCATACAGTTTCTACTCGAGTCTCCCTCAAATCGGATTCTCCTAGAGAACTCTTTCTCTCTCAATCCGAATGACCCTAGTTAGGGATTTGTTTGAGCAAGAAGAAAACAGTGGAACTGAATATTCTTCAAAATTTATGCAAAACATCTATGAAACACATGGACTTGTGAAAATTATTTCTAAATTCTACTTATTTTGGCAAACTATAGAAATATATGAACCAATATAACGATAAAATGAGTTGTAGACGATAAAGGTTTTACAAAGGAAGAAAAACAATTAACCATATCATAAGCTAACATAATATTAAAAAGAGTGTTTAGGTCAAATAAGAGATTTAAATAGCATTCTCTTTATAAAAACCCAGAAAGATTTTAACCTCTAAACAATTATGAAATGATCAACAACTAACTAAAACAATAATATACTTAGTGAAGGGTTTTTTATCTTTTTGATTCAATGCTCTAACACAAAAACCCAACTCTTTAAAGACATCATAACAAGGACAAAAGAGAAGGAAGGAAAATAAGAATAAAATAATAGATAAATATAATAGAAGAAGAAGGATAAGAAGAAAAGTGAGAAGAAGATAGAGGAGATGGAGGTCTTTATTGAGCTCAGCACCAGCCACCTCCCGTGGAGAGTAACCCATATCTTTCCTCAATTAGGTTAAACCCCTCGCGGATCATATTGGATGGAGTAAATAAAGTTGAACAGTCGATTCAAAAGATATGGTTTTGGGCTTAAAAAAGAGATCTTTATTGTTCAGGGTGTAAAACAGTCAATATATTTATTTACAAAAATAAATGGAAAAGAAAAAGGTTAATTGAAAAAAAAGAAAAAAATAGTTTGCATATATAAGTTGGTTTGTGATTTTGAAGATAATAAGTTTGAGTCTCAGCATATTGCCTCTTTAATGATAAAAAAATAAAAAATAAAAATAATTATTGAAGAAGTTTTATTGAATAAGTGAAAAGTTTTATTGAAAAAATGAAAATACGATTTCCCTCAATAGAATGGAGGATTTTCCTCAACAGATAGAGAGATTTTCTCATATAGTTGGGAAATCTTATCTTTTATCTCCTCAACAGAATAGAGAAATTTTCTCTATAGTTGAAGAAATCTTATCTTCTATCATTTAACCCCTTCCAAACTTGATTGGATTTATTCCCGGTACATGACAGCTTTGCCGATTAAACCAACACAAAAATGATTTCCCCTGGTAACCTAATTGTAGGAGGCTTTAACTAATATTGAACAATGACAGCTTTGCCAATTAAACCAATATTCTATTGCTGGTGCAAGGAACTAGCTCATGCATTGTGAGGAATGAAATGAGGGATGCATGCATAAAAGCCAACGGTGATCTTGCCATATTCTGCAGAAACTTTGGTACTCGACAGTTTATATACGGATCACTAGGTCGAGGACTAAGACATCTTGTTACCCTACAATGGCCTTCAACGCCAATCTTCTCCTCGTCACGGCATTCCTGTGTCTTCTGAGCGTCCACCATGGACGCGCCTGCTTCCCGGCCATCTTCAGCTTCGGTGACTCGCTGCAGGACACCGGAAACTTCATCAACACCTTTGCTAACACCACTATCAGCAAGCTTCCATGGGGCATCACCTACTTCCATAAGGCGACAGGTCGCTACAGCGACGGCCGTCTGATCATCGACTTCATCGGTCTGCGGTCGCTTGCTGAAGAAACTCAACGCACTCCTCTCTTTGTTCTTGTTCCTGACATGGTCTAGGATGCCGGTGGCGATACTTGCAGCACAAGCGCTGGGGCTGCCGCTGGTGCCGCCGTATCGTGGAGGAGGAACTTTCTCACGTGGAGCCAACTTCGCCTTCGGAGGGGCCACGGCGCAGGACCGGAAAGCCTTGGCCGGTCTTGGACTTAATGTTACTAGCTTTATGGACACGTCCTTGTTCGTCCAGATTGGCTGGTTCAAGGATCTGCTTAAATCCGTGCCATCCCTTGCGGGTAAGATTTCACCGACTGAAAGTGTCACCTATCTTAGCTTCCGATGAGAGAGAGAGAGAGAGAGAGATTGACAGTCGTCGATTCTTGGATTGCCAGATCGCACGTTCTTGGGCAACTCGCTGTTCATGATCGGAGAGATCGGAGGCAATGACTTCACCGCGGCGTTGTCCCAGAACAAGCCGATGGAGAACATAAAAAATGCATTTGTTCCCGGTGTGGTCCGAACGATCAGCTCCGGTATCACTGTAAGTGTAATAACACGGTGAACGCTTGTTGTTGAGGAAGCTTTAATTTCTTCCATCTTTTTCACTTCATGTTTTGAACGCAAGACTTTAATCGAGCTCGGCGCCAAGAACTTCATCGTTCCCGGAAACCTACCGATTGGCTGCGTTCCGGCGTGGCAATCAAAGTATAAGAGATCAGATCCTGGGTACTACGATGCAAACGGATGCATCAAATGGTTGAACGACTTCTCGCAGTATTACGGCAGCAAGCTGCAGGATGAGCTGAACAAGCTCAAGAGAGCTCATCCGGAAGCGAACATCTACTATGCTGATTACCATGGCGCCGGAATGAGGTTGTTCTCCAATCCAAAACAATTCGGTGAGCTTCCTCATCTTCCATGAACGCAACCTATGTTGTTCCTCTGCGGCTCGAGTGATAGCCACCCTCTTCGGTGATCTCTTTCTCTTCTCCTTCCTCTAATTCCACTTCAATTTCCAGAGTTAAATCTTTGAAGAAAGGTCTAGAAAAGAACAAGTTTGCTGGGATTTCGAGGTAGGAGTCCTCGTGAACGACTACACTGGAGGAAGACCACAATCCAAACTGCAGTTGGACAAAACACACTGCAATATTTAGATTTCCTCTTTGGTAGGCATAGAAGACCACTCTTCTAGGAAATCTAAATATTGACAAGAAGCAATATCATCATCTCCTCTTTTTTTTTATCCTTGCTCAACAGAATGTCTTGTCACGGAAATGGTATTCTTTCCATCTTCACTCAGTAATTACTCTAAGCCGATATAGCCAACATCTAACCAAAAAAAATAACATCTTACTTTCCTCTTTTAAGGACAATTCGTTGTAAAAAAGGCAAAAAAATGTGATTCGGCTTCATGCAATGATTAACTAATTAAGTTGAAATCATTAATTCAAAATATTTAAGCTCATGTTCGTGACAGTATACATATAAAGCTAAGTCAATTCAGGTCCTTACTCACTTTCATGTATGACTAAATCAGACTTTTTTTTTCCTACTATACATACCTCAACCATCACCCTGTTGCATTCGACTCATTAAGATACGTGAACTCAAATTCTTATAATAATAATATACGTATCAAATTCTTATAATCCAATTTAAATCACTCCCCATGTTAGATTAAACTATCCTCCATCAGAACTCCTTATATTGTCGTTTATCTAAATATATAATTAATTAACGTGGATTTATTTGTGTTGTTGCAGGTATTGCAGAACGATTCGTTGCTTGCTGTGGAGGCAATGGTCATGGGTGCGATGAGACTGGACCTGTTTGCAGCAATCCATCAACCTTTGCCTCCTGGGAAGGATTCCACCCAACCGAGGCATTTTACCATGCCGTTTCTGATGGACTCATCAGCGGGCCATTTGCTATTCCTTTGTTGAAGCAAACCTGCTCAAAGCATGCTCAAAAGAGAGCTTACACGTTGCATTATTAGCCATGACACATGATAAGTAGACCAAAAGATGCAAAGGCTGCAGTTCGTTGAGAGAATAAGATGCTCAGAAACCATTGTTGAGGCTGAAGGCATATGTCAAATAAAGCTTCATGCTTGTTTAATGATTGGTACATCCAAGTTCTCTTTCTCTCTCTTTTTTTCGGTCTTTTCTGTGTGTGTGTTCACAAGTGAAGACCACATTTGATTCAGCTATGCTTTATTCACCATGGATCAATCAAGAGCAGCCATTCCACCACTAAAATCTTCCTAGGAACCAAATGTTGACCTCGGACACAATCAAGGGTAATCGAAATCATGTGGTGGAATGACCAAGAAAATTATTACAAGCGAAGCCTAGATGCATGAATATATATATATATATATATATATATATATATATATATATATATATATATATATATATATATATATATATATATATATATATATATATATATATATATATATAGTGGTGGTTTTCGTTTTTCATCATCATGGATAAAAATATTGAAAATAGAACTTTTGAAATTTGAGAAAATGTGATGAATAAATGATAGAATGATTTCATTTGCTATTTCGGGCTTATACTTAAAATATTGTCAGCGATTTCTGTAGTAATTTATAGGATTGTTTTTTTTTGTTAGCTTGAGTTGGATTAGGATCTTTTTAGTTGTAACTTTCTCAATATATTGTCTCTCACCAAAAGAGATTATGGTAGTCATTAAGGTGTCTAGGTAAACTTTGATGTCAAGTAATTCATGTTGAAAGGACTCAAACCTTTTATTGGGACTGCGTAAAAGTTAATATCTTTATCTATCAATCAAAAGATGCTTGCAAAGCTGATCACTTCTAGTAGACATGGTAGAGATACCAAATAATCAACCCTAAAGCAATGCTTAACATGATGGGAGAATTGGTAGGATGGATAAAAAATAAAACGATAGCAAAGACATATATAGAAAAAGTGAGAAAAACTTGATTTTGTAGAAATGTTAATTTAGCCAATAAATAATAAATGTTAATTTAGCAATCGATCAAAGGGTCTTTGTTACAAGTTGGTTGAGGAGAGGAGATGAGAAAAAAGGAAGGTAAGAGATAATCTTAGACTTGCTTCAAGTCTTCTGACTCAAAAAAAATTATAGTCTCGTAATTGACCTCTTTATATAGTTCACAAACATAAGAAAAAAAAGAAAGTAACTAATAAGAAAGAAACAAAAATCATATTAGGATGATTTAATATAATGTGTCTAGTCATCTTTTAATCTTATAAAATAATCTTCCTTCAATGCGCATGATGTCCTTCCTTTCTTGTAAGATAATGATTCTTATAATATTCTCTTTTATTTATTTATTTATTTTGTTGTTAATATTGGAAATAAGATCTTAACTGCCTAGTAGGATGTTGTCAAGTGGCAATCTTAAAACGTTAATTAAACTCGAATCCAAGTTTATCATCAATCCAAAATGATTGGAGTCAGCATTTTTTTTCTTTTCACATCTGTGTAATGTAGCATGATTTCCTTAAAAGATTTAACGTAATGAAAAAGAGTACAGTGTAACATTTAGAAACCAATGTCACTAATCCACTAAAATTATTTTGAAAACAACAAAATGAGTTGGAATGACTTAAATATTGAATAAATATATAACCCTTTTTCGCAATCAAAGTGGTCATTTTCAATCACCAAAATATCACCACTCGAATGCTTAGAAATTTCCTTGACAGCAAGAACATCCATCCACATGTGGTGCTAAGTTAATGATTCTTATCACGGACAAGTGCTCTCGACAAACTTGTGTGGCTTCATGCGGTAGGCACACCTCTATCATATCAAACACTTGCAAGTTGTTTCAAGTCACTCTCGATGTAAGAATAAATTGTTTAGAGTGTTAGAAGATTTCCCAAAGCATCTGAGTTGGCTTATATGATAGTAACGGATTCATTCTGATGCCAAAGCATCATTCATTCTGAGATATTCTAAAGCAGCCTCACTGCAGACAGAATAATGCTGGATTTCTCTAGTGCTACATGTAGCTCTCCTACAGGTGATTCAAACTGCTCAAGCCACTAGAATGCAGATTGGAACATTAATGCACATCCATCCCCATCACCGCATTTGATTGTTTGTCATACGGCAATGATTTGTACAAATCCACTGTTCGCCATGAGCTCCACCTATTCTTTGTTTGTACTTGTTTAGCAAGAAAAAATTCCTCTTGTAATAATGTTGGAAAAGCGTCAGATGCCAACAGGAAATTTTGCCTATATGTCCTCCGATGTCACAACTCCTCTATAACAGTGTACAGCTTTTCTATATTTTTGCAAAGGTAAATAAGAATTTTATTTAGGTATCCACAAGTATATATCTATATTTTTGCAAAGGTAAATAAGAATTTTATTTAGGTATCAACAAGTATATATCTATATTTTTGCAAAGATAAATAAGAATTTTATTTAGGTATCCACAAGTATATAGTGGTGGTATCACACAGAAGCCTCCACTGCAAATATACCATTCAGAAACAGAAAATTATGCAGGAATGAAATTGGTAAAAGAACACCCTATTTCAGATATACAATAAATTATATTCTGAACTTTTATCTTCTCCTTGCTCTCACTTTCAGCAAATGCATCTTTGCTGTTGTTGTTGTCTTTATAAATTCTACAAATCACTGGAAAACTAAATGGACTGTCTTGGGCATTGTAGCTCTAGTTCTTTTGTATTGGTCTTCCTAATTGTCCTTGTGGTATATTTTATTGAATGAGATTGCAGTTCTCATTTGATAAATCTTTTATTTATGACAAACTAGTGTTTTAATAACATATAGTATTTTACTCTCCAAGCATTAAACCCTAGTTTTTTTCCCATAAACTTCTGGTTTCATTGGTAAGTTAAGGTATTTTACATACCTTCTTGATTGGATATAAGTCAAACTTGAGTTATTTATATTGGTTATAGAAATCATAAGTAGAAGTGAGAGAGAGAGAGAGAGAGAGAGAGAGAGAATATTATCTATTTTGTTTACGTTTCATCTTTGTTATATGCTGCCTTCCTTTTCAGTTCATCCTTTATTTTAATTTCTTCTTCCTCATTTTATTTATTTGATCTAATTTGGGATACATGTTTTACCCTTCGTCTGCTGTTGCACACAACCCAATCGGCCACCTTTTCTTCTCACCTTCGAAGCATGCGCTTATTGCGTTAGTGCTCCATTCAAAAAGTTGGATATGGTAAATACATTCTTAACCAGTCTTTAGACCGAACTGGATCTAAAGAACAAGAATAAATCTACATAAAAGTTACTTCAAACCTTTTCTAGTAAATTTACTTCACTACATCAATTAAAATAATCATATGGCTAAAATGTGAGTGGATATCTACCAGTCCTACCAAGCTCCATGGTATGTCTTCTTCCTTGTTGGATTTGAGAATAGCATTAGATGCCAATACTTCCCACATGCCGTCTTTATTATTTGTCCTTCTCAAAAGAGATCAGCGAAGATATTAAGCCAGATTCCTATATCATTGACTTGAGTCAACAAAGGGCACAAGACTCTATAAAAGCTGAAGGGCAGCACAGCAAGTTCAGCAGCAGCAGCAACCCAGCACACCTCCTTAAGACCTCCACTTCCTCATGGCGCCACAAGTTCAGCAGCAGCAACCCAGCAAGTCGACTGTCCTTGACAAGGTGGGCAGGGAAGCATTTGACATGATAGAGATGTCCTTGGGCAGGAAAGGAAGGCCGCTACTACCTCGCAGCTTTCACCACCACAACACTCCTCAAAAGAAAGAGCCAATGCTCGACAGCATCCAAGCTGCAAAGCAGTTTAATGGAGTTTTGTTTGTGGAGTCTGCTGGCCTCAAGCAGCGACACTAAGAAACTTTTCGTGGGCTTACCTAAATCACCTCTTGTTTGGCACATAGTTTCTTCTATAGCTACTGTGTCTCTCCTGCGACATAGCTAGCCGAGGAGATCCATGAGATCTGCATCTATATATTTAGTGGTGTGCTAGAAACAGTGTGCTGCTCTTGTAATTTCTATAAAGATCTTGATGTAGAAAAGCAGTGAGAAAAAGGTCTATAAAGGTCATCATCTTTTTTGTGAATGCTTATATGTTTATTCTACACGAAACAAGCCTTTTGACACTCCATGGAATCCAAATTACAGCAGAAGAAACTGTATAACCTAAGGTGCAGGAAAAGCCTGTGGAGTCACTTGCGTAAGTTTCTTTAATGAACAGGAAATATTTAGAGCTAAAACTAGTATTTTTATTGCACGAGGATGTGCGACCAAATGATATAGCATCATACCTTCATTCACGGGAAATAGTTATGCAACAAGGAAAGATTGTTGTGGTTGATATCATTGTCCTCAACTAATGTATTCAATATCGAAGCTCACAGATAACAAAAAAGTTGGGAAGAGTTGAATGATAAATGGATTGGAACAGAGAAGGGGGACGGTTAACTGTCAAGTTGCAAGTCAAGGCTATATCATACATGGTGGTGATCGAAAATGATCACTACTTCTTAGTCAATCTCCATCTTTTTTTCATATATAAATATTTTCAGCAGCTCTAGTTTTCACCTTACTCGTCTTTCCTTACATTCTTAAGATTTATTTGCGTCCACTTCTTCTTATGGGATAATTTTGGGTCGTACTTCTTGGATGATAGATAATAGGTGAATTATGTTAAAATAACATGAGGATGATTTTTGGTTCACATGGAATGTTGTACTCTCTGCTCATTTTTCACCGCCCACGGAAGCCTTGTTAGCTACTATCACAAAGACAAAACTTCAATCAAGATTAGGATATTCTTCCTGATAGATAGATAGATAGATCATGAACTATAAATGAGTCTAAGTTTAAGCTGAAAGTGCAAATGGGGCCAAGATATACATGCCGTGTAGACGATCCTAAATAAGATAGACAAGCCAAAGATCCGGAGTATAGTACAGGCATCAGATTAGAGGGAAGCACTCACGTAGTCATCCAGATTTGAACAAGAGGACAGCCTTCGAATCCACATAAAAGTAAAGGAAGTGGTTGGTCTCATGCGTTACATATGATCCTGCACAGCCAGAAGGCAAATTAAAAAGAATTGCTCTACATAGTTGAGAAACTTGTGGTGAGAATGCAGGAAAAGATGAATGGAAAATCAAATGCTGATGTATCTGCAAAACAGGAATTGCCAGATTGATACATCTTATATGGACTTCACACTTCCAGATAAAATTCATTAACCTAAAATAGTTTGCACAAATACCTCATCAAACACCGATGAAAGGTATAACATAACCCACAAGAAGTTGAAACAATGTTAAAAGAGTGACGACTCAAGTCGTCCTTTGTCTATGGTGGAGAGTACAACAGCGGGACAAATCTGAAGGCATGATTCTCTGACAAAGTCATCAAAAGCTTTTCAACTTTCACTTTTGGAAAGCAACAAAGTAACAAGAATTTAGGACGAAGGATAACTGATAGGAAGCCAGCTTAAGATATACGATTGTACCGGACAAGAAACATAATTATGAAGCATGTATATCGATATGGAATAGCAACACAACACAAGACAAATAGCACAGTACAGCAAATCTTGGGGAGAAAAAAGGATTTGCCGTGGAACCAGTCCAACCATGGACCAGCACTGACTGGTAATAGCCAGCATTTTTTTGTGACACCAGAAAATTTGAGTCAGTAAACTGGCCAGTTTACCATTAATAAACCAGTCCAATAGAATACTGAAACAGGTAACAAACTGAGATTTAAATCCTTTGTTTTCTCTTCAAAACAATAAATTCTGAGTGACACCGAAAAATACCATCCAAAAGATAGACAAAGTGTTCTGCCATAGAAAGTGATAATTATAACAAAACTTAAAACAATTACTATTGTGAGAATAGTGCGGTTTAAAAATCACATATGTATCTCTAACTTAAGCAACCAAATGGCAGAAACAAGAGCCAAGAGAAATTCTATTTAGAAACTTTTGGCCATAGATTTTTCCACATTAACGATAAAATAATAGAACATGAGGCACCAATTAATTTCTTTTTTAAACTTCTCAACATTAACAAGATTATAGATCAAAAGACAATACATGACAAGAATTCAAAAACTGTTCTAGCATTTTTATTTCAAACCAAATTTTGTGAAAGTGTAGTATTTCTTTATCGAGAAATAGAAAATGGCAAGGCATAAGCCCAAATTGCTATATGCAAAATCTAATCGTATAATTCCAAAGTATTGTGTGTGCATTTCGGGTGAATAACATTATATTAGATTCTATAAAACCTAGAATGTAAAACATTCTCTATCATGGTTCAATTGCAGAGATATGGTATTAGCTTTCTGCATTTTCTAGTGTGACAAGAGAAGGATTAGTCGGTTCACCATTTAGGGATTACAATTTAATTATGAAGAACTGAATGATTAACAAATGGATCTATAACTCCACAAATCAGATGCATAGTCATAAGAGGAAGACTTCACAACTAGAGAATATAAAAAGTTGGCTACCTAGAAATGGAAAGAAAAATTTCAAAGTCCTATCCAACAAAAAAGAGCAACCAAAAGATTATTATTGCACACTCCTTGATCAATCTTAAATTAAGAGTCTCACCATCTTGCTAGCCTCTTAAAAATTTCTGAATGACTATTCCCATTGACTATAGGGCAACATTCCAAGGACAGCAAATCCCACAAACCATCACTCATTCATTTAGTACTTTGCTTTACATGCACTAGATATTGTTCTCTTTTTTGACTGTGACCATGAAGGTTTAAGATTCCTTTTGGCACTAGCTGATCACTAACCAAATTGGCCTGATCACCTTAGAATCTTAATTATTTAAAAAAAAACCTAAATCTTTGAAAAATCAGCATAATTTTATGTTTTTTAAATCTTTTTGTTTGATTTTCAAATTATTCTTCCACGAACTTCCATCAACCAATCAGATTTAGCTATCCTTGTTCATAAATCAATGTACCATTATAATATGGTGTCCAAAACATGCAACGTCTGAACAATGATGCCATGCAGCACCAGTATATTGCAATTAGCAAATTGAACAGAAACAGCAGCAAAAATGTCTATGGCTATGACAGTCTACAATGATCTGCATGCCACAATACACAGATGTGGCATCAAGTTTTCTACGGCCTCACATCCTAGAGACAAAAAACCTTCAGCTAATATTTTGCATCAACTGTTTCAAATGAATATATTCCCTTCAAATAAATGAAACACATCAAATGTGGCACGGGATGGAAAAAGTTTGCTGTAGTGCAACAAAGTGATCAAGAAATGCAGTAGACAGAAGACAATGGATGGAAGCAACGTTGATAATTCCCTCCATTTGTAATACAAACATAGGAAATAAGTATAGCATGAAAAGTATTATTAGAGGAATAAATGAGCTGAGCTGCAAACAATTACTATCATGAAAATGTGTATGAATTCTTAAGTACCCTTCATTAGAATGAAATTACCTGTATGGTCATATGTTCAGTGCAACACTAATAGGATGGGTGATCCAGGACTCCAATAATACACTCAACAACTCATAGTCACACAACCAAGAGATACATATCACAGGTAAACAGGTCAGGATAGTCCCACTTCATGTCATCTTATGCAGGTGAAAATGATGTTACACTGAAAAGTTTTGGGGCTTATGGGGTGGGGAGGAGGCATTAGGCTACTAAACATTAATTACAATTAATACCCTAAGTTTAGATGTAATCCAGAAGCATTTATCAAAGATAGCACATTTATGATTAATCACTACGATTACAATGGCGATCTAGGTGACTAATGCTCAAATCAAGAAAGAAGTTTTTCTAGGCTAGCAATCTTTCTACTTACAAGTATAATAAGGCTATTCTTATTGACTCTCTCTAGACACCATATATGCAAGAGCATCATGCATCCCACCACCTTTATTTTTTTGCTTGACGTCCAGTTGCTATGAATTTTTTATTCCAGCCACAGATATAACCTCTCTGTAAGGCTGTGTACCCCTCCCAAAATCCCACATTAGAGGAAACTTCATGAACCGAGTATACTCTTTTTAAAGTAAAAAATGAAGGTCGCCAATTAACTAAGCAAATCAGGACAGGGAGATTAAAAAAAGGTGTGATTTTTCCCCATGACCTATAATAAATCTCCTATATACTTAGCACAATAGTTCGAATATGTAATCAAAGTATGTAAACAAAAAGGATATCCCTTTACACTTATCAGCTAACCATCCGAGTCTCCTTGATGACACAGCAAAAAAACTCATACATGAGACTGACTGAGACTATAATAAAAGGACTCAATAGAGTATATAAACAAAGAGGTCCACAAAGGAAGAATATTAAACTCAAGTTTTAGAGCTAATAAATTATTGTAATGAAATAAACTGGAGTAAAACATGCAGAAGCCTACTTATTAGGGTTCAGTTAGAGGATAGACCCAAATTGTAATATTGGAAGGATGATCTTTGGTGCAAGATAATCAATTCAAGAGAACGAACCCTGGATTCCATTACTACCTAAGATAGACTTTATCTATAGATGCAGGGCCACAAAATAATAAGTATTATAATGAGAAATAACACAAAGCATGTGATTTGGAGGGGCAATGCACCAACTCTCTTTTTCCTCTGTAAAACGTAGAGGTACAGGGGGTTTGCTCTTGGCTTGCTTCCACATATCAGAAGACCTATAGTGATATGCTGGTCAGCTGGGAAGATTTCAAGTTCAAAACATTCGCTGCTGCCAACTAGAAATAACCAAGCTCACTACTACAAAAGTAAAAACTGACTTGGAAAATTATTACCAGTATGCAATCAAACCATTTGGTAACTGTGCTCCGATACTCATAATCAGCAAAACTTGTGTACAACTGATAAGAGATGAGTAAAAATGAACATATATTGAAGAACCAACATGGAAACTAGCGACATGTCAAAAGGTGAGGCAAGCTTGCAGTCAAAAAAATTTTAGCAAACTTGCAACCAGACACGTTATGGAATAACTGTAAGCAAGAATCGGCACTAAATTGCTTAACCCCATTTCTTAATATTAGGATAGAGATCTTAAAAGTTCTGCAATCTGAAGCTTCGTGTGCTTATCTATAAGTTCATTTATACTCAGAATGGCGCAATATCCAAAGGCAAAAACCACATCGTATTCTAACTAACATCGTTATAATGCTCCAATAACTCTCCGATCATTAATGTTCATCCTCACAACCAATGCAGCTAAATCAGTATCTCTGAAATCACTCTGCGGCCACAATCTACAGCTAAGTACAATCTGAGGAAGAAATCAGCATTATCGCATGTTTATCATCAAAGTTCTCCAATGTCCGTAACTAAAACTGCTTGCAATTTGGCCTGACCAATCGATCAGTTATCACTCCAATATTCTACGGGTTTTTCTCTACGAAATAAACCAAAATGTGAACTAAAAGATGAACAGAAAATTCGAGAAAATGATTCTTAGGTTCAGAAGGTAAGAATGAAGACAAAATACGAAGGGAAAAAGGAAAGGATGGGTACCAAAGTTGCGACCAACAATGCAATGCCACGTTGCCCCGTACTTCTTATCGAATTCCTTCTTGATGTACTCAGCGATGTCCTTCTCCAACCGGTGCTTCTCGAACGCCTGATCGCAACAACAAGATCACGAAGAAACGAATCAAAGGAGAAATCAATATTCCGCGAGCAAAGTTGTCCTCCGACCGACGAAACGGAACGAAGGAGGCGAGATCAAAGGAGGCGTACGGCGCGGGCGCAGTCGATCGCGTCGTTCCGCATCTTCTCGCTCATGTCGATGCTCTTCAGCACGATCTTCGGCGACGCAGGCGCTGCCGCCACCAGCGCTGCCCCTTCCCCGCCGCTCTTGCTCTCCTCCGCCATCGCTCTGTCCCTCTCTTCGTGGATATGTCGGAACAAACGACGAGAGATCAGAAAGAGGGAGAGAGCAGACCGAAGAAGCTTCAGGCCGAGGAGGATAGCAGAGGACAGGGCGGGGTGTCGTCACCACCATGTGAAGCTAGGATGACTCACCGCGTAGGGTGGCCGAGCGCCGCATTGGGCGGTGACCAGACACAGGAAGAGAACCTCCCATTGGTTGCGGAAAACGGCGGGTCTACTTCGAGAATCTTCTCCTGTGTTTGGCGGCGCGGTTGAAACACGTGATCCGCTACCAACGTGGTGCTGACGTAGGTGAATAGATCGGGTGGGACCCATTTTCACGATTATATATATTTTTTAAAAATATATAAAATATAAATTCTCAAAATACTACTAACTTTCTAAAATTGTGTATCAATGTTTGGTATGGGAAAATAAATAAGAAGAAAAGGGAAACAATGAGAAAGAGAGCATATGTATATACATTAAAGAATCTTTAATGATCGGAAAGAGAATTATGATAAACTATTAAATATTTTTGATTAATCACGAGTTGAGCCATTATTTTTCTGTTAGCAATATCTTGATTATTCTAGGAGAACCAATTACTCATAGATTTCATATCAATAATAATATATATGTAATCATTAAAATTTTGAAGCTGATTTTCTGAAAGCTGTTTACCCTCCACTTTTTCATCTGTGTACCGAACATTATTAAAGTTACAAAAAATAATCCACGGTACATTAAGATAACCATGTGCAATGTTAGTCAGATCAGACCATAGAGTATTTTTTTTATTGCATACTGTTTGAAACATATATACGAGTGAAGTTGAATTGATAATCTTTGTTTTTGTTCTCTATCTTAAGATGGATGAATTGATCAGTAGCAGAAATAAACCAGGCATTAATAGAGTTAGGATGCCATAAGACCCATATTCTACCAAAAGTTTCATGAGAGTCATTGGTAAATAGTTCTACGTCCGACCATATTAAATTCTTTTGAGCTTGAACGTGCGATTGTTTAATTTTTATTTTCACTAGAATAACAATATCACATGCGGTAGACTTGATTATTCTATTAAACTTCTGATATTTTTCAGGCTTATGAAGTCCACGAACATTCCAACAGGTTATCTTCATCAAAAATAAAACAAATGGGAAAGGTAGTAAGGTATTCATCCTACGACTTTGGATAAACAGTTCCATCCTTTTTCTTATCCTTCGATTTTGTATTTTTCTCCTACACAGTATCCTTACCTTTTAAGGTTTTATTCCTATATTTATCCACTTCATCCACAGCTTGCAGATGTTTAAACTTTAAATACCTTGAGTCATGTAGTCATTGTTGGCAGGATTTGTTGAAGCACGATAGAATTGTTGAGACACAATATCCTAGTTAGTACTTGTTGGGGCTGTTGAATCTCGTATTTGGATGATGAAACTAATCGATATATGTTTATATTTTAATCTATGTTTTGTGTAATGCAGGATGCTTCGATCAGGATGAGACAATTAAAGTAGGAAAAATCATGTTGGGCTAGAGGAATATATCAGAAGATTAGACATCGGGTCGGTGGATCGGTCGACGTATCGATAGAAGGCTTCAGGTCATGGATTCGGGCATTGAGCCAAGAAGAGCAGATATTGCGTCAAGGATATCGGAGTTGTAGAGTCAACTAACTAATTGGGCAATAGGCCACAAGAGAGGACGATGCACCGAAGAATCGGACGAAGAGTCGAGGGATCAATGACATGCAGGACAACTTGATTAATGCTTAGTATTAATTGTCTAGATCGAAGTATGTTTTTACATATGCAGGATTAACTATGATAGCAAGGCATAAAGCAAAATAAAGTCCCGGAGTCAAGGACGCGATTACGGTGGGAGTTTGAGAGTTCGTCGGAAGTCCGGACGTTCGTTGGAAATTCTAGAGGAACCAGCCGAGAAGTCTCAGAGCTTGCTAGAGAACTCATCGAAACTCGCCAAGAAGATCATCATAAAGTCCAAGAGCTTGCCGAGAGTCCGCCGAAACATTGCCGAGAGATCGTCGGAAGTTCGCTAGAAGATCACCGAAAGCTCGCCGGAAGAATAGACATAGGGACTTGTCTAGCTTAGTAAATATTTTAGGATTTCGTAGTTAGCATGTAATTGGGCTTGGATTTGAGCCAACCTAATTAGGGGCCAGCTAGGCCTATGTAAGAACTGTGTTGGACCTAATAAGAGGCCTAAACAGTGCCCCAAGAAGTCTCATCGTCGTGGCACAATCTTCGAGATTGTGTCAAGTGGTGGTACCGCTAGTCTGGGTGATTGTACCGCCCCTAGCAGGGTGCCAGGTGATGGTACCACCCAGCACTGCCCCCTAGGTGGTGGTACCGCCAAACCTGGGCAGTGGTACCGCCCAAGGTAGTGTCAGCGTCAAATTGACACTAGGTAGTGGTACCGCCCAACGCAAGCGGTGGTACCGCCCGTGCCTTGGGAACCTAGGATGGGAAAGTTTTAGGCTCTAAGTTTAAATCAACTTGAAGCCTATAAATACCCCTCTCATCCCTGGTTAAAGCACACAAGCACAGAGAGTTTAAAAAGAAAGAAACACTGCTAAAATCTTATATGATCTCCTCTCCCTTTTCTAAGTATTAGATTAGTTTGAGAGAGGAGTAAGTGAATCCTTGTAAGGGTTGTCTCCTAAACCCGGTAAAAGGAGAAGAGGGGTGTAAAAGGTGATTGGCCTTCGCCTATTGAAGGAAGGTCTCTAGTGGACGCCGGTGATCTTGTCGGAGGAGTTCGCCGAAAGTGGATGTAGGTTATGTTGACCGAACCACTCTAAAACTACTGTGTTCTCTAGTTTGTATTTTATTCTTGCCATTTACATACTGCAAACCTTTTTAATAGCTTACTGCATTCAATATGTTTACGTATGCTTTCAAATTAAGTTTCCAAAATCAATTTTCAATGTAAATGGTTTTATCGTATGAAACTTTTTTAAAGTTGATGTGATTTCACTATTGCACTAATTCACCCCCCCTTTTAGTGCCGACTCTTGATTCTAACAATTGGTATTAGAGCCACGGTTTTCTAATTTGGTTTAACATCGAAATAAAAATGGCTCTTTTCGGCTTTCAAGAGGGTCACTCTCTCGTACGTCCTCCCTTTTTCAATGGGACGGTCTACACTTATTAGAAAACTCGAATGAGAGTTTTCTTACTTTCGTTGAATTTCGATTTATGGAATTTAGTCAAAAATGATTTTCAAATGTCTTCTCTTCCAATGAACCATTGGAATGATTTGGAGAAAAAGATGTTTTATCTAAATGCAAAGGCTATGAATGCCTTATTTTGCGCCCTAGATAGAAATGAGTTTAATCGTGTTTCTACTTGCGAAACGACTTTCGATATTTGGCACACTCTTGAAATCACACATGAAGGAATTAGCAAAGTTAAAGATTCAAAAATTAATTTTTTAATGCATGATTTCGAGCTTTTTCGAATGAAGCCAAGCGAAACTATTGTTGACATGTACACCCGTTTTACAGATGTCATCAATGGTTTAAAAGCTCTTGGCAAATATTTTTTAGATTTTGAACTTATAAATAAGATTTGTGTTCTCTTAATAAAAGTTAGGATTTAAAAGTAACGGTAATTCAACAATCAAAAAATTTGAATACCTTTCTAATTGAAGAACTATTATGGTCTTTAATGACCTATGAAATGATATGCAATATACGTAAAGAACTTGAGAACTACCTTCCAAATGACACAGGATTTTGGACTTAGAACACTTGAAGACCACTCGAGCATAAGCTCAAGTGATGGTGAACTTGAACTCATTATTATGAAATTTAAAAAGTTCATGAAACAAAAGTTAAAGAATAAAAATAAACTTAAAAAGAACGTAACTACTTGCTATGAATGCAAGAAGAAGGAAGCAATCTTGGATGAAATGAGCTCATCAGAAGAAAAAGGATAATCCAATAAAGACGAGGTGACAAACTGTCTTAACGGTTTTCGACGATTAGATAATCAAAATGCCTTTAATTTATTTCAAAATTACATAATGCTTTTCATGAGTTATTTTAATTTAGTTTAGAATTAATTTTCTTAAAAAAATACATGTTTAATAATGTTATAGAAATGCAAAAAAAATTAGGAATCATGTTTATCATGCTAGTAATTTTGAAAATAATCATAAAAATTGCATATGATAAAGGAACAAAAAAATAGACTTAAATCATGCTAGATTTTTTTTGTGATAAAGTGATAATATATATCTTGATGATCTTCATATTTAATTAAAAATACTTTACAAAATCATGCTTGATGAAATAATGTAATTTGAGATCATGCTTAATAAATTTAAATTTCAAAATTATGCATGATGATATTTAAGTAATTTATGGTTTATTGATCTTGATGATTTTTGTGATTATCAAACTTTATAATCTTTTGAAAGTTCCTTTTCGATGTTAATCAATGATGCATGGATTTGGCATAAAAGAAAAGAACATGCATGTATGAAATCAATCAATAAGTTGAAACAAAAAGAGAAAAGCATTTTTTTTAAAATTTCTTTTTCTCTATCTTATCAATTTTTCACTAACAGTTTGATAAAGTTGTTTGTGTCTTTTTAAATCTCTTGAAAGTAATATTGAGACTTTGATGATTTTGTTGATTTGAATTTGAATGAGCTTTATCCTGATTTCTTGCAATTATAATTTGAATTCTCTATTGAATGAATCAATATTGTTTTCTATTTAAAAGGAGATTTGTCGGAATGGTTCATCGGAATGGTTCATGATCTTTTAGTATTCATGATCTTGATAATTATGTTTTTGAAACTTTATGTAAATCAAGATTGTTACTCATGATTCTCTCGTTTAATTAAAGAGAATATCTTTTAAAATGAAGCGTAAGTTATTATCTCTTGATTTTTCGATATCCACAATTTGAGAATATGTACCTTGATGCTTGGAATATTTTATGCATAAATTGATTTTTTTATTCAATACTCCTTTATAATTATGATTTGTTTATTGCATGATATGATTGAATCACTATTATAAAAGAAAAAGAAAATTGTTAGCTTATACATTGTAAAAGAGAACAAAAATATATGCTAGATCGAATGATAAAACATGAGATTGTCTATAGTGCAAATTTATTGTTCTCATAATGTGTAGATTGAAATAATGACTAGAATATTGATATAATTATAAATGATGATTTAGTATTATGTATGCAATATTTTAACTTATGATAATGATGCATGCAATGATGAAATATTCATGATAAAATAATTATTTTGACATTCATGACTTGAATTTTCATCTATGCTATTTTTCTTTGTCATGATTTGAAAATTATTGTAAAGGGAAAAAGAGATATAAAATTATATTCTTCCTTTCTTTTTTACAATGATAAAGGGGGAGAAAGAGTTGCTAATGTGCACATCTCAAAGAGAAAGATGCTAGCTTGCATAATTCAAGAATGAAGCAAAATTTTGCTAGCTTGCACTTTGCAAAGGAAGCAAAAATGGAACTTCTCAAAAGAGAAGAAAGAACTTGCTATCTTGAACATCACTAGCTTGCCTATCTTAAGAAACAAAAATTATAAAAGTACTATCTTGCCTATCTCAAGAAGCAAAACTTGCAACTTGCATATTGCAATAGGAAGCAAGAATCGCTAGCTTGCACACTTCAACAAGAAACTATCTTGCATTGCTTTCGAAATTTTGCTAGCTTGTATGATGTAGAACATGCTATCTTACTACCTTGCATATCTACAACTTGATAGCTTGAATGTTCTAAATATGATATAGCACTTACTAAATTTTTGCTAGCTTGCATGATGATAAAACTTGATATTATGTTTTTTATGCAATGATTTGAATTTATATCTCAAACACATGAATAGTTGGACTTCTCCTTTTTGTTAATGACAAAGGGGGAGAAGTATGTTGATGTCATGCATGATTTGATCATGATATGTTTGCTTAGATTTTTGAATCCAAGAGTTTCTATTAATAAAACATATTGATTGGGGGAGTTTGTTTAAACTACGGGAGTTAAGGTTAACTCCGTCGTCGATTGGTTGTCATCATAAAAAAAAGAGAGATTGTTGAATCTCGTATTTTGATGATGAAACAAATCGATATATGTTTATGTTTTAATATGCATTTTGAGTGACGCAAGATGCTTCGATCAGGATGAGACAATTAAAGCAAAAAAAATCATGTTGGGTCGGAGGAACATGTCAGAAGATTGGACGTCGGGCTGGTGGATCAGTCAACATATCGACATAAGGCTTCGGGCTATGGATTTGGGCATCGGGCCAAGAAGAGCGGATATTGCACCAAGGATATCAGAGTTACAGAGTTAATTGATCGACTAGACAATAAGCCATAAGAGAGGACGATGCGCCGAAGAATCGAACGAAGCGTCGAGGGATCAATGACATGTCAGACAATTTGATTAATGCTTAGTATTAATTATCTAGATCAAAGTATGTTTTTATATGTGTAGGATTAACTACGATAGCAAGGCATAAAGCAAAATGAAGTCCCAGAGTCAAGGACGAGATTATGGTGGGAGTTCGAGAGTTCATCGGAAGTCCGGACGTTCGTCGAAAGTTCTGGAGAAACTAGCCAAGAAGTCTCAGAGCTTACCAGAGAAGCTCGTCGGAACTCACCAAGAAGATCATCATGAAGTCCAAGAGCTTGCAGGGAGTCTGCCGAAACATTACCGAGAGATCATGAGAAGTTCGTCGGAAGATCGTCGGAAGCTCATCGGAAGAATAGACATAGGGACTTTTTTAGCTTAGCAAATGTCTTAGGATTTTGTAGTTAGCACGTAATTGGACTTGGATTTGGGCCAACCCAATTAGGGGCCAGCTAGGCCCATGTAAGAACTGTGTTGGGCCCAATAAGAGGCCCAAACAGTGTCTCAAGAAGTCTCACCATCGTGGCACAGTCTTCGAGACTGTGTCAAGCGATGGTATCGTTAGTCTGGGCGGTTGTACCACCACTAGAAGGGTGCCAGGCAGTGGTACCGTTAGTCTGGGTGGTGGTACCACCCAATACTGCCCCTCAGGTAGTGGTACCGCCAAACCTTGGTGGTGGTACTGCCCAGCGCAAGCGATGGTACCGCCCATGCCCGGGGAACCTAGGGTGGGAAAGTTTTAGGCTCTAAGTTTGAATCAACTTGAAGCCTATAAATACCCTTCTCATCCCTGGTTAAAGAATACAAGCACAGAGAGTTTAAAAAGAAAGAAACACTACTAAAATCATTTGTGATCTCCTCTCCCTTTTCTAAGTCTTAGACTAGTTTGAGAGAGGAGTAAGTGAGTACTTGTAGGGGTTGTCTCCTAAACCCAATAAAAGGAGAAGAGGGGTATAAAAGGTGATTGGCCTTTGCTTATTGAAGGAAGGCCTCTAGTGGACGCCGGTGATCTCGTCGGAGGAGTTCACCGAAAGTGGATGTAGGTCACGTTGACTGAACCACTCTAAAACTGTTGTGTTCTTTGGTTTGCATTTTATTCTTGTCATTTACATACTACAAACCTCTTTAATAGCTTACTACCTTCAATACATTTACGTACGCTTTTAAATTAAGTTTTCAAAATTAGTTTTCAATGTAAATGATTTTATCATATGAAACTTTTTTAAAGTTGACGTGATTTCACCGCTACACTAATTCACCCCCTCTTAGTGCCAACTCTTGATCCTAACAGGGGTAGCCTAACTAGAGAGGTCAGTTTCGGTGTGAGTTTGATGAGGTAAAATATCCTTGTTGGTGAGGTTTGTTGTGGCCTATGTTTGTTGAGGAAGAATATCCTTGTTGGCGAGGTTTGTTTGGGCTTGAGTTCGTTGAGACATAAGGTCCTGGTTGGTGCAATGTGTGAATATTGGAATTCCTATTGTGGACGGATCCGATGATATAGGAAGAGATGAAGTTCCTGACTTATGCTTCTCCTGTCCATGAGTATCATGGGAAACTCCTGTTGTGGAAGGCTCCGATGTAATAGGAAGAGTTAAAGTTCTGGATTTGTCCTTCAGTCCGCAGTGCTATCCTTGCGAGTCGGAATGCTCAATAGTCTTCATCACCACCAGTGCTACTGCCACTAGAGGAGACTCGCCTTATTGCTGAGGCACCTGACGTGGCTAGTATACCTTAGTGATTGATTTCAGAGTTTGTTGATAAGCTCCATTTGAATGGCCAAAAGATAAGCAACTCTAACATCATTATGGCTTTCAGGAATATGAGACATGTACCTTCTGGGTGTTCCCATCAAGACCAGGATAAAAAACCTCATTAAGAAGATCTTCATCGGAAGAAACCAGTACACATGCTTGTGCAAATGCTAATCTCGTCTGAGCTGCTATTGCTTTGTCGATGTAGAGTGGCTGTCCTAGAGTGCTGCATAACTTTACAATAAAACGTCGACTCCAAAGATGTATAGGAAGACCTTGAAAGGATACCCATAATGGAATAAACTATAGACTGTCTAACTCCAAACGGACATCAGGAGACCAGCATCATAGAATCATTGGATGGTCACGAATAGTCCAGAACCCTTCAAGGACCCGTTGCAAATCTTCTTCAGAGTATAGCACATAGCCAACAATCGCCATAGACCATGTCTCAATCAACTCTGTGGAATCATTTTCAATTCCTTGATGTTATTAGATCAGCTTGGAATGTTAATGTGCATGGATCCCCCCCTTACATCTTATGTCAAAAACTCAAAGCCTGCAAAGCAGCACTTAAAGGAGCGGAATACAAACACCTTTGGCGATATTACCACCCGAGTTCAATTTTATAGAAAGGAACTAATGACAATGCAACATAAGCTACAACTTTAGCCCCTTGATGAGAATCTTATCTATAAAGTGAGAATCTTATATATATATGCAAGAAAGAATATAAAGTGAGAAAATATTATAATAATAACAAGCAAAAAGAATGCGTATCATGTTACATATGTCATCACTCACGTGATTGACTTGTGTGACACCTTTTACTAGTAATCTCCCACATAACCTAAAGTCAATCACCTATGTATCTGATCCCCATTAAACTCTTGTGACGTTCAAAGATAATATGAGACAATGACTTTGTCAATGGATCTACAATATTATCTTCGAATGGAACTCTTTCCACTATTACGTCTTCTTGGGCCATGATCTCTTTAATAAGCTAAAACCTCCTCAGAAAACTTCTAATGAGAGTTGGATTTCCTCATTTGAGCAATTGCCCCATAATTATCGTAATATAAGGGAATTGACTTCTCGTTGCCTAACACAACTCCTAGTTCTGCGATGAATTTTTTCATCCAAACTCCCTCCTTTGTTGCCTTTGACGCAGTAAAGTACTTCGCCTCTACGACGAGTTAGTAGTAGTATCTTACTTGGAACTCTTCCAACATACTACTCTTCTATTTAGGGTAAACACATATCCCGAATTAGACTTGCTGTCATCGATATCCAATTGAAAACTTAAGTCCATATAACCCTCAACTCTTACATAGTTCAAAACCAATCTTTTGAATGAATAACTTAGCTTTGATACCACTATAGGTAAATCTAGGGTCGACATCACATGCGTAGCGAAAGAATAAAAAAAAAAAATTCAGATTTTCATAAAAAGGTTTTATCATTATGCGAAGATTGATGCGTAAAAACTCACAAAACTAAAAACCACGTGTGAGATAATTGTATTACCTAGGGAGATCATACATCCCTGAATTCTATTAGGTCTATGGGAGAGGATAAAGGAGGTCAATTGTCCTCTCTAGCGGTGATCCATATGGTAGAGGTTACGAAGATGCTCCTCGAATTGTTGCCCAAATCTCCACACACCCCAAATAGTGTTGGTTGAGGAGGAGAAGGGGAGAAGAAAATAGGAGGTGGTAGCCAAAAAGGCTTAGCCTATGACCCTTTGGTTCACTCCTATTTATAAAGGCCCCTTGTTAAATTAACCCTAATGGATCTTGCCCTATTAGGTACTAGATCTCTATCCAACTACCCAAGCCTATTAGATTAGTGGATCTCTATCAATAATCTATTATTGGCTTTTATTGGATCTCATCCATAGGATTTAATAATTTAGGGGCTTATTGGATATCCAATAAGATAAATGCTCTAGCGGATATCTCATATCTGAACCTCTACTTATCGTAATACATACTATATATGTGTGATACTCTAGGCCCAATATTGAGCTGGCCTTAAGTCATATATGTCAGAACTCCTTCTAGCTCAATGAATTATTATCTCTATAATAATTCACTTGACTCATTGATTGTGAATGTACTAGGCCACTATGCCGCTATCTATAGACGATACAAGAGAATCCAATCCTTTAGATCTATCTGTCCTCATTTATCATATATCTATAGTCCCTTATTCATCTAATATCTTAGAGATTGTATACCAAATATGGTGCTATTAGACCCAAAAGATTTCTGCTTGAGTCTCGCTCTAATTGAATTATTCTTGAGAATTCTCTCTCTCAATCTGAATAACCCTAGCCAAGTATTTATATGTGCGAGAACACATTGGATATTTCTCTCATAACACCGAAAGTGGATGATCATTTATCGACACTCAATAGCCTTCGTAGGGTTGGTTGTCACTCTCGATAACTAGTTGTATTAGATCTAGAACGTCCAGACCTATAAGTCTGGTATGAAAAAATAGAGTACTTATAAATGACATCCATGGTGTCTCAAGTCTAAGGACCAGATATACCACTAGGATGATAGAATCGTTGTCGAGCAATGAGGTATCATTAACCATCTAGCACTTCGTGACTGGATCAATCAGTGAACTCATTCTCCAATGAGCACTTGTACTATATTCCTAGTATCCCCACATGAGTAGCTATGAGACTAATTGCTTTCATCATATGGATGTGTATATAGAACACCAATCTATTCGGTTATCTCGATGTCCTTCTCAAGTAACATATGATCGAGATTATTTAGGATCTATGTTTAAAGTCGAATCGGGTTCATTATCATGATTGGTGCACAAAACCCATAAAACTGAAAATCACGTGAGAGATAGTTGTATTACTTAGGGAGATTATATATCCATGAATCTCTATAGATTTATAGGAGAGGGTGAAGTAGGTCAAGCATCCTAATATCTAACGATGATCCATATAGTAGGGTTGCGACGACGCTCCTCAAATCACTGCCCAAAGCTCTACACCTGTTATCTGAGGAGGAGAAGGGGAGAGGAGAATAGGAGGTGGGAACCAAGAAGCCTCTAGCTTATGGGTCTTTGGTTCTCTCCTATTTATAGAGGCCCCTAATCAACTTAATCATAATGGATCCTACCTTATTCGGTATTGAATCTTTATCCAACTACCGAAGCCTCTTAGAT
The DNA here is from genome assembly GCA_900464855.2 of Musa schizocarpa. Classification (NCBI taxonomy): domain Eukaryota; kingdom Viridiplantae; phylum Streptophyta; class Magnoliopsida; order Zingiberales; family Musaceae; genus Musa; species Musa schizocarpa. The sequence goes on along the minus strand of LS990925.1, from coordinate 11,357,551 downwards.
TAATAGATCTCTATCTAATAATCTCTTATTGGCTCTTATTGGATCTCATCCATAGGATCCAATAATTTAGGGGCTTATTGGATATCCAATAAGATAGGGGCTCCGACGGATATCTCATATCTGAACCTCTACTTGTCGCAACGCTTATCATATGTGTGTAACCCTCTAGGGCCAATATCAAGCAGACCATGAGTTATATTTGTCAAAACTCCTTCTGGCTCAGTGAATTATTATCTTCATAATAATTCACTCGACTCATCGATTGTAGACATACTAGGCCACTATACCATAGCCCATAAACTGTTGAATCTCAAATTTTGATGATAAAATCAATTGATGGATTAATTGATCTAATCCATATTATTGAGTTAAGTGTGCAGGATTAACTATGATAGCTTGAAAACATAAAGCAAAGATATCGGAGTCAAGTTCGATGGGTGTTCGAGAATCCGAAGATTCGTCAAAGATGCTGCCGGAACCAACCGAGAAGAAATCAGGGACTTTCGAAAGTCCGCCGAAGAAATCGTCGAAGGTTCGTGGAGATCACCGAGAAGGCTCGGCTACTCGCTGAACTCGCCACAAGATCGAGAGCCTGCTAGGAGTCCGCCGGAAGAAATCCGAGGGTGTATCGGAAATCCACCGGAAGATCACCGGAAAGCTCACCGGAAGGAGACTCGAAGTTTGCTGGTTAAAAACTTGCTTAGGACTATATTTTTAGTTGCATAGTTTGCATTTAATTAGGATTAGGATTAAGGGATAATCCTATATCCTGGTTAGGGGTTAATTGGGCCCGAATATGACTTAGTTTGGGCCAGATTTGAAGCCCAGCCAATGACCGGTAAGGTCGGGTAGTGGCACCACCTAGAACCCAAGGATCAGGTGGTGCTATCGCCGGGCTAGGCGGTGGCACCACCCAGCACCCGAGAGTTCGGGCGGTGGCACCGCCTAGAGCCCGAGAGTTCCGGCGGTGGCACCGCCAGAACATTGTCAATGTGAAAATTGATAGGCAGTAGCACCGCCACCGACAAGCGGTGGCACTGCCAGTACATGGTCAATGTGACATTGACAGGCGGTGGCACCGCTAGCTTTGGGAATCCAAGAGAATTCAAATTTGGAGCTCAAATTTGAATCCTCTTGTGGCCTATAAATACCCTTCAATTCTCAATTGAGATTACAACTCTTGAGAAGCAATAGATTGAGATAAAAGCCTTAGCAAAGTCTTTAGCAAGTATTGTTTTCAATTGCTTGAGTGTTCACCTCCTTCTTTCTCGTTAAAAATTTGTAAGAGTGTGAACCACTTGTAAAAGGTTGTAAGAGGGGTATTTGTCCTTCCCCTTCAATGTGATTTGCTAGTGGAAGTTGGGAGCCTCTTCGAAGAAGGCTTCGCAAGTGGTTGTAGGTCATTTTAATCGAACCACTTTAAATTGGTATGTTCCTTGAATGTGAGTTCTTACTTTCCTGAAATTATTATTTATTATACTGCTAGCTTTCAGTTTTCATCTACTCAAGTTACTATCGAAATGAAATTTCCTCATATTCACGAATTCATTTTTAAACTTATAAGTTTTAATCCGCTACACTAATTCACCCCCCCCCCTCTTAGTGCTACTCCGATCCTAACAATTGGTATCAGAGCAAGGCTCACTCTCATATTTGGTTTAATACCTAAAAGAGATGGCTTACTCCGGCATGTATGAGGGTCATTCCATTACACGTCCATCTATGTTTAATGGGTCGGATTACACGTATTGGAAAACTCGTATGAGAATTTTCCTCATTTCCATGGATTTCGAGCTTTGGTCTATTGTCGAAAATGTATTTCAAAAATCTTCTCTTCTGATGAGTGAATGGGATGAATCAAAGAAGGTTTTTGCTTTAAACGTAAAGGCTATGAATGCCCTGTTTTGTGCATTAGACAAAAATGAATTCAATCGCGTTTCAATTTGTGATTCGGCTTTTGATATTTGGAGGACTCTTGAGGTCACTCATGAAGGCACTAGTCGAGTGAAATAATCCAAAATCAACATTCTTATGCACTCTTACGAACTTTTCCGAATGAAACCAAGTGAGTCCATCAGAGATATGTACACCCATTTCACGGATGTCATTAATAGACTCAAAATTATTGGTAAAGATTTTTCTAACTTTGAACTTGTAACTAAAATCTTAAGATCTCATCCTAAAAGTTGGGATCCAAAAGTTATGGCCATTCAAGAGGCCAAGGACCTTAAAACATTTCCTCTTGAAGAACTTATTGGGTCTCTAATGACCTACGAAATGATATATCATGCTCATGAAGAGCTCGAGAACCCCCTTCCAAAGAATAGGAAGGATATGACACTCACATCACAAGAAGACCACTTGAAAGGAATATCAAGTGATGAGGACAGTGACAATGATATTACATTTTTAACTCAAAAAATTTAAAAATTTATAAGAAAGAACAAATTTAAAAATAACACCAAAAATAAACTTGAACCTAAAAAGGACCAAGTGATATACTATGAATGCAAAAAGCTAGGGCACTTCAAAAATGAAAGCCCTCATGCCAAGAAGCAATTAAAGAAGAAAAAAGCTCTAAAAGCAACTTGGGACGATTCAAGTAATTCTGAAAGTGAAGAAGCTAGCAACAAAGAGGAGGCAAACTTCGCACTAATGACTTTAGGAGAAGAGGTATGTGATTCAATTAATGAAGATTTATCTTTCAATGAACTTTCTATCGTTTTTCATGAATTATTTGATGAGTGTAGAACTATTAGCAAGAAGTTTAATATCTTAAAGAAAGAACATGTCTTACTACAAAATAAGCTTGATAGTCTTCAAACTCCTCCATGCTCTAAGTGTGAACATTTAGAAGCAATAAAAAATGAAAATTTGCTACTTAAAGAGACCTTAAACAAGTTTAAGGTCGGTAGCAAGGGATTGGACATGATCCTTGCAAACAAGGGTCACGTCGCAAAAAGAAGTGGAATTGGTTTTATGAGAGGATCTCACCTAAATCCTACCACTTTCATTAAAGGACCCACATTACATGTTTCACCTTGTTTGAAATGCAATTTTTATTGTAAATCTGGACATGTTGCTTACAAATGTCCTTTTAGGATAATCAGTCCACATAAATTAATATGGGTTCCTAAAGGAACTATAAATAGTTCAATAAGGAATAACAAAATTGATAGATCAATTTTTTAGGCACCCAAAATCAAATGGGTACCTAAAAACCATCCTCTTTTGTGGAAAAACCCAAAAGCTAGGAGCAAGAGATGGTATCTCGATAGTGGATGTTCAAAGACACATGACTGGAGATCCATCTCATTTCTCTATGCTCACTAGTAAAGAAGAATGGTACGTCACATTCGGAGACAACAACAAAGGCAAAATCATTGGCAAGGGAACCATAGGTAACAAATTAAGTTTTTATATTGATGATGTATTACTAGTTGATGGATTAAAATATAATATCTTAAGTATTAGTCAATTATGCGATAAAGATTATATCGTTAGATTTGAATCTAATGTATGCATTATTGAAAAACCAAACAATAACATGTCAATGATTGCTTTAAAACAAAATAATGTCTACACCATCAACCTTGATGAACTAAGTAATGAAATGTGCTTCTCCGCTTTAAATGATGATGCTTGGCTTTGGCATAGGAGATTAGGCCATACCAATATGAAACTAATATCTAAGATCTTATCTAGAGAATTAGTACGAGGGATTCCCAATATGAAGTTTGTTAAGAACAAAGTATGCGATGCGTGTCTACTAGGTAAACAAATAAAGACTAGTTTCAAACCAAAAAATCAAATTAGCACCACTAGACCATTACAATTGATCCATTTGGACTTATTTAGACTAATTGACACGATAAGTCTAGGAGGAAGCAAATATGCCTTTGTAATTGTAGATGACTATACTAGATACACTTGGACCTATTTCTTGGCTCACAAAAGTGATTGTTTCAAATATTTCTCTAAATTTTGTAAACTCACTCAAAACGAAAAAGGCTTCATGATTTCATCAATTCGGAGTGATCATAGTGGCGAATTTCAAAATTGTGACTTCCAAAGTTTTTGTGAATCTAATGTATATAATCACAACTTCTCCACTCTAAGAAATCCTCAACAAAATAGAGTAGTTGAAAGAAAAAACAGAAACCTATAAGAAATAGCAAGAACTATGTTGAATGAACATAGTCTACCCAAGTATATTTGGGCCGAAGTCGTTAATATGACTTGCTACATCATGAATAGGGTTCTAATAAGACCGTCTCTGTCAAAAACTCCCTATGAATTATAGAATAACAAAAAACCAAATGTTTCTTACTTTAAAGTTTTCGGTTGCAAATGCTTTATTTTTAATGAAAAGGATGCTTTAGGAAAATTTGATGTCAAATCCAATGAAAGAACCTTTCTTGGTTACTCTTCCGTTTCTAAGACTTTTCGTGTTTTCAACAAAAGAACCTTAGTTATAGAAGAGTCTATTCATGTTGTTTTTAATAAAAATTTTGAGTTAAATAAAAATGATTTTGATGATGATCTTGGTTTTGAAAATTTGAATTTAAATGAACCCCCTCCTCAAAATAGTAACTTGGATGCATCTTCTTCCTTACTTAAGAAATGGAAGTATGTGGATGCTCATCGAAAGGAGCTAATTTTAGGAGATACATCAAAAGGGGTTCAAACTCGTTCTTCCTTCAAGAATTTTTGTGCTAACGCTACCTTCTTTTCTCAAATCGAACCTAAATGCATTGTAGAGGCCTTGAAAGATTATTCTTGGGTAATTGCAATGCAAGAGGAATTGAACTAATTTGAGAGGAATGAGGTACGGAAGCTTGTTCCTAGACCTAGTGACCATTTAGTCATTGGTACTAAATAGGTCTTTAGAAACAAGCAAGACGAATGCGGTATCATGGTTAGAAACAAGGCTAGATTAGTGACAAAAGGTTTCAACCAAGAAGAAGGTATCGACTACGAAGAAACCTTCGCTCCTGTGGTAAGATTAGAAGCTATTAGGATGCTCCTTGCCTATGCTAGTAGTAATAATTCTAAGCTATTTTAAATGGATGTCAAAAGTGCCTTCTTGAATGGTTTTATTTCCGAAGAAGTATGTGTCGAACAACCTTCCAGATTTGAAAATTCTCTTCTTCCTAATCATGTATTCAAATTAACTAAGGCTCTCTATGGCTTGAAACAAGCACCTAGAGCTTGGTATGAAAGGCTTAGTTCCTTTCTTATTTTAAATAATTTTACCAAAGGCAAGGTTGATACTACATTGTTTATCAAACATTTTGAAAATAATTTTCTTATTATGCAAATTTATGTTAACGATATTATTTTTGATTTTTCGGATAAATCACTATGTGAATCATTTGCCAAGTGTATGAGTCAT